>CM032449.1:213568314-213749251 GCA_019049505.1 Pachyrhynchus sulphureomaculatus
CGTTTCGGACGGCTTTCACCGCTTGCTGTCCATTTAGCTGACTGTCGATTTGATTCCGGTGTGTAGTAGTAAATTCATGTTTCATCCATTGTCACATATAGCTTGAAAAAAATTCTTTTTATTGCGCTTAAATAGGCCCAAACAGCGCTGAGAATCATCAACACGTTGTTGTTTTTGGTCCACCGTGAGCAAACGCAGTACCCATTGCGAACAGAGCTTTCTCAAGCCCAAATGTTCATATAAAATATGACCAACACATTCTTTTGATATCTTTAGGGTGTCAGCTATCTCAAGTAATTTCAGTCACGGTCATCCAAAACAATTTTGTGGATTTTTTTATGTTTTCCGGTGTAACCACCTCACCAAAGCGTTCAGTATCATTTGTACCTGTACGATCGCACTTAAATTCAGCATACCAGTAAATGATGAGTGATTTTCCAGGGGCTGAGTCTCCGTAACACTTATCAAGCCATTGCTTTGCTTGAATGACATTTTTTCCCATCGAAAAACAGTGTTTAATCAACACAGGGAATGGGATTTTTTCCATTGTTTTGAAGATACCAAAAGTAGCGTCACTAAAACCACTGTAACTTGTAAAGTAATCGTCGAAATGTGTTATAGCTGTTGTTTTATTCTACAATAAGAATTTTCAAGAAACATTTAATTAAAAATTTTCTTCATTCTTTTAGAAACATTTTCTTTAAATATAACAGTTACTTTTCCCTCTAAATATTAAAGTGATTTAATAAAATTAAGTTAAAAGGTTGGGACCTATGAAAAGAAATCATTTTTTTAAGAAATACTTTAGTTTCGAAATCAATTTGTTTGTCTTCATATCAAGAATGGTAATGAAGACGATTTTTGTGTAAATTAAATGTAAAATAATTTGATCTGTAAACCAGAAAAAATTCTTTTTCTAACAATAATCTACAGTTACATCTCATAGTTTTCAGTTGTTTTAGTTTTAGTTACTGTCAGAGTATTAAAACTCTTATTTAATATATGTGTGAATATATAGACCTGCCCGTTCTTATGTTTCACTTTTAAAAAAAGGGGTATGACAAGTTATTGTTTGTTAAAGGGAAAGTTCACTCCACGTCCCAGGAAAATCGGGAATTTTTTTCAAGAGTATATTGAAAGCAGTCGAAGATGTATTTGAAGTACTTTATTAAACAAATATTTAAGTGTACAAAAGACGACAAGAAACCTTTTATACGAGACTGGAAACGTAGATTTCAACCTAGAACAAACAACCAAAAATTTTTCATTAATATACAGTCAGTCCAAAAAGTCTCCATACACCATCTGCTTTCTATACTATTTTTCTGTTATATTTAACTAATTAATTGAAACTATAAGAAAAAAATGTTTAAATTAATTATTTGAAACTTAACCAATGAGGATTAGTATTAAAAACAACTATGGAACATTTTATTTAGAAGTTACATCGTTGTTATAAAAATGCAAACAAAATTGATGTAAAAAAAGTCTCCATACACTTAACATTTACCAAAAATAGTTTTACGGAAAATAACGACTTCGCTTAAACTAATATTTAGTGGGACCGCCGTTGGCCTTGATATTTTCCTTTAAAAAATTTTTGGTTTTCTTTAGCGTATTTTTGCAATTTTATAATAAATTTATGGAAGATAAACTAAAAATTCTGACAAATTTTGATTCTAGATGAAAAACGAAAAATTTAAGGGATGACATTTGAACCTTTTGGTCGGGAGAAATTGGCCGTTTTTGTCGTTTTTTTTTGTTTTTGTCATTTTTATGATTAAATAGTTGTACCAGCAATCTGTAAGCTAATTTTTTTTAGTTAAATCTGTAAATATGCTCCATGGACATTACCTTAATTGATCCAAACATAATTTTAACCATTTTTTGCAATTTAGATATTTTTTTCACTCTTCATAATATTGATACATTTTTTGCCTGACAAATTTTTTAAGCAACTTTTTTTCAGTATACTTCTATCTTACCTAAAATATCAGAAAATGTTCCTCAGGCCCTAAGCTTTTATTTAAGATACTTAAGAACACATTTAAACAATTTAGGTTTTTTAATTTTTAATGCAAATTTACGATTTCTTTTTCAAAAATCATTTTTTTTTTTGAGTGTTATAATATTTTCAGTAACCAAAGTTATTTTTAATTATTATACAGACTACTGTCGAGTGGCTGAGTAAAAAATCCGCATTCCTTCCCTTGTTAGCATAAGTCTCAGCAAGTAATTTGAACCTTTACGAGGAAGTAAACCATAATTTATTACCGATCTATAAGCACAGACTGTTATTAAATAATTTCTTGTACAATTTGTAAATATTTTTATTAACATATTTATTTAATTTCTTTTATTTACATTACATTTAAAAACATACGAGGCTGGTTTGAAAAGTCCGTGCAAAAATAAAAACTACTTATGTGTTTGGGGTAAACCTTTTTTATTTTTCGACATAGTCTCCTTTTAGGCTTATACACTTCGTCCAACGATGTTCTAGTTTGTTGATCCCTTCCGAATAATAGGATTTGTCCAAGTCTGCAAAATATCCATTAGTGTCTACAATCACCTCCTCGTTTGAATAAAACCTTTGTCCCGCCAGCCATTTCTACAAATTGGGGAACAAATAGTAGTCCGAGGGAGCCAAGTCTGGAGAGTAGGGGGGATGTGAAACGAGTTGGAATCCTATTTCCATTAATTTTGCGACCACAACTGCTGAGGTGTGTGCTGGTGCGTTGTCGTGATGGAAAAGGACTTTCTTGTGGGCCAATCGCTGGCGTCTTTCTTGCAGCTCGGTTTTCAAACGGTCCAATAACGATGAATAATATTCACCTGTAATAGTTTTACCCTTTTCCTGATAGTCGATGAGGATTATCCCTTGCGAATCCCAAAAGACAGTCGCCATAACCTTTCCGGCCGAAGGAACGGTCTTCACCTTTTTTGGTGCAGATTCCCCCTTGATAACCCATTGTTTAGATTGTTGTTTGGTCTCAGGAGTATAGTAATATATCCATGTTTCATCCACAGTGACGAAACGACGCTTAAAGTCCTCCGGATTCTTCTGGAACAGCTGCAAACCATCCTTGCAACACTTCACACGATTCCGTTTTTGGTCAAGCGTGAGCAATCGCGGCACCCATCTTGCGGATAGCTTTCTCATGTCCAAATGTTTATGCAAAATATTATGTACCCGTTCAGTCGAGATGCTCACAGTACTAGCAATCTTACGCACCTTAACTCTTCTGTCATCCACCACCATATCATGGATTTGATCAATGATTTCTGGAGTCGTAACCTCCACAGGCCGTCCAGAACGTTCAGCGTCACTTGTGCCCATATGGCCAGTCCGAAAATTTTGAAACCACTAATAAACTACTCAGTATATATCACCACTACACCAAACACTTTATTTTTGCACTCGACGCGCGTTTCGCTAACCATGTTAGCTTCATCAGGAGCGATGATTGACTAAAGCTAAACTACCAAATCTACCCTATTTATACTTAGCCTAACCCTTGAATTACTCAAGCGGAACTAATGACATAGGCAAGGCTATCAGTTCCGGTCAAGTAACCAGTAGAGGGGACTATAAGGAATAGGCCCTCTGTCTTTGTTTAAACTACTTTTACATTTTATGATTTCCATACTTTCGTATGCGTTCAACAATCTCCTATCAGATACATTTTTTATTAATCTTAGATTATCTAATGTTACAGTATGATCAGCTTCAAGAGCATGTTCGGCAATGCTAGACTTTTCTGTTCTGTTGTATTTTAAGTGTGCTAAATGTTCTTTAAATCGTGTTCTAATTGACCTTTTAGTTTGCCCAACATACTTTTTGTCACAGTCATTACAACTAATTTCATAAATTTCACTTTTCTCACAATTAGGAATCTTATCTTTGGGATTTCCTAAGATATTCCTCAGATTGTCTGATGACTTATAGACTAAGGTGAGGCCTACCTTATTAAATACCTTATTGAGTCCCTTGCTATATTTCGGATTATATGGTATGGAGACATACTTGGTGTTATTTTCTTCGCGTGTAAAAAAGGTGGAATTCTGAATATTAAACCTAAACTTATGCCTATTTATTAGCTTATTTACTAAGTCATCGTCATAACCATTAACTCTAGTTATATTTCTAATACGATTCCTTTCTTTATTAAAGTTTACTCTATTCAGAGGGAAAGTGACCAAACGATGAACTAAAAAATGTAATGAGGCTAATTTATGTTGTTTGCAATGAAATGAATCATTAGGAATATATCTATCTGTTACTGTCTCCTTCCTATAGATATCAAATTCTAATCTATTATTATTTTTAATAATTAAAATATCTAGAAAAGGCAATTGTCCTTTGTTCTCAACTTCGTAAGTGAATTTAATGGAATCATACCGGCTATTTCCACCTTCGATGCGAATATTGAGTTTTAGTTAAACTTGTAAATCAAAAACTTTATTTTCGTAAAATAGTATATTTAAGGGCTGCAATGTTTGTATATTTTTAGATCCAAAAAAAAGAAAAAAATGAGTTCAGAAGAATCGGACGCACCAAACGTGAGTAACAGTAAATTTATTTTTAGATTTTATGATATTTCGATTCTATATTCCTTTTTTTTTTCATATAGGAAATTAAAAAAGCTTCATGAGTTTTACCCTACCCAACAATAAATCGAATGCCATGTCCCAGTATACCGTACTTTCCCTTTCACAGGATTGACAGCAGATAATATGATAAACTTATTTTTTGAACTTACATATAATGAATATTATATTTACTTTACCAGTAAATTTTATAATAATAATAGTTTTTGGTAAGTGCTTCCATTTTTGCATGTATTGCTATAAGAGTACTTTCAGGTATATCCATAGTGTTGCCATGTACTGCTACATCTACTGCCAAAGGTGACACACCTCACACTTGAGATGCAAGTTTTCTTTAAGGATTGAATTAAAGTGTACAGGGTGAGTCAACGATAGAGTAAAGTTCATTATCTCTTTTGTTTCGGGAATGACGAAAAAAATGTTAAATCCAATAGTTCTAGGGTATGTTAAGGTGCACAGTTTAAAATTATTTTTGAGTATACAGGGTACTTCAAAAAAATGTGGCCAATATAACAAATGTTTTTTTTTTAAAATGGAACATCCTATTTTCTAATTTATTTTTAAATTCTGCGTAAAATATTGTAACTTTTTTATTAATAATATTATATACCTAAACCTAGTAGTTTTTCTAATATTTGAATTTTTTGAAAAAAATACTAGTTTTCAGTTTTGTAAAAAATTTGCCAGTAGCGCCATTGTTTCTGAAGATGGAATACTCATAATTAGTACGAGCGTTCTATAGAGATGTAAAAAAAAAGATATATGTAAAGAAATTTATGTTAGATGCTACAGGGGTGTTCAAAATAAATTTATGCATTTCGACTGTTTTAACTTGAAAAATCTTAAATTTTTTAAATGGCAGACTCTGTACATTATTATTTCTTCTGATAGATTTTACAAAATCCTCCAACTTTTATTAAGTATGTCATATACCTATTTCTAATAGTTTTCGATTAATTTTGAATTTTTCAATTTTTACCCTTGTTTTTAATACACTTACGCTATTGTGAAAACATAAGCAAATTATTAATAATAATTTTAATATAGTTTAACTTATCTAATTATTAATTAGTATGATGTAATAAACGTTCAAAAATATGCCCATCTACTTGAATACACATGTTTAGTTGTTTTACTATATTTTCCTTCACTTTCCTTAGCATAAAAGGCGTTATTGTCCTGCACGCATCCTATATTCTATTTTCCATATCTACTGGTGTTGTAGGGGGATTCACATAAACACGATCTTTAATGTAGCCCCAAAAAAATAAGTCTAAAGGTGTTAAGTTACATGATCGAGGGGGCCACTGAATGAATCCATCCCTACCGATCCATTTTTCTGGGTAACGATCGTTTAAAAATACCCGAACTTCCCGGTGGTAATGAGCAAGAGCTCCATCTTGTTGAATTCACATTTGTTGCCTTTCAAAGTTATCAACTTCTTCAAGAAGCTGGGGTAATTCGTTTTGCAAAAAATTTAGATATCTAGGCCCGTTTAAGCGGTTCCCGGAACAAATATGAACCAATAATTCGAAAATTTAATATTCCGCACCATACATTAAACGACCAATGGTTTTGGTTTTGAACTTTCCGGACCCAAAATGGATTAACTGTTAAATAATAATGCAAGTTATGGTTGTTAACTGCTCCATTACTGCGAAAAGTAGCTTCATCAGAAAACATTATTTCGTCTTTGATTGTGTTAGCCGATATTTGTTGGAAATTCATAGTAAAATTATATAAAAACAACACTATGTATTAATTTCCAATATATTTGAAGTCACTTGACAATTGTTTCACCATAAAATGGGTTTTTCAAAAGTAAATAAGAAAGAAAAATATTTGGTAGTAATCCTGGTTAAATAGTGCTTAAAACTATCCTTAATTACCTAAGATTATGCTAATCATTTTATTATATTATTTTGAATAACAAAACCAAATCTAAGAATTCGTTAAAATCAGGAGTTTACTTATTAAATTATGGATCTTGTACTAAAACCTACGTGGGACAAACTGGTAGATCTTTTGAAACTCGCATTAAAGAACATAAACATAGTTATTTAAAAAATAAGAACAATTCACATTACGCAACTCATATAATAAACGAATCCCATAATTTTGATGATACGTTAAAAATCCTACATGTAGAAAATAAATCTAAAAAATTAAATTTGCTTGAATATCTTGAAATAACAAACGGAAAAACTCCAATCAATTAACAGGTAGACTTAAACCATTCACCCTTAATTAATCTTTATTAGTTCTCGGAAATAGTACCACAGATTTGCATTCTTAAAATAATTCTGTCTGTAAATAATATAATAAAATGATTAGCATAATATTAGGTAATTAAGGATAGTTTTAAGCACTATTTAACCAGGATTATTACCAAATATTTTTCTTTCTTATTTACTTCTGAAGAAGCCATTGTATGGTGAAACAATTGTCAAGTGACTTTAAATATATTGGAAATTAAAACATAGTGTTGTTTTTATATAATTTAACATTATTTCGGATAAAAAATTTGGATCGGCCTCTATTGCTCCATGGTGGTACAAAAGTTTACTCGTCATTCAAAATCACGGTCTTGAAGTTCTTGGTGTAATTCCATATGAAAGGGATGTTACTTGTATTTGCTCGTGGTGCGATTAGCTGTAGATTGGTATGTGTCAGATAAGTCAGCTAATTGACGGTTGCTGACCTGGGGATTATCTTCAACATGAAGTAAAATCTCCATTTCTTTTTCCTCGTTGGTTTACTACTTTCCGTTTCGTATACTCAACGCTACCACTATCATCAAACCGTTCCATTAAGCAATCAAAAGATTGTCTAGATGGTAAACGTCTGTTAGGGTACTTCGCTCCCTAAAGCCTTACTGTCAAAAGACAATTTTTTTCCCGCCTCGTCCAGTATATAACTATTACCTTTACACGTCACTTACTTCAACAAATTAAACTATTTTTACCCTTTAATACACATGTCAAGATTTGACAATGCCTACATTTTTGTTTTGTCTTGGCAACTATATAGCGTAAGTGTATTAAAAACAAGGGTAAAAATTGAAAAATTCAAAATAAATTAGAAAATAGGATGTTCCATTTAAAAAAAAACATATGTTATATTGGCCACACTTTTTTGAAGTACCCTGTATACTCAAAAATAATGTTAAACTGTGCACCTTAACATTCTCTAAAACTATTGTATTTAAAATTTTTTCGTCATTCCCGAAACAAATGAGATAATGAACTTTACTCTATCGTTGACTCACCCTGTACAGGTGTGTCTCTTTAATTTTTTAATTTGCCTATGTGAGTTGATTAATAGTTTTATTAAAAAGTTTTATTAAAAAAATTTGGTGGCGTTCTCTCTGAACGAGTCATCAAGCATCTAATGTATCTTAAGAAAAGAAAAACTAAAGTTAAGTAAGGAACATTGGCTGAAAGAATTAAAATTACTTTCAAGCATGTGGCTTTTACTTTGGCTGGGCAGAAATGAACCACCAGGTTTTAGTGTTCGTACGGAACAATTATAGGATCACTTAGGTGTCCGTCTGTCACACTCAATTTTCTCCGAAACTATTTGAAATTTGGCATGCTGTGTAGTTTTGACAGTTACATTTTGACTTAAGGGGTTAGTTCAAGGAGTAAATGAAGAAAAAAAAATCATCGAGTGAGGAGACAAAGGGAAACTTGTGAAAACACGACGTTAAAAATTTATGTGATGTAATACGTGGGCACACTTTTCTTTGTATTATTTTAAAATAACCGGCCAAGTGCCGGTCGGATTTGCACAATTAGTATTCCGTGCGCTAATTGCTATTATGATGAAAATTTTTCTTACAGAGGTATGAAATGATCAATGACTTCACAAAACACACCCCAAATCAGTTTTCAACAAAGTTTGGTTCCGATCTTTGTTGAAAACTGATGACCTTGAAATTTTTGTTTTTTATATACTAGACTAGCAGTGCCCGGACTTGATTCACTACTATCTCCCACCTTATCTCCCATTATCTAGGATTATATCAAATTATATAGCACATATGTATAAATTTATAAAAACACGTAAAACGGATAACTGGTTCTCAAGTGGTAAGTGCACTATCGGACAGATAGACAGAGAGACGTTGCATTATATATATATATATATATATATATATATATATATATATATATATATATATATATATATATCTTATATTCTTTGCAACATGATATTGTTCCATATTTAATGGTTTAGGCAGTGTATTGCAAGAGAACGCGCTAACGGTAACCTTTTTTCCGACTTGATTCACTATTATCGTCACTGCTTATTCTTTATGTTACCTAACGCAATAAAATATATCCTATAACTTGGACAGAGAACATATGTATGTTTTAAAAAAAAGCACGTAACGCACTAACGGACAGACAGACAGACAGAGAGACGTTGCATTTTATATATATTATAGATAGATAACTTGGCCAGAGAACATATATATGTTTTAATAAGAAGCACTTAAATCGGATAAGGGGTTCTCTAGTGATAAGCTCACTAACGAACAAACAGACAGACAAGCAGAGTGACAGGCAGACAGACAAACAGAGAGACGTTGCATTTTATATATATTATAGATAGAAGATTATAGATAACCTGACCAGAGAACAAATGTTTGAATTAAAAAAAAACACGTAAATCGGATAAGTGGTTCTCGCGTGAACGCACTAATGGACAGACAGAGAGACGTTGCATTTTATATATATTATAGATAGATAACCTGGCCAGAGAACATATGTATGTTTTAAAAAGAAGCACTTAAATCGAATAAGGGGTTCTCTAGTGATAAGCTCACTAACGAACAAACAGACAGACAGGCAGAGTGACAGGCAGATAGACAAACAGAGAGACGTTGCATTTTATATATATTATAGATAGAAGATTATAGATAACCTGACCAGAGAACAAATGTATGAAAAAAAAAAAAACACGTAAATCGGATAAGTGGTTCTCGCGTGAACGCACTAATGGACAGACAGACAGACAGAGAGACATTGCATTTTACATATATTATAGATTATAGATATTCTCTGCTACATAATATTGTTCCATATTTAATAGTTTAGGCTGTGTATTGCAAGAGAACGCGCTAACAACAAACTTTTTTCCAACTTCATTCACTATTATCGTCACTGCTCATACCTTATGCTACCTATCCTAATAAAATATAGTCTATAACTTAGCCAGAGAACATATGTATGTTTTAAAAAAAAATTACGTGAATCGGATAAATGGTTCTCCAGTGATAAGCGCACTAACAGACTGTCAGACAGAAAGATATATGTTGCATTTTATATATATTATAGATGTAATAAAATATATATCTATAACCTGGTCAGAGAAGATATGTATGAATTTAAAAAATCCCGTAAATCGGATAAGTTGTTTTCGAGGAATAAGCGCACTAACGAACAGACAGACAGACTTGGCCAAAGAATATATGTATGAATTTAAAAAAAGATACGTAAATCGGATAAGTGGTTCTCGCGTGATAAACGCACTAATAGACAGACAGATAGACAGAGAGACATTGCATTTTATATATACATTATAAATTATAGATTATAGATATTCTCTGCTACATAATATTGTTCCATATTTAATGGTTTAGGCTGTGTATTGCAAGGGAACGCGCTAGCGGCAAACTTTTTTCCGACCTATCGTAATAAAATATAGCCTATAACCTGGCCAGAGTACATATGTATGTTTTAAAAAAAAAAGTACGTAAACCGGATAAGTGGTTCTCCAGTGATAAGCGCACTAACGGACAGACAGACAGACAGACATTTTATATATATTATAGATAAATTATTAAGAGTGCACTCGTGACAATTTTCGTTTAATCTACGCCCTGTGGAGAATAATTTTTCGAACAGTATTTTTCGAGATAAGAGGAGGAACAGCGATTCTTCGATTTTTTTTATTAATACAAAGAGAAGTGTGCGCAAGTATTACAGTGTATATTTTTTTAAACTCGTATTTTCACAAGATTTCATTTGACACACCCACTCGATAACCTGATAAAAAGTTTTTTTTCAGTTCCGATTTCAACCCCCCCCCCCCCCAGAACTAACCCTTTAAGTCAAAATTTAGCTTTCAAAACTACATGGCTCTGATGAGGCCATGAATTCCTATATGAATGCCAAATTTTAACTTTCTATGTCAAATAGTTTCGGAGAAAATCGGGTGTGACAGACAGACAGACGGACAGACACCGAAGTAATCTTATAAGTGTTCCGTACAAAACACTAAATATCTCTGCCTCCCCACCATACTCGAAAAATACTGAATATCACAAGGTGCATTACGTTTTATAATTTATCTGATATAAACAAAACTATGTGCCTTGACAATATCCAGGAGGTTTCCCAACAGTATGGTAGAGGTAAATATATTTTCAACACCACGCGTTGCCCTCTAGAGTCAACATAATTTTATTTTATTTCTATATAGTTAAATCCTTAGGAAGTAAATATTTGTTTTACACTTTTATTTCGAAATTCTAGATTGAACTAGATTGATTTATTAGCTATTAGGTAGCTAAGATGCATCTTATGCTATAACTAATATGCATTATTGACTAAAAAAAATACGTGAAAATACATATTGAATCTTAAGATATCAGGGATCTAATTAACTTAGCCTAAAGTCCGTTTGTTTGGAGTTGATAGCACAAGACATGGGTTATAAACATTAAAATGTCATAAAGCTTAAGCGTCCGAAATTTCTCTATCAATTATTTGCACTTTTAGTTTTAATCACCTTTATTTTCTATCTCTATACAACAGTGTGACCTTTTTCTAAAAAATATTTTATTACATGCCTTCTAAACTTTACAATAAGCTATATAAATCAACGTATGTCAAAGTTTATTTTAATTAGTAAATGATGAAACTAAAAATCTTATTTGTATGACAAAGGCATAAACGAGAGAGAAATCTATAGTGTTATAAAACTTAATAATAATAGATACAAAAAAATTATTTGAAATTTTAGCAGTTATTGGAATATAATTAACCAAAGTATTTATCGGTAGGTAGGTGCCTAGTAGTATGCAATAAAAATATTCTATGTAAGTATAAAAATAAAGCAAAAACCTTTAATATGCTTAGTTAAAATCAGAACAGCGATGGCTTCAACTTTCAGTTTTGCCCCGGTCAAACTTTTCGGAGTCTGTAAATCTGCAATTTTCCTGCGAGAAAAAACAATGATACTTAAAGTTCACGATGCCCTAGTGCATCAACAGCCAACAAGCCAGATTCGTGAAATTGTGGAAACCTGTGCCAACATGACGGGAGTTGAATCAGCAACTATTTGTAGATTTCTAAAAGAAAGAAAACGCGCGCTCCTTGCAACGAATCTGAGAATCACAAAGGAAAGGATTCCTTGGAGGTCGATGAACACTTTAAAAACGCAATAAGAAGAAAAGTAGACCATTTTTTCTTAAGAAAGAAATACCTACACTACATAAAGTCTCGTAAGAAATCAGAGAAGACCAGGACTTAACAGATTTTAAAAAAATGGAAATTATGCAAAATCCTTCATAACCTCAATTTTTGTTGGGAAAAATACAATAGAAAATCTATTCTTATCGATAAAACAGAAATAATTTGTTGGGGAAAAGAATATCTACAAGCAATCAAAAAATTTCGAGCCAAAGAAAAAAATATTTTTTATTTAGATGAGATTTGGGTTAATGAAGGACCCACAATGAAAAAATTCTGGATTGACAAAAACATTAAGAGTGCCAAACAAACTTTTATGGAAGGTTGGTCAACTGGATTACAACCCCCTTCAAGAAAAGATCGCAGGCTAATTATCGCACATATTGGTAGTGAAGACGGATTTCTTGACGGTGGCTTGTTGGAATTCGAATCGAAGTCAACTAAAAATTACCATGAGGAGATGACCGCCAATGTTTTTGAGGAATACTTCCAATAAATGACTGAATGTATACCAGCAGAACCATTTATAGTATTAGACAGTGCCCCATACCATTCTCGATTATTAGAACGACTACCGACAAATTCATGGAGAAAAGCGGATATTCTTCAATAGATAAGAGATAAAGATCTCAAACATAAAGATGGTATGTTAAAAGCGGAACTTCTCAAAATCGCGAAACAAAATAAGGCACAGTTCAAGAAATACGCAGATGATGAGATGGTAAAAGAACGGAATATCACAGTACTTAGATTACCTCCATTTTATTGCGAATTGAATCCCATAGAGCTAATTTGATCACAGATGAAAGGTTTCGTTGCAAGGGAAAACATCACGCTCAAACTTCAATTATTACTCGCCAGAATAGAGAGGATCAAAGAGGATAATTGGAAAATGGCATTCGACATGTTATAAAAGAAGAAAATAAAATGTGGAAACTTGACGAAACATCGAAGAACCCTTAATTATCAATTTAAGAAAAGTCGAGTCTTCAGATTTTGAAAATGATGACTGTTTTTGATTGTAATTAAAGTACTTGTATATCGTGAATTGTGAATTTGTATATATACATAGATCTACACATTAAAAAAATTTTTGGTAATAAATCTGATATTTCTATAAATTTATTTTTAAGACAATTTTATTTATTAAACACTAAAAGTAGGTTACGCTCCTACGGCTATGCTACCGATGAACCTTCACTTACATTTTATGACTCTATTGTATAGCAGAGGTTTTCTGCCTAAAATAGGATGAACCCTTAAAAATAATTCAAAACAGGTAGCAAAATCCAAAATGTATAAGATATACCTTTTTTCTGGGCGCACCCCAACATGTATTTGCATCTACAATGAGAGAATTCTGCCATCAACTCCAAACAAATACACTTTTTTTACAAGCAATCACGGTACAGAATACTAACTGCGCAAGTCCTACTTAAACTTGACCGGTTTTTTAAAAGGAAATGAAAGAGAATCAGTTGAAAGTTATTTTTTATAAGGTTTTAAATAATACCACAGTGATGGAGTGGAGTAGTGGAGTAACTAACTTAGGCAAACATGCTTTCTATGGAGAATGGATTTGATATTTTAGCATAAGAAATGCATAACAAATTATCGACATATTTCGCTATTTCTCTGTAGCTTTTTCAACAATTAATGTTTCAATATCTCTCTGTTTCTGTATACTTAGTTAGACATTCTTAGGTAATAAAAGTGGTTGTTAAAATAAATTTAAGAATGTTGAAATAGCAAGGTCTAATTCAGAGGTTCCCAAACTTTTTTTTCTCGTAGACCACTTTCAAAATTTTACTGGTTTCGGTGGACCCACTGCTGCTACATTTCTACCATGTTCCCAAAACTCGTCCAAAAAAATGTGAAGATTAGAACTAACGATGGAAATTTGCGTCGTGGTTGAGTTCCAACCCTAAATTCGGAGTAGTAAAAATAAAAAGAAAAATAATATATTTTCTTGTCTTCTATTTATTAAAATAATATGATTACAGACTTAATAGAATTAAAATTAAACATTAATAACGTACCGTAACTTCAACAATGCAAATCAACAATTAAAAAAAAATAGTACTAATTTTAATGGGAGGGATGTACTTGATGAATTGACAGCAAATTATCAATATTTGGCTTCAGTTTTGTAGGGAGTAACCGCAAATCTCCCCTTTCTGTGATGTTCAATCTGCTCCTTTTTTTTGTTAATAGGTTTGTAACGACACTAAAACTTTTTTCGACAAGGTATGACGAGGGAAATGCTATCAAAAGTTTTCTCGCAATTTCCCACAGCCCATATTTTTCGGGTATTTCTGCCTGCAGCCAAAATGTTTGATAGCCTTTTTTAAATTTCACCTTCAGCTCCTCATTGATGCTAAGCTCGAGTAGCTCCTCTTGTAATACCACATTCGCCACTTCCGTTTCATCAAATGGATTTATGATCCATGGTGGTATTTCCATCGTCAGAATATCTTCAAATCTATTTTTGAAGTCATCATGCAGGGCTGTTGAACGTATGTCTGAATATCCTCATCAAGACATTCTGCCTGTGACAAGTTTGGAAACTGGGAGAATTCGCGCCGACTAATATTTTGCTTCATAAATTTCAATTTTCCAAGAAAAGCCGAAATTACATCCTTTGTTTTTATTAAATTTAGGCTGTCCCCTTGTAACTGCAAGTTAATATCATTAAATTTTTTGAACAAATCTATCAAACACGCGATGTATGCTTACAATTTGATCAGGTTTTCTTTTAAATCTGGATCTTTACTTTTCAGAAACCCTAAAACTGATTCAAAAAGTGAGTAAAATCTTTTTAAATATGCACCTTTCGACAACCAGCGTACTTCAGTATGTAAGAGCAATCGTTGGAAGTGTTCATCATTTTCGTCGCACAATTGTGTAAATAAACGGGTATTCAACGCATTGCTTCTTATTTTGTTAACTGCTTTAAACACAATTTGAAGCTACCAGGTGTTGTCGGTGGATAACACAGTGAATTGCAGTTACTCCTAGTATAATTCTTTTAAGATGGCTTATAAACCCACAATATCGCCCGAAGATGGCAGGAGCTCCATCTCCTGCCACCGAAATAATGTTTGTAAATAGAATCGATTTTTCCTTAAAAAAATCACTCAGGACATTAAATATTGATTCGCCTTTAGTGTCCGTCTCCAAAGTTTTCGCGAATAGCAGCTCTTCATGGATTTCTTCGTCCATAACAAATCGAACATATGCCAATAATAATGCTTCATTACCAGGTAAAGTTGACTCGTCCAGTTGAATAGAAAAAAGAGTTGTTTGCAGATAATTACATAAGAAGCTTTCAATATCAGAGCTCATTTCATCAATACGTCTTTGTACAGTGTTGTTACTCAAAGGAATTCTTTTGAGTACGTCAAATGGCGGTTTGTGCAGAACAGTTTTTAAACCCTCTTCAACAGCGTGTAAAATTAACTATTTTCCGATGGTGTGCGGTTTTCCAGATTTCACTATAAGCAATGAGATATTGTAAGATGCCCGCCAGCCATCATCGTTACTTTGAGACGTTGAAGCGAACATATTGTGCACGGTGGGTCTCTTTTCATATTTTTCCTTCAATGTTTGAAAATATTTTAAATCTTTACCTATTTCATCAGGATGATACCTTCTTAGATGATCTTCGAGCTTCGATGGTTTCATAGGTTTCATTGCTCAAAACTTTGTTGCATAAAAGGCATATGGGCAATCGTTTGTCTGCCTCTGATGGAAGAAAACCAAATTTCAAATAATCAACACTGTACTGTCGACATTTCTTCTTAGATTCAGCCATGTTTCGTATCAGTTACCTACCTGTAAAGAAAAAAATGTTTGTTTTAATAATCATAAGGCGACTTTAACAGGATAAAATAGGATTAATTAATTATTGCAAGAATATTTTGACATCAAAACTCCGCGATTTTAATGATTTATTTATTACTTTGATCTACGTTACGAGTGGTACATAAAGACACGTACAATTTATGAAAATATTTTTAGTCATTTAGCATTAGCAACTATGAGGGCACTGAAATATGTACAAACATGCAGGTCAATCATATATCTCTCCTTTAGTGAATCACCACAGTAGGGTAAATAAATAATTTTATAATAAAAAGTACTAAAAGCTCAATCTTTCTCGGCTTTCTGTTCTTTTATAGAAGTATCGAATAATGGCCCTGTTCAGTATTTAATTTTTATTACGTACCTACTACACGCAAACATAACAAATATAATATTATTACAAAATAAAATAAAAGTATGAATAACAAATAGGCAGGTACTTACTTTTTCCGGCACTGGCAAACACTGACATCGATTCACTCACACTTTTCTTTTCAAAATTCCGGAAACAAATGAGTAACGTTTGTCCTTGGCATTCGTATTTATATTGATGAAGAATCAAACAAGTTCATGCAAAATTGCAAGCACAGCACAAGTCGTATTTCGTCCCTTTGCACGTCTGAACGGGTTGCGTTGCGGGCAGGCGGGCGGCGCTTTGCAAGTCTCGACGCGCGTTGTACTGAATATCGAATATGCAAGTTTTTACAAGTAACAGTCGCTGACCTTCTTAAAACACACTAACTGAAAAAAATTTTTTCAAGCTCGTGGACCAAAAAAGAAAAAGCAAAATATTTGCAATATTATTTTTTCGCGCTATCTGTTAGGATTGCATGAGAACCGTAGCTCCTAAAAAATTTTAGCCAAAAAATCTGAAAATTAGAATCTTAAAGCTTCAAGATGCTTTTTTTTTAAGGCTCAATACGACCATTTCACCGAAATACAGCCTACATTGATAGGTAAAGCCAAGCCAACATTTTTGTTCTTTACTATCGAAACCAGATAAATTTTCGTGGACCCCCACTTACAACTTGTGAACCCCCATTTTTTTTTCACGCCAACGTAGACCCCCGTCGAGTCTCCCGTGGACCCCTGGGGGTCCACCTGAACCACTTTGGGAATCACTGGTCTAATTGACCGTTTAGTAGGACACCTGTATTTCTCAATTTATTTATATCTAGTGATTCTAGCAGATTGTGTTTGGTGCTTTATTCTCAGGTTGAATTATTTGGAAATTTCAATCAAAATTATGATTTATTTCAATTATGGTTGGCATAATGAAAATCTTTTTGAAAACTTCCTGTTTGTCTTATATATGTTTCTGGGCACGCTTTTTTCGGTGTACTTTCATCCTTATCAACCTACAGTTTTGACTGCCGTTTTATATCCGGTTTGTAATGGTGAATCCGCATTTCGTCTACAGTCACAGCCACGGAAGTTCTTCGGATTACGCTGCAACTATGCCAAACACGATTTAGAAATGTCCTTCCTCGTGTGTTTTTGGTCTGCAGTCGAATCCATCGCGAGCTCAACTTTCTTATTCTTCGAACTTCATGCAGAATATTATGTACCCGTTCATATGAGTTGCTTACCATTTCAGCAATCTCACGAACCTTAATGCGTCGATTATCCATTACGATACCATTTCTTGAGAAGAAACCTCAATCGAGCGTCAGGAACGTGCAGTATCTGCCGTGCTCATACGGCTATGTCTAAATTCATTTATCCAGTAATAAGTGGTCTTCAGTGCTGGTATAGAGGCCCCATGAACAACGTTCAGTTCAGTTTCTTTCTCGGCCGTAGCCTATAAAATGTTTTTCCCTACACGACCAGACTTATCAACCCACCCTCGTAGACCACTGGAAGAATAATAGGTTCACTTCTTGACAGTAGTACAGTTTGTCAAATAAGAAGGTGACCAGTCGTATTTTTGAAAAAATGTGCCTCAAGAAAATTTTTAGCCCTCAATATATTCTTTGGTGTGCTAATAATGGCACAATTACCTTAGTAAGTTGTCCAATCGCCTACAGCATCAATAATTGCCTGACATCTTCGAGAAAAGCTGTCGACGAGAGTTTCGAAATTTTTCGAATCTTGCGAAGCAAAGTCTTCAGAGTTTTTTCTCTGAGCTTTCTCTTTACAAGGGATCAAACGTTTTCAATAGGTTTGGCGTCCGGCGATTGTGAGGGCCACTCTGGTATCTTATCGTGGGCCCAAGCAAGCCGCTTCGCGACGTAATTTTCGCCCAGCAAAGGTTTCTCAACGTGCTTCGGAATTTGACATAAATATTTTTTTCACTCCAAAAAATTGCCTTATTAAATGCGTCCAAAGCTTCCGACGAATTAATTTGCAACTTTTCATTATTTTCATTTTCATAGTCAGAGTCGTCATTGATTAAATTATCTTCGTTCTCATCATTTTGCTCATCAAAATCATCTTCATTCCACTTCACAATATCCTCTCTTGAATATTCAACCTAAAAAATATTTTTTTTATTAAATACGTAAATGTTAAACAGATTTATACCATTAACAAAATGACTTCGCTGTTTACTTGTCACCAAATTCTGAACTTCTTCGAGCGATTCCTCCATTTTATTTTTGTATTTTGCCTTCAAAATGCTGAGTGGAATGTTATCTTCCGGATCAGAGTCATCATTATCTTTTCAGTGAAATCCAAAACATTTTTCCAACATTTTTTTATCGTGTCAACCTCAAGCTAATAATCCCACATGATGATAACGTCATTGTAATTAATAACTTTTTTAATTATTATTATTATTATTATTATACAAAAGAGTTCTTCTTTCTCACATTTAGTCAATGTGGTTCCATGTTTGGCTGACGGGCCCAAGCCAAGTCAGCACAAACGCTATTACCATTGTGTATTAAGGAATGACCTGACAATATTACATGTTTTCAAAATCACTGATTTCTGAATGTTTGTGTTGAGTCCTAATTGTACTAAGTGTGGTGTGAATGTTATTGGTGTAAGTCCTGTGGCTGATATAATGAGGGGGACAATGATGACTTTTTCTTGTTTCCATAGCCTTTTTGTTTCCGTTGCAAGGTCTGTGTATTTGGAAATTTTTTTCTGTGTATTTCGTTTGGATGTTTGTGTCGTTGGACAGATATGTTAATTAGATAGGTGACTTTTTCTTTTTTGCACTGAAAAGTAACGTCGGGTCTATTGGCGGAGACTGTTTTGTCTGTATGGATACTAATATCCCAATAGAGTTTGTAATCTTTATTTTCAAATACGGATGTTGGTGTGTATTTATTTGTAGTCGGGAGCTGTGTTTTCTATGAGCTTGTATGTTGTGGCTAGTGCCTGGTGAACCACTTTGACAGCTGAGTCATGTCTGGCTAATATTTTACATCCGCCTGTTATGTTTTCGATCGTTCCTTTCTGCTGGTGGCATTTCCTGCATCTGTCTTCTGTAATAGTTGGGTCTTTGATGATATGCTTTTGGTAGTTTCTGGTTAATATGACTTTATCCTGGATGGCAAGAAAGAAGCCTTCTGTTTCAGGGAATAGCTGCCCATCCTATAACCAGGTGTATGTTTGTTTTTTATTTACGTGGTCTTGTTCTATGTGGTATCTGTGTTTTCCGTGGAGTGTTTTGTCTGACCACGTTTTCATCTTTTCCTGTTGTAATTGGGTGTGACTATGTGTGTCTGCTGAGTGGTCTGCCCGTGATAAGTCAAGAGGTGTGTAATTTTTGTCTGCTTTCACTGTCGCTGTATGGAGGCTGGTTTGGTTGCTATGAAAGAATTTCCTAAGTGCTTGTATTTGTTTTGTGTGTAATGATCTGATGTCTATAATTCCTCTTCCTCCTGCCTTCCTCTCGATGGTAAGTCTTTCTTTGCTTGCGATGGGGTGTAATTTCCTGTATTTGGTGAATTGAGATCGTATAAGGATGTGAATATTTTCTATGTCTGTTTGTGACCATTTGATGATACCAAATGAATATGTGAGTATAGGTATAGCGAACGTGTTGATGGCTTTAGTGAGATTCTTAGAGTTGAGTTTTATTTGTAAAAGTTTCGTCAGTCTGTTTTTGAATTCGGTTTGGAGCTCTATTTTGATGTGAGTGTGCTTGAGTTTGGTGCTTTGTTGGAAGCCTAGATATTTGTATGTTTCTTTGTCGAACATGTTATCGAGTGTTTCATTGTTGATGGTTTCTGTCCCATGGTGGCACTTCCATTGGCCTTTGTTGATATGGAGCACTTTGCATTTACTTATACCAAATTCCATATTGACATCTAAGGTGAATATTTCTGTGATTTTGAGGAGTTCTTTCGTTTTCGTGGCAGCGTAGAGTTTTATGTCATCCATATATAGAAGGTGGTTTATTTTATGTTGATTTACTTTTTAGTGTCTGATATTGAAGCCATGCTCTGTTCTGTTTAGTATATTTGAGAGTGGATTGAGACAGAGGCAAAACCATAGAGCGCTGAGCGAGTCTCCTCGAAATATACCCCGTCTGATGTACAGCTCTTCTGTTTGGATGCGTTCGGTTTGTGTTTCTAGGCGTATTTTGGTTTTCCATGTTTTCATAATTTGCGCGAGAAATTGCCCGAGGTGTTGGTTGATTTTATAGATTTCTAGGGCTCTGATTAACCAGCTGTGGGGTATAGAGTCGAAGGCTTTTTTATAGTCTGTGTAACCGATGTGAAGGTTTCTGTGTTCTTTTCTAGTTTGTCCCATAATCACGCTATCTATGATTAGCTGTTCTTTGCATCCTCGACTATTTATCCTGCCTCCCTTCTGCTCTTCTGTGAGAATACTGTTGTCTATTAGGTGTTGTTCTATTTTCTTGGAAATTGTGGCTGTGATGATCTTGTATAGGGTTGGAAGACAAGTGATAGGTGGGTAGTTTGACGGGTTTGTGGTGTCTGAGCTTTTGGGTTTGACGTATGTTATTCCTTGTGTAAGGAAAGTGAAAAATGTGTGTGATTGTAGAATGGCTTTATTGATTTGGTTTGTGAGTGCTTCGTGTGTGGTTGTAAACTGTTTGTACCAGAAGTTTTGTATATTGTCTATTCCAGGGCATTTCCAGTTGTGTGTGTGTTTGATTGTTTCTGTAATTTCTTGTGAAGTTAATGTAGAATTTTCTTGTTCTGTCGCATGTTCATGTTTGTCTTCTTCGGCTTTGATCCAGGGGGTGTTATTATTGTGTAGTTTGAGTTCTGATCAGGTACCTTTCCAATAATCTGTGAGTTCTTGTCTGTTTGGTGGTTCAGTCACTGCTGTACATAGTTTTCCGGTAGAACTATTTTTCGCTTTCTCTGAAGAGGTTGTTGGTGTCTTTCCTCTCGTTTGATTCTTTGTATCTACGGAGTCTTGCGGCATATACGGATACTTTTTGTTTCAATGTATCAAGGATTTCTGGCAGTGTTCTGTTGGGAGAATTAGATTTGATCTTGTTTACACCCTGTGAGACACGTTTGGACGCGTTCCCGTTTATAAACTGGGTACGGTGTCCTAGATCTCTCCTGATGTTGTTGATTTTGTTTTCTATTCTTAATTGCCATAGACATCAGTTGTCATCTATCTCCTTTAGATAAAGGGGTTTACCTTTAATAGTGTCTAATTTGGACCACCCTGTACATGTTTAGAATTGATTTGTTTCAAATGTGCCGAAACTCCATTATATTGACCATTCATATTTGCGACACCCTCAAAGCAATCTGTAATGCAATTTTTCATAGCAAGACCACATTCATTTAAAGACGTTTGCATTAAATGACATCCTCTTCCAGTCTCTCGTACCAGTTGACATATAATAAATTATATTTATACACGAATAATTCTAGAATTATGCAGGACTATGGATGTCTTGTCATATGAAAAATTTTCGTGGTTCTCGTGGACATAAATTTTGCATACACTTTGTAAGTTTGAGGATGGCGCCCCTAAGACTTGACGCCCCGGGAAAAGTCCCGGGGTCCTAGTAGGCCAGCACGACCCTGGCTGTAGCTAATTCTTTTTTAGCATTATCATTACGAACTTTAGCTGAACACTTAGTTACTAGCTTTACATGATGCTTGTTTATGACATGGGAATTTGAAATGTCGTGATCTTTCAAACAGTTATTATTGATAAATCTATTTAAATCATTTTTAGTCTTTTGTCAGTGATGGTTCTGTTATATTGTTTCCCCAGTTGATCATTTCAGTGTTATCTTCTGTTTCGTAATTTATTTCAAGTATTGTAAGTTTTCTAATTTCATATCATTGTTGCCATCTAAGTTTCGTCCCCTTACCTCTGAAATCTTCTCTATTGCTCTTCTAATTTCTTCGCGGTCGTCTACTAACATAATTAATAAAATAATCTCAGGGTCTAAAAAGTATTAATTTTTTTTTCAAAACTTATGGCGTGGGTAAAGTGAGATGAAGATAGGCTCCCAGATCAGTGTCATTGCAGGTTTTATCACAGATATTCATAGACTGATATAATGCAGTTTTAATTCAAAAATTTGTAGAAGGTGTAAATAAGTAGAATATAGCAGAAAGTCTGACAGTTCGTGAATAAACATGAAAGTTTATTTGTGATAATATCTCAGAAAAATCTATAAGGGACATAATTCAGTAAGGACGGTATTTCAAATCTATGCAAAATCATGCTCTATTTCAGCCCTAACTAATTTTTAGTGTGCCGTATGGAATACTTACAAGATCACTTCGGTGTTTGTCCATCTGTCACACCCGATTTTCGTCGTCACTATTTCACATAGAAAGTTAAAATTTGGTACTAATATAGAAATTGATGTCTTCGTCAGAACCATGTAGTTTTAAAAGTTAAATTTCGACTTACAGATTTAGTTTTGGGGAGTGAAATCGGAAGTGAAAAAAAAATTACTAGGTCATCAAGTGGGATAACAAATGAAAGTTTGTGAAAACCCGAGTTCAAAAATATATATAATGTAATACTTGCGCACACTTTTCTTTGTATTATTTTCAGAAAATCGCGAAAAATCGCTGTCCCCCTCTTTTCTCGAAAAGTAGTAATCAAAAAAATTTTGAAAAAATTCTAGAATACTCTCCATAGGGGGGTGTAGATTGAACGAAAGTTATCTCGAGAGTATTACCTTTAATAATTTATCTGGTATATAAAAAAAAAATTCAAAATCATCAGTTTTCAGTGAAAATCGGAAACAAACTTTGAGGTGTGTTTTGTGCTATAGCAGCAGGGATTCTGAACAAATAGATCGATACTAGATACTATATATATTATACGACAGTTGGCAAAAAAATAAAACATAACTAGTGACCATTATTCATTATTTTTTTCGAGCATTTAGCAAGAAACTGCTACATATACAGGGAGCATTTTATTTAGAAATTTATACTGCTGTGAAAGAAGATTTACTTGCCGGATTTTTTTTTTTCTAATTTGCGCAACGTCCTATAGTAATGAATACTATAAACTATTAAAAATAATATCTCAACTTGCATAATGTTTTTATTTCTTTCGTTTGGTATCATTATCATCAGGTATAATCATTACATTTTCTTCCAAAATTTCAGCATTTATTGCTGAAACTCACAATTTTTTTCCTTAACAGTACCGAAACCAAATCAACAACTAACGGTGTTTTGTCGTTTATAGGTTCCAGACCTACCAGAATTGCACATGCCCTTGAGTTATATGGATCAGAGGGAGCTGAGATGGTTTGTGGCAAGATTGCTCAGATACGCCACAGGGAAGAAACAACTGTGGAATAAGCCAGAAAACCAGCCGCCCTGGTGGCCACCAAGCGTCCCATGGGCGTCACTAAACAGTGACAAGCGGACGGAAGACGAAAAAAAAAAAGTAAGTATTTAAAAAAAAAAATATCTTAGAGGGAGCGGAATTTAGCGATATCAGTTGTGTTGTCTATATAAAAACCATTATGTATATTGTTAATTTCCGTTGGTACTTTCAATACTGTAATATTTGTTATTTTCACTCTTCCTGTACAGGACGAGAGATGTAGGTCTAATACACCTACCAGCTACATCTTGTAAGAGATTGGGAGACATACTTATTGAAATTGAAAACTACCTATTTTTTTTCTTCTTTAGATGAGCTGGAATGATACTTTGAAACACATTATCAGGACGTGCTACAGATTCTACCATCAAGAAGACAAATTAAATTATAGCTTAAATGTAAGTCAATCAGTTTATTTTTGTCGCTTTATATTTATATTGAAATTTTAATTTTTGTTTTAGCAAAATGAAATGCTTTGTAAACTAATTTTGCAATGATTTAAGCAATTATTTGTTACTTAGCGTTGAATTAATATTTTTAAATGTTTTTTTCTTTTATTAAAAAACTAACATGTTGTATAACCGGTATCTCTGACTGTGACCTTAAAATTTGCATTGCTTCGTGGTAATTTTTAGCAATTCGCTAACAATTCCTTTATCAGTCTGTGACCTTCAGGAGGCCAGGTATGCATAAAATAGGCCTACAGCAGCCAGAAATGCAAACTGGTGTATCTTACTGATTTCTTGCGCTAGTAGGTACTGGGATAAATACTTTGAGTTTTATTCTCTTCTGTGTCGATCCTAACTGAGCTGATGAGTCGTGACACAGCAAAACGCGTCCCGAGATGAATTGATAGATGACAGAACAGGAAATAACTGCTGAAATATGGACTTTGTTCAATTTTAGTAGTTGATATTGATTTTTATGTCCATGTTATAGAACCATAGAGGCGGCCATAGCATAGTGTCTGCTTTCTACGCCAGCGACCCGTGTTCGTATCTCGGCTCGTAAAATAATAAAAAAGTAAAAATAAAATAAAATAAAATTTACAACAGTGGCAAACCACCTGTAGTGTCATAACGAGGAACACCCTCTCACCTTGATCGTTTGGAACCGGCATTAAGTTGTAGGTCCCCTTTGTCTATGGAAACAATTAAAAAAACTCACCAACCACAGGCAAAGTCGAGAGGGTTGCCTACGTCCGGATATGGCACTTGAAGAAGAAAGAACTCTCACAATCACGCTACCCAGCGGTAATTGTTAGCAACTCGCTAAGCAATTTCTCTGGCCCTAAACACTCTCAGGCAGAGTTGCCTTTTAAAAACTAGGCTAGTGTATCTTACTGAACAACATGTTTGTTTTTAAATATTTTTTTATTTTTTGGTTTACCCTATAAAAAAGCAACGTGTATTCGGTCAAGTCCTAAACTGGATCCTAACTCACAGACTGTGTTATAGCTTCGCAGTTTTTTCATCGATATTTTTTCAATTAAAAACAGGCTAAATTGCAACCCAACAACGACGAAGGCATGTGAAAAATAAGCGTTGCAAAATCTAACAGTGAAAACCTAACATTGGGAACGATAATGAGACGTAACTTAACGTCAGTCGGTCAGTTCAGATCGGTAGTTGATTATCGTGTTTGTGTCCGCGACACAAAGCACTAATTTATATAGAAAAATGTCCCCCGTACAACTGCCTTTGTCGATGGACACTTTAAATTCAAATATACGCAGTGAGGGGGCCCCTCGTCATTAGAGCGGGAGAATTTGAAAAGCAGTTAGAACTGGTTGGTTTATGTTTGCATTCAGTTAATTTCTTTCTTTATTGTTTCTTGGATCTCTTTAAATAGAAATTTTGTATTACATATCATGCGAGTATAGTAACTGCGCGTCAAAGAGAGTTACAAGAAACGGACATTGTTAAGCCCACCATTTCTTTACTCGCCTAGGAATTACCCAACTCCTCTCTTATGTGGTCTTATCCTAACAGTGTATTAATTAAATTCAAAGTGCAAGCAATATTGTATATTATTTTTAATTTTTTACCCGAAATTAGATAATAAAAGGAGACAATTTTTTTTTTTATGGGTCTAGCACACGTGCTGCAGGGAAGTCCCTAAAGCGCTCCAGGAGCGGCACGAGTGCGGAAAAAGCGATTCACGTTGTTCTTGAATCGCTGTGAATTAAAACATCTGGCGTAGAAAATTTCCAAAATTTGTTATGAAACTTCTAGTTAAACCACGGCAACTCATATATATCCAATTTGTTTTGTTTCTTCGTGACAATGATCTTGTAATTTCTTTCGTTTTCTTCATTTCATTATTTCTTTAAGCTCGAATTTTTCCGTTATAAAACAGAACCGCTATTTACTAGTATTTTTATTCAATTCCTTTTTCTATAAGGATTCACCAGTTTCAATATATTCAACGATTTTCATACCACCTTGTATATTAAATATTTTCCTCATGTCTCGCTCAATTGACGTTGAATGTCGATGGGAATTACACCATGCAAGTGACACTGAACGTTGAAATTTTAAATATAGAAAACGCATCTCACTCTATCGGCAGCTATACAAAAGCTGTGCACTGTACGATGCAGCCATCAGTCACAAAGATTGGCTGCTTATTTTAAGGTCAACAGAATCGTTCTATTAACTCCTAGCGTCGAAAAAAAACATTTCGAGATCTTAAAACTTGAACGCACCCCCTACAATCATGACTGACAAACAAATTTACTGATTCTGACTTTCAAAATTTCATAAATTACTTACATTCTTTCCACTACACTAATTTTAAAGTATTTGTTATTTTTTCCTGAACAGTTACGATTACGATTTAAATATTTAATTTTTGAGAAACAAACTCTTTTTAATATTGACATTGCTAGATTTTGTGGTTATCCAGAACAGTCACGTTGTGCCAACCAACCAAAAAGATACAACTAAAACATATTATATTTAATACCGAAGTTATATCATGAGTATAATTGTTTTATTTATAATCTAAGAACTCAGCTTATCATTCATTCATGTAAACATCGATACATTTCTAGATAACATTTTATTTACTGATCGGTTATCTCTGTTGTGACATAAGACTGTCCTAAGATTGAAAGTTATGAATGCAGATTGCTTCCAAAACATTTAC
Source organism: Pachyrhynchus sulphureomaculatus (assembly GCA_019049505.1). Taxonomy (NCBI): domain Eukaryota; kingdom Metazoa; phylum Arthropoda; class Insecta; order Coleoptera; family Curculionidae; genus Pachyrhynchus; species Pachyrhynchus sulphureomaculatus. The sequence continues at coordinate 213,595,176 of CM032449.1, forward strand.
TAATAATTTCAATAAGACACAAGCCAAGTTTCATGCTATATTCAGAATATTTTATTCAGTGTCTGAACTCTTTAATATTTTAGAACCTAAGTTTTCTGTGACAGCGATTTTATTACAGTCGGTCAACTAAGAACGTGTCGCGCATTATTCATTAAAAAATGAATGTATTCAACAATAAAGGATTTCCATTAAAATGCTAATGATTCAGTTCCCATTAGCGTCGATGATCGGTTAGGAACTTCGGGATATATTTTTTTAAGAGATTTTCCGCGTAATGTTTTGGCAGAGATTTCCAAATTGCCCAAATTTGCCGTGACAGTTGCTTTACTGTGCCTCGCGATTTTTTAAACTCTTAGCCTTCCGTAGTACAAGTATTGTTTTTAAGAAACCTCGCATTTTTTTCAGAGCGCACAGTCCAACACAAAACCAGGAGGGTCAAAGGAGTGATGTTTATTTTGTTTGTTAGTTTTTATCATACTTGTTAACACTTTGTTATATATATATATATATATATATATATATATATATATACATATATACATATATACATATATACATATATACATATATACATATATACATATATACATATATACATATATATATATATATATATATATATATATATATATATATATATATATATATATATATATATATATATACATATATATATATATATATATATATATATATATATATATATATATATATATATACATATATATACATATATATATATATATATATATACATTATATATATATATATATACATATATATATATATATATATATATATATATATATATATACATATATATATATATATACATATATATACATATATATATATATATATATATATATATATATATATATATATATATATATATATATATATACATATATATATATATATATATATATATATATATATATACATATATATATATATATATATATATATATATATATATATATATACATATATATATATATATATATATATATATATATATATGTATATATTTATAATATATATATACATATATATATCAAATAAATATATATATATATACATATATATATATATATATAATTATATTTAATATATATATATATAACATATATATAACTATAATATATATATATATATATATATATATATATATATATATGTATATATATGTATATATATATATATATATATATATATATATATATATATATATATATATATGTATATATATTTTTATCTATATGATGTATGTATGTATGTATGTATGTGTGCATGTATATTATTTTTATATATTTTATTATTAATATTATGTACATATGTGTGTGTGTTATTTTTATATATATATTTTATTATTATTATTATTATGTACATATATATATATATATATATATATATATATATATATATATATATATATATATATATATGTATGTATATATATATATATATATATATATATATATATATATATATATATATATATATATACATATATATATATATATACATATATATATATATATATATATATATATATATATATATATATATATATATATATATATATATATATGTTTATATATATGTATATATATATATGTATATATATATATATATATATATATATATATATATATATGTATATATATACATATATACATATATATATATATATATATATATATATATATATATATATATATATATATATATATATATATATATGTATATATATATATATATATATATATATATATATATATGTATATATATATATACATATATATAGATGATTTTTTATCGAAATTGAGTTTAAAAAATTTATAACTTATGAATAAGGCACCCAATCAAAAAAAATCCTATGCTGCATCTTAGACAGTATTATAAAGAATATGTGTTATAAATTTTAATAAAATCGGTTGAGTAGATCTTAAGATATCTTGTACACCAGTTTGAAAATAGTAATTTCGAACAAAAACGCAAAAGAGAAAACAGCACGGCGTCAACATCTTTAAAACCAAATATGTTTTTAAATTTCCTTCAATCTACGATTCCTGAACCGTACATGAGGTCTTCCATTGTTGCCGCGATGTCCTCCGACTCCTTTCGAGCAGCTCTTTTCAATTTCCTGGCCTCTTTAGTCTCCTGTTGGGCTCTCATGTTGGCTATAGATATTCGTTGGAATCCAAGTTCTCGGTAAATCACAGCACGCTTGGGCTAATTACAAGGTTTAATAATTGCTTCATTTGTAATATACTGGTATATCCATCATTAAAATATACCAGCTGCAATATAAGATGCAATCTCAACAATTTTAATGCACTTTTAGAGCCATAGACAGCGTTTAGACTTTCTTTGTTATTCTGAGCATATCCTTCTAAACAGCGTTCTAACAAATCTGTATCAGTTCATCTATCTTATACCGGTTCAATTACTTTTTGGACAACTACAGAAATAGAATCCAAAGTTCCAGAGGCCTTCGCTTTCTGATACGAACACCAGATATCTTCGCCGGACGGGCACTTGCCATGATGTGGCTTTTCAGCAGTCGATATTTTATTGTAATAAGTTGCCCATATCGCATTTTTCATTGTTCCAAATGATGTATTTATACTCCTTCTAATTGCAAGACCACTGTTAACTCATCAATAAGCCTGGCTGTCAACTTCCCTCTGCCACCTATACCAGGATTATCTTTTTTTACTTTGCGTAATTACGTACTCATTCGCTTTTGCACGTGTCCTATATGTTCCATTTTTTTAATAAATAAATTTTCATAAGGATTTGAGTCAACAATTCCTGTATAAGTCTTACTGTCTCCATCGTCTACGTAATTACCATATCGTATATTATAAAGCACTTCGGATCTATTGTACATTTCTACAATACTATCTGCTTCCATTTTTCCAGCTAACCTTTCGTGATTGGCAGAACATTTACCTGCGTGTTCACTGCTCCACTCATGATACTCCTCAGTACTTTCAAAATTCTTCCAAAATTCACAAGCTTTACAGTATAAACTTTTTACTATAAGATCAAGAACTTTTCCTGAGTAAAATGATATATGAGTAGACACGCCTAAAAGGCATGAGAAACCACGTTTCATCCAAGTTCCATCCCCTGAAACGGTGAGTTTTACTGCGTTGTTTAATTCTTTTGCCTTTTAAACAGCAGTTTTTATGGACAATTCATAAATAGTTTTTGTAGCAGTGTTAATGTCATTCACAACTTTATCGTAGAACGATTGGAAAATTGGAACGCAAAAATTAATCGTCTATTCACATCAAATGCTCCACCACTGATAATAGGGCATGAGTTTATTAGATTTGGTTCACATTCGGCACAGCTCACTTTTAGTTTCGGTAAATTTTTATATCACCGCCGCACTCTTTATACTTTACCACTTCACTTATAGCAGAAAAAACAGATACAAAATTAATTAATCGGTACCCGATAGATTCATCCACATCAAAATCAACGGTTTCACTGCTCTTTAACTTTTTAGCTGATGTACTGGTGCTAGCTTCCTCTCTTTCCATTAAATAACGATTTACCGGGTGATGTCGTTTCTTCCTGCTCCGACAAGGACGTCCAACTGCTCGTCGGCTATCTTTTTTTTATCAATATATACTTGTTTCGACATTTCAATAATAGTTTTCTATTAAAAAAATACACACACAAAACTATATTCTCTTATTAAATTACATAAAAATAACTCGCCAATTCGTCCGGTAGTTTCATACATAACAGCGCCAGCTTTTTCTTTATCAAATAAATTGATTGAGGTTTTGACAAAATATTGTAAATTCACACCTAAATATAGTATTAAAAATAGTAATGAATTGATAGCAAAAATTAATTCGTTAATTATACCAAGTAACTCCAGATTTATATCGTTTGATGTACAAAATCTTTTTCCTAGTATACCACCATCAGACGCTATAAATCTGGTCCAAAGATTACTCAATAAAAATAATGTTAATCCAATAATTAAATAAGAAATATTAGATATCTTAATATTGTGCTTAGATTAGAATTATTTTGAATTTAACGATAACATTTACGTAAGTAAGAAAGGTTTAATAATGGGAAACCCTCTTAGTCCAATTTTATCTGAAATATTCATGGACCATTTAGAAGAACAAATCAGTAATTCTCATCTTTTTAAAAAATTTCTTTTACTGGTACCGGTATGTAGATGATATATTGACTTGCTTTACAGGCACAGATCGACAATTAAAACTTTTTCTAGATTTTATTAACCAGCTTCATAATAATATTACTTTTACAACAGAAATTGAAACAAATAAATCGATTAATTTCCTAGATTTAAAAATATCAAACAAAATGAATAAACACGATTTTGAAATCTTCCATAAACCAACATACTCAAATATAACTATACACGCTAATTCTAATCACCCATTCTCACATAAAATCTCGGCTTATAATAGTTTCATCTATACACTAATAAATACACCATTAACGGAAGAAAATTTTCAGAAAGAATTACATATTATAAAACAAATTAGTATAAACAATGGATATAATAGCGTTTCGTATTTTAATGAAAAAACAATTAAAAGAGCAATAGGACTGGTGTACCCGTACAAACAACTAAACAAAGAAAAATTTCATACACTCACCTATACCGGAAAACTAACTAATAATATTCAAAATTTTTTCCATAGAAATTATGTAAATATCGCTTTCCGTACAAATAACACATTATCTCGATATATTAAAAATAATAAAAGCAAAACAAAAAAAGAAAATAAATCGGGGGTTTACGAATTATGCTGTGGCAGTTGCAATAAAACGTATATGGGACAAACAGGCTGACCCTTTTATAAAAGAATAAACGAACATAAACATAACTTAGAATGAAAAATAACAAATCTCATTACGCGAAACATTTAACAGAGGAAAAGCATACATTAAATGAAGATTTCAAAATTTTGCATAACCGAAAGAAAGGAAAATTACTGGATTGTTTAGAACAGGTAGAAATTAATCAGAAAAAATCCTCAGGTTTATTACTCAACGATCAATTAGATGGGGGAGGGTCTCCTTTATTGAACTTGTTCTAGGTATTAAGGTAAATAGTGTTAATGAATTTAGTTGTTGTAATTAGGTAAACTATGTATTCTGAAACATAATTTGTTAGTTAATTTACATCGTGCTCCAAAAGAAGACACAGTGTGTCGAAACAATTGTCAGCAATAATAAACATAAGTGGTGATCGTAAACATTTGTTTAAATTTTTATTCCTAGTTATTAAAAAATAATAAAAAAATATAATTTTTGTGATACACGTGACGATATGTACACTATTGCGACACCAAGCAAACTGAGTCTGTGACTTTGAATGTTCACCGAGTCTAAACTAGTTCCAACTTTGTGTATCTGAGTTACTTTTAGCTTCTAAAATTCGCCAAAGGAATTATTGTTATAAAGGACTGACTAGAAGAACAATACCCTTTGTCAAGGCTTTGACGCTCGTGCCGGTCCGATTGCTACCTGAGTTTCGGGCCGACTCTTTGCCACGTTCACTTCTATAACTTAGGAAATAATTTGAATTTTGAAATGGTTAAACGTTTAAAATATTCTTAAAAATACAAACAATTTATTTAGAAAAAAAAATAATTCGATTTTTTGAAAAACTCAAGGTGGTATAAATGTGTGGCTGTGAATATTTTAACCTAATTTGTAATTTAATGTTTTAAGTTTACTACTCAGTATATATCACCACTACACCAAACACTTTATTTTTGCACTCGACGCGCGTTTCGCTAACCATGTTAGCTTCATCAGGAGCGGTGATTGACTAAAGCTAAACTACAAATCTACCCTATTTATACTTAGCCTAACCCTTGAATTACTCAAGCGGAACTAATGACATAGGCAAAGCTAAGGCCCTCTGTCTTTGTTTAAACTACTTTTACATTTTATGATTTCCATTACTTTCGTATGCGTTCAACAATCTCCTATCAGATACATTTTTTATTAATCTTAGATTATCTAATGTTACAGATTGATCAGCTTCAAGAGCATGTTCGGCAATGCTAGACTTTTCTGTTCTATTGTATTTTAAGTGTGCTAAATGTTCTTTAAATCGTATTTTAATTGACCTTTTAGTTTGCCCAACATACTTTTTGTCACAATCATTACAACTAATTTCATAAATTCCACTTTTCTCACAATTAGAAATCTTATCTTTGGGATTTCCTAAGATATTCCTCAGATTGTCTGATGACTTATAGACTAAGGTGAGGCCTACCTTATTAAATACCTTATTGAGTCCCTTGCTATATTTCGGATTATATGGTATGGAGACATACTTGGTGTTATTTTCTTCGCGTGTAAAAAAGGTGGAATTCTGAATGTTAAACCTAAACTTATGTCTATTTATTAACTTATTTACTAAGTCATCGTCATAACCACTAACTCTAGTTATATTTCTAATACGATCCCTTTCTTTATTAAAGTATACTCTATTCAGAGGGAAAGTGACCAAACGATGAACTAAAAAATGTAATGAGGCTAATTTATGTTGTTTGCAATGAAATAAATCATTAGGAATATGTCTATCTGTTACTGTGTCCTTCCTATAGATATCAAATTCTAATCTATTATTATTTTTAATAATTAAAATATCTAGAAAAGGCAATTGTCCTTTGTTCTCAACTTCGTAAGTGAATTTAATGGAATCATACCGGCTATTTAATTTAGAAACAACATCATCAATATTTGCTTTCTTTGTATCAAAAATCGCGAAAATATCATTCACATACCAATACCATACCCTTGGGAAATATTCGAATCCTTGACTGGCTTCGATTTCAAACTTACTCATGAATAAATTGGCTATGAAAGGTGACAAGCAATTACCCATAGCTGTTCCTTCTTTCTGAACAAAAAATTGATTGTTATATTGGAAATAATTTTGTTCCATACAAAGTTTAGATAATGTTAAGTATTCACGAATAATTTCGTCTTCAAAGTCATTCATTCTAAGTAATTCTTCAAGATATTGTAAAGTTTGTGGAATTGGCACACTTGGGAACAAAGAACAAACATCAAAAGAAATTAAGACTTCGCCTTCATTAAGAACTAGATTTTTTGTTTTATTAATGAATTCTAACGAATTCTTCACTGCGAAAGTATTTAATGGTAACTTCTCATGTTCTTTTGATAACCATTTGGATACTAAATATGTGGGTGATCCGACCGATGAAACAATGGGTCGCATTGCTTGTCCAGGTTTGTGAATTTTTGGTGTAGTGGTGATATATACTGAGTAGTATCATTGTGCCAAAGATTCCACATTCCCAACTTAGTTTTAAGTTTAGTTTATCAGTGTTTATTTTTTGTTTGTTTGTTAACTTCTTAGTTTTAGGAATGATCAAAGTCATTTTTAAAAAATAAAACTTTTAAATAAATATTTTAAATAAGTAAAATTGTCTGTTTAATTCAAAATCTTCCAGACTTTTGGACATGAATATTAAGAGTCATACTAACAGGCATACAATCTAGTTTCCATGGAAATTAAACCCTTTCGTTATCCAGCTGACTTTTCTTTTTGGACATGCTGTTTCATGTGGTAAAATTATCGCAAAATAAAATATTTTTATTAGAAAATTTAAAATAAAAATTGAGGAATACGTGTTGAATAGTTAAGTACAGTCCGTCAAGTAAGAACGTGTCCGCGACAATTCATTTTTGATAGATGCGATTCTAGAGATTCAACAAAAAATTAGTAGAAGGAACTTCTATGACGCATTTTAATAAAAGTATCAGTCGATTCCGAACTTTCGTCGAAATCACGTAAAACCCAAAATGAGTCACTTGTTTGCGCGTCGGTTCGAGGCAATCATTATTTGTTCTTATCCAAAAGGTCCTAAAATGACACATTCCGCGGCCGCTAAATATATTAAAAAATCCGTATCGTTTGTGAAGAAGTTGGTAAATCATTTTAACGAGACGAAAAATATCGATGACTTTGCAAAACATGGCTCATTAGGCAAAGTCACTCGGAAAGTCGAAAACCGAATCGTGTCTTTCTTTACACGGGACCTGAAATTAAGAAAATCGGGTTCGAATGGGTCCCATGAGACCATTCGACAACATCTTCGTGCTCATGATGTCAAATTCCGAAGCACGTTGAAGAAACCTTTGCTGGACGAAAATCACGTCGTGAAGCGGCTCGGTTGGTCCCACGATAAGATGCTAGAATGGCCCTAGAGAAAGCTCAGAGGAAAGACACTCAGGACTTTGACTTAGTTGTCTCGCGAGATTCGAAAAATTTGGAGATCGTTGTAGAAATCTCGTCGACAGCATGCCTTGAAGATGCCAGGCGATTATTGATGCAGGAGGCGATTTGGACAACTTACTAAGGTAATCGCGCCGTTGTTAGCAGACCAAAGAATGCATTGATGGCAAAAAATGTTCTCGATACACTTTTTTTCAATAATAGGAGCGGTTACATTCTTACTTGACAGATTGCAGTTACAGTAAGTCAAGTAAGAAAGTGTCGCGCATTGTTCATTAAAAAAATTTATTTATTTAAAAGCTTTTTACATCATTTAACAGTAAAGGATTGTCATTAAAATGCTAATGATGCAGTAGTTCGTCCAGTTCCCGTTAGGGCCATGATCGTCGGACAAATATCCCGAATTTGCTGTGACAGCTGCTTCTCTGGCTACACATTTTAATCCAATATTTGGGGTCATTATCCTCTGGAAGAATCCACTCTCCGTTTTACGGACAAACCACCGTTTGGCAGTCGGTACTAATGGTTTCTTGTAAATCTGGAGCATTTTTTTAGCGGTCAAACTGTAAAGATGAAGACTCTCCTAAAACCATTTTCTAAAAGACATCACCAAACATAGTTCTTCACAGGGTGTTTCACAGTGCGCTAAACCAATCGGTTAGTGGAAATTAACCAGGTTCGTAGGGTAATAACATAACTCAAGCTTCACTTTATCCAAAAAAAATTACATTGCTCCAGTCTTGACCCATGTTTTCCTTTGCCTATGCGAGTCGTTTCTCTTTGTGTTTTTCGCCCAGCAATGGATTTTTGACTGTACTTCGCCACTTCAAATTGTTATCCCGGAGATGAGTGCGAATTGCTTCATACGACATATCCAAACCTCATTGTCAGACACTTTTCCGCTCGACAAACGTTCTGGTAGATCATCAACATTTTTTAACTGAGAGTACCCTTTCACCCACTTGCTAACCAGTGCCCTGGACTTACCCATATACTTAGCAGCCGCTGTAGGCGTTATTTTCAGACATTTTGGATGATTACTAGAGACCGGATTATATGCAATATAAAAATGCTTAAAATATGCATGAAAAGGGTCAAAATACGCAATATTAAATAATACTAAAAGTAGTAATTTTTTATTTCAAAATCAGCATAAAATTAACAAGTTATCGACGATGTTTAAATTTAATTAACAGTTATTTAACATTTTTTTTTCTTGTACACGTAAACAATAAGGTGTTGTTCCAAATGTTGGGTAGTAAGATTATGTCTTCGATCACTTAAAATATTTTTATAAGTGAAAAAAGACCGTTCCACATCCACTGAGGTAAATGGGCAGTATTTGAATCTGGGTGCTATGTTAGCACTTATTGTTTCTGGCAAAAGTTCACCCGTCCCATTAATAAAACTATCAATTTGACACAAAGGTTCAAAGCCTGGGTTATTGCACAAAATTTTTTCAAACTTTACTTTAATTCTACGCGGGAGTACATCTGGCAATGTGGAGTTTATTTGACGGATTTATTTTTTTAACTGAATTGATTAGGTCAACGCCAAACTTCGAGTTTCAAGCTTTTTAATACCCGCAGGTATGTGTCGCATAGAACACGTTAAACTTTAACACAACACGTTAAAAATTGCAAAAAGACTACACTGATGCAAGCGCGTCAACAATAATGTTAAATCTTGTTTTAAAATAAAAATTCGTCTTAGAGAAAATTGTTTATTTGATCCACGCTCAAATAAATATTCTTAGAAACGAACTACTTATCACCCAATATCCCGACCAAGAAACAAAGGAATAAAATACCATCGTAATTTTGGGTCTTCTCTTGGCACTATAACCTAATCGATGTTTAGACTATTGCAGGTAATGTTCCGGCGATAAGATCGGTTCCAGACGGCGACATCAACAATACCCTGAGCAATTCAATTGCCTAGTAATACCAAGAAATATTGTAAATACAGGAAAAATATGCATTATTGCTAGATTTTGGGTAAACTATGCAATAATCGGTGAGAATGGTCTAAATTTGGGAATGCATATGAAAATATGCAAATGCATATAATCCGGTCTCTAATGATTACATAGGAACATAACCTCGAAGCGAATGCAGTTCACTAATGTACTATTTAATCATAGTTAAGTTAGAAATGAATCTCTTCACAAAATATTGTTTACAGGAGTGCCAACAATAACCTCAAAAAAAAAAGGAATTTCTTCTACCGAATAGAAGTTATAGGCGACGACACGTTCTTACTTGGCCGACTGTACTTTTAGGTTTCATAACTCTCGTCACCTTTAAAGTGGTCCTCCTGCATCCGAATGTACCGATCCCACCGTTTGTTTCCCTAGTCGAACATTTTTTAGAAGATCGATGCCGGCTTGCGATATGGGTATTAACTCCTCTACCTTCTTGGAGGGGCGATCCTTTAACTTCATCTGTATATTAGGGAACAGCCCGAAACCACAGGGTGCCAAATCAGGCAAAAAGGGGTCAGGGAGGATGACACTCCTGAAATTTTTTACCAAAAACTGTTGCTTACACAACAAACTGTGGGCCGGTACATTGTAGCGATACAACGTCTCTCGCTCCAAAGCTTTGACCGTTTTTTAATCAGTAAAAAGCTCGTCAAAGCTGCTTAGAATTGTTCACCGACAGTCTTCACGAGTAATTTGTTGGACTTCGGCGATGATTTCACTCTGCAGTCGAGGCTCATCGTCCTCCAGCGTAATTCACCCAGCCTTAAATCGCGAGGACCACTCGAAAATTTGCGCACTATTCAAGGCTTCGTTTCCGAAAGTTTCAGTACCACTTTTCCCGAGTTTAATAGAAAATTCACATAACACGTCTATTCGTATCCCTGGTAAAAACCGCAAAGGAGTACAATTAGGCTTTTACGCAAACGAGCTAGCAAAATGAAATTTTTAACTGCCACCTATCGGCGCGAATCAATATTATTTCAGGTCTTTGCTACATAGCTTTTGTCCAGTAACTTTTGAATCGCCCCACGTAATAGTCCGGTCGTCAGAGGCAACTTTTGACGAAAAGCTCTCAATAAATGTTAAGAGGCTGCATTTTGGCATACAGGTAGTTTTTTAGAAGTAGAATACTGCTCTGAATTGTACACTAAGCCTACAAAATCGAAAATAAAATGAAAAATTCGGTTTTTCGCAAATATCTCTAAAAATTACAAAGATATCGAAAAACTAATAGCACCACGTGAAAGAACGGTAAATTTTACGTACCTGCCAGTACTACTATTGGTTTAAGTTGTAGTGGGAATCATGCTTCCAACCTCATTTATGATTAAATTCACGTTTCTGTATACCGTTAATTATTTTTAAATTGGCTTTTGAGGGGTTTCTCGGGGCTGTTTAAGAATCCGATGACAGATTTAAAAAATTCAAAATAGCGGATCCAATATGGCGGCCAGAGAGTACGTAATTTATTTAATTTCTTCGAGTACTTTAGAATTTTTGTGTTTTCGGTAACTGTTTTTTTTGTACCTGGATGTTTGAATGAAATATAAATACTTTATACTTGAAGCTTAGACTTTTTTCTTTCATTTCCCACGTTTAAATATCTTTTTTATTTTAAATTGTATGATTAATAATAAGCAAAAAATACGTTTATCATGAACACTGTTTTAAGAGCAAAGGGTCTAAGCCAGGGATGTCAAAGATACGGCCCGCGGGCCGCATCCGGCCCCCGGGACGTATCAATAAGGCCCGCGATCGCAATGTGTCACAGAAAGAAGAATCATGTTTTTTTAGAGCCGTATATTATATACTATATAATTAAATAATTCAGTATATTTTTTTTATTTAAATCTGGCCTGCCTACACATTCTAAATTTAATATATGGCCCTCTGCAAAATTGAGTTTGACACCTCTGGTCTAAGCGGTTAAGATGGTGAAAAATGCCCCCAGCGCTTTTGAAAAACAAAAAATATTCCTCATGTAGAACATAAAAAAAGACTTTCCTGAAATTTTCAGCCCTCTAGACCTTCCCATAACCTCAAAAATCTATAAAACGTGATTTTCGGTTTTCGGCGATATCTCCGGTTCTATTCATCGTAGAAACCTCTTTTTTTTCAAATCGTAGGATTTTTTATTGCCTACAACATGCTATTTTTTTAAAAAATTTTTGGCGCGAAATTCAAATTGTTTTGAGCGTTTTAAATTTTTAAAATTGAATTAAAAAAAAAACTAGGAGTTACTCAGGCCCAAAAAAAATATATATTGTGTATTTTATGTCAAACTATGCCTGTGAATTTTTTCAGATTTTTAGAGGTAGGGGAAAATGGTTACAAACGCGAAAAACCGCTTTTTCCGTCGTTTTTCCGCATTTTTACCTACTTTTGGGGCACAGAATTTCGTTGTAGATTTTTAGTTTCTTCAAAATTTTATATATATATATATATATATATATATATATATATATATATATATATATATATATATATATATATATATATATATATATATATGTATATATATTATCGAAATACTATTGAATCATTTTATGTAATATAAAGACCATATTGCGCCATTTTTCCCTTTAAAATCACGATTAAGACAAGATTAAGACAAGATTAACATATTTTTAAGTTATTTTTTTTGTTTTGAGTAATTAGTCATACTTCATAACACAAGTCTGCAAAAAAAAAAATTGACAGCTGTTTTGGTTTTTTTGCGTAATCCTTATGTTTTTGGGTGAACTGAATCCGAAAATGACTTTCATTTTGTCATAGAACGTCACGTTTTCTGACAAAGTAGGTATCCATGTTAAACAAGTTATCATCTTAAAATAAAACATAAAAGACTAAAATTTTTTTTTTTAATTTATAATTGCGTAAAAAAACTTATTTTTTTTATCTAAAATACATTCATTAGTAAGCACTAAACACATTTCTTTTTCCCAGTGAGACTCCTTTTGGTACATTTTCGCTTGTAGGAAGCATCTGGAAGGTCTCTCTGAAGCGTCCAATAGTAGTCTGCCATCATTGAGACGCTCCATCTTCCCTGGTATCTTTTTTCCATCTCCTTAATATCATGGTGAAATCGTTCACCTTGCTCTTCACTCAGATCTCCTAAATTTTCTGGAAAGTAGTCGAGGTGGGAATGAAGAAAATGTACTTTTAAACTCATTAGGCAATCTAAAGCTTGAAATGCTTTTAGCATTCTTTTGACGATTTGTTTGTAGTTAGGGTCTTTGTTATTGCCTAAAAATTTCTTTATGACCTCTTTAAAGGCAATCCACCCTTCTCTTTGAGGATCCGTCATGGTTGTGATGAATTGTGGATCAGCCATAAGCCGTCTAATATCTGGTCCAACGAAAACACCTTCCTTCAACTTTGCCTCCGAGCGGCCTGGAAACTTTGATATTAAGTATTTGAAGCAATTTCGATCTCTTGGAAGTGACTTTTCAGATTGCTTCATCAATCCCAGCTTTATATGAAGCGGTGGTAGAAGAACTTTATGAGGAGGCACCAAAGTTTCATGCAGGACGTTCTTTTCGTCAACTTTAAGCTCCCTCGGAGGCCAACACTTTTTGGTCCAGTGATTTGCTCGGTCTCTACTATCCCATAGACACAAAAAGCAAGGGAATTTGGTAAACCCAGATTGTTGTCCGAGCAACATGCCCAAGATTTTTAAATCACCGCACACTTGCCAACCGTGGTCTTTATATTTTAATTTGCAAAGAACCAATTCCAAGCTCTTGTAGGTTTCCTTGAGGTGTACGGAATGACCGACAGAAATGGAAGCATAGAAACCGCCATTATGAAGCAGAACTGCTTTAAGGCTTCTTTTTAAAGAATCTATGAAAATATGCCACTGTGCTGGGTCGTATGAGATCTTAAATGTATCCATCAAACCTTCAATATTGGTACAATAAACCAACTCGTCCTCTTGGGCAAAGTAGGAAGTGAACTGCTTCTCACGATATCTAAACCAGGAGGAAGACACTCCCGGCAAAAGTAAGTTCCTGCTTTTGAGCCTTGATCCAAGCAACTCAGCAGCGTTTTTGGGAAGATTCAAGTCTCTTACCAAATCATTTGGCTCGCCCTGGGAAAACAATTTCGGACTGCTGTCATCTTCAAATTGAAAACCTGACTGGTCATCGGGTTCAGGACCATCTTCGTCAGAACTTGGAATCTCTTCCAAGGGAGCAGGGGCCTTGGACACTGGTATTGCGGTCCCATGAGGGATGGGACGAATAGCTGATTGCAGATTGGGAATGGACTGCTTCCATTTTGAATTATACCCTTTCACATTACACGAACAAAAGTAACAATCATCACTATGGTTCTTTTGCTCGCGCCATACCATAGGAATCGCATATCGGAAAGCTTTTTCTTGCCCTTAAACCAATTTCGAAGGTCTTCAACACATCGTTTGCAGACTTTATGAGGTGCCCAAACTTTATCCTGATCTCCAAGTTTTAAGCCAAAATACGTGAAGTATACTTTTTTTACAAAGTCCGTAATATTAAGTTGTTGCTTTAATACCAAATATAACAGAAACTGTCAGACGAATTCACACACTTCCGCACAGATGACATTGCACTATATTGAACCAAGATCTATAAAACAATGACGAGTTAACACGTAATTGTACCGCGCCACTTTCTACACTATCGGAGCGCGCACGTTCTGGTTACAACGTTTATGTTTGTTAATTTAGCTCACACAGGGCGTTCTTTATTTAGAAAGTAATGATAGTTATGGCCTGTATACATTTAAAAACAGTAATCAAAATAAAATTGTATCTATTTATTTATGACTTCAAGTTAGCCCAAAAAACCCTTTTTTATAATAAAATTTTGCGTTTTGCAAAATAACCTGATGTTCTGGAATTTTTTGAGTATTTTTTTAGTTTTCAGAACACCTAAATACATAGAAATCAGTTAAAAACATCGAGACAGCATTTTTGTTGCAGACCTGTGATAATTCATCCAAATATATAATTTTATAGAAATTAAAACATTTCTGTTTATAAAAACATCATATAGAAAAAAGATTTTCTATATTTAATTGAATTAGCGTTAACTTGGTAAAAATCCATATTCAACAAATTAAATACACATGTAAGTGTTATTTTTACTTAATATTATTAATATAATGTAAAAAAATATTTATATTATAAAGTAAAAAATCACACTTACAAGTGTATTTAATTTGTTAGAAGATTTTCTACTTAAAATTAAGTTAGATAAGGTTAGGATACAAAGAAGACCTTTTTAGATTTTTCGCCCCAATCATTAGCTGTAAACTGAAATTGAAATATATCTCATTATTTGTTTTTGTTTTTTATTTTCTCATTGTCTTTTGTTGTATCGGCAATACACGTGCACCTATACACACCTCGCACTACGCCGACCTCTTCTTCGTCGCTCCAAAAAGACCTCTTCAACTCCACATACCAACTCCAACGAAACACAAATGATACTCGATGTACAACGTATGCGATGCACGGCTGATACTCGAATGCCGAACTCACTCTCTCTCGCAAGTCGCGAATTTTTCTCTCCTCCCGTGAGCGACGTCACGCACGCGGCCCGATAACGTTAATATTAAGCAAAGTTACACAGCGCTTGGACAATAGCGACCCATGAACGCACTCTCTCTCTCACATTTATACACATCATACATATGGCGCTTTTATATCATTGATTTGTTTATTGATTTTTTTCATTAGTTTCATTTTAATGTATAGAAAAAAAAACTGAAATTATTGATTTGTATCATAAATACAGCGTTTCAGTATCATTGATTAGGATTGTTTATGACATAGGACTGTTTATTATGCACCGAAGGGACTTTTGTCTTCAATTATGGCATAGAACTGTCTATTCTGCACCGACTTGGATTCACTTAACGATCTTATATTTTTGTTTCATACATTCCTCATCGTTACACATAAAAATAATCTTTTAAATTAGAAATTTCTATTGAATTTTTAGGTATTCAGTATTGCAATTGAATAATTTTAAAACATTGACATTTACAAAAATTTATATTATGTATTATTTGGTGGGTACTTGAAGTTATAGTGTTTTCAGTAATATAAAATAACCTAAAAAGTCTTATTTGCAACTTAATCTTGTCTTAATCTTGTCTTAATCGTGATTTTATAGGGAAAAATGGCGCAATATGGTCTTTATATTACATAAAATGATTCAATAGTATTTCGATAATATATATATATATATATATATATATATATATATATATATATATATATATATATATATATATATATATAATTTTGTAGCAACTGAGGATCTACAACGAAATTCTGTGCCCCAAAAGTAGGTAAAAATGCGGAAAAAAAAAAAAAAAAAACGACGAAAAAAGCGGGTTTTCGCGTTTGTAACCATTTTCCCCCACCTCTAAAAATCTGAAAAAATTCACAGGCATAGTTTGACATAAAATACACAATATATATATTTTTTGGGTCTGAGTAAGTCCTAGTTTTTTTTTAATTTAATTTTAAAAATTTAAAACGCTCAAAACAATTTGAATTTCGCGCCAAAATTTTTTTAAAAAAATAGCATGTTGTAGGCAATAAAAAATCCTACAATTTGAAAAAAAAAGAGGTTTCTACGATGAATAGTACCGGAGATATCGCCAAAAAACCGAAAATCACGTTTTATAGATTTTTGAGGTTATGGGAAGGTCTAGAGGGCTGAAAATTTCAGGAAAGTCATATTTTTTTATGTTCTACATGAGGATATTTTTTGTTTTTCAAAAGCGCTGGGGGCATTTTTCACCATCTTAACCGCTTAGACCCTTACAAAAAAAGAGAAAGTTTAAGTTTTTAATGATTTTTCAGTATCAAGTATACTTTTAACTGTAACTTAAAAAACCGGTCAAGTGCAAGTTGAACTTGCACAATTAGTGTTCCGTACGTTGATTGTTTTTAAAAGAAAAATTTTTGTTAAGGTGGTACAAAATGATCAGTGACTTCACAAAACACACCCCAAATGAGTTTTGAACAAAGTTTGTTTCCAATCTTTACTGAAAACTGGTGACCTTGAAATTTTGTTTTTTTTATATACCAAATAAATTATTAAAGGTAATGCACTCGTGATAATTTTCGTTCAATCTATACCCCGTGGAGAATATTCCAGAATTTTTTTCAAAATTTTTTGATCAGTACTTTTCGAGATAACGTAGGGGACAGCGATTTTTTAAAAGTAATACGAAGAAAAGTGTGCGCAAGTATTACATTATATATATATTTTTTACTCGTGTTTTCACAAGCTTTCATTTGATACCACACTCGATGACCAAGTAAAAAAAATTTTTTTTCACTTCCGATTTCACCCCTCACAACGAACCCCTTAAGTCAAAATTTATGTTACGGTGGTATAAAATGATCAGTGACTTCACAAAACACACCCCAAATGAGTTTTCAACAAAGTTTGTTTCCAATCTTTACTGAAATCTGATAACCTTGAAATTTTTGTTTTTTTTATATACCATATAAATTATCAAAGGTAATGCACTCGTGATAATTTTCGTTCAATCTACACCCCGTGGAGAATATTCCACAATTTTTTCGAAATTTTTTGATAAGTACTTTTCGAGATAAGGCCCGGGACAGCGATTTTTCGCGAATTTTTAAAAATAATACAAAGAAAAGTGCGCGCAAGTATAATATTATATATACATTTTTTACTCGTGTTTTCACAAGCTTTCATTTGACACCACACTCGATGACCTAGTAAAAAAATTTTTTTTTCACTTCCGACTTCACCCCCCAAAACTAACCCCTTAAGTCAAAATTTAATTCTCAAAACTACATGGCTCTGATGAGGCCATCAATTCCTATATTATTACCAAATTTCACCTTTCTATATCAAATAGTTTCGAAGAAAATCGGGGTGTGACAGACAGACAGACAGACAGACAGACAGACAGACAGACACCGAAGTGATCTTATAAGTGTTCCGTACGGAACACTAAAAAAGAATTGTCCGACTTTTGTTGACCATTTCGTACTGCTTTGAACGTAAAATTGCTGGCGGCGCACTACAGTAAACAAATTTTCATATTTTGAAACTCAATTTTTGAACAACACAGATAAAGTGGGTATTTTTAATTATTCTTATACTGAAACTTAAGGTACAGTGACTCACAGCTTAAATGATGCAGTCGCTGTAAGAAAAGACTAACTGGTCTCAGTGCCTCTTTAATTATTTGGGAAAAACAAGTTATTGAAATTAAATTAGTAAAGAG
Organism: Pachyrhynchus sulphureomaculatus; assembly: GCA_019049505.1. NCBI lineage: Eukaryota > Metazoa > Arthropoda > Insecta > Coleoptera > Curculionidae > Pachyrhynchus > Pachyrhynchus sulphureomaculatus. The sequence continues at coordinate 213,613,721 of CM032449.1, forward strand.
TCTTCTAAAAAATATGAATTACTTTTTGTCTTAAATATGCCTTACTTAATTAACAATAAATAATTATTTAAATTATATGCGATTTTAACGTCACAGTTTAAATGATGTAAAATTCAATATACCAAAATTATTAGAGAAAACAAACTGTAGAATTTGAAATAACCCTGCTAATATTTGGTCGGGCGTCCCTCATTATCAATAACGGCTTGTAATCTTCTAGACATTGATTCAACTAACTTTCTAGTATACTCCGGGGAAATAGTGTTCCATGCTTCAGTAATTTTTTTACTTTTAATTCAGTTTTATTTGATATTGGGGCACTATTTACTTTATTTTTTAATGTCAGCCACAAATTTTCAATTACATTTAAGTCTGGTGACTGGGCTGGTGTTTTAATAACATTTGGACAGTTATAAAGCAACCAATTGCGGACTCGAAATGACGTGTGCTTTGGATCATTGTCGTGATAGAACCGATAATTGTTTTCAATATCTAATTTTTGGGCACTAGCGACGAGATGCTGCCTTAGTATATCCAAGTACACATATTGGTTCATATTCCCTTCGACGAAATGCATGTTACCTACTCCTGCAGATGACATACAGCCCCATACCATCACTCCACCTCCACCGTGCTTTACCGTAGCTTTCATATTTTTCAATTTTAATTCTTCGTTAGGCTTTCTCCACACTGATATTTTTCCATCGGACCCAAATATTTTGGTCTCATCAGCAAATATTACTGAATTTCAGAAGTTCAAGTCTTTATTGATATGCCCTCTGGCAAATTCCAATCTCACGCGTCTATTTCTTTGGCTAATGAAAGGCTTATTTCTAGCAGTTCGACCATGTAAATTATAATTTCGCAAGATCTGTCGAACTGTTTCGGGGTTACACCTTTTTCCAAACTGTCTTTCCACCTCGGCGCACAACTTTGGCGCACTTTTTTTTGGATTATTTGATACCTTTCTTAAAATCCATCTTTCTTCACGTTCATTGAAGATCTTATTTAGAGCCAACCTTGACTTTCATTCCGGTAACGTTCAATGATATGCTGAACAGTTGACGGACATTTATTTACCATTTTGGCTATGTCTCTTTGGCTGCATCCATTCCTGTAATGAGTAATAATTAAATTTCTCTCAGAAATTGTAGTTCGACTACCCATTCTTAAACAATTTATTATAGACTAAGGTGAGGCCTACCTTATTAAATACCTTATTAAGTCCCTTGCTATATTTCGGATTATATGGTATGGAGACATACTTGGTGTTATTTTCATCGCGTGTAAAAAAGGTGGAATTCTGAATATTAAACCTAAACTTATGTCTATTTATTAGCTTATTTACTAAGTCATCGTCATAACCATTAACTCTAGTTATATTTCTAATACGATTCCTTTCTTTATTAAAGTTTACTCTATTCAGAGGGAAAGTGACCAAACGATGAACTAAAAAATGTAATGAGGCTAATTTGTGTTGTTTGCAATGAAATGAATCATTAGGAATATATCTATCTGTTACTGTGTCCTTCCTATAGATATCAAATTCTAATCTATTATTATTTTTAATAATTAAAATATCTAGAAAAGGCAATTGTCCTTTGTTCTCAACTTCGTAAGTGAATTTAATGGAATCATACCGGCTATTTAATTTAGAAACAAAATCATCAATATTTGCTTTCTTTGTATCAAAAATCGCGAAAATATCATCCTTTCATAGCCAATTTATTCATGAGTAAGGTTGAAACCGAAGCCAGTCAAGAATTCGAATATTTCCCAAGGGTATGGTATAGGTATGTTCGGTATAAATTTCGATATATTGAACACAACAATACGACTATGCACACACTTCCAATTTATCACTCGTACGCGTCTGACACTTGTTGATGACAACAAAATGACGCAGTGTCAAATCTTTATAGCACCTTCTGTTGCTCTTTTAACTTTTTGGTACGTTTCTTCATACTCTTGGGATGATTCAACAGTATACTCTGTTTATTTTCACCATTCTGTGGCCAATTATTGTATATTAAAAACCGATACTTCGAAAACTTGATTAATTACAACAATATTCAGTTGGTAAAATCTCCGCCAACTAATTAAACAATGAGACCGCGCGAAACCGATAGCTATTGATATACGAACGAAGTACCAATGTCTGAAATCCGCATTTCATACTTGTACACCTGGTACCACTAAACTAATCTAACCTCTTATTCGGCAAATTTAAACTAGCTAAGTTAAGTGAACTCAAAACTATGTGCTGTCACTGATTACGGAGCGAGGTAAAGAGTCAGAAGTAAGGAAACCCAAATATGCAAGTGAAAAACTTTAAAATATGCGCATAAATATGCAAATAATTTTCTCAAAATATGCACATACATGTTGTAAATATGCAGTAAAAAAAATTGAAGTAAACTTGAAAAATGTAAATTTATTGTTTCACCTTACATGATACGAGTACTATACAAATGTATAGTACCCATTTTAAATTTTCAACATACAGGGCGAATGAACTAAATCTAAATATAAGATTATACAAAGTAAAAAATAAATATAAATAATAATGTATTTTATTACTTTACTTAAAGATGAACATATAATAATAATAATGTAGGTACATATTATAAAAATTTATATACGTAGTAAACAGCATAATAAGATACATACAGGGCGATGCAACTAAGTAAGCGGAAATATGCAAATATTGCAAAAGACAGGATCGCCGTTAGTTATAAAAACAATAAACTACTAAATGTTTCTCAAAATTCTCCATTAAAAAGTTTTGTCTTCTATTGTTGTATAAAAATTTATAAATTAAGAAACTCCTTTCCACATCGACTGATGTAATAGAGGCGTTTTTTAAAATTATTTAATAGCATAGGATCTAAATCAATGGAATCAGTAAAATCCCCTTTAAAATATTAGCTACTAGGCTGACAAATTGAAACCCATTATTTTTTTCCATAACATTCCGAAATTTTTGAAAAATTTTGCTCCCAATTTTACCTGCGACATTTTCAAAAGCGACCTCACATTGTTTTATTAGTTGAACACTTCGGGTTAATGGCAAATTAGATTCCTCCAATTGAGTTATGGTTTTAGAAACAAAGCTATAATTTGTTTTAAGAAAGGAAAGTTGTTGTTTTATCTCCTTGTTTTTGAATAATCGTTTAAGTTCTGTAAGGGATTGGGAAGATTCGTCTGATAATTCTGCAATCAGACCATCTAGTTGACAGAAGTTGTCGCAATAAAGAAATGTTGCTTCCAACCAAGTGCCCCATCTTGTAATAACAGGCTGAGGTGGAAGAGGAGTGTTTGGTAGTTTTTCTTTGTAGAACTGAATCCTTAAGGCGCTTTAAGGAAGATTTGCAATACTTCTGGAGGAAGGAAGTAAAGTTTTGATTACGTAGCTTCGATAACGGAATGTTTGAGGTCATCATTGTACGGCATAGATCTCGGTTAAAGTGAACTCAAAACTCTTTATTTTTATTTACGTTGGTTGGAAACATTGCATTAATGTATGTTGTGGCCTATCTCCAGGTTTCGTCTTACTCAATTTGGCAATATGGCAAGTAGTTTTCACGTGTTGCTCTATTTGACATTTTTTATCGCATGGTATCTGCAATAAAAAAAAATTAAAATCCCAAGGAAAAAATTCGTTAAATAGAAATTTCGTTAAATAGAAAACTAGGTGCTTAGAGCAGGCAAAAATTAAAATTCTGCTTTGTACCTTTTTTATTAGATTACCTAGAAATACATACGTTTACGTATGTATTTCTATTTCGTGGTTTCGTTAAATAGAAATTTTGTTCGTTAAATGGAACAAAAATAACTTAAATAACATTGAAAATAGCATCAACGGCAAAATCCTGACAAAAATTTCTTTATGTTTAAATATTAAACGAAAATGAAATACCCTGTATATTCAATTTTAGCACATGCAGAACAGTAGATTTTTCCCATATCTATTCTTAGTTCTTTGTATGGTTTAATCCACACTGACACACTACTGGCTTTAGGCATTTCACTGTAGTAAAATACGACTCACAAGATAAAAAGCACAAATCGACGTAACCACTTTAAAAGCACAACCAAAAATGAAATCTAATAAATTAATAATACAAGTATGCTCTGATGGTCGTCTGGGGTTTACTGACTCGTTTTTACTGACCAAAAAATAATAAAATTTATTTGGGGAAAATCACCGACGCGGCGGCGGCGGCCTAAACATTGACCCTTATTCCGAAAAATGAAAAAACGCCTGCCAAAGACCTACATTATTATAAATTCCTTCAAATATGCACATATATGCTATTTTTAAAGCATTTATGCAAATATGCAAAATATGCAATATATGCGCTTTGCATATTTGGGTGTCCTTAGTTTTAATGTTAATTATGTGGAAATTACGAAATAATTAATAATTTGATCAGCTAAAACAATCTAATGAAATGATCTCTTAAATCATACATTGAGACGAGCTGAGTGCTACCAAATATTTCTCTTTAGAAGAGAACTACGAATAATGACAATAATTACTAATAAAGATTTCTAACAAACGATTATATTTTTCAACAAGACACCTTGTACATTATTTAATTATTCTTCACGGTTTTTTTCGTTACTCTTACATTGATTTCCTTAATTGTTTTTTGTTCGCCGGTAACAAAAGATTCACCAAGCTTTATGTGTTCTTTAATATACATTGCTGCTCTTTTTAGGCAGTGGGCTTCATAACCATTTATTTTTGGCATATGGGAAGACAAAATACCATGGCGACCTAAAAAAAAATATATGTACGGGGCGAGTCAATGACAGAGTAAAGTTCATTATCTCATTTGTTTCGGGGAAGACGAAAAAAATGTTAAACACAATAGTTTTAGGGAATGTTAAGGTGTACAGTTTAAAATTATTTTTGAGTATACAAGGTATTTCAAAAAGGTGTGGCCGATATAACATATTTGTTTTAAATGGAACATCTTTTTTTCTAATTTATTTTTAAATTCTGCATAAAATTTTATAACTGTTTTATTAATAATGTTATATACCTAAACCTAGTAGTTTTTCTAATACAGTGCCACCTCGATAATCCGGATCTCCATTAAACCGGAACGATTTACAGGACTATCTGCTGCGGCAGCAGGATGTGGATGATGATGATGGGGATGGAATGGCTTGTCAATTTGTTGATGACACATCGGTCATTTTGTCAAGCTCTTCTATCGCTAGCCTGTCAGTCATCTGTTCTCGTATAGTGGCAAGAATGGCTGAGTAGTGTGAAAAAAATTACCTTTGTCTTAATGGGAATAAACGGGCCTTATACGAGGCTGGTTTGAAAAGTCCGTGCAAAAATAAAAACTACTTATGTGTTTGGGGAAAACCTTTTTTATTTTTCGACATAGTCTCCTTTTAGGATTATACACTTCGTCCAACGATGTTCTAGTTTGTTGATCCCTTCCGAATAATAGGATTTGTCCAAGTCTGCAAAATATCCATTAGTGTCTGCAATCACCTCCTCGTTTGAATAAAATCTTTGTCCCGCCAGTCATTTCTTCAAATTGGGGAACAAATAGTAGTCCGAGGGAGCCAAGTCTGGAGAATAGAGGGGATGTGAAACGAATTGGAATCCTATTTCCATTAATTTTGCGACCACAACTGCTGAGGTGTGTGCTGGTGCGTTGTCGTGATGGAAAAGGACTTTCTTGTGGGCCAATCGCGGGGCGTTTTCCTTGCAGCTCGGTTTTCAAACGGTCCAATAACGATGAATAATATTCACCTGTAATAGTTTTAGCCTTTTCCAGATAGTTGATGAGGATTATCCCTTGCGAATCCCAAAAGACAGTCGCCATAACCTTTCCGGCCGAAGGAACGGTCTTCGCCTTTTTTGGTGCAGATTTCCCCTTGGTAACCCATTGTTTAGATTGTTGTTTGGTCTCAGGAGTATAGTAATGTATCCATGTTTCATCCACAGTGACGAAACGACGCTTAAAGTCCTCCGGATTCTTCTGGAACAGCTGCAAACCATCCTTGCAACACTTCACACGATTCCGTTTTTGGTCAAGCGTGAGCAATCGCGGCACACATCTTGCGGATAGCTTTCTCATGTCCAAATGTTTTATGCAAAATATTATGTACCCGTTCAGTCGAGATGCCCACAGCACTAGCAATCTCACGCACCTTAACTCTTCTGTCGTCCATCACTATATCATGGATTTGATCAATGATTTCTGGAGTGGTAACCTCCACAGGCCGTCCAGAACGTTCAGCGTCACTTGTGCCCATATGGCCAGTCCGAAAATTTTGAAACCACTTATAAACTGTTCTAATCGAAGGTGCAGAGTCACCATAATGTTTATCAAGCTTCTCTTTAGTCTCCTGAGGCGTTTTGCCTTTCATAAAGTAATGTTTAATCACCACACGAAATTCTTTTTCGTCCATTTCTTGAAAATCACTCGACTTCCTTGATTCACCCGAATGCCAAACACAAAGAAATAGACCAATATGGCTGAAACTTGGTGTGCGTTCATTCAAGAGATGCTACTAACTAAACATGACCTCGATACGCGCCAGTAGTGCCATCTCTCGGACTTTGCACGGACTTCTCAAACCAGCCTCGTATTATTTAATAAAAATAAGACACCCACACAATCACTATATGTACGACATGAACTAAAGTCAATACTCAATATAGAGACGATAAAATTTTTGGGGGTTAATATTGACTCAAGTATTTGTTAGGAAATACATGCAGTGACACTTCGGTCTAAGCTCAATAGTGCGTGTGCTCTTATTAGAAGACTTAGATATATTGTATCATCAAATAGCATACAACTTTTCTATTTTGCTTATGTTCAATCCCAATTAAACTATGGGATTTCTTTCTGGGGATCTTCAAGATTTGCTAGGGATATCTTTAGGGCACAAAAGAGAATTGTGAGATGCATGCGTCATTTACATCCTCTAACGTCGTGTCGACCATACCTTATTGAAATGGGGTTACTTACGGTCCCGGGTCTCTACTTCATGGCTTTGGTCACCTTTGTTAAGAAGAATCCATCATTTTCCTTGACAAATAGGAATGAATATGCTCCAGATATGGCAATCACGACTAGAGGTAGAAACGAATTACAAGCGCCCTACCATGCTACTTCTTTCTTTGAAAAAGGGCCATATTTTAAATGCATAAAGGCATATCGGCTTCTCCCATTGGAGATCAGGAACATTGAGGGGATTGAGAGATTCAAAAGGGAAGCAAAAAGGTTTGCTCTCTAAGAATGTTTCTATTCTTTTGATTTTGATCAATAATTTTAGTTATCAATAGTTGTAAGATTTTGTCCTCTGTACGGTGTCTTATATTTTGTTGGCTATATGCATATATTCTACTTTTTTTGTGACGTTGCTTTTTTACGTTATGTAATCTTGATGGCAATAAAGGAATGAATAAATAAATAAATAAATAAATAAATAAATAAATAAAATACAAATCTTACCTAATCTGACAATTGACGTCATGTATGGTAAAAAACTGCTCGATATGCCCAGTTTGTTTAACAAAAGCACAATCTACGCTGTTTGTTTCCCCACTTAGGGCCTTTAATTGAGAATTTACAAATCTAGTTATTGCCAGAGCGGGAGCCAGACAAACTGTACCATTATCCCCGTACATCTTGATGACTTCATCCTCTGCAATCCCTATTGATTCTTGAATTATTTTATGGTGTTGCTAAAATTGAAATTACTACTGAATTTAACTGGTCTATAATTTGCTAAATAGTGTTCGTTAGACCCTGTTACAAGGATTAGAAGCGTTTAATTCTGGAACACAGGTTATGTCTTCTATAATATATATATATATATATATATATATATATATATATATATATATATATATATATATATATATATATATATAATATATACATTCATATATATATATACAGGGTTACAGGGAAAGTCGTCCTAGATACTTAAGGACGTTATAGTTTAGGTCGTTTCTGACCGATTTGACTCTATGACATGGTGTCTTAAACTTAACCGTTTTCGAGATATTGAAGTTTAAAGATTTTCTAAAAAAAAACATGTTTTTTTTTGCTTTTATATCGATTTTTTTTTTATTCGAGGTTCTCGAGTGCGATTTATTGGTTATTTTTAGTTAATCTGTATAAGTATCAAAAATCATCAAAAAAATTTGAACTAGTTACTAACAGTTTCAAATGGCGGCTTGTTAATGTTTCTAAATTACGCATTTTTACCAGGTGTTTCCTACTTTAAATCAATAAAGAGAAAAACAAATGTATGGAAGTTATTCTGCAAATTATTTTAAAAACTTCTACGTCTTTTTAGCTATCAAAAAAGGTATAATACTAGGAGTTTAGTAGGAAAACTGTACGCAGAATGACACCTAAAGCGGGCTCGGGTAACAAAAGGTAAATTTTTAGTTCTAGGTGAAAATACGAAAAAAATACACAAATAAAACAAAAAACCTTGCAATTTAATATTTTTTTATTAATTATAATTCATGTTTTATATGGTCGCCCCTATTTCTAACACAAATTCTCATTCTTTTTCTTAAATTACTTTTTCACAACGCTGGTTGTGAGGTGCCGCCTCATTTCGTCAGCCGCATCAATTATTTTTTGTCTTAGGACATCCACGTTTTCGATAGGAGTCATTTGGTCGTATACGAGACTTTTCATGTGACCCCACACATAAAAATCCATCGGTGTTAGGTCTGGGTTTCTCGCCGGCCAAGATATGGGTCCGCCTCTTCCAATCCATATGTTGGGATAATTGTCATTGAGCCATGCACGAACACTTCCTCTGTAGTGAGCTGGGCAGCCATCGTGTTGAAAGTACATGTTTTGTCTCAAACCAAGAGGTAGGTCTTCCATCAAATTAGGTAAATCGTTCCGCAAAAAATTGTCGTATTCCTCGCCATTCAAATTATCTGGCCCAACCAAATAATTTGAAATTATACCCATCCACACATTTAAGCTGAATCTTGTTTGTGATCCTTTCGTTCTTTTTTTGTTTGGGTTGCCTTCCTCTTTAGAAGCCCAATAGTGGGCATTGTGGTAGTTTGTAAGACCGTCTTTGTCGAATTTCGACTCGTCAGTCCATAGTATTTTCTTAAAAAAGATGCATCATTATTGAGCATAAATCTGCAGAATTCTAATCGTCGCAACGGATCCCCTTCTTCAATGACTTGCACGGGCGTATAGTGGTAAGGGTGTTGCCCAACAGTATGCATTACAAACCATACCTTCCACTTCGAGATACCAAGCTGTTGTGAGACAACATTTGTAGATGTGGTTGGGTCCACCTCAAAGAGACGTCGTATTTCGTTTTCTTCGTCTTCGTCAAAGATACGTGGTCGTCCCATGTCAGTCCGCCGTCTTTGTACGGAACCAGTTTCTCGTAGTCTTCGATAAGTTCCATCAAATACGCTAACATCAGGTACACGACGAGTAGGATATCGCAATATGTATTCATCACGCGACGACACTCCTTCTCAAAATCCGTAACACATTAGGATGTCAGCATATTCCTCGTTGGTATACGTTGCCATATTCACAAGCAGAGATCAAAATCCACTTACGAGCCAATTCACACAGTCAGAAGATGAAACACAGATATTTTTGAAAAGCACGGTATAGCACATCTACCACGGACGAATCGCATGAGCAGACTAAAAATCATTCAATAATGTTTAGTGAACAGAAAATGTCACTCGCACAGAGAGTACCCCGACCGGAAAAAATGCTTACCCAACCCTTTTTATTGTTTGAAGGGGCAGGTAGTAAACCGGTAATTGGTAGTATCTAACTTCTATTATTATGTTACTCTACATTTGGGCCTATTGAAATCTCGTTTTCTTAGAATTTTCAATAGATCCAGTAGATATTATACCGCTTTAGATAGCTGAAAAGACGTAAAAGTTTTTAAAATAATTTGCAGAATAACTTCCATACATTTTTTTTTCTCTTTATTGATTTAAAGTAGGAAACACTTGGTAAAAATTCGTAATTTAGAAACATTAACAAGCCGCCATTTGAAACTGTGAGTAACTAGTTCAAATTTTTTTGATGATTTTTGACGATACTTGACATACAGACTAACTAAAAATAACCAAAAAATCGCACTCGAGAACCTCTAATAAAAAAAAATCGATATAAAAGCAAAAAAAAACATGTTTTTTTTAGAAAATCTTTAAACTTCAATATTTCGAAAACGGTTAAGTTTAGGACATCATGTCATAGAATCAAATCGATCAGAAACGACCTAAACTATAACGTCCTTAATTATCTAGGACGACTTTCCCTGTAACCCTGTATATATATATATATATATATATATATATATATATATATATATATATATATATATATATATATATATATATATATATAATATATACATTCATATATATATATATATATATATATATATATATATATATATATATAATGCAACGTCTCTCTGTCCGTCTGCTTGTACATTAGTGCGCTTATCACTCGAGAACCACTTATCCGATTTACGTGCTTTTTTTTTAAACATACATATGTTCTCTGGCCAGGTTATAGGCTAAATTTTATTACGTTACGTAGCATAAAGAATAAGCAGTGTCGATAATAGCGAATCAAGTCGGAAAAAAGTTTGCCGCTAGCGCGTTCTCTTGCAATCCACTGCCTAAACCATTAAATATGGAACAACAACATGCAGCAAAGAATATAATATACATAAAATGCAATGTCTCTCTGTCTGTCTGTCCATTAGTGCGCTTATCACTCGAAAACCACTTATCCGATTTAAATGTTTTTTTTTTTAATTCATACATTTGTTCTCTGGTCAGGTTATCTATAATCTTTTATAAATATATATATACAGTAGAATCTCGATTATCTGAAATAATATGGACCAAAGTGATTTCAGATAATCGAAATTTCGGTTAATACGATTTTTTTTATAAAACAGACGTTTAGAATGAATGCAATATTGCAGATTGACTTAAACGCATTTATACGATATGCTATTACGTACATAGGTATTTATTAAAACAAAGAATAGGACAATTAGTTTACTTATTTTATGTATATGTACGGAAAATCGAAAATACGTAAAACAGTTTCATTCTTAACTTTAATGTCTTAAAAATGAGGTAATTTTTAACAGCACTCGTTTTGCGTTAGTTCTGTTTTTGGCTGCAATATCTCTCCAACGTTTGATAAGCAAAACGTCCGCGGCGGTTGCATTTTCTTGTTCTACATGAGTTAATGCTTTTTCTAGGGCCTCTAGTCCTTCTAAATGTGACATTTTTACTGGAATATTATCAGTGGCTTCTACTACGTTATCATCATCGTCTTCACTGTCTATTTTATTAGCATTTTTGCATACACTTTTAATTAATTCTTGGTCAATCATTTTCATCTTCCACACTGTTTAGCCATTCACAAATATCGGTTTCCGTAACACTTTCACATCCTGATATTCTTGTAATAATTTGATGTAGACTTTCATTATCTTCTGTTTCTGCCTCTGAGTAATGTCTCAAATTTATCTTTTTTAGACAATCAGTAAGATTGCCACCTTTATCTACTTCTTCTAAAATATGCTCCGATAACAAACGCCTGTAAATTTTCCAGTACACCCTGATCCATAGGCTGAATGAGAGAAGTTACAGCAGGAGGCAAAAACATTGCTTTTATTTCCCCACTTCAGTTCAAGCACTTGGGTGAGTGGGGGCATTATCTAGTAACAGAATACATTTTCTAGGATATCCATGTTCTTTTAAAAAAGTTCCACTTTGGGTACAAAATCTCCAGTCTATAAATAGAGTCGCGTTTATCCAGGCATTGTTTTGATTTTTATACAAAACAGGAAAAGCATTGCGACGAATATTCTTAAAGGTTCGTGGATTTTCTGACTTACCAATACATAATAATGGGAGTTTGTGTCTTCCAGAAGCATTACTGCATGCAAGGGCAGTAATACGTTTTTTGCTATGTTTGTAACCAGGTGCTCCAGCTTCCGTATTTGACGGCAACATTTTGTAGTTCAAGCCTGTTTCATCACAATTATAGATTTGGTCTGGCTGTAAATCATGTTCTTTCATAAGCTGCTCAAAATTCTCTGCAAATTTTTTTGCAGCAGATACATCAGCCGACAATCTTTCTCCACAAACTTTCAGTTGACGTACACCATGTCTTTTTTTCAACCTGTCTAGCCATCCATCCCTTGCAGAAAAATTTACAGGCGCTTCAATAACCGGCAACTCTTCGCTTAAACTCACTGCCTTATGTTTTAAAATTGTTCCTGAAATTGGTATTCCACGTTCTCGATTCTGTGTAAACCATAAAAATAAAGAATCATCCACTTTTTGGTATTCACCGCTTTTCATACTTTTCGTGCCTATGTGGGCGATGACAAAACACTACACCATTTTTCAAGTTTTTGGCGACTTTTTCTCCACTCTGAAACAGTACTCACGGCTACACCTAAATCCTTCGCTATATTTTTAAGAAGTTCACTATTATCTAAACACTGAATTGCTTCAAGTTCCTCTTTTAAGGTAATAACAACACGTTTACGCTTATTATTATTACGCTCCATTTTGTAAAATATCTATTAAAACGAAACTATTACCTCTGCGATAATAATAGACGTAATGAGTAACTTATAACACTCGTCGACTAACCAAAACATAGACCGCAGTGAAATTCTAGACGTCGGGGAGTCCCCGACGCGTTAGGGAAACCACTCATCGTCTGTTTGGAATAATAGGGATTTTTTCGTTTAATAGGAATACAATTTGCTTTTTAACAGTTTGTTTCGGATAAGCCGGATTTCAGATAAGTGCGATTCGGATAATCGGGATTGTACTGTATATTATATATATATATATATATATATATATATATATATATATATATATAATGCAACGTTTCTCTGTCTATCTGTCTATACGTTAGTGCGCTTATCACTCGAGGACTACCTACCCGATATGCGTGCTTTTTTTTAATATACATATATTCCCTGGCCAGATTATGGGATATATTTTATTAAATTAGGTAACATAGGATATATTTTATTACATTAGGTAACATAATAAGTAGTGACGATAATAGTGAATCAAGTCGGAAAAAAGTTTGCCGCTAGCGCGTTCTCTTGCAATCTACTACCTAAACCATTAAATATGGAACAATATCATGCAGCAAAGAATATAATATATATAAGATGCAATGGCTCTCTGTCTGTCTGTCTGTTCGTTAGTGCGCTTATCACTCGAAAACCACTTATCCGATTTACGTTTTTTTTTTTAATTCATATATTCTCTGGCCAGATTATAAGATATATTTTATTACAGTGACGATGATAGTGAGTCAAGTGCACGCGAGGTGAGCCGCGGGTACGGCTAGTTTCTATTATATTCAATAAAAATAGGTTTATTTCTCTACTAATTACAACACTAGAAACTATTAATATTAGAAGTAAACAGCTTTGGAGCAATTAATTGAGAGGGATACCTCAGAGTTTTGGGTACGTAAAGAGAAATGGTACAACTAATGGCGCCGCTACTAATGGTACAGGTCCTCCTTTACAAGGTAAGTAATAATAAATAAATATTCGATTTTGTTATACAAAATTATTCAGAGGCAAGGACAAGAGGATGCTTCTTAAAATATATTTTAGTGCCTCCTAGAAACTTATTTTCAACCACATGAAACAGTCAAAAATTATACATATGTTTTCAACTTCACATAGTCTTATCTTGCTAGTACATAACTGCTATAGTACTGCGATTAAATTTGTAACTTGCTTTTTACTTTTACTTTGTTGAACTAATATATTATAATTTTTTAAATCTCAATTTATGTTCAGCTATTTATAATTATAGGCCTATCTATTATTTTCAGCTATACAAAATCACAATGGAAAAACTGCAGCTGTGTCCGCGGTTCCCAGGACCAAAGTCAAAATATCAGGTGGCACTCAAACATGCTCAAGCGACCTGCAACAATCGCACAGTAAGTTTTGAAAATGCTGCGATCTTTTAATCCTTTTAATAGGACGCAGTCTCATATACCAGAACATCTACAACTTAAAACCTGGGAAATTAAACAAAAATTGTTGAGAACAAAGGACAATTGCCTTTTCTAGATATTTTAATTATTAAAAATAATAATTTGATATCTATAGGAAGGACACAGTAACAGATAGATATATTCCTAATGATTCATTTCATTGCAAACAACATAAATTAGCCTCATTACATTTTTTAGTTCATCGTTTGGTCACTTTCCCTCTGAATAGAGTAAACTTTAATAAAGAAAGGAATCGTATTAGAAATATAACTAGAGTTAATGGTTATGACGATGACTTAGTAAATAAGCTAATAAATAGACATAAGTTTAGGTTTAATATTCAGAATTCCACCTTTTTTACACGCGAAGAAAATAACACCAAGTATGTCTCCATACCATATAATCCGAAATATAGCAAGGGACTCAATAAGGTATTTCATAAGGTAGGCCTCACCTTAGTCTATAAGTCATCAGACAATCTGAGGAATATCTTAAGAAATCCCAAAGATAAGATTCCTAATTGTGAGAAAAGTGGAATTGATGAAATTAGTTGTAATGATTGTGACAAAAAGTATGTTGGGCAAACTAAAAGGTCAATTAAAACACGATTTAAAGAACATTTAGCACACTTAAAATACAATAGAACAGAAAAGTCTAGCATTGCCGAACATGCCCTTGAAGCTGATCATACTGTAACATTAGATAATCTAAGATTAATAAGAAATGGATCTGATAGGAGATTGTTGAACGCATACGAAAGTATGGAAATCATAAAATGTAAAAGTAGTTTAAATAAAGACAGAGGGCCTATTCCTTATAGTCCCCTCTACTGGTTACTTGACCGGAACTGATGGCCTTGCCTATGTCATTAGTTCCGCTTGAGTAATTCAAGGGTTAGGCTAAGTATAAATAGGTTAGGTTTGGAGTTTAGCTTTAGTCAATCATCGCTCCTGATGAAGCTAACACGGTTAGCGAAACGCGCGTCGAGTGCAAAAATAAAGTGTTTGGTGTAGTGGTATTACCATTTATATTAAAAAATCAACGAGTCATGACCGGACAGTGGTAGTATTACTGCACGGCTGCGACTTTTGCGGCATGCTCCAGAAATTTGCTTACCCGTCACGCAAACAACCACTTCCTGGTCTTGACACGTATATAATTATTTAATGTTTAAAATACTACCGGGTGGACTTTTTCCGGCCTGCTTTGAGAAACTACAGCAACGAGACAGTATTTTGAGATTCCGCCAACTACAGGGCATCTGACTTCTGATGTATTTTGACCGCTAACAAGGCTGACCAAATAGTTTGATCTCATACACCCAATTGAGGATATACCAATTATTTTTCTATAGTCGTATATTCCAGCCCTCTTATACTCCTGTAAAAAAAAAGTATCAAAGACATCTAAAATAAACTCCTGGACAAAATTAACGCAACAATCTGAAAATTAATTTATCTTTTTCTTATGTCAGTTTTAAAGTTTATCGAGTGTTTGAATAGTAGGCTATGCATATTTTGTTTCGTTGTTCATGACAGAAATCAAAACAATTCGTTTAGATTTACAGTTTTAAAGAATTTTTTAGGAGATAAACAATTTTCTGTAATAATGCGATAGATTTTCTTTAAAAGTAAGCTTATAAAGTGTTCCCTTTTTCAAAGTAATACGTTTTTGTGGGAGACTTATTTTTTGACCCCGAAGAATTAGAAAAATGAATCGAGCAAGGAATTTAACTGAACACGAGGTAGTGCGAGCCTCAGTTTTATTGGACGAGGGATATTGTCAGAGTTATGTTGCCAATTTGTTAGGCAAACATCGTTCCACAATAAGTCGTATGGTAAGACGCTTGAATGAAGTAGAGACTTATTCTAGAAGGCTAGGGCAACGGCGAAAACGATGTACTAGCGACCTAGATGAACGTTTTATAAGATAATATGCTTTAAGAAACAGGACTGTCACTAGTTCTATAATAAGAAACGAACTCGAAGCTGTTCGCAATGTCACAATTTCTTCTAAAACAGTTAGAAGACGGTTAAATGAAGCTGGATTAAACAGTAGGAGACCAGCCACTGCGCCCTTGCTTACTAGAGAGAACAGAGTTGCCAGGTTACGTTTTGCTCGAAATCACGAAAACTGGTCTGTGGATGATTGGAAATAAGTTTTCTTCATAGATGAAACTAGGGTTAGTCTACAACATATAGATGGTTGTGACTGAGTGTGGCAAAGAGCAGGAGAGAGGTTTGCTCCTTGCAATATCTCTGCAAGGATTTCATTCGGCGGTGGCTCTGTTATGTTCTGGGGTGGCATCTGCTTTGATGCTCGCACAGAGTTAGTTCTTGTCCGTACGAGATCCATGAATGCTGACTACTATCTTGAGAATATTGTAATAGAACATGTGATGCCTTTCGGTCATTTTGTGGGGCCCAATTTCCTGTTTATGCAAGACAACGCTCGACCTCACGTGGCTAGGGAGGTACTCGATTATCTTAATCAAGTTGATATACCGATTATGCAATGGCCACCAAAAAGCCCGGATCTGAATGCGATAGAACATGTATGGGACGTGGGACATGTGAAACGTCATATACCTGCACTTATAAACCTGATGGAACTTGAAAATGCAGTTATCACAGAATGGGAGCAAATTCCTCAAGATTTTATCCAAAATTTAATTAGAAGCATGCCTAGGCGCATAAACGCTGTCATCCGAAGTAGAAGAGGCAACATACGCTACTAGTGTCCCAGTTTCACCATTAATTTTGCTACTAGTGTCCCAGTTTTTTTTTCATTATTACCTAATTTCAACGATTTTGTTATTAATATTATTAATTTTAATTCGAATCTTATAGAGAAATTTGGTAGCTAATTCACTTTTAAAGTATCCGAATAAGTTTTTTCTAACTTTTAGTGTAACCAGTGTTCATAAAAAATTATTAAAATTAATTCATTATGGAGATTTGTATGATTTAATATATTGTTGCGTTAATTTTGTCCAGGAGTGTAATAATAACTATTAAAAATTTGGATGAGAAAATGGTAAATTGGAGAAATAATTTTATTATTAGATTTACCATATTTATGAGGCATTGAAAAACCAGAATGGACTATCCCACATTTTTTCAATATTTGGTAATAAAAGTAATAATAAATAATAATAAATGGCCTGGAAACACCCCTCTTGGGGTAGGGCCACCCTTTGGGTTCTCTAGATCTAGTTTATGGGTTCATCAGACCCGTTTTCCTTGTTGTCTGCTTAGATGTTTTCAAAGTTTTCTGTTAGACGTCTTCTTCTTCCAGTGCGTAATCCCTGCCGCCTTCATGTCTTCCTTGACTTGCTGCAGCCATCCTATTCTCGGTCTACCTCTCCTTTTACGTTACGGTTCCCATTGAAATATTTCATATATTGGTGCTCCTGGGCCTGCTCTCCATGTGTGCCCTAGCCAATTAAATCTCTTCTGTTTTATTTTTTTGACTATGTCCTCCTCCACTTCTTCCAAAATTTCTTGATTGGTCCTCCTTCTGTAGACTCCTTCACATATTCTTACTGGCCCTAGGATCGCTCTTAATATATTTCGTTCAATTCTTCTCATGTCTTCCTCTTGTTTCTTTGTCATGCTTATAACTTCGGTAGCATACATTAGTTTTGGGAGTATTATGTCTTATATATCCTCATCTTACTGTTCTTCCTATTATCTTACTAAAGGGTGTTTTTTTATAGAGGTATAAAACTTTAAGTTGGCAACACTTTTTTAACTGGCGGCCATTTTGTCAGCTGTCAAGTGATTTATGTTTAGTTTCAACATGAATAGACTGACGCCTGAACAACGCTTCCAAATTGTGCAAATTTATTTTGAAAAACATGATTCTGTTCGAAATACGTATCGCGCACTACGTCCATTTTACGGTCAACATAATCGTCCATCAGAGCAATTAATTCGATTAACTATGGAACGTTTTCGCACCACGTTTACTCTAAATGATAATACGCATCCACAGAGACGTCGTACAGTGCGTACAGAAGAAGTCATTGCTGCTGTAGAGCGTAGCGTAGAGGAAGACCCGAATCAGTCTATCCGCCATCGTGCACAGGAATTGGATATGTGTCCATCCACTTTATGGAAGATTTTGCGGAAAGATCTTGGTTTGCGTGCTTACAAAATCCAACTCGCGCAACAATTGAAGCCACACGATCACCTAGCAAGGCGTAGATTCGGTGAATGGGCCGGGCCCAAAACAAGATTGCCGTTGATCCCGATTTTCATAAGCGAATTTTGTTTAGCGATGAAGCTCATTTTTGTTTGAATGGATACGTCAATAAACAAAACTGCCGTATTTGGAGTGATGATAATCCTCAAGTGTATGTTGAGACACCGTTACATCCAGAAAAACTGACTGTTTGGTATGCTTTATGGGCTGGTGGAATCATTGGTCCGTACTTCTTTAAAAACGATGCTGGTCAGAACGTTACAGTCAATGGTGACCGCTATAGAGCCATGATTACTGACTTTTTCGTTCATCAATTGAACAACCATGATGTGCAGGAGCTGTGGTTTCAACAAGACCGCGCAACATGTCACACAGCTCGTGCCACAATTGATTTATTGAAGGAAACGTTTGGTAACCGCATAGTTTCACGTTTCGGACCCGTGAATTGGCCTCCAAGATCGTGCGATTTAACGCCGCTAGACTATTTTCTGTGGGGATATGTGAAGTCGCTAGTCTACGCCGATAAGCCCGAAACGATTGACCGCTTGGAGGACAACATTCGCCGCGTTATTGCCGATATACGGCCACAAATGTTGGAAAAAGTCATCGAAAATTGGACCTCCAGATTAGACTACGTCCGAGCCAGGCGTGGCTGTCTTATGTCAGAAGTCATATTTAAATTATAATGCCAGAAGATTATCTTTCGAATAAAGTAAATTTCATGTCAATTTAAAAAATTCATCTTTGTTTTATTCCATTTCAAAGTTCTATACCTCTATAAAAAACACCCTTTACTTAACAATTTCTTATTGCTATGGAACAACTTGTTTGCTATTATTAATCTTTCCTTTACTTCCATTTCCTTGTTCCCATCCCAGTACAGCGTCACTCCCAAATATTTAATCTTATGTACTCTTTCGAAGGTATATTCGTTTATTCTAATCCTTTCCATTTCCTGAACATTCTCTTTTCCATTTTTCATTATTTTGGCTTCCTCTTCATTTATCTTCAACTCCATTTTTGCTCCTTCTACGCTTATTTCTCTCACCATTTCCTTCATTATTTTCTGGTTTTTTGCAATAATTACTACATCGTCCGCATATGCCACTACCTGGCTACCTCTTGTTCGTATTGAATCCCGATTTATATTCCTTAGTACATATTGTAGTGTTAGGTTGAATAACGTTGCCGATAATGCATCTCCCTGTCTAACTCCTTTGTTAATTTCGAAATCTTGTGTTCTTCCTTTCTGTGTTTTGACATTGGCAAATGTCTCTTTCAGTGTCATCATACATTCTTCTTATCTTATCTTGCTCGGTACTCCCAATTCTGTATTTAATCCAGTTCTCTTAACCGAGTCAAATGCTTGCTTGAAGTCAATGAACAACAATTCCAAGTTTAGTGCATGTTGTTGTGCTCTTTCCAATGCTTGTTTGACCACATGTATAGCATCTGCCGTAGATTTTCCTTGTGTAAATCCGCATTGGTATTGTCCTATTACATTTTTAGTGTTCCGTACGGAACACTTATAAGATCACTTGGGTGTCTGTTTGTCCGTCTGTCTGTCACACCCGATTTTCTCCGAAATTATTTGACATAGAAAGTTGAAATTTGGTACTAATATAGGAATTGATGGCCTCATCAGAGCCATGCACCTTTAAAAGTTAAATTTTGACTTAAGGGGTTAGTTTTGGGGGGTGAAATCGGAAGTGAAAAAAAATTTTTTTTACTAGGTCACCGAGTGTGATGTCAAATGAAAGCTTTCACACAAGTAAAAAATATACATATAATGTAATACTTGCGCACACTTTTCTTTGTATTATTTTTAAAAAATCGCGAAAAATCGCTGTTCCCCCATCTTATCTCGAAAAGTACTGATCAAAAAATTTTGAAAAAATTCTGGAATATTCTCCACAGGGTGTAGATTGAACGAAAATTATCACGAGAGCATTACCTTTAATAATTTATCTGGTATATAAAAAAAACAAAAATTTCAAGGTCATCAGTTTTCAGTAAAGATTGGAAACAAACTTTGTTGAAAAATCATTTGGGTTGTGTTTTGTGAAGTCACTGATCATTTTATACCACCGTAACAAAATTTTTTATTTTAAAAGGAATCAACATACGGAACACTAATGGTGCAAGTTCAACTTGCACTTGACCGGTTTATATTATTTTTTTACATATTTTAGTTTTTCGTGTATCATCATTGTCAAAATCTTGTAGGCGGTGTTGAGCAGGGTAATTCCTCGATAATTTTCGCATACCCGTTGGTCGCCTTTCTTGTGTATTATTACAATTTCACCTCCTTGCCAAACATGTGGCATGCGATCTTCTTTCCATATCTATTTAATTAGTACGTACAGTCCCTGGCCAAATTATTAGACGCATTGCAAGATTTCATGTAAAATATTAATTACCGAGTGATATTGTACCGTTTTATTATTTTAAATTGATTTTTGTTTTTTATTTTTATATTATCCAATCAATTACCTATTTATTTGACATAAATAAAACAGCATTAATTTAGAAAAGCATAAGTTTATTAAGTTTTAAAGAAAAGTGAAATTAATGTTAGTAAAAGTCAATATTTAGTTGAGCCACCTTTAGCCGCTATCAAAGCTTTAATTCTGCGCGGCATGCTATCAATGCAAGATTGTACTGTCTCCTGCATTTGAGGATGATGATTCCACACATGAATAATCTTTTCTAGGAGCTGGGTTTTGTTGGTAATCACATCTTTAGCCACTTCTCTTTTCATCAGCTCCCACACATTTTCAATGGGCTATTACCCGGCCAATCCAACAGAGGGATTTTTTTTTCTGCCAAAAAAGCTTTAACAGACCGAGCAGTGTGGCAGGGAGCTCCATCTTGCATGAAAGTGAATGGTTCCCCATTTGGAAACCATTCTCTGAGCTGCGGAATCAACCGATTTTGTAATACTTCTTTGTACTGATCTTGCCTCATTATTCCTTTGACGACGTACAGACGTCCAGTGTCCTTGCCGCTGATGACTGACCAAATCATCACTTTGGTGGGAAGTTTAACCGTCGGGACGACACAATCAGGATGAAACTTTTCTCTATGACGACCACGCACATACTGAGCTTTATTCTGCAAAATTTCGAATGTGCTTTCGTCACTGAAGCAGACCTGTCAAAAATAGGAAAAATATATAAACTTCCATGTTTATTTGCTTTATTTAACTGAAAATGATAATAATGTATCAATTATTGATTAAATTGCTGTATCTTACCGATCTCCAGAAGTCCACATCTTTGTCTTGCCATTGTTTGGCCCACTTCAGGCGCTTTGCTTTCATTGCAGCTGTTAACTTGGGCTTCCTAGCGGGGCGGCAGGCCTTAAAATCTAATTTTTTCAATTTTCTTCGAACAGTGCGCTCAGAAGCATTTACGCTAGCATCCTGGAGTTGTGATTTTATTACCTTTGTGGTAGCAAATCTGTTTTCTACACAAATTTTCTTCAAACATCTCTCTGACCGTGGAGTGAAAATTGGTTTTCTACCGCATCTTTTCTTTCTTTTCGGGCTTAATTCCTTCCCTGACTCAATTTTCTTTTTTATGCGTCGTACACTAGCTTCAGAAACCTCCAATCTTCGTGATATTTCTCGGTTTGTAAATGTTTTCGCAATCACAAGGGCCTTCACTTCAGCTTTTTTACGTGGTGAAAGATCACCTTTTCTACCCATAATGAAAATAGTCCAATTACTTTTTTAAAACACTGCATACAAAATAAACTAATAACTGAGTAGTATAAAACTGTTAAACAAACAATCACAGTCCATAAAGCCACAGAAACACGTCCGTACCTGACTCGATTCCGATCGCGACTGATACAGGTTTGTACTTGTTTACGTTCATGTATCACTTTGTCAACACAGTGTTGCCATATGTTAAAAATAAATACAAATATGTAGTCTACAACAATTCTTTTAAATAAAAATCAATAATATTGTAGTTTAAATATACCATTATTGCATAAAAACTCTTAAGAAACATAAAATTACTAAAAAAAAATACAGTGCGTCTAATAATTTGGCCAGGGACTGTACATGCTTTCACAGAGTTCTTCTCCACCGTATTTGAACAATTCCATGTTTATCCCGCCTTTGCCTGGCTTTTTTCCGTTCTTACTTCTTAGTATTATTTCTATTATTTCATCTCTTGTTGGTTCTAAAATCATTTTCATTTCATTTTCTTCTTGCTTGTTTTCTTTGGTTATGTATTCTTCCTGTATGTTCGTTTAAGAGGTGCTTGAAATGTTCTTCCTATATAATAATATACTTTTAAAATCTGTCTCCTCTTGAACTTACAAACGCAGAAATGTTGCAGAAGTTGGCGAAGTTGATCCACTCTGGTTCTCAACGCCTCATATAATAGTACAGCCATTCTGCCCTACTTTTTTCTAGATTTGGATTAACCCCCACAGTTAGAAATTTATTCCTCCGCTCCGATTAATTTAGAACAGGTCGTCTCTATGTAACCTGTTTTTAGTAAAGCTTTGTTAATTAAAATAAAAAAGAAAAAAGATACCTCCGAAACTAATGGTACAAATGCTTCGATAGGCGGCTTGGCAATGCACAAAATAGCTTTTGGGTTAAATTCTATGCAATGTAAGGCTACGAGCCTAACGTCATCCAAATTTTTCTCAAAAAGATGTTTTGGACATTCAGTCACTTTTCTTCTACAGCCTCCAAGCGTGATTACTATGTCTGCATCCTACAAATATTTACTGTGTTATAGTTAAAAAGTATTATCAAAACGTTGGTCTATGACGATCAAGTGAATTAATTGATGGTGTTTGTTTTAAAACTAAGGCCCGTTGTAAGTAGGCGTGCATCGCACGCAGGCTGCACATCCAGGGGGCAGCAAATATAGAATGTTTTGTACAAATTACAATCGGGAAAAATAGGGTGGGGATAGGGGCGGCCACATAATATTTCTTGGGGGGGCGATATAGTAGATGTTGCACGCGGGCCTCCAGGTGGCTAGCGGCGGGTCTGCTAAAACTACTAAATAGAACTAAGTGAATTTTAATGGATAGGCCTCAAATAACTGAAAAACAAACAAAACAATTGTGCTATTGTACTATTTTGCCTTACGTCCCATTATTTTGCCTCATCTCCCATAATCTCGCCTTATCCTCCATTATATAGGCTTATATCTCTTTATCTATCATTATTTCGCCTTATCTCCCATAATCTCGCCTTATCCCCCATTATATAGGCTTATATCGCCGTATCTATCATTATATCGCCTTATATCCCATTATTTCCCCTCCTCTTCCATAATCTCGTCTTATCCCCCATTATATAGGCTTATATCGCCTTATCTATCATTATTTCGCCTTATCTCCCATTATTTCACCTTATCTCCCATAATCCGCTTTATCTCTCATTATATTGGCTTATATCACCTTATCTATCATTATTTCGCTTTATCTCCCATTATTTCGCCTTATTTCCCATAATCTCGCCTTATCCCCCATTATATAGGCTTATATCGCCTTATCTATCATTATTTTGTCTTACGTCCCATTATTTCGCCTCATCTCCCATAATCTCGCCTTATCTTCCGTTATATAGGCTTATATCGCTTTATCTATCATTATTTCACTTTATCTCCCATAATCTCCCCTTATCCCCCATTATATAGGCTTATATCGCCGTATCTATCATTATTTCGCCTTATATCCCATTATTTCCCCTTATCTTCCATAATCTCGCCTTATCCCCCATTATATAGGCTTATATCGCCTTATCTATCATTATTTCGCCTTATCTCCCATTATTTCGCCTTATCTCCCATAATCCGCTTTATCTCTCATTATATTGGCTTATATTACCTTATCTGTCATTATTTCGCTTTATCTCCTATTATTTCGCCTTATTTCCCATAATCTCGCCTTATCCCCCATTATATAGGCTTATATCGCCTTATCTACCATTATTTTGCCTTACGTCCCATTATTTTGCCTCATCTCCCATAATCTCGCCTTATCCTCCATTATATAGGCTTATATCTCTTTATCTATCATTATTTCGCCTTATCTCCCATAATCTCGCCTTATCCCCCATTATATAGGCTTATATCGCCGTATCTATCATTATTTCCCCTTATCTTCCATAATCTCGCCTTATCCCCCATTATATAGGCTTATATCGCCTTATCTATCATTATTTCGCCTTTTCTCCCATTATTTCGCCTTATCTCCCATAATCTCGCCTTATCCCCCATTATATAGGCTTATATCGCCTTATCTAATAGCTGACTACTTTAAAAAAAAAAATCATTCGTAAAACTCCCATAATCTCAGAAACAAAAGGTCTTAATTCACATTTAAAGATTTTTTTAAAATATCGTTTAAATCGTAAAGTACTAAAAAAAATTGTATCACACTTCGCGTACAAATTACGAAATTAACTTCCTTCGTTTCATAAGCTGTCCAAAAAGGTATACATGTTGTCATCTTTTACACAGGTTTGAAAAAAATCCTAATAAAAGGTGCGTTGTACATTTCTTTATAAATACAATTAAATTTCAAAATGAAAAAGAGTAAAAATCCTTTTTAATTACGCGTAAAAAATTCTTTTTAATTTCAATTAACCCTAACAAAAAATTACAAATTATGGCTGTCAAAACCATTCTCTGTCAACTCATCTTCGGATTCGACTGATGTACACTAAATCCTTCATGTGATCCAAAATATAGAAGTCAGATGGCGTCAAATTCGGACTGCTCACTGCCCAGGAGATCGGACAGCCTCGACCATCACATTAGATAATTATCCCTTAACTAGTGGGCTGGGCCCCCATCATCTCAGTAAATCATACCTCTTCTTATGGCTAGCGGCACATCCTCGAGCTGCGTCGTCAATTTACGACAAAAAGAATGGCCCGATCAAATGACAAATGACAAAAGTTAACCGGCTCCGGGCAAGGCATTCTAGGAAATTCTCTATCTTCTTTGTAATTATTGGAATTTATTTTCCAAACCCTTGCGAAAGTCGACAACATTTGCACCTCTTTGGAGGGCTTATGAAACGAGAAAGTTTTTAATTTTCACACATAACGTACATATTTATAGCTCTATGGTATACCTGCCTGTGACGGACCGCAATTAGGCCGTCAATTTTCGGTTCGAAAAAGGTCTGTACCGCAACTCGCAACTTTTTATTGCCTTTCACCGAACTTTACCGCAAGCCGGTATCAACCAGTAAAACAAGTTTAAGCTGAAAAATAAATCATGTTGAAACTCTATCAACAAGCAAACCATTTGAGACAGGCTTACACGAACAACTCATAAAACAGCGGTACAAAAAAAATCCATATACACCACATGAACGATAATCTTTGACTGAAACAAGCTAATCTAGTTGATAGTTTATTGCGAATATTATTTGTTAACATTATGACCAAATCCGTGTGAATTAATATTATCAACCAAGACTATCTTGCAGTTCTGATTCAAATCAAGGACAGAATCAGTTAAATAAAAAAAGGGAAAAGAGTTACCGTTACTGCATGCTTTAAAACTGATGTTCCACAGTATGACTTTACTTTGGTACTGGTATCAATATAGCTCAAGTCTTCTGCGACTACGCAAACTGAATTATTTTTGTCGTACAGTCGTAACTCAGAAATAAGTCTATTTTGTTTTAGAAGTAGGGCCACGTTTCTTCCTATTTTGCTTGCTGCATCTAAAGAAATATATTTAAAAAACAATAATAATAAATTGTTAGGAATATAAAATAACTTTGGTACGAATTTTAAAATATCACCTTTCAGAAATTGGTAGTGAACCAAATTGGGATGTTTTGTGTCCGTTTATAACGAACTTGCCACTCCTTGTGCTCGATATCGCGCGACTTGATCTAGGAAATTCACCGAAACTCGCTGGGAACCCCTATTCTACTTACTTCCGCCGCGTCGCTAGTTCGAGCAGTATTATTTTCAATTCACTTGTTGTGTTATGTGGTTCTAATGCATATTTGATCAAAGTAGCAAAGTGA
Source organism: Pachyrhynchus sulphureomaculatus (assembly GCA_019049505.1). Classification (NCBI taxonomy): domain Eukaryota; kingdom Metazoa; phylum Arthropoda; class Insecta; order Coleoptera; family Curculionidae; genus Pachyrhynchus; species Pachyrhynchus sulphureomaculatus. Next base: position 213,640,042 of record CM032449.1, read on the forward strand.
ATGTTTAAGTTTTTATTTTAAAATGAGTACACAAAAACGTAAAGGGTTTACTTTAAAAGACAAAGACGATATTATAAGGAAAATAAAAAATGGACAAAGTGATGTTTGCAAACAGTTGAATTTAACTAAATCTACGGTTTCTACCATGTGGAAGAAGAGGCAAGAAATCTTATCAATCTATGATAAAAGAAGGACTGCGTTGCGAGACTTGGCATTTTTTTTACATTTTATGTTTTTGATGGGTATCTCATTTCTTTTTGTAGGTAGTCCTCTTTTTTTTTCTTCTCGGGTAATATTTTTTGTACGCCAGCTAGGGATTTTCTTAAAGCTCACTCCATGTCTCTGTTGGTTTTTCTCAAAGGCTATGATGTATGATGTAATTTTTGACAAGTCTGGACGATAAGTGTTTCTAAGTCGATTATATTCAACAATTGCGGACTCCTAAGCTTTGATACTACCGAACTCGACATTAATTAGATGTAATCCGCCCAGACTTGTCACTCTCGAAAGTACCACATATACTTGACCGCATGTGAACACTGAAGAACCGATGGCCATCAGTGCACTGTTTAGACTTAGCCCCTGACTTTTGTGTATGGTAACAGCATAGGCTAGACCAGGGGTGCTCAAACTTGCACTGCTGGCGATCTACCTCAATATTGTTAAAATTATATAAAAACAACACTATGTTTTAATTTCCAATATATTTAAAGTCACTTGACAATTGTTTCACCATACAATGGCTTCTTCAGAAGCAAATAAATAAATTTACTTCTGAAGAAGCCATTGTATGGTGAAACAATTGTCAAGTGACTTTAAATATATTGGAAATTAAAACATAGTGTTGTTTTTATATAATTTTAGTATGAATTTCCAACAATCAAAGATCAATATTGTTAGACTACGATCGATCGATTCTGAGAGGCTGCAAGTAAGTGTGATGCAGGATTATCGTCTAGGTAGGGTGTATCGTGGCATAGATATTAGTTTTTCGCACAATATGCATTTTTTTAGTCAAGGTAAGTGTAAGTCTGCTCTAAAATGTCAATGAAAAAACTCATAATTATTCAAAATTGCGAGTTTATTGGTTTTTACAAAACAGACGAGTTCTAGTGTCTAAACTTAAGTAAAGAGTGACTTTGGATGTTGAAGCGTGGCACTGCATGTCCTCAGCATACTTTTCATAAGATGGTACGTAATTACCGAGTGCTAATCGCAAGCATGATGACATATGTTCGTCAGTTAGTCGATTGCGATATTTGGACTTAATTATCTTCATTTCAGAAAATGCAGACTCGCACAAGTAAGTTGACCCAAACATTGCCGTGAGTTGAAGGGCGATTTGCCTTAGATTCGGATATTTATCTTCAGATATAAAACACCAGAATTTTGTATCAGATGCTGTGGCTTTGAGATGTATATCGGATATAATCTGCACTAACTCATTTTCAACAGAACATGAGTCCATGTTAAACTGACTTGCTATTTCAGTAGCTAATTCCTCAGTGTTTTTACACGAAAAAGGATAACTCATAAATGATGCGATATTTGCCAATTTACTGAAATCATGAAAACGTATTTCGAATTGGTCCAAAATATTTGATAATTCTGCCTCATAAATATCATAATTCAACTGAGCAATCCTTGCTTTCAAAGACGGAAAATTTTTCAGATCCTTTCTTTTCAGTTGATCTATCATAAGTTGCAATTTACTTTTGAATGCGTTTATTGCGCTAATCATCTCAATAATAGTTTTTCCTTTACCTTGAAGCTACAAATTAATGGTGTTTAAATGCATTGTGATGTCTGTCAGAAATGCCAAATCACTCAGCCATTTTCCGTTTTTCAGCATCTGAGTGTCATCACCTCTTTCGTCCAGAAAAGCTGTTATTTCGGGCAATAATTCTCGAGACCTTTCTAGGAATTTTCCGCGGCTCAACCACCTGACGTCCGTGTGAAGAACTAAATCGGTGTGTTCAGCTGACTCACTATCTTCCAACTGCAATTAGAATTCACAATTTTTATTGCAATGCCCATAATCTCCTCCATGTTTAGAACTTTTGAACACAAAACTTGTTGATATATAATGCAATGGAAGGAGAAAACTGAAAGGAAATCATCATTAGCTCGACACAATGCCACAAAACCGTTTTCGTTTCCAGTCATTGCATGTTTAGAACTTTTGAACACAAAACTTGTTGATATATAATGCAATGGAAGGAGAAAAATGAAGGGAAATCATCATTAGCTCGACACAATGCCACAAAACCGTTTTTGTATCCAGTCATTGCTGGTGCTCCATCAGTTGTAATGCACACTAGTTTATATATTGGTAGCTTGTAGTTTGTTACAAAATTGAAGAAAACGTCATATATATCTTCGCCACGGGTCTTTCCTTTCAGAGGAATCATTGTCAAAAACTCTTCCTTAGCCGACATGTCATTGAATACCATTCGAATAAAAATACACAGCTGGGCAGTGTCTGTCATATCGGTGGATTCGTCGAACTGTAAAAAAAAAGTATGTACATTCCATGATATCATGTTTTAGTTTATCTGCCATGTCCTGACTCATGACTTGAACACGCCTTGTGACAGTCGGACGAGATAACTGAAGTTCTCTAATAGCAGACATAATCTGTTTTATTTTTAAAATCTCCAAATAAAGTCTCACCCGCTTCAATAAAAGCTTCCTTCACAACCAATCCATCATCAAATGGTTTCTTGTGTCTCGCCAATATATGAGATATTTTAAATGACGCGAACGTTGCAGCTTTTGATTGTTTGGCTGGTCTTGTGAGCATGGTTTGTTCTTTTTTCAAACAAGTTATCAAATCACGTACTTTTCGTTTTCTTAATTCACTCTGTGGCGGAAAGTCCTTTTCATAGTTTTTATGAACCGTTTTATGATGCCTCTTTAAGTTCCCACCCTTAGGTATTGCAACTGACGCACGGCAAATGAGACAAATGCACTTATCCTTTACTATACAAAAGAAAAATTCTTCCTCCCAATCATTATTAAAATGATAAGTTCTACTTTTCTTCGCCGCACTCATTTTGGACTATTTTTTAATAAACTTTGTATCGATGTATCGCCTTCAAGTTACAACTCAGACTGACTCCTATTCCTGCAGGTGCAACATTTATATCGGCGCGAACGAAGTCTCGAATGTTCCCGTCAAACACGCTGCCCGAAGTTTCTAGAAAAATCGGCGGGAATCAAAAACGCGGCTTTTCTTTGACAAATACCGCGCGTTCCTTTGATAAAGCCGCCTTTTGCCGCTAGCAGGGGGTTATTACGATAAAAGAAAGTGATGAGGGGGTTATTCTGGCCTAATTGTGGATCAAATAAATCTTAGTAGTTTATTTATTACATTTTGTTTTAGTTACCTAAAACAAAATCTGTGAATAGTTCTATATCAGAATTTTTTTCTCGAGATCGACTCAAAAAGCACTCGCGATAGACTTGTCGATCGCGATCGACCATTTGAACACCCCTGGGCTAGACATATCGGAAACTGTTCGCGATGAACATAAGCTCTATTAATAATTTCAAATTTAGTTTTTGACTGGACCAAGCTCGTAAAGATGTTCATTATTAAATGTAATATGTATTTTTTTTTATTTTATTTGTATTTTCAGGATCAACCTTTACTCCTTGTACTATACCGATAGAACCGTTGACTAAGCCAAGACTCAAGTCAATATTTCGTCTTAACATGTCTTTTGCTCCTATTTTAATAACTATATTATCTTCTAGCCCTGCTGTCATGGAAGCATCATCTTCATACTATTTTATAATTAAAATATACTTAAAGTATTTCACTTAAAAAAATTTTAATTGCACGAAATAGGTAAGTATTATTAAACGAATATATTTGATAAATGAAAAATATTATTAAATATAATATATTAATTAATAAATAATACAAATTATTCATAATTATGGATTTTTTTAAGGATTAATTAACTTTATACGACGTATTATTTACCGGGACTCACGGTTGACCTTGCATTATGCTCTGTATGGCTGAGCGCTGCGCGCTCTCCGCGCTCTATCTCAAAAACGGTTAAGCGTATAAAAAAATGTTTAGAACAAAATTTATAAAGAACTTTATGCTCAACAATTTTCATAATAGAAGCAAATATCATTGAAACCATAGGAAGCGAGATATTTGCGAAAAACTGAATTTTGAGACCTTTGACCTTGAATATCTTAAGACGCGAACACGAGATTTTATGAGACAACTTTTAGAATGCCAAAATAAAGGTTATATACAAGCTTACAGCTTATTATCTCTCATTCCGAGGTTGACCCACTTTTTTGGCTTAAGTACAATTTAGAAAACGGGACTGAAATTTCCGGATGTTTCAGTCTCTCCTTCCTTTATAGGCTAAACACTAACTAAATTCAAAATTTGAAGTTTGTGTGTCTGCTAGAAGTACCTTAGAATTTTGATGATCGGTGAGTGTGTCAGTGACAAAATTAAAGAACTTCGACTGGCGATAGTTCGTAAACTATAAGGTATAAATAGTAGGTAATTTAGGAATATAGCTAGTATAGTATGTTCTCTTGGTCACTGAAAACTCAGACTTCTAGCTTTATCCACAACGAAGTTACAGGTCGAAAGTGCCGTGAATGGCTTCGAGAAAAGGATGGCACTGCCGTGCCCCCAGATAAAATCTGTAGTTTTTGACAGACATTATTTCTAGGGAACGAAGTGGGCATCGATATGTTTACGTTATGGAAATTTACTTTCTCTTTATTTGAGAAAACTAAATTCAGTATTTATTTAAGAAGTATATGATTGCAAGGAAAGTATTAAATTAATTACTTTATCATTTTTTAAAATTTTATCAGCTTACCTACCAGCGAATACGAGCATATGCATTTGCGAAATTGTATTCATATGGACTATTCAATATAAAAATTACGTACCCAAAATTGTTACGGTAAATCTTTGCTTATAACTATTGAGAGGGGGGTTACAAGTATTTGTACTAAATCTGAAAATATTTACAGAAAAATATTTGTTTGAGTTCATTAATAATTTGGATAACATTTTTACTGAAAATTTTGAAGTTTTTCTTTTTGAAAATAGTTAATGATTTTGACAAGTGCCAAAACTGAAACTAAGTGAAAAGGTTAAAAATTAATTCCCGTGGGGGAGCGAGATAGAATATCTCACCCGGTATGTACTGCCTGTCGTAGAAGGCGACTAAAAGAGATCCCACCAGGCATCGTCCGGTGTGATACCATCGCATCGGCTTAGGCTGCGTGATGTTGCTTAACGTTTCGTGGCCGTGCCGATTTCCCTGGACTATGAGACCAAACAGCATGATGAGGCACCTGGATACAAAAAATTCCGAAAGTAAAATAGTCCCCCCCCGTTCGGAACTCCGAGTGGGGGCTGATTCAGGGGCGTGAACATGCGATCACAACTTTGAAATAGATTATTGCAACATACTAGGTTTAAACTCGAACATAAATAAAGTGCACCAACTCCTACCATCAAATAAACCTTATGTACTCGCTTTCTGTGAAACCAATGTCAGTTCATCGACAAGCAGAGTCAATTTTCTCTATCCGGGGTACGACTTCTGTCTCGGTTTAGGCGTAACTTTGAAAGCTGTCTTTTTGTCAGAAGCGACCTCTCTGCCAACGAGAGGAAGCTCTGCAGCTCCGAAAGTTCGATGTTATGTAGTTCAGGTTACTCAACTCAAAAACAACAGGTTTATGTGGTGCTTCTATCGACCATCAAATGATACTAACTTTAGAACACTCTTCGTTTCTCTTGCCGATACCATCGATCACTTACAGATTAACGATCCAAACGTCGAATTCTGGGCGACATTAATTTTCACATCAACTGACTTAAATATTCATATATTTCCGACGAACAAGGTCGAGAAGCTGAATCATTCTCAATCAGTTAGCTTACTGACAAGCCAATACAGATCCTGATCGAGACGGAGAGTTGGCCAGTCTTCTTGATCTGTTTTTAACCACCAAACCAGAGATTTACACTATCACCGTAAATCCGCCGTTAGGTTCTGCCGATTATAAACTGCTTTCGACATCAAATATCATACCAATCAGTGACAGAAAGGCGCCTAAATCACGTAAGATTTGGCACTACAAATCTGCTAAATGGGCGGAACTCATGGAATATTTTCGAACTTTTTCTTGGTTACACGTTTGTTTTCAATCTGACGACCCATGTGACTCCGTTGGTTGATCGAAAATGCAAAGAAGCTGTTGCTTCTAAACAAACATCTTGCCACCGACAATGGCGTGAAAATCCTAACGTCCTAAGTAGCAACATCTTTGTTGGTGCCCAACAATAAGGAAAAGTTAAATGTAAGGGACTTATCCAAGCGTTTTAATATCGGAAAAACATAAGCTGCTGGTATAATTAAAAATAAAGAAATCCGTCTAAACAGGTGGATGTCGAACAGCAATTTGAACGAAAAAAGAAGCTTTTGACTGGTGATGGTACCAAAATTGCCATGAGGGGATTCCTTTGACAGGTATGCACATGAATTATTTTTTTAGATAAGGTTTTCTGGAATTAGTGCGTTGATTTTTTTTTCATATCAACTCAAAGAATTCTGGATAAAAGGAGTAAGAGTATCAGTAGGCTTGTCGTGACAAAAATGCAAGAAACGTATTGTTAATTAAGTTGGGAATGTGGAATTTTTAGCACAATGACACTACTCAGTATATATCACCACTACACCAAACAATTTATTTTTGAATCATTGAGTCAATTATCGCTCCTGATGAAGCTAACATGGTTAGCGAAACGCGCGTAGAGTGCAAAAAATCAATTGTTTGGTGTAGTGGTGATATATACGGAGTAGTCTTATTGTTAGTTTTTTTCAGGTCCGCTAATACGATGTAAAGCAAAAGAAATAGCCGAATCCCTGGTACATTCTACATTCAGTGCTTCTTCTGGTTGGCTTAATAAATTTAGAATTCACCACAACATAAGTTTTAAAGCGATTTCAGGAGAAGAAACTTCGGTTATTGTTGAACATGTTTCATCGTTCTGGGATAGATGCCCTTCTTTTATTAAGGGATATTCACCGAGAGACACCTATAATGCCTGTATTTTAAGGTTCTACCCAACAAAATGCTAACATTAAAAAAAGAAAAATGTGTTGGTGGTAAATATCCCAAAGAGAGGTTTACAATTTGGCATTGTGCAAATATGGCGGGAGAAAAAAAAACTCTTAGTCATTGGTAAGGCAGCTAAACCCAGAGCATTTAAGAATATTAACATAAGCAACCTGCCTGTAACTTAGAAATGTAATAAGAGAGCTTGGATGACGGGAGAAATGATGAATTTTATTTTTGCCCCCTAACTGTACATCAACTTGCCAACCACTTGACCAGGGAATTATAAAAAATTTTAAAATTTATTACCGAAGTCTAATATTAAAACACCTGACAGTAACTATTAAAACAGCTGGTACAGCATTGGATGCAGTTTACTTTGCAAAAACCGCTTAGGAACAAGTAACCAAGGAAACAGTTAAAAATTGCTTCCGTAAAGCGGGATTAAAGTATGAAAATATCAAAGTGAAGACCAGTTAACTGAGGCTGTTACATCTGATTCAGAAGATGACTTACCACTTAACGTACTTGCAGATATCCTCAAAAATAAGAATTTGTTGGAGTTGACCGATAATGAAAACCTTAATGATTTTTTTGAACATAGCTGAAAATTTGTATATTGAAAATCCAGATTTAGAACAAGAAATTGAAAATCCGGTTGAAATACAAGGGCTTTCCGAAGATTCTGATGTCGATGAGGTTCCAGTACCAACAGATGCTATCTCAAATTATGGTGAAGTTATTACCCTAACCAAGCAGTTAAGTTTTGCCGAAGATCACGGAGATGTAGAGTCTTTAGAGCTTCCAAATTAGAAATACGATTTGTGGAAGCCATTTTAAAGAAAAAGAGGAGACAAACAACAATATATGAATTTTTGTGAAAGTGACTTTTCATTTCATATGTATAACTCTATCCTATTATATTTTATATGTATCTAAAGGTAACAAATCTTTGTTTTTTCCTTAAGTTTTTTGTTTATTTTTAAAATATGTACAGGGTTTTATCTAATCTATTATCTAAAGGAGATAGACGAAAACTGATGTCGGTGTCTGAGGCTCAATTTTTATGATTAAACTCAATGGTGAAAACCGCATATCGATATCTAGTCCGTTTCAGATATACAGGGTGTTTTTCAAAAATCTGTATTTTGGAAAAATATTTGTAATTCTTTTCCTATTGAAAATTTTTGATTTCTGTAAAAACATTCTCAAATCAGTTTTTCATGTGGATTTCAACAGTGTAAGTTACAATTTTTTACAACTAATATTTTAATAGTTATTAACGCAAAAATATATTTTTTAAATGGGATATCCTGTATATTTTTCCTTGTCCGAATAGAGCTTTAAATTACCATCCTAAAAATACAGCACACTTTATATTTTGCTTAAATCTACTACAAAATATAAGGGTTTTCAGTTTTTACGCGAGTTTTAAATGCACATTTTGTGAAGTAGGCTTTGGACGGAGCGGCAATATCAATTGTTTACCGATAGCAGTCAAATCGTAAATAAAACTTCCCAGAAGTAACTCTAAAAGTCATAACTACAATGAAATTTACTAAATGCTATAGTACTTTAAACTATATAGAAAATAAAACAAAACAACAATAAAACAATTTATTCCGAGTAGAGCAAACTAAAACAAAACAATTTTCTATAAGAGATGTTTGAAATGTAGACCAGTTTCATTTACATATAGGCGGCACCTTTTCTGGACACTTCTTATTGAGTTGATTAGTTCAAGAGGGGCGAGAGCTGCAAAACTTAGTATCACTGCGACTTATAACTCTTGCCTGTTTGTCGGCAATTTAAAAATTAGGTCTTTCAATCTTCCCCAGAGATATAAGTCCATGGGTGTTAAATCCGGTGACCTTGCTGATAACTGCAGCGTCGTGTTGAAAAAATGTATTTCTAAGGTCCATTAACTGCAGTTCATCAACAAGAGGTTCTATTTGCTGCCCTAAAATTTCTAAATATCTCTGAGTGTTCCTTCGTAAATAAATGGACCTATAACCCTGCCTCTAAGAATTCCTGCCCACATATTAAATCCAAATCTGCCTTGATTTATTTGCTCCACAACTAAATGAGATTTTCTTGTGCCCACGTATAAGAACTGTAACGGTTAAAAATACCTGCATTGCTTACATAAGCTTCGTTTGTCCAAATCCAATTTAACGAAAAATTCTCCAGAAACCATTGGCAAAAATCCATACGCCGTTGAAGATTTCCGTCTCTCAGGTGATGAACTTTTCATGTCATATATGGCCTGAATTTGTGCTTCTTCAAAGTACGACTTACGTTAGTTCTTGGTAGTCCAGTGGATTTTTTTAACTGTCGGATTAAAGTGTTGGGATTATTTCAGATAGTTCCTAAAACTACTATTTCTTTTAACTCCTTATCCCTGTTTAATGCATAATTTTTGGGTCGTTTCTTTTCAAACTGGCCACTATTAACTAGGTTGTACCGTAATCGAGCGAATATATCCTTGAAGGGTTGACGCCTCTCTGGATACCGTTCGTGGTACGAATTACTTGCTGCTTTCGAATTTTCTCCGGTTTGTATGAAACACACTATCATATCCCATTTTTCAAACTTCATTGCAATTTATTTGACAATTCAATAACTGATCCTGAAGTAAAATTTGACAACTACGAGTAAACAATTGAATTAAATCATATGGCCGCTCCGTCCAAAGCCTACTTCACAAAATGTGCATTTGAAACTCACGTAAAAACTGAAAACCTTTATATTTTGAAGTAGATTTAAGCAAAATATAAAGTGTGCTATATTTTCAGAATGGTAATTTAAAGCTCTATTCGGATAAGGAAAAATATACAGGATATCCCATTTAAAAAATATATTTTTGCATTAATAACTAATAAAATATTAGTTGTAAAAAAATGTAACTTACACTGTTGAAATCCACGTGAAAAAGTGCTTCCAGAATGTTTTTACAGAAATCACAAATTTTTAGGAAAAGAATTCCGAACATTTTTCCAAAATGCAGATTTTCGAAAAACACCCTGTATATCTGAAACGGTACTAGATATCGATATGCGGTTTTCACCGTTGAGTTTATCATAAAAATTGAGCCTCAGACACCGACATCAATTAGATAAAGGGGTTTACCTTTAGAAGTGTCCTATGTGAACCACCCTGTACATACATAAGTATACGTTTTAAATGTCTCAAATTCTTTAATTACAGTTTTCATTAAAAAAAACGATTTTTTTTGTATTTCTTTTAAGCGTACACCCCTCTTGAACGGGCACTTTCGGTCGGTCCGGTTGGTGTCCGCCCAAGGGAGATATCTCCCTTGGGCGTAAATATAAAAACTAGGAAATGAAAATTTGATATAATTTTTACAAAATTAGTATATTTGACCTAGAAATAAAAACAAATTTGAATAATATGTACGTTATAAGACAATCGACATAAAAAATTCAATATACAATAGAAAATAAAAGACCACATATATCTGCGAGACTCCGATATGATTAAAAAAATATTTTAAGTTAAATAAGATTAAAAAATATATATATAATTTTAAATTACTTAATATTATTTGGTTTTTAAGTTGGAGCATCATTTTTAGCTGGTCGCGGTACCCACCTACGTTCAAATTTTCAAAAAAAAAAATCGTTAAAAAAGCGACTTTAAACTCTTATAAAACTATAATTAGTCCAGCTGAGATAAATTGTATAAAAACAAACTCCAGGAAAGTGAGACTAAACTGAGAATTTTGGAGCTAAATGATTTATCTAAATAGTAATGGAAGAACAATTTATTCAGGTCTTTTAATTCTAAATAATTTCAAACGGCTATATCATCTCAGTGAGTTCTATAGCTGGTCAATAGTTTCAACCATGAATGCATTTTCGTGATTACTCCCAACATGTTAAAAATGCTCCAACTTATACATATGATTTAAAAAAAAAAACGTTTTTTTATCAATATGTACTATGATAGTGTATTTGAGCCTATAAAAATTGTTTTTTATTTTTCAGCAGGAAAATTCTATAAAACATCGTAACAGGCAAAATAACAGAAAAAGTTTTTAAACAGTCAGATAAGTAACATTCATCTTTTAAATAGTTTTTGTTTTGTTTTTTTCTTGTCTTAAACTAAATAAGGCACTTAAATAGTTCCTGGATTTAGACTGCCACGTATAGCAAATATTTTGGGGGGTTTCGCCTACGTTTACTCAAGATATCTTCGAAACCTTTATTCTTTTTAGGTTAGAAACCTGCAAGTGTTAGATCTCTGAAGATATTTCGTTTAATTGTAGGCGAAATTTATTAAAGTTGAACAAGGTGTACACCGAAAGAGTATGATTTCAATAATTCGATTAACACTAATATTGGGTCTGGAAAAAAGTTCGTGGCGTTTTTCCGATAGATGGCGTCAATTGCAAATAACTCGAGAAACATAGATCGCAGCGACACCACTAAACGCTCGTTGGAAAGGTGGCACTTCGAGCGTTACTTTGAGTGTATAAACATCGAAATTGGTGCAGTGGTTGGAAAGTTGTTTGCGTTTGTAAATGGAGAAAAGTAATGAAAAATTGCGCTAGATTTTGCAATATTATTACCACAAAGGGCAGAACGCTGCGCAGGCTTGTGAAAAAAAATGTGCTGTGTACAGTGAAGGTACTTTATCAAAATCTGCTGCACGGAAATGGTTCACTCGCTTTCGTTCTGATAATTTTGATGTGAAAGATGAGTCACGCTCTGGTCCTCCAATCACTGAAAAAGCTGATGAAATTCTTGACAAAGTTCAGCAAGCTAAGCATATCAGCAGTGTCGATATTGGTATGGCGCTAGGCAGTAACCACAAAACGGTTTTAAACCATTTACACAAAGCTGGCTACAAAAAGAAGCTCGATGTATGGGTTCCTCATGAGTTGAGCGCGAAAAACATGATAGACCGAATTAACATCTGCGATGCGCTGCTGAAACGCAATGAAATCGAGCCATTTCTGAAACGTGTCATAACGGGTGATGAAAAATCGATCACGTACGACAATCGAAAGCGTAAAAGATGGTGGACAAAGGATGGTGAGCCGTCACAAGCATTCGCGAAGCCAGGATTGACGCCGAAAAAGGTGATGCTGTGTGTGTGGTAGGACTGGAAGGGAATCGTCCACCATGAGCTACTTCCAGTTGATCAGACGATTGATTCTCAACTCTACTGTGGACAAATAGAGAGATTACGCCAGGCAATTGAAAGAAAACGGCCCGAATTGATTAATAGGAAAGATATTGTCTTCCATCATGACAACGCCCGACCACACGCTTCTTCAAAAATTGCGAAAGCTTGGTTGGGAAGTTTTGATGCATCCACCGTATAGTCCAGACATAGTACCCTCCGACTATCACTTGTTCCGATCTCTGTAGAACTCTCTCAATGGAATGAAGCTGCTTTCAAAAGAAGCCTGTGAAAACCACTTGATTCAGTTTTTCAACCAGAAACCACAGAAGTTGTTCACCGATGGCATCATGGCTCTACCCGAAAAATGGCGAAACATTGTCGATAATAATGGAGCATATTTGGTTTAAATAAATTCATGTTCACACTATAAGAAAACCAGTTGATTTTACTAAAAAAAACGACACGAATTTTTTCCCAGACCTCTATCTACTACAGTAATGAAAAAAATTAACTCGTATAGAGGAAAAGTTGTGCAGCATACAATGATAATTTCTAAGGGTAGTGGGTATATTTTAGCTCGTTTAATATAAACGTCAAGCTCAGATGTTTAGGTTGACATGAAGGGTTGTAAAAGAAACATTGTAGTAGCTGTATGTAATGATTCTAAGTTGTCTCACAGAGAAGTACCATATTTTGGTTAAAAGTGAGATTATTTATCAAAAGTACGTTTCTTTTTTCTTATTACTCTCATACAAGAGAATTAAACGGTGTGAACGAACAATCCAAGCCTTTTCACAAACCTATGAATTTAAGAATATCTATTTTTTTTTTCCAGCTATTATTATTTGGTAGTTTATATACTTATTCAACTTCTGCCACTCTTTTGTGACTTAACACCTAAAAATTCACAACCGCAGACCAAAATTTTAACTATAATTTCATGTGTATGTTTATTTTGTGTTTAGACTCTGTCATTAAAGTCTATAATATTAAAGTTTAAAGTAAAGACACTTTAAGGGTTTAAGTTACTTTGTTGGTGTTGAAAAGCTGGTATTTTTAGCAATTTGTTTAAATCCTATTGTTTTATCGTCTTAATTATTATTATAAATCATAAGGTAATATTTTATGGTCGTAAAGATAATTGAACATGTTTCAATTCATATATAAAAAGCTTTTTTTTTTTTTTTTAATTATATAAAATAACGTAGAGATATAGTCCATTTGTTTGGAGTTGATAGCACACAACATGGGTTATAAACATTAAAATGTCATAAACCATAAGCGCCAGAAATTTCTCTACCAATTATTTGCATTTTTAGTTTTAGTCCCCTTTATTTTCAATCTCGATACAACAGTGCACCTTTTTCTAAAAAATATTTTATTATTTACCTTCTAATCTTTACAATAAGCTAACTCATCAAATGAGAATAAATGATGAAACTAAAAATCTTATTTGCATGATAAAGGTCTAAACGAGTACAATTAACAATTCTTAAGAACTATAAATCTACATTGTTATAAAGCTTAATGATAATAGGTACAACAAAATTATTTGGGATTTTAGCAGTTATTGGAACATAATTAACCAAAGAACTTATCGACAGGTAAGTGCCTAAGTATCTAAGTATGCAATAAAAATATTCTGTGTAAGTATAAAAATAAAGCTAAAACCTATAATATGCTTAGTTCAAATCAGAACAGCGATGGCTTCAACTTTCAGTTTTGCCCCGGTCAAACTTCGCGGAGTCTGTAAAGCTGCATTTTCCCGGCGAGAAAAAACAATGAAACTTAATGTCCACGATGCCCTAACGCATCAACAACCAACAAACCAAGTCCGTGAAATTGTGGAAACCAGTGGCAACATGACGGGAGTTGGATCAGCAACTATTTATAGATTTCTAAAAGAATGAAAACACGATTCTTGCTCAGAATCACAAAGGAAAGGAGCCCTTCGAGGTCGATAAAGACTTTAAAAACGCAATAAGAAAAGTACACCTTTTTTTTTATTAAGGAGGAAATACCTACACTACATAAAAATATGCAAGAAATCAGAGAAGACCAGGACTTACCAGATTTAAAAAAATAGAAATTATGGAAACTCCTTCATAACCTGAATTTTTGTTGGGAAAAACACACTAGAAAATCTGTTCTTACCGATAAAACAGAAATAATTTGTTGGAGAAGAGAATATCTACGAGCAAATTTCGAGCCGAAGAAAGAAATACTTTTTATTTAGATGAGACTTGGGTTAATAAGGGACACGCAGTAAAAAAATTCTGGGTTTACAAAAACATTAAAAGTGCCAAACAAACTTTAATGGAAAGTTGGTCAACTGGATTACAAACTCCTTCAGGAAAAGATCGCAGGCTAATTATAGCACACATTGGTAGTGAAAACGGATATCTCGACGGTGACTTGTTGGAATTTGAATCAAAGTCAACTAAAAATTACCATAAGGAGATGACAGCCGATGTTTTTGAGGAGTACTTTCAACAAATGATTGAATGTATACTAGAAGAATCAGTTATAATAATAGACAATGCCCCCATACCATTCTCGATTATTAGAACGACTCTTGACAAATTCATGGAAGAAAGCAGATATTCTTCAATGAATAAGAGACAAAAATCTCAAACATAAAGATGGTATGTTTTTACAGCGATTCAAGAACAACGTGAATCGCTTTTTCCGCACACATGCCGCTCCTGGAGCGTTTTTGGGTCTTCCCTGCAGCACGTGTGCTAGACCCATAAAAAAAAATGTTAAAAGCGAAACTTCTCAAAATTGCGAAACAAAACAAGGCACAGTTCAAAAAATACGCAGTCCATAAAATGGCAAAGGAACGGAATATCACAGCGCTTAGATTACCTCCATATCATTGCGAACTGAATCCCAAAGAGCTAATTTGGGCACAAATGAAAGGTTTCATTGCTAGGGAAAACACCACATTCAAACTTCAAGACGTAAGGCAATTATTACTCGCCGGAATAGGGTATGATTAAAGAAGATAACTGGAAAAATGCCATTCGACATGACAAGACAAGACAAGAAAATAAAATGTGAAGACTTGACGAATACCTCGAAGAAACTGTGGAAATAGAACCCTTAATTATTAATTTAACAGAAGTCTAGTCTTCAGATGTTGGAATTAAGGATTGTTTTTGATTGTAATTAAAGTACTTATATATCGAGAATTGTGAATTTGTATATATACATAAATCAATAGATTAAAAAATTTTTGGTAATAAATCTTATATTTCTATAATTTTATTTTTAAGACAATTTTATTTATTAAACACTAAAAGCAGGTTAACGCTGGGACGGCTGTGCTGCCGATGAACCCTGATTTACATTATATGACTCTATTGTATAGGGAGAGTAATTTTTGGATGGTTGTAGCTTCTACTTGATGGAAATTCATTATAAATATATAATAAAAGACTGTTTTTAGTCAATTTCCACTGGTTTATTTAAATTGCGATGACGCGTTTCGCTGTCGATGCAGCTTCTTCAGATCTACATTTTACACTGTCAAGTTAGGTTTAATGTTCACAATTTTATATAATTTCTTAATTATAGTATTACACCTAATTAAATTACATTGATAGTATTGGAAAACCCACACAGATTTGGAATTAGGAGAATACATTCAATAATGGTGAATTGTTTAAATCTACCTGGTCGTTGAGTAACGTACCTGTAGTCCTTAATCGATTTATTTGCATTCTCTCTAAAAGGTTTAGTTTTAAACCTTTTTGTTGGGTGTGTAAAATTTTGAAATTCTTGTTAAATGTGTCATTTTCTGTTAAACGATGATTAGCATATGTTGAATTAGACTTTCTATGGATGAAACTTTTTTCGTGTTCTGTAATTCTTTGTATAAATGTACATCCAGTTTGTCCTATGTATGTTTTAGGAATGACCCACATGTTAATTGATAAACCCCTGATTTATTATCTTTATTGATTTGTGGTTTGTAGTTTTTGAGATATTTCCCTACAGTATTGTTAGTCTTGTAAACTATGTTGATATTTTTTTGATTAAAAAATTTTCCCAGTTTTTTCTGTGAGTTTGCCGAAATAGGTTAAGCATTTAAATGTGGTTTTTTCTGTCCTTAAAACGTGGGTACATTTCTGAGATTGCCTTGTTTCTAAGTTTTTTCTTACCGATGTTATCGATTAAAGTAACCGAATAGCCGTTGTTAACGGCTACTTGTTTTATGTAGTTTAATTCTTTAGTAAAATTGTCCTCTGATAAGGAGATATTAGTTAGTCTATGTATAAAACTATGATAAGCTGCGAGTTTATAATGGTTAGGGTGGTGAGAACTATTGTGGTATCTGTATGACAAGGTTTGTGATATATTGCAAATTCATGTTTTTTCATGGTTTTACTAATTGTTAACTCTAGGAAGTTGTTTTTTCCCTTCGACTTCTTCTTCCATTGTAAAACTGATATTTCTATGTAAAGAAATAATGTACTGTAAAAAGGGAGTTAATTGTCTGTCCGTACCTGTAAAGCATACAATTATATCGTCTACGTATCGATACCAGTATAGACAATTATTACTATTGTTATTATGGTTGTTAAATATCATTGTTTCAATACTGTCCATTACTTGCCGAAATATTCATGGACATTATTGAAACAATAATATTTAACAACCATAATAACAGTAGTAATAATTGTGGTATCGATACGTAGACGATATAATTGTATGCTTTACATTACGGACAGACAATTAACTTACTTTTTACAGTACATTAATTCTTTACATAGAAATATCAGTTTTACAATGGAAGAAGAAGTCGAAGGGAAAATCAACTTCCTAGACTTAACAATCAGTAAAAACAATGAAAAAACATGAATTTGCAACATATCACAAAGCTTGTCATACAGATACCACAATTCACGATAGTTCTCACCATCCTAACCATCATAAACTCGCGGCTTATCATAGCTTTATACATAGACTAACTAATATCTCCTTATCAGAGGACAATTTTACTAAAGAATTAAACTACATAAACAAATCACTGTATTAAAACTTTCTGGGTCGTGCCCGTGGTTTCGTAGATGATTCTACACTTTCAAACGTAATAATCTTAAAACTATGATTACAGGGATTTATAAACTAAAAGATAGATATACCAAAAAATTCCATTTTAGCATCCTTTAATGTAGTTAGTATGTTTTCTAATATCCCCAATGACGAATGTCTTCGGATCATAGACAATATACTAATATCCAATAACACAAATTCTATTGTCCATGCCGAAATTATGAACCTTTTTCACTTATGCATAAAAGAAAATTACTTCCGATTTGATAATAAATTTTACCAACAAAGATTAGGGTTAGCAATGGGTTCTCCACTCAGCACCCTCCCAGCAGAAATATTCATGTTAGTTCTAGAAGAAAATTTCATGAAATCCAAACTAGCCCAACACATATTCTTTTGGTATAGGTACGTCGACCATATACTCATATGCTTCAACGGGAGTAAACAAAAACACCTTTGTATTCCTAAACACCCTACATCCAAGTATAAAGTTCACCTTGGAAGTCGAAACAGATAAGAAAATCAATTTCTTAGACGTAACAATAGAACGAGAACAGAATAAATTAATGTTTGACATTTTCAGAAAACCCACTTTCTCAGACGCATCTATTCCCTACAACTCTACACACCCTAAGTCACACAAGCTAGCTGCTTATAGATCTATTATCCACAGAGTCTTTTCTATACCACTATCGGAACAAAAATTACGTAAGGAACTGGATACAATAAAATAGATAGGCATAAATAATGGTTACCCAGATGCCTCAATAAATCATTTAATTATTTCAAAAAAGTACAATATCACTCTACAACAAATATACTCATAACAGCCCGAAACAGACATCAGACGGTTTGCAACTTTTACTTACTTTGGACTAATTTCAGAAAAAATCTCAAGAATAATCTCGCACCAACATGACATAAAAATTGCATTTAAACCATCTCAAAATTTATCCAATTTAATATGTAATACTAAGGACAAAACAAAAAAGTATAAAAAATCTGGAGTTTACAAGTTAGAATGTTCTCGATGCAATAGCTGTTATATAGATCAAACCGGTAGGAACTTTGAAGTCAGGTACAAAGAACATCTCTGCTCCTTCAGCCATGGAAAAATCAACTCTAGTTTTACTAATCACTGCTTAGAAGCAGGACATAATTTTCCCGATATTAACCATATGAAAGTGTTACAACCTGTACAAAAATCCCAAAAATTAAACTGGTTGGAAACAATAGAAATTTACAAACAACAATAAAAATAAAGAGGTAAATATACTTAATGAACAATTAGAGTTGGGCTTTTCCGTATTATATGACCTATTATAAAATATGTAAATTAGCCTGCTTTATAAACCCCTGTAATCAAAGTTTTAAGGTTATTACGTTTGAAAATGTAGAATCATCTACGAAACCGCGATCACGACCCAGAAAGTTGTAATACAGTGATTTGTTTAACAAAGTAAATAAGCTATTTCATTTATCTATAATGTACAGTCACAAAGTAACGGACACTTCAGTTAATCGTTTAAATTACATTGATAGTATTGGAAAACCCACACAGATTTGGAATTAGAACAATAAATTCAATAATGGTGAATTGTTTAAATCTACCTAGTCGTTGAGTAACGTACCTGTAATCCTTAATCGATTTATTTGCATTGTCTCTAAAAGGTTTAGTTTTAAACCTTTTTGTTGGGTGTGTAAAATTTGAAATTCTTGTTGAACGTGTGATTTTCTATTAAAAGATTAATAGCATATGTTGAATTAGACTTTCTAGCTAACTTGACAGTGTAAAATGTAGATCTGAAGAAGCTGCATCGACAGCGAAACGCGTCATCGCAATTTAAATAAACCAGTGGAAGTTGACTCAAAACAGTCTTTTATTATATATTTGTATAGGAGAGGTTTTTGCCTAAAATAGGGTGAACCCTTAAAAATAATTCAAAACAGGTATGAAAATCCAGTAAAATGCATAAGAAATCTCTTTTTTTTGGGCGCACCCCAACATGTATTTGCATCTACAACGAGAGAATTCTGCTATCAACTCCAAACAAATACACTTTAATTATCAAGCTTATAAGTAACCATATATTTTTATGGATATTTGGCCCATATGGTCTTCCACTGACCCCAATCAATTCATTGTGATTTTCCACTTCTCCATATGACAACCCCCCATAAGTAAATAGGTTAACAGATCAAGCCTAATATGTGCCATACCTTAACGTAACGTTAATATTATTAGAATTTTATTTTTAACGATCTTTGGATAATAATACATTTCGAAATAAATATCACACGCGCAAAATTTTTTTCGCCTACAAACATCCCGTAATATAAACTTCTGGACAAAATTAACGCAACAATCTGAAAATTAATTTATCTTTTTCTTATGTCAGTTTTAAAATTTATCGAGTATTTGAATAGTAAGCTATGCATATTTTGTTTCGTTGTTCATGACAGAAATCAAAACAATTCGTTTAGATTTACAGTTATAAAAAAATTTTTAGAAGATAAACAATTTTCTGTAATAATGCGATAGATTTTCTTTAAAAGTAAGCTTATAAATTGTTCCCTTTTTCAAAGTAATACGTTTTTGTGGTAGACTGTTTTATTTTTGACCCCGAAGAATTAGAAAAATGAATCGAACAAGGAATTTAACTGAACACGAGGTGTGCGAGCCTTAGTTTTATTGGACGAGGGATATTGTCAGAGTTATGTTGCCAATTTGTTAGGCAAACATCGTTCCACAATAAGTCGTATGGTAAGACGCTTGAATGAAGTAGGAACTTATTCTAGAAGGCTAGGGCAAGGGCGGAAACGATGCACTAGCGACCTAGATAAACGTTTTATAAGACAATATTCTTTAAGAAACAGGACTGTCACTAGTTCTATAATAAGAAACGAACTCGAAGCTGTTCGCAATGTCAAAATTTCTTCTAAAACAGTTAGAAGACGGTTAAATGAAGCTGGATTAAACAGTAGGAGACCAGCCACTGCGCCCTTGTTTACTCGAGAGAACAAAGTTGCCAGGTTACGTTTTGCTCGAAATCACGAAAACTGGTCTGTGGATGATTGGAAACAAGTTTTCTTCACAGATGAAACTAGGGTTAGTCTAAAACATCCAGATGGTTGTGAGCGAGTATGGCGAAGACCAGGAGAGGGGTTTGCTCCTTGCAATATCTCTGCAAGGATTCCATTCGGCGGTGGCTCTGTTATGTTCTGGGGTGGCATCTGCTTTGATGCCCGCACAGAGTTAGTTCCTGTCCGTACGAGATCCATGAATGCTGACTACTATCTTAAGAATATTGTAATAGAACATGTGATGCCTTTCGGTCATTTTGTGGGGCCCGATTTCCTGTTTATGCAAGATAACGCTCGACCTAACGTGGCTAGGGAGGTACTCGATTATCTTAATCAAGTTGATATACCGATTATGCAATGGCCACCAAAAAGCCCGGATCTGAATCCTATAGAACATGAATGGGATCACCTTAAGAAAAATGTGAAACGTCATATACGTGCACCTAGAAACCTGAGGGAACTTGAAAATGCAGTTATCACAGCATGGGAGCAAATTCCTCAAGATTTTATCCAAAATTTAATTAGAAGCATGCCTAGGCGCATAAACGCTGTCATCCGAAGTAGAGGAGGCAACACACGCTACTAGTGTCCCAGTTACACCATTAATTTTGCTACTAGTGTCCCAGTTTATTTTTTTCATTATTACATAATTTCAACGATTTTGTTATTAGGTCTTAAGAATAATTTTAATTCGAATCTTATAGAGAAATTTGGTAGCTAATTCACTTTTAAAGTATCCGAATAAGTTTTTTCTAACTTTTAGTGTAACCAATGTTCATAAAAAATTATTAAAATTAATTCATTATAGAGATTTGTATGATTTAATATATTGTTGCGTTAATTTTGTCCAGGAGTGTATTTGGCTAGCCAGCTTAACACCCAATTTATTAGTGCGTGTAGAGGCGAGAAGCTCTACCGAGAAAATCGAATTGCGTTAATGTACAAAGATCTAAACTGGTATAATAGCGGCCAGTATTATCAGTACGAAATAGTCCTGATGTGAATTATGATTTAACTAAACAGTCTAAGTTTTCAAGTAGTACCTAACGTAAGTCTACAAATATCTCTATGCGCTACACATCTCACATCCCTCTGGATTATTCAAAGAACACACTAGTGCCGCCATATTATCCTCATCTTCTTCCGTTCTAGCCTCACCACTTTGTCCGTTTTGTTCCGCATCGCCATTTTGCTCCACACTTCCGTTCTTAAGCCCCGCGCCGTTGTCCACCAAACCCTTTGTCATACTACTGTTGACTATTAATTTTGTTTTGTCAACGGTGAATTGGATCGGATTCGCCGCGGGTTTCGTTCTCAAGTAGTACATTCCAGTTTTAAGGCCTTTTTTCCATCCATAGAAGTGCATCGAAGAGAGAGCTCCATAATTTGGCTTTTCAATGTGAATATTTAGGCTTTGGCTTTGATCTATGAACGCCCCTCTATCGGCGGCCATATTTATAATTACCTTTTGTGATATTTCCCAAACTGTTTTATAAATGGCTTTTAAATCATCTGGGATTCCCGGGATGTTTTGAATTGAACCGTGATTGGCTAGGATTTGGTTCTTCATGGTGTCATCCCAGAGGCCTCTTTCCGTTAAGTCTTTTAGTAAATGATGGTTTACAATCTGAAAAAAAAATTGGCAAAACGTAATTCCTTTGCAAATATGTCATTGTTAAATGGATGGTAAATTTGATTTTGTCACACTAAACAAAAATTTCTGATATTTCAAATAGAGGTAAATTTTTATCGGTTATAACGAACCCGGTTATAACGAACTTCCGGATAAAGCGAACCAAATTTGGATGTTTTGTGTCCGATTATAACGAACTTGCCGCTCCCTGTGCTCGATGTCGCGCGACTTGATCTAGGGAATTTACCGAAACTCGCTGGGAACCTCTATTCTACTTGTTTCCACCGCGTCCCTAGTTCGAGCAGCATTATTTTCAATTCACTTGTTGTGTTATGCGGTTCTAATGCATATTCGATCAAAGTAACAAAGTGAATATTTAAGTTTTTATTTTAAATTGAGTACACAAAAACCTTAAGCGTTTACTTTAAAAGACAAACACGATATTTAAAGAAAAATAGAAATTGAAGTTAAATAAAGTGATGTTTGCAAATGATTGAATTTAACTAAATCTACGGTTTCTACCATATGGAAAAAACGGCAAGAAATCTTATCAATCTATGATAAATGACACTTTAGTTATAAAAAAAACCGGTCAAGTGCAAGTTGAACTTGCACAATTAGTGTTCCGTACGTTGATTGTTTTTAAAATAAAAAATTTTGTTAGGGTGGTATAAAATGATCAGTGACTTCACAAAACACACCCCAAATGAGTTTTCAACAAAGTTTGTTTCCAATCTTTACTGAAAACTGGTGACCTTGAAATTTTGTTTTTTTTTTTATATACCAAATAAATTATTAAAGGTAATGCACTCGTGATAATTTTTGTTGAATCTATACCCCGTGGAGAATACTCCAGAATTTTTTCAAAATTTTTTGATCAGTACTTTTCGAGATAAGGTAGGGAACCGCGATTTTTTAAAAGTAATACGAAGAAAAGTGTGCGCAAGTATTACATTATGTATGTATACGAGTATATATATATATATATATATATATATATATATATATATATATATATATATATATATATATATATATATATATATATATATTATATTATATATATATATATATATATATTATATATATATATATATATATATATATATATATATATATATATATATATATATATATATACTCGTATATATTTTCACAAGCTTTCATATTTGACACCACACTCGATGACCTAGTAAAAAAAAATTTTTTTCACTTCCGATTTCACTCCTCAAAACGAACCCCTTAAGTCAAAATTTATGTTACGGTGGTATAAAATGATCAGTGACTTCACAAAACACACCCCAAATGAGTTTTCAACAAAGTTTGTTTCCAATCTTTACTGAAATCTGATGACCTTGAAATTTTGTTTTTTTTTTTATATACCATATAAATTATTAAAGGTAATGCACTCGTGATAATTTTCGTTCAATCTACACCCCGTAGAGAATATTCCAGAATTTTTTCGAAATTTTTTGATAGGTACTTTTCGAGATAAGACCCGGGACAGCGATTTTTCGCGAATTTTTAAAAATAATACAAAGAAAAGTGCGCGCAAGTATAATATTATATATATATTTTTACTCGTGTTTTCACAAGCTTTGATTTGACACCACACTCGATGACCTAGTAAAAAAATTTTTTTTTCGCTTCCGACTTCACCCCCCAAAACTAACCCCTTAAGTCAAAATTTAATTCTCAAAACTACATGGCTCTGATGAGGCCATCAATTCCTATATTATTACCAAATTTCACCTTTCTATGTCAAATAGTTTCGGAGAAAATCGGGTGTGACAGACAGACAGACAGACAGACAGACAGACAGACAGACAGACACCGAAGTGATCTTATAAGTGTTCCGTACGGAACATTAAAAAGTAAGAAAATCTACAAATGACCAAGTCAATAAAGGACTCCTTAAATGGTTTAGTTAAAAATGACATGAACCTGTTCCTATTACCGGCTATACTTTACAAGAGAAAGCTAGTGAATGGCGAAGGAAAATAGAGAACACCGAGTTTAACTGTTGGATTGAACGATTTAAAAACCGACATAATATTAGTGGGGGTAAGATAGTAGGAGAAACTGCAGGAGTAGATATGATTGTTGTAGCTCAATGGTTGGTCAATGTATGGCCGGAAATTCGATAAAGTTACGAATATGTGGACATTGTTAATGCGGATGAAACGGGTTTGTTTTAGAAGATGACGCCTGATAAGACATTAAAGTTTATCGGAGAGAATTGTGCTGGTGGGAAATAATCAAAAGTAAGGATTACTGTGTTGATAACTGCAAATATGTCTGGAACAGAGAAAAGAAAATTGTTGGTGATAGGAAAGTCCGCCAATCCCAGGTGTTTTGAAAACAAACATTTACCAGTAATTTACAAATCAAACAGTAAAGCCTGGATGATATCAGAAATATTTAAAAACGAACTGATCGAATGGGACAAATAATAAAAATTCCCAAACAAAAAAATATTACTTTTGATTGACAACTGTTCACCGCACCCTGAAGTTCATCTGCAGCAAATAAAATTGGTTTTTATGCCTCCAAGCACAAGTGCAAAGCTCCAGCCTATGGATCAAGGTGTGATACATTCTTTAAAATATCATTATAGAAAGATTTTACTTATGAAAATGTTAGAGATGATCGATAAAGATAACATTTTTTCTGTAACTCTCTTGGACGCTATAAACTTTATCCATATAGTAGAGAAACCATTGCAAATTGTTTTAAGCATGGCATGGATTTTTAAGGAAGGAATGTAGATATGACTCGTAATGAGCTACCGTTGACTCAGTGGATTGAAAAATATCGAGAAGATCCTACTGATTGTCTAGAATTTGTTTACGATGCTGACATTCAACAAAGTACAGTGGAAATCGAGATTAAAAAGATGTTAAATCACTTTAATTTTGAAGAATATGTATGTGCTCTAAGGGAGCAAAAGAAAGACTATACAGGACAGTGATAAGATCTGTAACTCCATATGGATGCGAGTTATGGACGCTAAATAGAGCCGAAGAACAAAAATTGGAGATATGGGAAAGGAGAAAATATTAAGAATATATATGGGGGGGAAAAAAGTGGACGAAATCTGGATGAGGCGAACAAATACTGAACTATATGAACTTTACAACAGATATTCAATAATAGCACAAGTGACATCACAGAGGATCAGATGGCTAGGTCACGTAGAAAGATTAGCGGAAACCAGAGCAGCAAAAAAAATATTGAGAGAGGCGGTGGTCGGAAAGAGAAGGAGAGGACGCCCAAGAAGGAAATGGTTGGAGGCAGTGGAGGAGGATTTGAAGAGATTAAAGATAAGTAACTGGAAAAGGAAGGCCACAGAAAACGAATGAATGGAGAATAATTGCCGATCAAGCCTTAGGCCTACAAGGCCTGTAGAGCTACCTTGTATAAATATAAATAAATAAATAAATAATATATATATATATATATATATATATATATATATATATATATATATATATATATATATATATATATATATATATAGATTTGATTTCTTGAACAATAAAATAAATGAGGTTGTTAATACAAAATATCTTGGTGTTGTAATAGATCAATTTCTGAAGTAGCAGCCACACATCGACTACCTATCAATCAGATTACGAAAATTAATACACAAATTTTTTATAATAAGGAATATTTTAAATACAAAACTACTTGTACTTATATATAAATCGCTG
Organism: Pachyrhynchus sulphureomaculatus; assembly: GCA_019049505.1. Taxonomy (NCBI): domain Eukaryota; kingdom Metazoa; phylum Arthropoda; class Insecta; order Coleoptera; family Curculionidae; genus Pachyrhynchus; species Pachyrhynchus sulphureomaculatus. The sequence goes on from CM032449.1 coordinate 213,665,803, forward strand.
GTAGAATCTCTGATTGGTTATGGTATGTTGGTGTGGAGAAGGCTGTATGAATTTGCATTTATGGACTGAATATAGTATAGAGATGTATATTAAAAATAATTTATAAAAAACACACAAACACAATATATCCTACTGCCCTTCTCCTTACACAAGAAACATGCAATATTAGAACATGTATCTCACATCAGTTTGCACCCTTCTATATATTCGTAAAGAACGGAATAAATTTGTTAATCATACTCACAAAACACGTTCTAGAGAAAATAAAAACTTAATACTGCCTAGGAATAACAACAACATAAATCTAAAATGTATTCAGTTATTTAGGTTCGAGAAGCTACAACCTTCTGCCGAATTCGATGAGGCTGGAGAAAAACAACAAAAAATTTCGAGAATTATGTAAAGCATATATATTTGAAAACTTTCGAATTTTTGAGTCTTTATTTGGTCGAGAGCCGCAATATATTTCAAAGTTGCTTCATGCCTCTAAAATTAGTGTGTGGAAAAAATAGTGAAAAAACCGTGTGGGAGAATGCGACTCCGACTTCTCCGCGTTTTTGTCGGCCAATAAGATTTCCTTTTATCAAAGAAAGTACTGATGTCACAGAACAAGAAATTAACTACGTGAATAAATCAGTTGATTCTCTCATTCCTACTGAGGTTGATTTGGATGAGAAAAAGTTTATAGTCAAACACAAATTTATCATGACAATGGTGGACGGAAAAGTGTGTAATGCCGCCACTGGAACCACAGCAACAAGCCGGTGCTATATTTGTGGTGCAACCGCAAAGGATTTTAACCGATTGTATATAACAAAAGAAGTTAATCCCTAGGCAGTACAATTCGGTCTCTCAGTATTCCATGCCAGGATAAGATTATTTGAGAATGTCCTACATCTGGCTTATAAACTGCCAGTAAAAAAATATAGAGAAAGAAAAACAGAGGCTGAAAAGCAACTCGAGAAAGAGAAGAAACTTGAAATCCAGACCCGGTTTCGCAATGAAACCGGGTTATTGGTCGATATGCCAAAGGCAAATTTTGGAAACACCAATGATGGGAACACCAGTCGGAGATTTTTTGAAAACCCGAAATTGGCAGCAGAAATAACTGGCCTTAGCTATGACCTGTTATATAGGTTAAAATTCATTTTGAAGACAATTTCAAGCGGACATAAAGTCGACCCAGAAAAATATGACAAGTGTGCATCAGAAACTGCTCGTCTATATATGGATCTCTACCCGTGGCATCCCATGACACTCACGATGCACAAGATACTTGTTCATGGCGCAGAGATAATAAAAAATGCCTTGTTACCAATTGGGCAGCTGTCTGAAGAAGCCGCAGAGGCAAGGAACAAGCTCTTTCGGTCTTACCGACAAGATTTTGCCCGAAAGTTTTCACGAGAAAGCTGCAACAGGGACATTTTTAATCGTATACTTTTAAGTTCCGATCCTTTGTTGAGCAGTATGAGGCGAATGAAGAGGATAAAGATACATTCATTCCTACCAAAGACGCTAGAAATGCTCCTGCCTGCAGAGCCGAACCCACTGTGTTCTTCTGGAAGTGAAGATGAAAATATGTTTGTGGACGACAAAATATGATTGTTTATAGTGTATTTTTAACCCTCGACGCAAAAGAGGGGTGTTATAAGTTTAAATTTTACATTTATTTTGTAAATAAATGTTTTCACTTAATATATTTTTTTTTGTAAAATTAAGTTTCGTTTTTTTATTTTTTATTACAAATTAAGTAATTTTATGCAAAGCAACTGATTAATTTAACTTGGTAATATAATTCAGCATACAATAGAATCGAAAAATAATTTTGGCCACGTAGATCGTTCAAATACCCCTATGTGCGACGTGGAATGTGAATTAGTTCACGCTTGTGAGTCGCAAAGAAAACACGTAATAACGAGACCAGAAAGTTATATTTGATAAAATGGCCCTTCTGTATTGTAATTAAGTAGAAACACTTTTAGCTCTGAATAGTTAGTGTATTTTATTTTTTTGGGGAAATAATTGTTTTTAAAACGCTACAGCTCAAATATGGCTCGTTTCTGTGGCTTCAGTTGCCCTTTTAAACTGAAATAGATAAAAATTCTTTTAATTTGTTACTCATAAACTAACCTGAAATTCTCCAGACAAAACTCTCCTAGTATAAATATTACTAGTATATGGCTCTATGCTCTCGTTATTTCCCAGAATTTGAGCTGTCGAAGCGGTAGGCATGGGTGCCAAAAGTAAAGAATTCCTCACTCCATATTTAGCTATTTTTGCTTTAAGGGCGTCCCAGTCCCAAAGATCGGTCGGTTTTACGTTCCACATGTCATACTGGAGGATTCCTTGGCTTACAGGAGAACCTAGCAAATGTTTTTTGTGTTAAATAGCTGATGAAATAACAGTTGCAGAAGCTGAATCTGCGTATGGCAGTTCCCTAACCAAACATAATACAAGAAAATATGTTTAAAACATAATAACGGATTTTCATTAAATATACAGTGAAGTCTGCTTATAACGAACCTGTTTATAGCGAATTTCCGGTTAAAACAAAAAAACTTCCATAAGACCAGTGCAAATTTTTATCCGTTATTACGAACCCGGTTATAACGAACTTCCGGATAAAGCGAATCAAATTTGGATGTTTTGCGTCCGTTTATAACGAACTTGCCATTCCCTGTGCTGGATGTCGCGCGACTTGATCTAGGGAATACACCGAAACTCGCTGAGAACTCTTATTCTACTTGTTTCCGCCGCGACGCTGTTCGAGCAGTATTATTCTCAATTCACTTGTGTTATGCGGTTCTAAAGCATATTTGATCAAAGTAGGAAAGTGAATGTTTAAAGTTTTTATTTTAAAATAAGTACACAAAAACGTAAAGCGTTTACTTTAAAAGACAAACACGATATTATAAGGAAATAGAAAATGGAGTTAAAGTGATGTTTGCCAACAGTTGAATTTAAATCTACAGGCCCCTTTACACACTTGTCCAGTTTTGACAAGCGTCCACAAACACAAGCGTGTGAACGGCTTGTTTGGCTTGGCTTGCGTGAGCTTGGAGGAGCTTGTCACCGTTCCGGTCGAGTGTCGGTTTTTATTAACAGATCAAAGGACGTTTGTGACAAGCGCTTGCGACGCATTTACACGTTGGTGCGCGTATACTTTCGCGTTAGTTCGTTTATGTATTTTTATCATCCACCATCTTCTTCTTCGTCGGGCTTTTGTTTTTGTGTTACTTTGCTTGTATTTCCAATAAAAGAATGATAAACCGAACGCAATAGCAGCCACCACTTCCCCCATGCTTGACTGTTCGGAGCATACTGAGCATTCACAAGCATGTAAACGACTTCCAAATGCATGTTTCATTTGTGACAAGGCTTGGGGCTTGTCAAGGCTTGCCAAGACTTGGCAAGTGTGTAAATCTACCATACTGTTTTTACCATATGGAAGAAGAGGCAAGAAATCTTATCAATCTATGATAAAAGAAACTTTAATTGTAAAAAAGTAAGAAAATCTACACATAACAAAGTCGATAAAGGACTCCTTAAATGGTTTAGTCAAAAACGACATGAACATGTTCCTATTACCGGCTACACTTTACGAAAGCTAGTGAATTGGGAAGGAAAATAGAGAACACCGAGTTTAACTGTGCTGGATTGAACGATTTAAAAAGCGACATAATATTAGTGGGGGTAAGAGAGTAGGAGAAACTGCATTAGTGGATATGACTGTTGTTGATCAGTGATTGGCCAATGTATGGCCGGAAATTCGAGAAAATTATGAATATGTGGACATTTTTAATGCGGATGAAACGAGTTTGTTTTACAAGATGACGCCTGATAAGGCATTAAAGTTTGTCAGAGAGAATTGTGCGGGTCGAAAATTACTAAAAGTAAGGATTACTGTGCTGGAAAATACAAATATGTTTGGAATAGAGAAAAGAAAATTGTTGGGATAGGAAAGTTCGCAAATCCCAGGTGTTTCAAAAACAAATATTTACTAGTAAAGTACAAATCAAACAGTAAAGGCTGGATGACATCAGAAACTTTTAAACACAAACTGATCGAATGGGACAAAGAATTAAAATTCACAAATAGAAACATATTACTTTTGATTGATAACTGTCCAGCGCACCCTGAAGTTGACCTACAGCAAATAAAATTGGTTTCTATGCCTACAAACACAAGTGCAAAGCTCTAGCCTATGGATCATTCTTTAGAATGTCATTATAGAAAGATTTTACTTATGAAAATGTTAGAGACGATCGATAAGGGTAACATTTTTTCTGTAACTCTCTTAGACGCTATAAACTTTATCCATATGGCTTGGTAAAGAGTCAGTAAAGAAACCATTGCAAACTGTTTTAAGCATGGCGAAGGAATGTAGATATAACTCAGATGATGAGCTACCGTTGACTCAGTGGATTGAAAAACATCGAGAAGATCCTACTAGAATTTGGTTACGATGCTGACATTCAACAAAGGACAGTGTAAATCAAGATTAAAAACATGTTTAATCACTTTAATTCTGAAGAATATGTATGTGCTGATAATGAATTAATGACGAAAGAAATATTTACTGATGATCAAATTGTGACATCAGTGACTTCTGGAAAGATTTTAAGGGATAATGACGACAAAAAGGAGCTTGGAGAAAGAGAGATAATATTAATGTTCCATCCGTTTCAGAAATGACTAAGAAAATCATTGAAACTCGCAGTTTTTTGGAATCTCGTGAAGTTCCTGAACATATATGGAGTAGTTTTTGTGACCTTGACAATTATGTAAACACCATTTGTTTTTCAAGTAAAATTGTACAAACGAAAATTACTGATTTTATTGTATAAACTATGTACGTATTTTAATGTTTTCGTGTATACTCTTATATGCACCAACATACACATACAAAATAATAACTTTAGTGTGACTTGTTTTATTTTCCTTTGAAAGTTTTTTTTTTAAATTTAATAATTATTATTATTCATTTTTCTAAGCATTAGCGACTAATCTATATAAAAAAGTAGTGAAAAATGATATTAGGTTTTGTTTACTTTTTGTAACGAACTTCGGATATAGCGAACCATTTTTAGTGATTTTTCGGTGTTCGTTATAAACGGACTTCACTCTATCTCTAATAATAGAAGTAGCCTGTACCTTCGTATGTGGAGTATGTTCCATATTTTTCTGCAAGTTCACAACTAGCCTCTAGAGCGCCATAATACAACGTTTCAAAAATCTGTTTATTCAACAGGGAAGCTTCATCGCTGTCGAAGGGCATACGCAGTAAAATGAAAGCATCAGCAAGACCTACAAAAATTTATATTTATTATTAATACTATTAGGAAATAACCGGTCAAGTGCAAGTTGAACTTGCACAATTAGTGTTCAGTACGTTGATTGCTTTTAAAATAAAAAATTTTGTTACAGAGGTATAAAATGATCAGTGACTTCACAAAACACACCCCAAATGATTTTTCAACAAAGTTTGTTTTCAATCTTTATTGAAAACTGATGAACTTGAAATTTTTGTTTTTTTATATACCAGATAAATTATTAAAGGTAATGCAATCGTGATAATTTTCGTTCAGTCTACACCCCGTGGAGAATATTCCAGAATTTTTTCAAAATTTTTTGATAAGTACTTTTCGAGATAAGGTGGGGGGACAGCGATTTTTCGCTATTTTTTAAAAATAATACAAAGAAAAGTGTGCGTAAGTATTACATTATATATATATTTTTTACTCGTATTTTCACAAGCTTTCATTTGAGACCACACTCGATGACCTAGTAAAAAACTTTGTTTTTCACTTTCGATTTCACCCCCCAAAACTAACCCCTTAGGTCAAAATTTAACTTTCAAAACTACACGGCTCTGATGAGGCCATCAATTCCTATATTATTACCAAATTTCAACTTTCCATGACAAATAGTTTCGGAGAAAATCGGGTGTGACAGACAAGACAGACAGACAGACACCGAAGTCATCTTGTAAGTGTTCCGTACGGAACACTAAAAATTAAAACTTTGTTGTGTCAGTTACCAATTTTGGATAAGGGGGAGTCGGCATTTTATTTATTTTTTTAAATTGAGAGAAAACAGGAATTTCTAGAAAAATGTTTATACCACAATCGATTGGTTTTTTTCATTCTTGAGGGCCTAAACTCAAAAAAAAAGTATATCAATAAAAAATAAACAAAAACACATAAAAAATACTCATAATTAATTCACTCTTTTTCAAATTATGGAATTTTGTCCCCCTATACTCATAAAAACTGGGTAAAATTTTAACAAAAAAAAATTCTTATTTTTCGTGGATTGACACAGTTTTGAAAATTAAACTGGCATAAAAAATACTGTGACGTTTAACAGAAACCCACACCCTAAAAACAGGAACTGACAATAATGTTATAAAAACATCAGATTTGTCCCAAAATTTATTCATAATCATTTTTACTTGATATTTAGTTGCATTATAAGTTGTGACATATTTCCAGTTGCTTTTAAAAATTATGTTTAGAACTTTTAATAATACAGTACAGAATATGTAAGAGGGAAATTTCTGTAATAATCGTCCCATAAAAATGTTATTACGCTATTTATATCTACCTTCAATTTTTTAAATTTATAGTATAAACATTAATATGATTCTTAAGAATTTTTTCGTTTGGATAGTAGTAAAGGTTTCTGGGGAACCTGTACGAAGGAAAAATATCAAAATTGGCTGCATTTAAGCATTTTTCTTAAGAATTTAATAAAATTGAAATATGTTAATATAAATGTTTTTCATTAATTAAAAAAAAATGACCGAATGCGAAAGCGAGGTACTCATAATTAAAGTGCATATAATTAATATACAATAGGCCAATGAAATATAAAAAAAAGGCATAGTTTCGAGTATGTCTTAACAACTTTTGTTACGAATTTTTTAAAAAACTAATATTTAGTAACAAAATAACCGGTCAAGTGCAAGTTGAACTTGCACAATCAGTGTTCCGTACGTTGATTGTTTTTAAAATAAAAAATTTTGTTATGGTGGTACAAAATGATCAGTGACTTCACAAAACACACCCCAAATGAGTTTTCAACAAAGTTTGTTTCTAATCTTAACTCAAAATTGATGACTAAGGACACCCAAATATGCAAAGCGCATATATTGCATATTATATGCATTTTTCTAAATATTTGCATAAATGCTTTAAAAATAGCATATAGGTGCATATTTGAAGGAATTTATAATAATGTAGGTCTTTGGCAGGCGTTTTCATTCATTTTTCGGAATAAGGGTTAATGTTTAGGCCGCCGCCGCCGCGCCGGTGGTTTTCCCCAAATAAATTTTATTATTTTATGGTCAGTAAAAACCAGTCAGTAAACCCCAGACGGCCATCAGAGCATACTTGTATCATTAATTTATTAGATTTAATTTTTGGTTGTGCTTTTAAAGTGGTTACGTCGATTTGGGCTTTTTATCTTGTGAGTCGTATTTTACTACAGTGAAATGCCCAAAGCCAGTAGTGTGTCAGTGTGGATTAAACCATGCAAAGAACTAAGAATAGATATGGGAAAAATCTACTGTTCTGCATGTTAAAATTGTAAGTATAATTTTTGAATACCTATTGAATATACAGGTTATTTCATTTTCGTTTAATATTTAAACATAATGAAATTTTTGTCAGGATTTTGCCGTTGATGCTATTTTCAATGTTATTTAAGTTATTTTTGTTCCATTTAACGAACACAATTTCTATTTAACGAAACTACGAAATAAAAATACATACGTAAACGTATGTATTTCTAGGTAATCTAATAAAAAAGGTACAAAGCAGAATTTTAATTTTTGCCTGCTCTAAGCACCTAGTTTTCTATTTAACAATAAATTTACATTTTTCAAGTCTATTTCGATTTTTTTTACTGCATATTTACAACAATGACGTGCATATTTTAAGAAAATTATTTGCATATTTTAAAATTTTTCACTTGCATATTTGGGTTTCCTTACTGATGAGCTTGAAATTTTTGTTTTTTTTATATACCAGATAAATTACACAGCCCCACAAAAAAAAAGTGGGGTATACTTTTGATGCGATATATCAGATCCGTAGTATTTTTGCCCGCTGATCACGAATCTGACGTCAGAATATCGCCATCACATCTCAATTTTTTTCTAACCTCAAAAAATAGGTAAAAATTAGTAAAAATTAAGAAAAATATACTCCTAAAAAATTGATTCAAGCTTTTTCATGAATCCAAAGATTTATTAATATGTATTCGGACACGCTAAGCTAATATTCATCTGTTGGATTGAGCCATACAGTTCTGTTTTCTTTCTAACCTCAATAAATCAGACAGATATAGTGCTTCTCGAATGCAAAAACGAATTCAAATTAAAATTCAACCGATCCTTACCAAATTTGGTACACGGGGATTTTTGGGTCGCTGATCACGAATCTGAGATTGGATTTGCAAAATTCAAGATGACAGATGTTTTCGCGCCATTTTGAACGCCGAGAAAATTCATCGGTCGATTTTTATTCTTCTACCTGCATCCAGGGCACCTCCACGTGGAGACGGTGAGCAACGGTGTTACTCCACTAGCCGGCAGAGTCCCTGGATAACGGCTTAGATGCCGTCATGGCAGGTAGAAGAAAGAGAATTACGATGCAGGGACTCGGAAACCCACTATCGGCGGTTGGTCGTCGTCATCCAGCGACCGTAGCTCTTCATGTGTGGGTGACTTGGCTCATGTAGAGTATAATGCTACAAGAAAAACGGTCTCACGGTACAAGGACTTTTCATAAGTGCGATAAAAACAGTGATTCATTTTGTTATATTTGCTGTCAACACGTATTGAGTAAAATGGGGTCACCGATAACGGATAAGATTAAAACCTTATATAAGGATTGTTTTAACATTGAAATACAGCACCAGGATACAGATTGGGTTCCCCACATCATTTGCAGTTCTTGCAAAATAATCTTGTACATCAATAAGAAGGCGATTAAATATTCCAGACCAGCAATATGGAATAGACCATACAGTGAAAATGATTGCTACTTTTGTATGAATGTTGTATCTAGGCATAACCGAAAAAATAAAAGCACTATTACTTATAACGATGTTTCGACAGTAACAAGACCAACTAAACTAATTCCGCCTCCTGAACCACTTGATGCTGATGTTATGGAAACAAATGATTTCACCTTATCAGTTCATGCCGAAAAACACTGAGACTGTCGAAAAAGATTCAAACACTGTTACTAATGAATGTTCTAGTGACAACCTATCATATACTAGTGACACAGATAAAGAATTTCTACCATACAACCGTAAACCAGAACCAATACTCGTATTACAGTCAGAACTTAGTGATCTAGTCAGAGATTTAGGCTTATCCAAAGATGGTTCAGAGCATCTTGCTTCCTTTTTAAAGAAAAGACATTTACTTAAGCCAGAAGCTACGATTTCTTATTATAGAAACAGAGATGAAGAATTTCGAAAATATTTCACAATGGACGAGGAATTGTCACTTTCATATTGTACCGATGTAAAAGGTCTAATGGATGAATTTCAAAATAACTCATACGATCCTGAAGAATGAAGACTGTTCATTGATTCTTCTAAACGGAGCATTAAGGCAGTTTTGCTGCATAATACCAACGTTTACGCTCCCATTCCGATTGCTCATTCCACAGTTATGGAAGAGCAATATGAAAAAATGAAGCAGCTTTTGATAAAAATAAAATATGCTGATCATAACTGGAAAATTTATGGAGATCTGAAAATTGTAACAATATTGCTTGGCCAACAGTCAGGGTTTACACTTTATCCCTGTTATAAATGTCTGGAATAGCAGAGACAGGGAACGTCATTATAAGAAAAAAATTTGGCCAACAAGAGAATCGTTGACTCCTGGTGAAAATAATGTATTGTTTCCACCATTGGTAGATCCAGGAAAAGTTCTTATTCCCCCGCTTCACATTAAGCTTGGACTTATGAAGCAATTCACGAGAGCATTAGATACAAACGGCCCATGTTTCAAATATTTGCATAAAAAATTTCCGAAATTTTCTGAAGCTAAAATTAAGGCAGGCGTATTTGACGGGCCACAAATAAGAAAATTGTTTCAAGATTCATTATTTGTTACTAAAATGAATAAAGTTGAAAAAGCTGCTTGGCTTAGTTTTAAAGAAGTCGCAACAAACTTTTTGGGAAATAATAAAAGTCCTAAGTACAAAGAAATAGTCGAGAAAATGGTAAAAAATTTTCAAACATTAGGTTGCTTAATGAATCTAAAATTACATTTCCTGGACTCCCACATCGATGATTTCCCAGATAATCTTGGTGACTACAGTGAGGAGCAAGGGGAACGTTTTCACCAAGATCTGAAAATCATAGAAAATCGGTATCAAGGACGATGGGATGACCATATGCTAGCGGACTATTGCTGGTCGCTAAAAAGAGAAACAAGTCCTCAAAAGCGTTTGGGCAGAAAGCCTTTGAATAGGTCATTCGCGGAAAAAAGAACAAGATACAGTCTTTCCTTTTTTTAAAGGAAAGTTAGGCGCGGGTCTAACCTTCGCAATTCTAGGGCTTAAGGGTCTACTATTTGAGAGTATATGGTTTAAAAGTCCTGGTTTTGAGTTTATTGGGTCTCATTTTTAAAGTTACAGGGTTATTGAGGTCTATTTTTTGAGGTTACAGGGTGTGGGAGTCTAAGGTTTCAGGGTTTAGGGTTTAAGAGTATCAGGTTTGAGGAGTCCCCAACTGTATACCAAATTTGGTAGGAATCGGTTGGTTTTCAAAAATTTTGTCCGCCATCTTGGATCCGCCATTTTGAATTTTGCAAATCCGACCTCAGATTCATGATCAGCAACCCAAAAAACCCCCGTGCACCAAATTTGGTAAGAATCGGTTGAATTTTAATTTGAATTCGTTTTTGCATTCAAGAAGCACTATATCTGTCTGATTTATTGAGGTTAGAAAGAAAACAGAACTGTATGGCTTAATCCAACCGATGAATATTAGCTTAGCGTGTCCGAATACATATTAATACATCTTTGGATTCATGAAAAAGCTTGAATCAATTTTTTAGGAGTATATTTTTCTTAATTTTTACTAATTTTTACCTATTTTTTGAGGTTAGAAAAAAATTGAGATGTGATGGCGATATTCTGACGTCAGATTCGTGATCAGCGGGCAAAAATACTACGGATCTGATATATCGCATCAAAAGTATACCCCACTTTTTTTTTGTGGGGCTGTGTTATTAAAGGTAATGCACTCGTGATAATTTTCGTTCAATCTACACCCCGTTGAGAATATTCCAGAATTTTTTGATCAGTACTTTTCGAAATAAGGTGGGGGGGGACAGCGATTTTTCGCTACTTTTTAAAAATAATACAAAGAAAAGTGTGCGCAAGTATTACATTTTATATATATATATATATATATATATATATATATATATATATATATATATATATATATATATATTTTAATCGTATTTTCACAAGCTTTCATTTGACACCACACTCGATGACCTAGTAAAAAATTTTTTTCACTTCCGATTTCACGCCCCAAAACTAACCCCTTAAGTCAAAATTTAACTTTCAAAACTACAAGGCTATATTATTACCAAATTTCAACTCTGTATGACAAATAGTTTCGGAGGAAATCGGATGTGACAGACAGATGGACAAACAGACACCGAAGTCATCTTATAAGTGTTCTGTACGAAACACTAAAAATTAAAAGTTTGTTGTGTCAGTTACCAATTTTGGATAAGTTTATGGCTTGTAAGGGGGTCGGCATTTTATTTATTTTTTTAAATTGAAAGAAAACAGGAATTTCTAGAAAAATGTTTATACCGCAATCAATTGGTTTTTTCAATCTTGAGGGCCTAAACTCAATAAAAAGTATATCAAATAAAAAATAAACAAAAACACATAAAAAATACTCATAATTAGTTCACTCTTTTTCAAATTATGGAATTTTGTCCCCCTATACTCATAAAAACTGGGTAAAACTTTAACAAAAAAAAAATCTTATTTTTCGTGGATTGACACAGTTTTGAAAATTAAACTGTCATAAAAAATACTGTGACGTTTAACAGAAACCCACACCCTAAAAACAGGAACTGACAATAATGTTATAAACACATCAGATTTGTTCCAAAATTTATTTATTATCATTTTGATTTGATATTTAGTTGCATTATATTGTAAGTTGTGACATAATATTTCCAGTTGCTGTTAAAAATTATGCTACTCAGTATATATCACCACTAAACCAAACACTTTATTTTTACACTCGACGCGCGCTTCGCTAACCATGTTAGCTTCATCAGGAGCGATGACTGACTAAAGCTAAACTACAAATCTACCCATTTATACTTAGCCTAACCCTTGAATTACTCAGGCTGAACTACTGGCATAGGCGAGGCCATCAGTTCCGGTCAAGTAACCAGTAGAGGGGACTATAAGGAATAGGCCCCCTGTCTTTATTTAAACTACTTTTATATTTTATAATTTCAATACTTTCGTATGCGTTCAACAATCTCCTATCAGATACATTTTTAATTAATCTTAGATTATCTAATGTTACAATATGATCAGCTTCTAGGGCATGTTCGGCAATGCTAGACTTTTCTGTTCTACTGTATGCTAAATGTTCTTTAAATCGTGTTTTAATTGACCTTCTAGTTTGCCCAACATACTCCTTGTCACAATCATTACAACTAATTTCATAAATTCCATTTTTTCTCACAATTAAGGATCTTATCTTTGGGATTTCTTAAGATATTGCTCAGATTGTTTGATGACTTACAGACTAAGGTGAGGCCTACCTTATTAAATACCTTATTGAATCCCTTGCTATATTTCGGATTATATGGTATGGAGACATACTTGGTGTTATTTTCTTCGCGTGTAAAAAAAGGTGCCTCATTACATTTTTTAGTTTATCGTTTGGTCCCTTTCCCTCTGAATAGAGTAAACTTTAATAAAGAAAGGAATCGTATTAGAAATATAACTAGAGTTAATGGTTATGACGATGACTTAGTAAATAAGCTAATAAATAGACATAAGTTTAGGTTTAATATTCAGAATTCCACCTTTTTTACACGCGAAGAAAATAACACCAAGTATGTCTCCACGGATCCAAAACGCTCCAAGGGGTGGGAGCAGGAATAGTGGGGCCTAGAGCACACAGAGCAATAACAATGAGCAAGGACACCACAATATTCCAGGCAGAACTATATGCAATATTGGAAGTTGTAGGGATCCTATCCGAAAGGGTAAGTATTAAAATATTCTCGGACAGCCAATCAGTCTTAAAGACCCTGAATAGTTGTACATTTACGTCCAGGCTAGTACTGGAATGTCATAACATGCTTAATGACTTGGCAATTCAAAATCAGATTACTCTGATCCCAGTTCCAGGACATGAGGGGCATAGAGGAAATGAGATGGCAGACATCTATGCAAAAAAAAGGGGCTGGGGGGACCTTCATTGGACCCTCTCCATCCTTTGGATTCAGCAGGGGTCTCCTTAAAGAGGAGATGGCGAAATGGACAAAATCCATAGTAGAGAAACATTGGAACGACACTAACGGTCTGGAACACAGTTTCTGAGCTTTGATGCAAGGAGGGCGGATCTCGCCCTAAAAATGGATAGGAAAAGACTAATGGCGAGGGCACTAACAGGCCACCATACCTGCAATAAGCACCTATACAGAATAGGCCTATCAACCATGTACACTTGCAGATTCTGCGGTGAAGAAGAGGAGTCTATGGAACACTTGATTATCAACTGTGCGGCATTGGGACACGGGAGACATAGGATGCTACATGCCTATACGCTGGGTGAAAAGGATCTGCTAACGCTCCCATTGAAGGAGCTGGTCCTGTTCCTGGATGTATTAAACCCGTGAGGGATAAGGGGAAGCACAATAGATCAATGATGGTTGCAGTGCAAAGGGCCATTCTGGGCCACACTCCCCTCTACACATTACATTACATTACATGTCTCCATACCATATAATCCGAAATATGGCAAGGGACTTAGTCCATAAGTCGTCAGACAATCTGAGGAATATCTTAGGAAAGCCCAAAGATAAGATAACTAATTGTGAGAAAAGTGGAATTTATGAAATTATTTGTAATGATTGTGACAAAAAGTATGTTGGGCAAACTAAAAGGTCAATTAAAACACGATTTAAAGAACATTTAGTACACTTAAAATACAGTAGAACAGAAAAGTCTAGCATTGCCGAATATGCCCTTGAAGCTAATCATATTGTAACATTAGATAGTCTAAGATTAATAAAAAATGTATCTGATAGGAGATTGTTGAACGCATACGAAAGTATGGAAATTATAAAATGTAAAAGTAGTTTAAATAAAGACAGGGGGGCCTATTCCTTATAGTCCCCTCTACTGGTTACTTGACCGGAACTGATGACCTTACCTATGCCATTAGTTCCCCATGAGTAATTCAAGGGTTAGGCTAAGTATAAATAGGGTAGATTTGTAGTTTAGCTTTAGTCAATCATCGCTCCTGAAGAAGCTAACATGGTTAGCGAAACGCGCGTCGAGTGCAAAAATAAAGTGTTTATGTAGTACATACCTTGAATCCCAATACCAATAGGCCGATGCCTGGTATTCGAGTTCCTGGCCTCTGGAACTGGATAATAGTTCACATCGACAACCCTATCTAAATTCTTAGTCACAACCTTAGTAATATCCTTCAGCTTGTTGAAATCGAAACTCTTCCTGTCCGGCGTTACAAACATATTAACAGCTACGGAAGCTAGATTGCACACCGCTACCTCATCTGGCGATGTGTATTCGACGATTTCAGTGCATAAGTTGCTGCTTTTTATAGTACCGAGGTTCTTTTGATTCGATTTTCTGTTACACGAGTCTTTGTACAGCATATATGGGGTTCCCGTTTCTACTTGAGAAGCTATGATGGCACGCCATAATTCTTGAGCTGGTACTTGTCTAAAAATGATTTTTTTTTTAACATAACAACTATTAACCACGTTTACATTGAATTTTACCTATTTTCATTGTTCTTTTTTTAATAGTAAAACAAAAAAATAATTCACTTCGATTTACTTTGGAATATAATTTAGGAACCGATAAAGGTTAAGAAAATTTAGCTCAAATTTGAATTCTTATATAAATAAACAACAAATAAGCAAACTTCTCGCTTGTCCTAACAATTCCAGGGCAGTCGCTAGGGCAGTTAGTCAAAATTTTACCAAATCCACCATACCACCGCTCACACGGCCAAATAATTCTATCGCAACGACACCCGTTGAGAAAGCGAACTTGTTTGATGAACTCTGCTTCACATTAAACTGTTGATTTCCAAGGAAAAATACCAGGTAATATTCCCATATTGCAGTCAAGGATGCCCGATGCTGTCTTCAGACAGCGTATCATAAAGCGTATTTTAATGAAGCTAGACACCAAAAAAGCTTCTGGCGCTGACGGAATACCTGCCATAGTTCTCAAAAACTGTGCGAGTTTTCTGCAGACTTTTCAACCTATCCTACAGAAAGCGTATATTTCCTTCCTGCTGGAAATGTGCCACAGTTCAGCCGATACTTAAAAAAGGCAAGAGTACCTTGCCAAATAACTACCGACCAGTCGCACTGCTTTCAATAATATCGAATGCAGACACCATCGATCATTTACAAATTAACTATCCAAGTGCCGAAATTGCCGTCCTGGGTGACTTAATGTCCACAATATCAACTGGCTTAAATATTCAAATACTACCGACAAACAAGGTCGTGAAGCTGAATATTCTCAATCAGTTGTGGCTTAACTCAGCTTATTGACGAACCAACACATATTTCCTTCCTGCTGGAAATGTGCCACAGTTCAGCCGATACCTAAAAAAGGCAAGAATACCTTGCGAAATAACTACTGACCAGTCGCACTGCTTTCAATAATATCGAAAGTCATGGAGAAGGTTATCAATCAGCATCTTCTAAAATATCTTGAAGGACTCAACATTATTAGCGATCACCAATATGGCTTTCGTAAACATAGATCAACAGGAGATCTTCTGAATTATGTAACACATGTTTGGAACAACACAACACTTTGGAGAATTTAGAACGGTTGCTCTTGACATATCCAAGGCATTCGATCGTGTTTGGCACGATGGACTGTTGGCTAAGCTATGCTCTTATGGTATGTCTGAAAAGTTCTGTTCGTGGCTCTCATGTTTCCTTAGAGAGCGTTCTTTATGAGTGGCAGTCGACGGATTTCTTTCTAACACCGTCACTATCAACGCCGGTGTGCCCCAAGGCTCCATACTGTCTCATACTCTCTTTCTCATTTACATTAACGATCTGCTGGAAAAGACCGGGAATCCTATCTACAGCTTTGCAGATGACAGTACACTTATCTCTTCATTCACTTTGAACGCTCGAACATCGGCTACTCAGGCGAATATCTGCAGACAGCAGGAGGTCGTTCAACTTAAGGATGATTTGTAGGTACAATCGGATACAAAAGTACATGAAATTCTGACCAAACCAATATCTCTTAATATCTTTTAAAATATGGCATGATAACACAAGCTTGTTTTTTCGTATCGACTTTTTATTAAAATCGAAATTCGTTAGACTTTAATTAATTTTTCAATGAAATTTTTAATATTTTTAACAATAAAAAAAATTTTGGTTGGGACTGTACCTTGAATTTAACTTTAAAAAGAAAAAATACGTACAATTTTTACATCAGAAATCACTTTTACAAATTTTCTCAATATACTTAAAAAAAATTAGAAGACAGAAAAATACCTCAGAAAACTATAAATTTGATTTTATTTAAATAAATTAAATAAAATAAGTCTAGTTTTTAACTAGTGAAACGTGACAACAGTGTAACATTCTAATAGTTGGTAGTTGTGATTTTATTTAAATCCAGAACGAAAGCATGCGTGTGCAGGTTGCGCACTAGCATGACTCTTTACATTTATAATATGGATGCCGTTCGAGGTTAGTGTTGTATGTACAATTGAAAACGTGTTTATTTATAATTTACCACAATGTTGCAAACCGGAAAAAAATTCGCTGGAAAGGGAAAATAGTCAGCGAAAAAGTTTATTTATGAGTCGAGCAAAGTCAGTTTGATGAGTCTATGGCATCTGAAAATTCAGAAGAACCAGTGAATGATAAAAATGATAAAAAAAAGAAGAATTACTCGAAGGATACCATATAGTGAATTTAAAATATTCCATTCACAGAACAAATTAAAATTTGGGAATTAAATGTAGCCACTAAAAAGAATATTGAAAGCTTATCACCCTTGGAAAATGCAGTAAGTTTGTCAATCTGACAAAAATTAGCAAGAGCTGGAATTACAATGGAAATTTTGAAAAGCAAACATGATCCTTCAAATGGCAAAAGCCTTAAGAAATTTCTTACTGAAAAAATTAATGCCAAAGAATTGCAATCATTGCAAAAAGCAACTATTAAAAAAATTGTTAATTTGTTTCAATGAACCTTCTTATGTAATAGTACGTTTAGAGTATATTTAAAATAATTATTAAGTAAAAAGATGATGATTTTATTATTGCTTACTGTTATTGTAATGTGTATTCTTTTAAGTACATTTTAGTAATTGTTAAAAAAAATTTATACTTTTATATCAATAATTTATAACATTGTTATTAATAAATTATATGTCACTATTTAATTTTGATCGTTCCTACCTTTAAACGCATTTTCTTAACATTTAAATTTACGCGGTAACATAGCATATAGCAAATTTTTAATTTACTATAGTCGAGACTAGTCAGTATATAATATCACCAATACACCAAACACTTTATTTTTGCACTCGACGCGCGTTTCGCTAACCATGTTAGCTTCATCAGGAGCGATGATTGCTGCTCCTGATGAAGCTAACATGGTTAGCGAAACGCGCGTCGAGCGCAAAAATAAAGTGTTTGGTGTAGTGGTGATATATACTGACTAGTATCATTGTGCCAAAGATTGCACATTCCCAACTTAGTACTATAGTCGAGTTTAATTTTATTTCCCGTAACTGTTTGCGAGGTTGCCACGTTTTCGATGTGAATTACACTCTTCATTCAATTATACCGTAAATATCACTCATTTTTATTGTTTTTCTCTAAAAATAATATTAAAACCACTAAATATTAATGGCTTATGTGCTTCTCAGATATTTAATCTACTAGTTTACAATTTTATGAATTTCTCGAATCGTATTTTCTATACTTTTTTTTACTTGAATTCGGCCCGATAGCATGTTTTCCATTTAACTACGTATAAATTTGTTACAACTAAAAAAATGCAATAACTTTTGAACGGGCTTGTAAAAAATTTCAAGTTTTTTGAGGAGATTCAGGAGACTTATCAGAATAACATATAATTTTTTCAAAGATTTCCCATCGCTTTTAATATACCTACAAAACATCCTTAACAAAGATCTGAAAGAAATTCTATCTTGGGGTGACAGTAACCAAGTGGAATTTAACGCTACAAAAATCCAGGCGTCAGTTTTTTCTAAAAAAGTTAACGTTGCTGAACCCGACATAGTCGTGTCGGGGCACTCCATTCCCCTAGCATCGTCACTCAATTTGTTGGGCGTTAATTTGGGAGCAAATATGTCCTGGCATCAACATGTTGCAGGCAGAGCAAGGAGAGCTTCTCAAAAGTTGTGAATATTATTTCAGAAAGCTTTACATTCCACAACAACTGTTAATTCTTTACAAAGCTCAAATTCGATCAAGTATGGAATTCTGCCCCCTCGTTTGGGGCTCCGCTCCCAAACACACGTTGCATTTATTGGATTCTGTTCAAAGAAGAGCTGTTCGTCTGTTTGGAGATCTGGAACTGACCGGCAGCCTTGATTCGCTGGAACATCGAAAAAACGGTTGGCGAGTTGAGTCTGTTCTACTTGTTTTTTCACGGAAAGTGTTCGAAGGATGTAGCCCGGTTAATTCCTATCAGAGCGGTGCATGTTAAAAATACACGTCGAGCAAATACTTCACATCCGTATGAAGTTCACCTTGTTACTCCGCGTACAACGCTTTTCAAGCAGTCTTTTATATGGAGAACATCATCCCTTTGGAATAATTTGCCCAGGGCATGTTTCCCATCGAGTACAATTTACAGCGTTTCAAGAACGTGAATCGCTTTTTCCGCACACATGCCGCTCCTGGAGCGCTTTAGGGACTTCTCTGTAGCACGTGTGCTAGACCCATAAAAAAAAAAGCTACATAACCATTGTATACTTCAAAATTTGACCCGTGATTTCAGCATCGCTTTTGTTTTATTATGTGTTGTGGTGCAATCCAAAAGTTCCGGGACTGACGCTATACAGCAAAAACGCCAAGTATCAACTCACGCCGAAAGGAGCGGGACGAGTTTTTACTTGCTATCCCAAGTAGCAAGTTGCTACTTGGGATATATAGGGGTCCAAGGTATTCGCTTCTCTGGTTGTTGATGGAGGGCAAAATTGAAGAGAAAATAAGTTCAGGACGCCGAAAACGTTCCTAGCTGAAGAATATAGGGGACTAGGTAGGCCTTGACACTCATACTTTATTAAGAACTGTCCAGGATAGAAAAGAATTTTGCCCAACTTGAGTAATGGAGATAGTACAAGACAGATCCAAGAATGTTAATGTTTAGTAAATATTTATCGTTGCCCTCTAGATTATTTTGGGCGACCTTATGATTCGATAAATATGCAATGTGATGCAATTCACAGATAATAATACTTTCAGAGATTTTCTAGAAAACTTGCCAGGTACCATCCTGTCGTGATCATATTGTAATAAATTTTCCAAATCTACCGGATACTAAAAGAGCAGAGCGTATGTAAAATTATGTTTTAAACTCGGGAAAAATGATTTTGAATCTTATAAACTGATTCGAAAAGCATTTGGGACGAATTTCTAACCCGTACTCAAATTTTCGCGATTTAAAGTCGATCAAATTTGGAAACATGACGAGCATGGTTAGAAAATAGCCAAAGTTTTAAAGCGAAAAGAATTTCATTCCGTATCATGACAATGTACAATTTTTTCTGTATACAACAGTTTTCAGCGAAAAATCAGACGACTGTCATCACCCATTCCTCTCATTAGTCTAAGTTGGCACACTGTAATTTGAAGCCGTTAGCTCGTATCTCCTAAATCTACACCTCAATTCCATTCTTACTTCCCCAAATAGCATATAATAATTATCCTAATGATATTTAAACGTCCCTGAAGGCTAATCGAAAAACAAACTAATATCTAATTATAACAATAGTACATTGTTTAATAGTTACCACTTGTTTTATTTCAATTACCTAACAAATCGTTTTTCTTTCTCATATTGTGTGTACAACTTCTCAAATTCCTCTCCGTGACAATCAGATAAACCTGGTGACTGATGAGGACACATAAGGGACCAAACTCCATTTGATTCAACTCTTTTCATGAATAAATCAGGAATCCACAGAGCATAAAATAAGTCTCTGGCCCTCATTTCTTCTTTACCTAGTAAAATTATGAGTTATATTAGACATATGACAAGATATCAATGCCAATAGAAAAGTTTCATTTTTGTTAAGACAGTATAAACTCATTGTTACTTAGACAATAGGCATAGCAAAATTTGGCATATATAAAGAAAAAATTATGGTCATATTTGTCAGGATAAACCCGGGAGCTTTACCTCTCCCAAAATACTAACAAGTCTGCCGTGACAGAAAGATATATATATAGATATATAGATATAGATATATATATATATATATATATATATATATATATATATATATATATATATAATATATATATACACCCACACATATATACATATACGAGGCTGGTTTGAAAAGTCTGTGCAAAAATAAAAACTACTTATGTGTTTGGGGTAAACCTTTTTTATTTTTCGACATAGTCTCCTTTTAGGCTTATACACTTCGTCCAACGATGTTCTAGTTTGTTGATCCCTTCCGAATAATAGGATTTGTCCAAGTCAGCAAAATATCCATTAGTGTCTGCAATCACCTCCTCGTTTGAATAAAATCTTTGTCCCGCCAGCCATTTCTTCAAATTGGGGAACAAATAGTAGTCCGAGGGAGCCAAGTCTGGAGAATAGGGGGGATGTGAAACGAGTTGGAATCCTATTTCCATTAATTTTGGGACCACAACTTCTGAGGTATGTGCTGGTGCGTTGTCGTGATGGAAAAGGACTTTCTTGTGGGCCAATCGCGGGCGTTTTTCTTGCAGCTCGGTTTTCAAACGGTCCAATAACGATGAATAATATTCACCTGTAATAGTTTTTACCCTTTTCCAGATAGTCGATGAGGATTATCCCTTGCGAATCCCAAAAGACAGTCGCCATAACCTTTCCGGCCGAAGGAACGGTCTTCGCCTTTTTTGGTGCAGATTCCCCCTTGGTAAACCCATTGTTTAGATTGTTGTTTGGTCTCAGGAGTATAGTAATGTATCCATGTTTCATCCACAGTGACGAAACGACGCTTAAAGTCCTCCGGATTCTTCTGGAACAGCTGCAAACCATCCTTGCAACACTTCACACGATTCCGTTTTTGGTCAAGCGTGAGCAATCGCGGCACCCATCTTGCGGATAGCTTTCTCATGTCCAAATGTTTATGCAAAATATTATGTACATGTTCAGTCGAGATGCCCACAGCCCTAGCAATCTCACGCACCTTAACTCTTCTGTCATCCATCACCATATCATGGATTTGATCAATGATTTCTGGAGTCGTAACCTCCATAAGCCGTCCAGAACGTTCAGCGTCACTTGTGCCCATATGGCCAGTCCGAAAATTTTGAAACCACTTATAAACTGTTCTAATCGAAGATGCAGAGTCACCATAATGTTTATCAAGCTTCTCTTTAGTCTCCTGAGGCGTTTTGCCTTTCATAAAGTAATGTTTAATCACCACACGAAATTCTTTTTCGTCCATTTCTTGAAAATCACTCGACTTCCTTGATTCACACGAATGCCAAACACAAAGAAATATACCAATATGGCTGAAACTTGGTGTGCGTTCATTCAAGAGATGCTATTAACTAAACATGACCTCGATACGCGCCGGTGGTGCCATTTTCTCGGACTTTGCACGGACTTTTCAAACCAGGCTCATATATATATATATATATATATATATATATATATATATATATATATATATATATATATATATATATATATATTGTAACATTCATTTTTTTTAGATTTTGAGAACATGTTATGTTACTGTTTTTCTCCTTATAATTCAAATTTTTTTTTTCCATTTTTATATCAGGCAGTGTTTACTAACTTTTAAGCAGTGTAGTTCACTCGAATTTAAGAGCCGTTTATATTACAGTGTGCATTGCGGGTTTTCTACCGGATTTATTTAATTCGTTTCTAATGCGTCGATTGGCTAGACATTTGTATCCGGAAAGTGCCATCTTGAAGACGTGATTTATACGGAAGGGAGAAAAATATTTAAGGGTCCGGATGATACAGATCATGGCTTTTTCCAACATGTAGCCGTAGTGGGCTTTTTTCCAACATGGAGCCGTAGTTGGCTTTTTCCAGAAGTAGCCGTCGTAGGCTTTCATTATCAAATGGACGTACTGATATATTAGTGATGGAATAGTGTGAAAACGGTTTTAGTGCGCAATTCAAGGCCTTTTTCTTCGAAATATCCTGTTTATTTCCAGACCTTTAGGGGCCAAAGAAAAGTTTAGTAGCCCAAAGGGAAATGAAGTAATCAAGGGGGAGACATCTGTGTTTTGAACATCCCACCAGGACAGGCCTAAAAGCTCATAGGAAAACCGTAAGTTATCAGAATATCCATCCGTAGACCTATTTTCCCGCTGATAAGTGTGTTTCACATCGTATAGAACTGATAACTCGTGAAGTGAACCTCACGAACCTTCAACACCGGGTGTAGCAATCTCTATCTAGCAATACCACCTATAAGGCTAAGGTTTTTTTTGAAATACAGGATAATAACAGAACCGCAAAGTTAGAACTTTTAATTTAGTCATTAATAAATCTTTTTTTTCTTGTTTAAGGCTAGTGTTTCACTGTGCCACCTATTTTACTTTTCAGACAAAAGGGTTGTACCATATCAAAATTTTCCTTAACAACTACATAACCCTTCAGTGTTTTTTCATTTTTTTAGTTGAAGTTAGATCCTGTTTATTTTAAAATGAATGGTGCCCAAAATTTGTACAACCAAATATTTTAAACAACTATAGCGACTATTTCCAAAAGACGTACAAAAATTATCTCTTACCCATATTACTCTACCAAGAAAAACTGAGCTAGTGTATGTTTAATTTCTTTAGTTCTTTTAATATTAATACTCATTCAATCCATTCTCAGAAATTATAAAAAAAAAGTATAGAAAGGACGGTCTACAAAAATAACGCCTCAATGTGCGGGCGAAATTAAAACGCCACAATATATATATATATATATATATATATATATATATATATATATATATATATATATATATATATATATATATATATATATATAGATAGATAGATAATGTTTTTATTTATTCCTTGTAAATTACAAAGCTCCATATAGGAGCGTGGAACAATGTCAAAAGTTTTTAAACTAAAAAATATTGCATTTTATCAAATATTCTAGTTACACACATAAAAATAGCCGAGATTCATCAGCAAAGAACTCCTCCAAACTATAAAACGCCTTACGGACTAAATAATTCTTAATTACCAGTTTCAGCAAGTTCGTTCTTAAAATTCTAACATGATTAGGAAAACTATTGTACAATCTTAGAATACAAAAATGTACATTCTTTTGTATATAGGAATATTTACTTTTATTTGGTTTTAAATCATTTTTTAACCTAGTGTTATGTTCATGCACTCTTATGCATTCTTGAAATAGGTCTTTATTACTATTAACAAATAACACTGCTTCATATATATACAAACTTATTACAGTAAAAATCCGTTTTGAAATGAATACGTTTTTTTTACAACTATCTCTTGCCTTTATTCTGTACACTACTCTTAGACACCTTTTCTGCAAAACCAAAATTCTGTTTATCTCACAGGAATTTCCCCAAAAGATGATTCCATATCTCATACGCGAATGAATGTAGGCGTAATAAGAAGACAGTGCTGCATCTTCACCAACATAATCTAAAATGACTCTTAGCGCGTAACAATACTTAGCCATATTATTGGCTAAAGCACTGACATGACACTTCCAGTCAAGTCTCCTGTCCACAATCACTCCAAGAAATAAAATCTCATCTCCCGAAACTACATCAATGTTATCATATGTTACTGTTACACGTTCATTACTTCTGTTAGAAAATAGAATGATCTGTGTTTTTGAGATATTTAAAAGTAGATCATTCGAAGTAAAATATTGCCTTAATAGGTCTAGAGTATTAATCATTTTTCGAAGTAAGAGATGTTTATTATCCTCTTTAAAGATAAGGGTAGTATCATCGGCATACAGCACTATATAGTCATGCGACACTTTAGGCAATTCATTAGTATACAATATATATAACAGGGGTCCTAAAATTGAACCTTGAGGTACACTCTTTTTTATTATGACCTTCTCAGAGCAAGCAAGCTTCCCACAAGGGTCTGTTTCAATAACACATTGTGTTCTGTTTTTTAAATATGATTTTATGAGCTGAAGAGCTACACCTCTAATTCCATACTTCTCTAGTTTTAAGCAAGGTAATGACTGATTTACCGAGTCAAATGCTTTTGACAAATCCAGAAGCATGGCCACAGTCACCCTATCATTATTTAAAGAATTAAGAATCTCTGACATGGCTTGATAAATAGCTCTAATAGTAGATTTATGTCGACTGAAGCCATTCTGCTGATCAGCCAGGACATTGTTTCGCTCAAGGAAGGATATCAATCTGGAGTATAATATTTTTTTCAAAAATTTTGTTTACATTTGACAGCAGTGATACCGGCCTATAATTTTTTTCTTCAGCTCGGTCACCTTTTTTATATATTGCTTTTATATGTGCAAGCTTTAATTGGTCTGGGAAGATTCCTGTCGAGAACATAACATTAATAATATGTTCCAAAGGTATAGATATAATATCTGCCGTCTCCTTCAGTAGCGAAACAGGCACCTGGTCCTCTCCTACGGATTTTTTTGTTTTTCAAATTTTTTATGCATCGACAGACATCTTCAATGCTAGTTGGTTTTAAGAATATCGTCCGCTAACACCCTTCTATAGGGAATGAGTCAACGGTCCCACTACCATCAACATCTGGACAAGAATTAATGAAGTAATGGTTTAAAGCATTCAATGCTGTCACTGAATCCCCATATTTCGGCGCAAGTGTCGATTATTGAATTTTTTTGAGAATTTTCAGATATAGTGACTAGTGACCAAGTTGCCCTAGTTTTGTTATTAGAATTCATAATAAATTCAGTATTTGATTTTCTTTTAACTTCCAATATAACTTTCTTTAAAATTTTATCGTATCTCTTGAATTCATCGTTAGATATTTTACCTTTTTTTTTCTCACAGTATAGTTTCCTTTTATTTTTAGATGAAATTTTTATACCTTTAGTTATTCAACCATTATGAAGTTTTTTACAATTATATTTTTTTGTTGGAAAAATTACATTCATTAAACATTTTATTATATTTATAAATGTATTATAGCATACATTGACGTCATTGCACTCCAGTATGGGGCTCCAGTCAACAGTCTGCAGATCCTGCCTAAACAGAAGTAATCTTTTTCTTGAAAATATTCTTTTTTTAATATATTTGTAATCTAAAGGTTCAACCTGCTCTGAGTGAAATGAAATAAGCTGCGCATGATGATCCGAGAGAGCATTTTCAATCACAGCAGCACTAAAACTATTAATATTTACAAAAATATTATCTATAAGTGTGGATGAGTTCCTTGCCTCCCTTGGCAATATATATATATATAATATATATATATATATATATATATATATATATATATATATATATATATATATATATATATATATATATTTGAAATGTCAGTCAAAACGAAAACTCATACAACATATCTGATATTTCTGTAATAATAATCACACTGATTTCTACTAACTCTTCAATCTTATAACAATCAAACAAAATATCAACGTCATTCTACTCTCAAATATAAATCAACTACAACCTAACCAAGAGATAGAAGAACGCCGCCCTTAACATAATGACAAGAAAACCTATTAAAAAAAACCCTTTATAAATTAAAATCATCTTACAAACAAAATGGAGTAAAAACATCCAGAGCGTATTATGTCCAGGTTTTCTCATGTTTTTTGTGTGTACCCCCACAAATAGTAATTCCTGAAACACACCACTTAGAAGTTAGTACTTTAATGCTATGAATAAAATTCGGATCGTTCTTTGCTTTAAATCTCAAAAATACTGATAATCTACTATATTGTAACCTTGATGAAGCAAATGAAATATTTTCGAAAGCTTGGCGTAGCTAAAAAGGAGTCAAAAATTTTTTAGTTCCTTCCTAAATAATTTCATTATCGCCCATCCCCAGTTATGGTAAAAATTTACTGACACTTGTAGATTTGTTTTTGTGCTTGCGAGACTTTGCGAGAAGATTTTTCCAAAAAGTTACATATTCGCCCGATAAACCAAAATTGAGATGAATAAAAACATATAAGAAGTAAATAATGCTTAAAACAAATAAAGGCAAAAACATTATTTAATCGCCTAAATTCCCTTCGAAGTGTGTTCAAAAGACAACTTTCACTTCTAGATAGCATTTTTTGACAAATGCGTTTGTAATTATTAGAGAATCTCTTTAAAATTAGTCTAAAATTAAAAGGATTAATAAATATTAAACTTGACCAATTTATCAGGTATTTTTTTACCTATTGCCAACTTTTTACCTGTATTTTTCTTAAGATTTAAATATTCAAATACGTCTGCATGCCATGGCTCTAGATAAATGGCAAATGCTCCTGGTCTTTTATTTCCCCCTTGGTCTACATACTTAGCGGTACTGTTAAAAACTTTCAGCATAGGTACCAGCCCATTTGAAATACCGTTTGTACCAGCAATGTAGGTTCCTAAAACATAGAAAAAAAATTATCGTTCAGATTAAATTCTAACCCAAGTCTCAAGATGTAATATAAAATTTGGTGTAGTTAATAACTCAATCAAAGATAAATTTTGACCGTTAACTTCTTTAATTTTACCGGTACATTAGTGCAATCATTTTAAAAATAATGGTAAAATGCATTTTAAAATATAAAATAGGCTAAAAACATCTTTCTTCTTCCATTTATGATTTTTTATATCTTCAAAGAAATAGAAAGGTATACTTTTTCCAAAAGTAATCTGGCCTTATATTGTGGAGTTCCGCGTTTTTAATTCCGCTGCCGAAATATTCATAAAAAAAATGCTCTGATATTTTTGCATTTCTTCTATCTGTTGGCATTTTTTTTTTATGCAGGAAAGAGGTCCCTAAAGCGCTACAGGAGCAACACGTGTGCGACACGTGTGCGGAAAAAGCGATTCACGTTGTTCTTGAATCGCTGTAAAATTGTACTCGGTGGGAAACACAGTCGTGGGCAAATTATTCCAAAGGGATGATGTTCTCCATATAAAAGACTGCTTTAAAAGCGTTTGTACGAGGAGTAACAAGCTGAACCTCATACGGATGTGAAGTATTAGCGCGACGTGTACTTCTAACATGCACCTGTGGCGCTCTGGGAGGAATTAAGCAGGCTACATCCTTCGAACACTTTCCATGAAAATACTTGTAGAATAAGCTCAAGTCGCCAACCGTTCTTCGATGTTCCAGCGAATCAAAACCGCCGGTCAGTTCCGGGTCTCCAATCAGACGAACAGCTCTTCTATGAATAGAATCCAACAAATGCAGTGTATGTTTGAGAGCGGAACCCCAAACATGGGAGCAGTATTCCATAGTTGGTCGAATTTGAGCTTTGTAAAGAATTAACGGTTGTTGTGGAGTGTAAACCTTTCTGGTTCGAAATAATATTCCCAACTTTTGAGAAGCTCTCCTTGCTATGCTTGCAACATGTTCATGCTAGGACATATTTGCTCCCAAATTTTAGTGACGATGTTAGAGGAATGGAGTGCTCCGACATAACTATGTCGGGGGTTCAGCGTTAACTTTTTTAGAAAAAACTGCCGCCTGGGTTTTTGTATCGTTAAATTGCACTTGGTTACTGTCACCCCAAGATAAAATTTCTTCCAGGTCTTTGTTAAGTTGAATGATTTCCTACTGTCTGCGGATATTCGTCTGAGTAGCCGATGTCCGAGCGTTCAAAGTGAATGAAGAGATAAGCGTACTGTCATCTGCAAAGCTGTAGATTGGATTCTCGGTCTTTTCCAGCAGATCGTTAATATAAATGAGAAAAAGAGTAGGAGACAGTATGGAGCCTTGAGGTACACCGGCGTTGATAGTGAAGGTGTTAAAAAGAAATCCGTCGACTGCCACTCGTAAAGAACGCTCTCTGAGGAAACATGAGAGCCACAAACAGAACTTTTCAGACATACCATAAGAGCGTAGCTTAGCCAACAGCCCATCGTGCCAAACACGGTCGAATGCCTTGGATATGTCAAGAGCAACCGCTCGAGATTCTCCAAAGTGTTCAATTGCGTTGTTCCAAACGTGTGTTACATAAGTCAGAAGATATCCTGTTGATCTATTTTTACGAAAGCCATATTGATGACCGCTAATAATGTTGAATCCTTCAAGATATTTTAGAAGATGCTGATTGATAGCCTTTTCCATGACTTTCGATATTATTGAAAGCAGTGCGATTAGTCGGTAATTATTTGGCAAGGTCTTCTTGCCTTTTTTAGGTATCGGCTGAACTGTGGCACGTTTCCAGCATTAAGGAAATATTCCCTTTCTGTAGGTTGGCACGATCACAGGGTTCCATATTTAGAACAAATATAATACTTGAAGTCGAAATGCAAACTATAGGAGATTGGGAAGTAGAATACTATTATGAGAATTTTATTTGATTTTTGGTTGAACAATGAATATATTTTAAGTATAAATATTTAATCAAATATATAAGGTAAGGTTTAGGAGAGAGGAGTTAGTGAGATTGTGTCGTGTATATCAGATTATACATCAAAGGATCTAAAAATTATGTCATTTTACCATTATTTCTAATTTGAACCAAAGGCGACCCTCTGCTTAACTTTTCCTTTACTAACGTGTACGCACACGTGCCGCTCCTGGAGCGCTTTAGGGGCTTCCCTGCAGCATGTGTGCTAGACCCACAAAAACAAAACTAAATTCACACCATAAAGGAATTATCATTTAAAATACTAAATTTTAATGCCAATTTTTTCAATGCCGGTCATATCATATGGTAATACTTGAAGTAGAAATGGAACCTATAATTTTTGAGCGAACTTGCATCAGCAAAAGACGATGAAATGGGACAGGAAAGCAGAATAGTATTATGAGAATTTTATTTGATTTTTGGTTGAACAATGAATATATTTTAGGCATAAATATTTAGTCAAACATATAAGGTAAAGTTTGGGAGAGAGGAGTTAGTGAGATTGTGTCATATATATCAGACTAGCCGGGCCCGCGGCTCCGCTCGCGTGGACTTGATTCACTACTATCGTCACTGCTTATTCCTTATGTTACTCAACGTAATAAAATATCTCCCATTATTTCCCCTTATCTCCCAATATTTCTCCTTATCTCCCATTATCTCTAAATAATTTCCATTATATAGGCTTATCTCTGCTCATCTCCCATTATTTCTCCTTATCTCCCATTATATCTCCTTATCTCACCTTATTTCCCATTATCTCACCTTATTTCCCATTATCTCCCATTATTTCTCCTTATCTCCCATTATCTCACCATAACTCCCATTATCTAGACTTATCTCTGCTTATCTCCCATTATTTCTCCCTATCTCCCATTATTTATACTTATCTCCCATTATCTTACCTTATCTCCCATTATCGAGGCTTATCTCGACTTATCTCCCATTATTTCTCCCTGTCTCCCATTATCTCACCTTATCTCCCATTATCTAGGCTTATATCGAATTATATAGAACATATGTATAAATTTATAAAAACACGTAAATCGGATAAGTGGTTCTCGAGTCATAAGCACACTAACGGACAGACAGAGAGACGTTGCATTTTATATGTATTATATTCTTTGCTACATGATATTGTTCCATATTTAATGCTTTAGGCAGTGTATTGCAAGAAAACGCGCTAGCGGCAAACTTTTCTCCGATTTAATTCATAACTATCGTTACTGCTTATTCGTTATGTCACCTAACGTAATAAAATATATCCTATAACCTGGCCAGAGAACATATGTATGTTTAAAAAAAAAGCACGTAAATCGGATAAGTGGTTCTCCAGTGATAAGCGCACTAACGGACAGACAGACAGACAGACGGACAGAGAGATGTTGTATTTTATATATTATAGATATAGATTATTATTATTACTATATAACCTGGCCAAAGAATACATGTATGAATTTAAAAAGACACGTAAATCGGATAAGTGGTTCTCGCGTGATAAACGCACTAATGGACAGACAGACAGACAGAGAGACATTGCATTTTATATATATTATACATTATAGATATTCTCTGCTACATGATATTGTTCCATATTTAATGCTTTAAGTAGTGTATTGTAAGAGAACGCGCTAGCGGCAAACTTTTTTTCGACTTGATTCACTATTATCGTCACTGCTTATTCCTTATGTTACCTAACGTAATAAAATATAGCCTATAACCTGGCCAGAGAATATACGTACGTTTAAAAAAAAGCAAGTAAATCGGATAAGTGGTTCTCGAGTGATAAGCGCACTAACGGACAGACAGAGATACGTTGCATTTTTTATATATTATAGATGTAATAAAATATATATCTATAACCTGGTCAGAGAACATATGTATGAATTTAAAAAATCACGTAAATCGGATAAGTGGTTCTCGAGGGATAAGCGCACTAACGGACAGACAGAGAGATGTTGCATTTTATATATATTATAGATATAGATTATTAATATTATTATTATATAACCTGGCCAAAGAATATATGTATGAATTTAAAAAAAGACAGGTAAATCGGATAAGTGGTTCTCGCGTGATAAACGCACTAATGGACAGACAGACAGAGAGACATTGCATTTTATATATAATATAGATTATAGATATTCTCTGCTACATAATATTGTTCTATATTTAATGGTTTAGACTGTGTATTGTAAGGTAACGCGCTAGCGGCAAACTTTTTTTCCGACTTCATTCACTATTTTACGTCACTGCTCATTCCTTATGCTATCTATCGTAATAAAATATAGCCTATAACCTGGCCAGAGAACATATGTATGTTTAAAAAAAAAAAGTACGTAAATCGGATAAGTGGTTCTCCAGTGATAAGCGCACTAACGGACAGACAGACAGACAGAGAGACGTTGCATTTTATATATATTATAGATTATACATAAAGGAGCTAAAAATTATGTCATTTTACCATTATTTTTAACTTGAACCAAAGGAAACTCTCTGCTTAACGTTTCCTTTACTAAATTCACACCATAAAGGAATTATCATTTAAAAAATTGAATTTCAATGCCAATTTTTTCAATGCCGGTCGTATCACAAACTGAATCGCATGGCAGGACTCGCCAGTGTAAAAATCTTTACTGGTCGCCTCTATTGCCAATTGCGTAAATAAATAGATCTGCCTTTTCTTATGTTTCTCCCAGATAAACGTAAATTAGTACAGTAGAACCCCGGTTATCCGAGGTAACGTGGGGGGGGGGGCACCCTCCTCGGATAACTGAAAACTCGGATAATCCGGATTTGTTTTTTATTCATTCAAAAAATAGTCGCCGGTTTTCACTGATTTTCTTCCTGAGGACGAGGAGACTTGATTTATACACCACTCTTCTATTTGTGTGCGGTTCCTTTTCCAATCTCCAACTGTTACCTCACCTACTCCATGCAACTCGTGCAACAACTTTAAATGTTTCTCTTGCTTCAATTCTTCTGATGGCTTTTAATTTTTCTTCAATAGGAACGACGATTTTTTTACGTTTGTTTTGCTCCATTATAATACGACAAACAAAAATTCAAACAAAGCAGTTCGTATTAATTACACTTAACTACCAGAACTCCAACCAAATAAATTATGTGAGTATACTCGTACTTCTCGTAGTAAACGCTATAACGCACTGCATTCATGCAAATTTACATGCTGAAAGAGTCCAAAAACATAAATAGGGTAACCCCTCGCACGGGCCAGGGGGATTCCCGAAGGCCCCGACGATTTTAAATGGAAATATGTACATACATATTTTAGAAGCTCGGTTAATACGCAGCATAGACGCGCGTACCTCGGATAATTAGGTTCTTAGATTGGCTCGGTTAATCCGGAGCTCGGATAATCGCGACTCGGTTAATCGGGGTTTTACTGTATTGGGACAACCATAAATTTAGTTTATAAGAACATAATAAATGAATAGTCAATACTAAGTTGGGAATGTGGAATCTTTGGCACAATGATACTACTCAGTATATATCACCACTACACCAAACACTTTATTTTTGCACTCGACGCGCGTTTCGCTAACCATGTTTGCTTCATCAGGAGCGATGATTGACTAAAGCTAAACTACAAGTCTACCAATTTCAACTAATTTTATAGTCACAATTGATTGTGACAAAAAGTATGTTGGACAAACTAAAAGGTCAATTAAAACACGACTTAAAGAACATTTAGCACACTTAAAATACAGTAGAACAGAAAAATCTAGCATTACCAAACATGCCCTTGAAGCTGATCATATTGTAACAATAGATAATCTAAGATTAATAAAAAGTGTATCTGATAGGAGATTGTTGAACGCATACGAAAGTATGGAAATCATAAAATGTAAAAGTAGTTTAAATAAAGACAGAGGGCCTATTCCTTATAGTCCCCTCTACTGGTTACTTGACCGGAACTGATGGCCTTGCCTATGCCATTAGTTCCGCCCGAATAATTCAAGGGTTAGGCTAAATATAAATAGGGTAGATTTGTAGTTTAGCTTTAGTCAATCATCGCTCCTGATGAAGCTAACGTGGTTAGCGAAACGCGCGTCGGGTACAAAAATAAAGTGTTTGGTGTAGTGATGATATATACTGAGTAGAATAGTCAATAGATGAACTAAAGTATTGGTAAAAATCTTATTACTTACCTTTAGCTCTAATATTATGCACATTCACACCAATACCTCCTGCACTTTTTGAGATAAAAGCACACTGCGTCAAACACTTGTAGATACCTTCAATACTATCCTCAGGCATCATCAGCAAGAAACATGAGGACAATTGTGGTCTGGGAGTGCATGAATTGAAAAGAGTTGGACTAGCATGGGTAAAGTATTTTTCAGAAAGGAAATTATAAGTAGTAATTGCCGAGTCTATGTCTTCACCATGAATACCTAAAAAATATTAACTTACACTAGTTTTTAATAAAAAAAACAAAATAAAAAATTTTCGTTATATAAGTTTCAGCAAGTATTTCTTTTCCAAGTGAAGTATTATGTTCGTGATATATTCACTCTCTAACTTGGATTTTGCCACACTATTCTTTTAGTGGAACTGTAATATTATAGGAATATTTTCATTGTTTTAGGCGAGAATATGAAAAAAAAGTCAGGCCAAACATACCAGGTGTACAAGTATGAAATGCGGATTTCAGACAACAGATGGTGCATCAATGCAGTTTGTGCTATAAAGATTTGACACTGCGCCATTTTGTTGTGTAATTAACAAGTGTCAGACGCGCACTAGTGATAAATTGTAAAAGTGTGTGCAGTGTTGTGTCGTGTTGTGTTCAATATGTCAAAATTTATACCGAACAAAGAGCATTCGCGGACAGCATTAATTTTTTGTTTTCATTTAAAGAAAACTGCTGTTGAATCATACCGATTACTTCGAGAAGCTTATGCTCCATCGCAAGATACGTGTGAATGATGGTTTCGGCGTTTCAAAAGTGGTAACTTCGATGTTGCAGACAAGAAACGTGGAAAACCGCCAAAAAAATTCGAAGATGTGGTTGGACGAAGATGATTCGCAAACACAAAAACAACTCGCCGAGCAATTGGTCGTTAGTCAACAAGCTGTTTCCAATCAGCTACGAGAGATGGGAAAGATTCGGAAGACCGATAGATGGGTACGAGTTGAACGACAGGGAAATGGAAAAAAGCGCAAAAACACGTGTGACATTTTGCTTACTCGGTACAAAAGGAAGTCGTTTTTGCATCGTATAGTTACAGGGGATGAAAAGTGGATTTATTTTGAGAATCCCGAGCGCAAAAAATCATGGGTAGACCCAGGCGGACCATCCACATCGACCGCAAGACCGAATCGCTTTGTCAGAAAGACGATGCTCTGTGTTTGGTGGGACCAGAGGGGCATGGTCTATTATGAGCTGTTAAAACCTGGGGAAACGGTTAATATTAAACGTTACCAACAACAACTGACCGATTTGAACCGTTTGTTGCTTAAAAAAAGGCCAGAATACCGAAAGAGGTAACACAAAGTCATTTTTAGTGTTCCGTACGGAACACTTATAAGATCACTTCGGTGTCTGTCTGTCTGTCACACACCCGATTTTTTCCGAAACTATTTGACGTAGAAAGGTGAAATTTGGTAGTAATATAGGAATTGATGGCCTCATCAGAGCCATGTAGTTTTGAGAATTAAATTTTGACTTAAGGGGTTAGTTTTGGGGGATGAAGTCGGAAGTGAAAAAAAAAAAATTTTTTACTAGGTCATCGAGTGTGGTGTCAAATGAAAGCTTGTGAAAACACGAGTAAAAAATATATATATAATATTATACTTGCGCGTACTTTTCTTTGTATTATTTTTAAAAATTCGCGAAAAATCGCTGTCCCGGGCCTTATCTCGAAAAGTACTTATCAAAAAATTTCGAAAAAATTCTGGAATATTCTCCACGGGGTGTAGATTGAACGAAAATTATCACGAGTGCATTACCTTTAATAGTTTATATGGTATATAAAAAAAACAAAAATTCAAGGTCATCAGATTTCAGTAAAGATTGGAAACAAACTTTGTTGAAAACTCATTTGGGGTGTGTTTTGTGAAGTCACTGATCATTTTATACCACCGTAACAAAAATTTTTATTTTAAAAACAATCAACGTACGGAACACTAATTGTGCAAGTTCAACTTGCACTTGACCGGTTTTTTCTTCATGACAATGCTCCATCTCATACGGCAAAACCAGTTCGCGACACGTTGGAAGCACTCAGCTGGGAAGATCTACCCCATGCGGCTTACTCACCAGACTTGGCTCCGTCCGATTACCACTTGTTTGTATCGATGGGTCACGCACTTACTGAGCAGCGATTGGTTAGTATAAAGATGTGAAAAAATGGCTCGATGAATGGTACACAGTAAAAGGGGAATATTTTTACTGGCGTGGTATTCACAAATTCCCCAAAAGATGAGAAAAATGTATAACAAGCGATGGAACATACTTTGAATAAAGCACTTTTTATCATTCTTCCGAATTTAACATATTTTTTTAGAAAAAAAAATCCGCATTTCATACTTGTACATCTGGTATAGGAATATTTTCATTGTTTTAGTCGAGAATATGAAAAAAAATTCAGGCCAAACATATAAAGAGTGTAAGGGGTAAATACGTTGTTTGTTTTTTTTTTCGGTGAACTTGGAGTCAATCAATCATGTTATTTATTCATTATTTTGAGTGACCTTAAAAATTGAAGTATCAGTATACTCATAGTCAACTATATCAGTAATATGAAGGATTTGGGGCATGACAGAGGTAAATTCAAGTATGTAATTAGAATTCTTGCTTACTTACCAACAGCTACTCGCATTAACATGTGCTGTGGCCTCTCTACAATTTTTCCATTGATTTTTAACAAATAAGATCTCTCTAGAGTTTTAAAACCAAAATAATTATAAGAAAAAT
Organism: Pachyrhynchus sulphureomaculatus; assembly: GCA_019049505.1. NCBI lineage: Eukaryota > Metazoa > Arthropoda > Insecta > Coleoptera > Curculionidae > Pachyrhynchus > Pachyrhynchus sulphureomaculatus. The sequence continues at coordinate 213,701,829 of CM032449.1, forward strand.
CTCTATCATAAATAATGCAAGAATTGAGTCTGTCTGCGTTTTTCAGGACGATTTTGTAATATTCTTCAGAAATCATTGGAGTCCGACGTTTTGTTCTTTCGTTAACCATGTTGTAGAGATCTTCAATAACATCTAAAAAAAAATAAATTCACTTTTTTTTTATTTGTCGAGCACACGTGCTGCAGGGAAGTCCCTAAAGCGCTTCAGGAGAGGCATGTGTGCGGAAAAAGCGATTCACGTTGTTCTTGAATCGCTGTAAATCTTACTCGGTGTGAAACACAGCGCTGAGCAAATTTTTCCAAAGGGATGATGTTCTACATATAAAAGACTGCTTGAAAAGCGTTATACGCGGAGTAACAAGCTGAATCTCATACGGATGTGAAGTATTAGCGCGACATGTATTTCTAACATGCACCGCTCTGGGAAGAATTAAGAGGGCTACATCCTTCGAACACTTTCCATGAAAATAATAATTCTATCCATAAACAAATGAAAGAAAAATATTTCATATGGTCATTACTAGAGACCGGATTATATGCATTTGCATATTTTCATATGCATTTGCCTATTTAGACCATTCTCACCGATTATTGCATATTTTACCCAAAATCTAGAAATTATCCATATTTTCCCTATATTTACAATATTTCTCGGTATTACTAGGTAATTGAATTGCTTAGGGTATCGTTAATGTCGCCGTTTGGAACCGATCTTATCGCCAGGACATTACCTGCAATAGTCTAAACATCGATTAGGTTATAGTGCCAAGGGAATACCCAAAATTACGACGGTATTTTATTCCTTTGTTTCTTGGTCGGGATATTAACTGATAAGTAGTTAGTTTCTAAGAATATTTGTTTGAGCGTGGATCAAATAAACAATTTTCTCGAAGACGAATTTTTATTTTAAAACAAGATGTCAGTTTTAACATTATTGTTGACGCGCTTGCATCAGTGTAGTCCTTTTGCAATTTTTAACGCGTCTCTTCGTGGGTAGCTGATTATCCTGAAACATTTACATACGACGGAAATGTTTTATATTGTCAAGTTTGCGAGAAAAAATGTTTAGTGCACAAGAAAGTTTCAAATTGACCAGCATGTCAAGACAAGTCTTCATATCTCAGGATTGCAAAAAAAGGCCCATGACAATAACTTATAACAGCAGCAAGTGGCAGTGATTCCACTTCTATAGGCAAAAACAAAAAAACCACTTTAGCATGGATTTATGTGAAGCATTGCTTGCAAGTAATATTCTTCTCCACAAACTTACAAATCCTACATTCAAAGATTTTCTGCGAAAATATTGCTTGAATCAAAAAATACCAGACGAATCAACACTGCGTAAAAATTACATACCAACATGTTCTGGAAGAAATACGTAATGAACTTAAGGATGACATTATTTGAATTTCAGCTGATGAAACTACCGACAGTTGTGGTCGCTATATTGCGAATTTAATTGTGGATGCATAAGATTAGAGCCTTCTTCTTCTTATTTGGTGGCCTGCAAAGAACTTGACAAGACAAATCATTCTACGATCGCCAGATTTGTGAATGAGGGTATTAAAAAAACATTTCGTGAATTTTCTGCAGATGAAAGAGTGTTTATATTTCTCTCAGATGCTGCTCCCTATATGATCAAGGCAGCCAAAGTCCTCCAAGTATTTTATCGCAATTTAATTCATGTGACGTGCTTTGCTCACGAAGTCCATCAACTCGCTGAAGAAGTACGATCCACGTTTGGAAATGTAAATAAACTGATTTCATCAGCAAAGAAAGTATTTATTAAGGCACCTGTTCGCAATAACGCCTATAAAGAAAAACTGCCAAATGTGCCTTTACCTCCCGAACCAGTGGTAACTCGATGGGGAACATGGATTGAAGCTGTACTATTTTACAAGGAACATTTCGAGGCCATCAAAGGTGTAGTAAATGACTTCGATAGTGCATAGCTTTGATTAGCACTCACTTTTCCCAAATACCTGCGGGTATTAAAAAGCTTGAAACTCGAGGTTTGCCGTTGACGGAATCAATTCAGTTAATGAATAAAATCCGTCAAATAAACTCCACATTGCCAGATGTATTCCCGCGTAGAGTTAAAGAAAAATTTGAAAACATTTTGTGCAATAACCCATTCTTTGAACCTTTATGTCAAATTGATAGTTTTATTAATGGGACGGGTGAACTTTTGCCAGAAACAATAAGTGCTAACATAGCACCCAAATTCAAATACTGCCCAGTTACCTCAGTGGATGTGGAACGGTCTTTTTCCACTTATAAAAATATTTTAAGTGATCGAAGACACAATCTTACTACTCAACATTTGGAACAATACCTTATTGTTTACGTGTACAAGAATACAAATGTTAAATAATTTTAAAAAATGTTAAATAATTGTTAATTAAATTTAAACATCGTCGATAACTTGTTAATTTTATGCTGATTTTGAAATAAAAAACTAAAAATTACTACTTTTATTATTATTTAATATTGCATATTTTAAGCATTTTTGATGCATATTTGCAAGCATATTTCAAGATTTTTATGTTACATATAATCCGGTCTTAGTCATTACAATGGCTAAACCAGGTTGACGTGGCTGGGCAGCACGTGGATACTAATGGTGTTTCTTTTAAAACAGGCTGAACTGCTGATAGACGGAGGGCGTCAATCAACAACTGAGGGGGTGAAACAATTTGATGAACAGAAAAAGACCTTCTTGCTTGGGAACTCTAAAAGTTACACCCACCCAACGCAATAAACTAATAATCAGTGAGATTTTTCACAAAAAAAAACTTCTTCCTACAGTGGAACTCACAAGTTCACAACCTATGTAAAAATGGGGAGTGTGAACATTTTTCACAAAAAAAGACCACCCAGTAAGAAAAAGTAATGGTTTTAAGGGATGATATTGTGTATAGGGTGAGTCAACGATAGAGTAAAGTTTATTATCTCGTTTGTTTCGGAAATGACGAAAAAATGTTGAATACAATAGTTTTAGAGAATGTTAAGGTGCACAGTTATTTTTGAGTATACAGGGTACTTCAAAAAAGTGTGGCCGATATAACATGTTTTTTTTTTAAATGGAACATCCTATTTTTTAATTTATTTTTCAATTCTGCGTAAAATTTTATAACTTTTTTATTAATAATGTTATATACCTAAACCTAGTAGTTTTTTCTAATATTTCAATTTTTTTTTTTTTAAATATTAGTTTTCAGTTTTGTAAAAAATTGCCAGTAGCACCATTGTTTCTGAAGGTCGAATACTTATAATTGGTACGAGCGTTCTATAGATGTGAAAAAGAAAAGATATATGTAAAGAAATTTGAGTTAGGTGCTACAGGGTGTGTAAATTTATGCATTTCGACTATTTTAAATTGAAAAATCTCAAATTTTTTAAATGGTACATCCTGTATATTATTATTTTTTCTGATAGATTTTACAAAACCTTCCAACTTTTATTAAGTATGTCATATACCTATTTCACTTACGCTATAACATCATAGTTGCCAAGACAAAACAAAAATGTAGGGATTGTCAAATCTTGACATGTTCATTAAGCAAGTAAAAATAGTTTAATTTGTTGTAGTAAGTGACGTATAAAGGTAACAGTTATGGATTTTCCTAAAAATGAATTAATTGATATGGTTCATATACTGGGCGAGGCGGGAAAAAATTGTCTTTTGGGAGTAAGGCTTTACGGAGCGAAGTGCCCTAATAGACGTATACCACCTAGAAAATCTTTTCAGTGCTTAATGGAACGGTTTGATGGTAGTGGTAGCGAAACTGAAAGTAGTAAATCAGAATGCTACCAATGAAGAAAAAGAAATGGAGATTTTACTTCATGTTGAAGATAATTCCCTGGTCAGCAGCCGTCAACTAGCTGACTTATCTGACACATCCCAATCTACGGTTAATCGCACCATGAGAAAATACAAGCATCATCCGTTTCATATGGAACTACACCAAGAACTTGACCATACAAGACCGTGACTTTGAACGACGAGTAAACTTTTATACCACCATGAATGGAGCAATAGAGGTCGATCCAAATTTTTTATCCAAAATAATGTTTCCTGATGAAGCTACTTTTCGCAGTAATAGAGCAGTTAACAGCCATAACATGCATTATTATTCAACAGTTAATCCATTTTGGGTCGGGGAAGTTCAAAACCAAAACCATTGGACGCTTAATGTATGGCGTTGAATATTAAATTTTCGAATTATTAGTCCATATTTTTTCCGCGAACCGCTTAACGGGCTTAGATATCTAAATTTTTTGCAAAACGAATTACCCAGCTTCTTGAAGAAGTTGATAACTTTGAAAGGGAACAAATGTGGATTCAACAAGACGGAGCTCCTGCTCATTACCACCGGGAAGTTCGGGAATTTTTAAATGATCGTTACCCACAAAAATAGATCGGTAGGGATGGATTCATTCAGTGACCCCCTCGATCATGTGACATAACACCTTTAGACTTCTTTTTGTGGGGCTACATTAAAGATCGTGTTTACGTGAATCCCCCTACAACACCAGTAGATATGGAAAAATAGGATACGGGATGCGTGCAGGACAATAACGCCCTTTATGCTAAGGAAAGTGAAGGAAAATATAGTAAAACGACTAAACATGTGTATTCAAGTAGACGGGCATATATTTTTGGACATTTATTACGTCATAATAAAAGTTAAACTATATTAAAATTATTATTAACTATTTGTTTATGTTTTTACAATAGCGTATTAAATGTATTAAAACCAAGGGTAAAAATTGAAAAATTTAAAACAAATCTAAAACTATTAGAAATAGGTATATTACATACTTAATAAAAGTTGGAGGGTTTTGTAAAATCTATCAGAAAAAATAATAATATACAGGGTGTGCCATTTAAAAAATTTAAGATTTTTCAATTTAAAATAGTCAAAATGCATAAATTTATTTTGAACACCCTGTAACATCTAACTCAAATTCCTCTACATATATTCTTTTCTTCATCTCTATAGAACGCTCGTACCAATTATGAGTATTCCACCTTCAGAAACAATGGCGCTACTGACAATTTTTTACAAAACACAAATTTTTTTTAAAAAATTGAAATATTAGAAAAACTACTAGGTTTAGGTACATAACATTATTAATAAAAAAGTTATAAAATTTTACGCAGAATTTAAAAATAAATTAGAAAATAGGATGGTCCATTTAAAAAATGCATATTTTATATCGGCCACACTTTTTTAAAGTACCCTATATACTCAAAAATAATTTTAAACTGTGCAACTTAACATTCCCTAAAACTATTGTATTTAACATTTTTTCGTCATTCCCGAAACAAATGAGATCATGAACTTTACTCTATCGTTAACTCACCCTGTATATTCATGGGGGGTATATGCCCTCTTAGCCTCTCCTTAGCTATGGCACAACCTGATTATGATTTAATACAACAAAAAAATTTCTGGAGGCAAACAAATGGAGCTAACCTTGCATATAAAAGGTATTCCCAAGTTAATTTATTGATTTATTTTGACAAAGACAAATAGAAACGTGATGCCATCAAACAAGCAGCAATCGAATGTAGAAATTTGCCCTAAGCAGAGCTGCTCCAATTAGAAATGTTCAATTATCAATTGCAATGGCCAGTAATTTGAAAAAAATAGGTGAAATACCTACCATATAGTAATTCACATACGAGGCTGGTTTGAAAAGTCCGTGCAAAGTCCGAGAGATGGCACCACCGGCGCGTATCGAGGTCATGTTTTTAGTTAGTAGCATCTCTTGAATGAACGCACACCAAGTTTCAGCCATATTGGCCTATTTCTTTGTGTTTGGCATTCGTGTGAATCAAGGAAGTCGAGTGATTTTCAAGAAATGGACGAAAAAGAATTTCGTGTGGTGATTAAACATTACTTTATGAAAGGCAAAACGCCTCAGGAGACTAAAGAGAAGCTTGATAAACATTATGGCGACTCTGCACCTTCGATTAGAACAGTTTATAAGTGGTTTCAAAATTTTCGGACTGGTCATATGGGCACAAGTGACGCTGAACGTTCTGGACGGCCTGTGGAGGTTACGACTCCAGAAATCATTGATCAAATCCATGATATGGTGATGGATGACAGAAGAGTTAAGGTGCGTGAGATTGCTAGTGCTGTGGGCATCTCGACTGAACGGGTACATAATATTTTGCATAAACATTTGGACATGAGAAAGCTATCCGCAAGATGGGTGCCGCGATTACTCACGCTTGACCAAAAACGGAATCGTTGGAAGTGTTGCAAGGATGGTTTGCAGCTGTTCCAGAAGAATCCGGAGGACTTTAAGCGTCGTTTCGTCACTGTGGATGAAACATGGATACATTACTATACTCCTGAGACCAAACAACTAAACAATGGGTTATCAAGGGGAATCTGCACCAAAAAAGGCGAAGACCGTTCCTTCGGCCGGAAAGGTTATGGCGACTGTCTTTTGGGATTCGCAAGGGATAATCCTCATCGACTATCTGGAAAAGGGTAAAACTATTACAGGTGAATATTATTCATCGTTATTGGACCGTTTGAAAACCGAGCTGCAAGAAAAACGCCCGCGATTGACCCACAAGAAAGTCCTTTTCCATCACGACAACGCACCAGCACACACCTCAGCAGTTGTGGTCGCAAAATTAATGGAAATAGAATTCCAACTCGCTTCACATCCCCCCTATTCTCCAGACTTGGCTCCCTCGGACTACTATTTGTTCCCCAATTTGAAGAAATGGCTGGCGGGACAAAGATTTTATTCAAACGAGGAGGTGATTGCAGACACTAATGAATATTTTGCACACTTGGACAAATCCTATTATTCGGAAGGGATCAACAAACTAGAACATCGTTGGACGAAGTGTATAAGCCTAAAAGGAGACTATGTCGAAAAATAAAAAAGGTTCACCCCAAACACATAAGTAGTTTTTATTTTTGCACGGACTTTTCAAACCAGCCTCGTAGTATTTTCCCAAATTAGTCAAAATTTCAATAACATCTATAATATTATTTTTACTTACCACTAAAGTGTTTTTTCGTTTCCTTATGCAAATTGGACACAGCTATTCTAGCAGCCAAAGTAGCATAATCAGGATGGTCTATGGTCATAGTAGCTGAGGTTTCTGCAGCTAATGTATCTAATTCAACTGTAGTTACACCAGGATATAGACCATTTATTACTTTGAGGGTGATGGATAACTGAAAATGTTTTTTCAGAAGGAAATAAGAAAGAAAAATATTTGGTAGTAATCCTGGTTACATAGCGCTTAAAACTATCCTTAATTACCTACGATTATGCTAATCATTTTATTATATTATTTACAGACAGAATTATTTTAAGAATGCAAATCTGTGGTACTATTTCCGAGAATTAATAAAGATTAAGTAAGGGTAAATGGTTTAAGTCTACTTAACTAATAAAAAAGTTATTTCATCCCAATGTACTGAATTTTATTATGATTTTAAGTCTGCGGAATACATTTCGATAGATCATGTTCTGGGTTCGGTATCGTGGGATCATCTGCTTTCGAACCAGAGGGTTGACCAGGTGTTGAATCTTTTTTTTGATGTACATTATAGGGCCATAGATTTGTATGTTCCGTTAAAGAAGGTATCTAGTAGAAAATTCCCTAGGTGCTTTTCTCCTGAGTTGAAAAACTTAATAATTCATAAAAAAGAAGCACACAAAAGGTTTAGATCATCTGGGGAACCTCAGGACTATTATTACTTCTCTGCTTTAAGATCACAGTGTAAGAATCTATCACGTAGATGCCATGTTGACTATATCTCCAACATTGAACTCTCTATTAGAGATAAAATGAAAAGCTTTTGGGACTTTGTTGGCGCACAGCGTGGCACAAATGACCTTCCTCCTAGGATGTTTTATAATGAACAATCTGTGGACATGGGCATTGACGTGGCTAATCTTTTTGCAAGTTACTTCGGCTCTGTCTACTCTGATGAGTTACTTGATTATCCAGCCTTACCCTCTACTAATATTCACAATATCTTCAAATTTAAGATTTCAATCTCTGAAATTTACGAGGGGTTCTCGAGGTTGGATCACAGAAAGGGGGTCTGGTCCTGATGGTTTACCTACTGGACCATTATGCATGTTGTTTAACCAGTCAATGGAGGAGGGTTACTTTCCTGAGTATTGGAAGACCAGTTTTCTCATTCCGGTATTCAAGTCAGGGGACAGGGCAGATATCGCAAACTATAGGCCAATAAGTATTTTGAGTACTGTTCCTAAATTATTTGAAAACCTAGTAACTAAAGTATTGGCATCTAACTTGGGACCATCTATAATATATGAACAGTTTGGTTTTCAGAGAGGCAAGTCTGCTGAATTGAACTTGATTTCCTATACAGACTACCTGTCGAGGACCTTGAAGAGTGGATCTGAGGTACATTCCATCTATACCGATTTCTCTAAGGCCTTTGATAAGGTCAACCATGGTGTTCTTCTTAAAAAGCTCAATAACCATGGCATATCGGGTCCACTGTTGGGCTGGATTAGGAGTTATTTGTGTGGCAGAGTTCAGGTGGTTCAAGCTAATAATTTTAAGTCTGTCAACATTATTGTGCCCTCTCAAGGCTCCCATATGGGGCCTCTGCTGTTTAACCTGTTCTTGAATGATGTGGCCGACTGCTTTCGGTCTTCCAGGTTCTTGCTTTTGGTTGATGATTTGAAGTTGTATATGGCGGTTGGATCGATTGAGGATTGTGTGAGATTGCAGGGTGATTTGGATAGACTTAGTGTCTGGTGTCAGTTAAACGGTATGGTTTTAAATACTTCTAAATGCTTCTCTATGTCTTACTCGAGATCGCGCAATCCATTGTTTTTTGATTACAGCATAAATCGGACTTCCCTCGTGTCCGTGGTTAATGTTAGGGATCTGGGGGTTAAGTTTGATTCGGCACTAAGTTTTAATGTCTAGGTCTCTGAGGATGCTTGGGTTCATTAGGCGTTGCTCATCAGAATTTTCATCTATTACCTCTATAAAAATGCTGTACTGCTTGTTGGTTAGGCCTCTCTTGGAATATTGCTCATGTGTGGAACCCACCTTTTGCTTGCCATGCTAGGGGCTTGGAGCTTGTTCAAAGTAAATTTCTACGTCATAGTAATTTTAAATTCTTTAATAATGATTCTTTTAGTTATTCAAAACTGACATCTATATTAAACTTGAATACCCTGTCTAACTGGAGAGTTCAGCGCGATCTTGTAATGTTCTTTAAAATTTTAAATTCCATTGTAAATTGTCCAGAACTTTTATCTCAGATTAATTTGTATGCACCCTCTAGACATACTAGATCTACACTGTCCTTCAAACCTTATCATAAGACAAACCTATGGAGCTAATACCTTCATGACAAGATCTATGGGCATTGTAAATAACTGCCAATCACTGGCCTTGTTCTCCAGTTCCTTGTCTCTCTTTAAGAGGAAGATCGGGGTTCTTTTCTGAATTTCTTAGTTTTACCCTTTAGTTTTAAGTAGTTTTAAGCATCATTTATATACGTAATCTTTTGTATTTTGTCTTTATGAGTTAATGGGCCTGTCCCGTAAAAAATAAATAAAATAAAATAAAAAATTATTTTTTATTTTCCTGGTATACCATCAAATATTTTAAACTTATGATGCTTGATTAGGAATTTCCATGTGATGCAGAACTGTTTATCAAGAATAAATTTTTTTGTAATATGTAAGATAAACTTTTTCTTTATTTATAAAAAACTTTTTGGGACACACTGTAAAAAAAACAACGCCCCTTTTTGCTAACAGATAATAAATATAAGATTGGTTAAATCGGAATTTGGATAGTTTTAAAACAAAATTGTTCAAAAACTTTCAAAATTCCATTTTCCACTAGTTGAATTATGCTGTACTAAATTTATTTTATAATAATGCTATTTACACTGCCTGACAGAATAAAAATTCGATTTGTTGAGCTTGTTGAAGTAACGCATGACAAAACAATCAAATGATGAAATACATTATAAACATTATTATATTTATTTATTCATTCGCCTGCTATCAAATAAAGCTATTTTTACATATACTTGTAAAACCTTTACTATTTTTTTTTTCTAAATATAGATTTAGAAAATCAAATAAGTGCACAATATTCGTATTTGTGATTAAAGGAGATATCATTTTATAAAACTTTAAATATAAAAGCATGCAAAAAATGTTTTTAAAAATATATTTTCTTTGTTTCTGTTCACAGTGTTGTACAATAGTGTTCCCTTCATTAACACTGTTAATATAAATAAATCTAGATTTTAGAATATAAACAAAACATAATTAAACATTATAGACTTCCGATCATAAAACAACATTAACCATATAATTAAACCAGCCTCATGGCTAAAAATATATTAACATTTACGTGTACTCATGAAAAAAGCTGAACATAAAAAGCTTTATTAAAAATTTACTACATATTAGTATGAACTTGATCCTAAACTTAACTTTGCAAGAAACATAACCCAATTCAACTTCTTCACAGCATAAATAGATATAATTAAATATTGAAAAATTAAGATTGTATCTCTAAATAAAATGAAATAAATTACTTTGTTATTTGTCACTTATTTTTTTATTTATCTGCTACTGCAGTTTCATAGGTTTTTCTACATGGTCAAGTGTAATACTACAAACTAAAGTGGTTTATTTATGATTTACAACAAATTTCCAGGTACGATTGGGAATTACCATCATTAAATTACAATGAACTTAAATTAAAAAATTTGTTATAAATCATTAGAGACTGGATTATATGCATTTGCATATTTTCATATTCATTTGCATATTTAGACCATTCTCACCGATTATTGCATATTTTACCCAAAATCTAGTAATGATGCATATTTTCCCTATATTTACAATATTTCTCGGTATTACTAGGCAACTGAATTGCTCAGGGTATTGTTAATGTCGCCGTCTGGAACCGATCTTATCGCCGGAACATTACCTGCAATAGTCTAAATATCGATTAGGTTATAGTGCCAAGGGAATACCCAAAATTACGACGGTATTTTATTCCTTTGTTTCTCGGTCGGAATATTAAGTGATAAGTAGTTAGTTTCTAAGAATATTTGTTTGAGCATGGATCAAATAAACAATTTTCTCAAAGACGAATTTTTATTTTAAAACAAGATATCAGTTTTAAGGGGTTATATACAGTTAGAATTTACAAAAAATCGTTTTTTTTAAATTTCATTTTCATAATGTATATATATTTAAGTACACGCACAGAAAATTTTAAGTCAATCCGACGATTATTCTGGAAGTTACACGAATATTTGTAAAGACATCAGAGCGCTTGAAAAGAGGAGGCCGGAGCAGCAGTGCTTACCTAGAACGCTCTCTTCTTAATTTACCTGCCTATTGTAAATGTCCCTTCTATTGTATTCAGGTAAATAAAGCGAAAGTGTATTAGGGTTCTTGGGTAAGTTGGAAAAAAAAATTTTTTACTCTATGTAAAGTGCTTTTCCAACTTTAAACACATTTTTCTCAAAACCATGTTTTTATAGTCGGTGACCAAGATTTCTTGGAAACTGCTGAACCGATCAGTCTCAAATTTTAACACAAGCTTCTTAAGTATATTTTTTAGTAATTAATCGAAGGTTTTTTTCTCACCGATAAATATATATTTTTTTATGAACAATTTAAGGCCAAAATTTTGGTCAAAAATCATTTTTTTCTCTTGAGAAGATGCTATTTTCTCAAAAAATTTTATTTTGCTTATTCCTTCGATTAATAACTAGATTATACATTGCTTTAACAATATCCGTTTGGTTTTTTCATTTTAAATGATCCAGTCCAGAGATATTGTGGTCGCCGCAAGACGCCTTTTTTGAGAGGAGCTCCTGAAGATCAGCTATAGTAGCCTTCAAAATTACTATTTTTACAATTAAAAAATGTTGAAATACAGTTAAAAGTTACCAGAATATGTGTAAAAATTTTTACATTAATAAATTTAAAGGTTTTCTCAGGAAAAATTCTTGAAAAATCCCTTTTTTTAGCCCTCCTGACTGTATATAACCCCTTAACATTATTGTTGACGCGCCTGCATCAGTATAGTCTTTTTGCAATTTTTAACGTGTTGTGTTAAAGTTTAACCGCAAGGTGTAGAAAATGACTTCAATAGTGCAGAGGCTAAGGAAGTTCGTCAATCGAAGGAAGCATTTAACGATTCTGATATTAAGAAGAACATAGCTTTGATTAGCACTCATTTTTCCCACATACCTGCGGGTATTAAAAAGCTTGAAACTCGAGGTTTGGCATTGACCGAATCAATTCAGTTAATGAATAAAATCCGGCAAATAAACTCCACATTGCCAGATGTATTCCTGCGTAGAGTTAAAGAAAAGTTTGAAACATTTTATCCAATAACTCAGGCTTTGAACCTTTGTGTCAAATTGATAGTTTTATTAATGGGATGAGTGAACTTTTGCCAGAAACAATAAGTGCTAACATAACACCCAAAATTCAAATACTGCCCAGTTACCACAGTGGATGTGGAACGGTCTTTTTCCACTTATAAAAATATTTTAAGTGATCGAAGACACAATCTTACTACCCAACATTTGGAACAATACCTTATTGTTTACGTGTACAAGAATACAAATATTAAATAATTTTAGAAAATGTTAAATAATTGTTAATTAAACTTAAACATCGTCGATAACTTGTTAATTTTATGCTGATTTTGAAATAAAAAACTAAAAATTACTACTTTTATTATTATTAAATATTGCATATTTTGACTCTTTTCATGCATATTTTAAGCATTTTTCATGCATATCTGCACGCATATTTCAAGATTTTTATGTTGCATATAACCCGGTTTCTATAAATCATAAATAAACCACCTTAGTTTGTAGTATTACACTTGACAATGTAGAAAGCCTACGAAACTGCAGTAGCAGATAAAGAAAAAAATAAGTGACAAATAACAAAGCAATTCGTTTCATTTCATTTAGAAATTTAAAATGTACTGTCACCAAGTAACGGACACCTCAACTATATAATTAAGATTTTATCGTCAATAAAGAACATTTTAATTTTTCTACACATCATCACATGAAGAATAATTTCATTTTATAACAATGAAAGCCCTAAACTAACCTAACTTTTATAATAATTGGAAATATATACATACCGGGTCCACAAAGTCCATATTCAAACCGTAACATAACATAATTTTTGGATTCTGGAGGTGATTTTGTCCAAGTGAACCTCTTCCTGCCGTCCTCCTACAAAAAAGGAAGTTTATTTACAGATAAAATGTTAACCTTTAGTAACTTTAATATAATTACCTCTTTTTATAACATACATCTTCTGGACAGGTTTATTTACCATTTTGAATAACAAATTTATGTAAAATATAACAAACACAATATAAAAGGCAAGACACTCAAAAATGTAATTGGCTTCTCCCTTAAATTGGTATACGAAATGTCTGTTTTCCCGCCAAGCTATTAACCGCACGAGTATTGGGATGCGGTTTAAAATGTTCGAGTCCTAAAAGCAATATTTTTGACAATTGAAATAAATAATAGAGATTATGTATATATATATATATATATATATATATATATATATATATATATATATATATATATATATATACATATATATATATACATATATATATATATATATATATATATATATATATATATATATATATATATATATACATATATATATATATATATATATATATATATATATATATATATATATATATATATATATATATATATATATATATATACACATATATATATATATATATATATATATATATATATATATATATATATATATATATATATAAAGATTAACCCAACCACATTAACACAGAATACTATAAGATTATAGAATCGACAAACTTTAAAATATTTCCTTATTTTATATTTCGACGTGACAAATGGTATTTTAACATGCATCTGACGACAGAAGGCTAAAACCTTCAGTTTCTTCGATTTATAGCAGGTACCTCGTATCTTTAGCAAATTTAACACAATTAAGTTTTAAGGTTATTACCTAGATGTCACTATAATGATGTCGACTAATTCTTGTTAAATTTCATATTTATCCCAAATTCACCTATGTTAATTAAATAATTATTCTATCTATATCAATGGAAAAAATACCTTATACAGCTGCTTGAATCGGTGCTATGCGTCTATCGGTTAATTTTGTAAAATACTTGTTCCGAATTTTTTTTTCCTTTTCAAAGACAATATATTAGTAAAATGATTTACTCTTGCAAATACAGATTGTAAAATAAATACTCGATTAAATTAACCATAGAAGATGTAACTGTCACTACAGAACAACAAATACGTGGAAAAAAAACGTTGCCGTTAAACGAAGCCGGCTACCGTCACGATGGTAAAATATGCTTCGTAGAGCTTCTCAGAGCTAAGGTGTAAATCTTTCCCTATTATTGTCAGTTTCACTTATTTGTCTATCTGTAGCATAGACGTAGAGGATGGACTGAACATTAACCTCACAAAATTGACCACTCTCTAGAAAGAGACAAAGCGACTGTGCGGTCAGTACCTATCTTTTTTTGTAGGCCTGTAATAACCAAGGTGTAGTACCCGAAGACGGAATTAAAGGCGAGAAAAGCCCCTACCCGATTTTAGTTCAAATAGAACACTTAGAAATATTATTTTCAAGAGTGCCGAGCTTCGCAGCCTTCTAGAAGGAGACAGCTACTGCCCACAAATTCGCTTTGTCTCTCTCACACTTCTGTGTCCATATTTACTTCACAGCCGGATACGGAACACTCAGTCCATCCTCTATGTCAGGGCTGTCAAGGTCATGCACAGTTCGAGCCAATTTCGGAGGTAACGCCTCCCGCTGCCCCCACCACTACTGCTGCCGCCATTCGCGCAGTCTCAGGAGCGGGTATGAGAGACATAGGAGGAGCGCATTATGTTTGGTAAAGCGGCCGAGCCGCGATCGGCGGCTCGGCCGCTTAACGTCTAGCAGTGGGGGGGGCGGCAGCGGGAGGCGTTACCTCCGAAATTGGCTCGAACTGTGCATGACCTTGACAGCCCTGCTCTATGTCTATGATCTGTAGCGATAGCTATATTTCCTGTGATCTAACTCATCTATTTATCTAACCAAAACTATACTAAAATTGCCTCTTTATCTCCTTGTGATAAAAAAATAGGTTTCATTTTTATTCCAAGTATATGTCCCAAATTTAAAATCGATATATTATTTTGTTAGACAAACAAACAGAAAAAGATAATTACGTTTTTTGTGACCTAGAGACCTGAATCATGAAGAAACGCAAAAATCTTGGAATGTGTTTTTTTCACGAATACAATCCTATAGATTAAATAAACAAAATTAAACTATTCATATAGGAAATGTCTAGCTATGCCAACGATCCATGTACAGCCTGTCCCAAAATATAAGATCCTGATTTTTGCCGTTTTAAGTGGGCAATATAAAAATTCTGACCTTTTGTTTATGATAGGTTGCAGAGATGGACTTAAGAATTTTATTCATTAATGCAAATAAATAAAATTATAAGTGTTTTTGGAGATGTTTATTTATAGATGCATGTAAAAACAAATGGATAAGAAGTACAAATATACAATTTGAATAAATGGGGTTTACAAGAGGGGACATATTGAATAAATAAAAATATATTTTAACTTAAGCCTAATTCGGTTTCACTATCACTGTCATCAGCTGAGGTAATTATCAGTGGTTTTATATTATTTAGATAAATATATGAATCTACAACTTTAACAACCTCGTGAATGGAATTCTTCCAGCTTTCACAAGGTATATCATTTATAAATTTTTTTACTAATTCAGCCACTGACCTGTTTAAAGTAGGAGAAATAGTTTGTGCACTTATTTTTGATTTAACTTGATGCCAAATATGTTCAATTGGATTAAACACACAATAATACGGAGGAAGCCGCAAAACAGTGTGGCCCATTTTCTCAGCCATACTATCAAAAACAGATTTCTTTTTCAATTTATAGTCTTTCAAAACTTCCCAAAGATAACTTTTTTTATAATTAAAGTCAAAATAAATGTCATTTTCTAACATATATTCCTGTATTTCCGATTTGGGTGTTGGCTGCATTAGGAACCTTATTTAGTAGGCGACTATGGTAACTTGCAATGTCCATAACTATAACACTCTGTTTGGGAACATTTGGCAAAAGGGAATTTTGAAACCAATTTTCAAAAAGTTCTGCGGTCGTGTCTTTGTGACAGTCCAAACTAGAATCTTTTATGTTTTTTGCAGATAATAGTAGACAATTGGAAACCCAGCCTTTTTCAGATCCAGCATGAAAAATGGTTATTCGTTCACCTTTATTTGAAGGTGCATTAGTCTGACATTTTATACTGCTGTCAACCCACCCTTTTTGCACAGTGTCATGGATATCGAACCATGTTTCGTCAAGGTAAATTATTGTCCAGTTTTCTGATCGATACTTTTTAATTTCTTGTAAATAAGTATGTCGAAAGATTCGTAATCTTTGTGACTCCATCACTACTTGCCTTTTGTTGATTTTTTGGAACGTGGATCCCATTCCCATTCTCATGGAGAATGTATATTGGTCCCGTCCTGCACCAGTCTTAATTTTATTTTATCTAGTGTCGGCACCAACTGCTCTTCATATATAGAATATATTTTTCTCCTGATGTCTTTTTTACAATCGTCTACATGATGCAACTAAAAATCTTTCCGTTTTTTCCTGTTCCTCAGTGATTGTTTTCCTACAGTAGAAATTGGGGTTTTTGTTAGTTCAGTGGTTTCTTGCAAAGCACTTTTCTTTTTGCCAAACTGTCGTAAACATTTTTTCACTATTTGTTTAGCGTCAAGTGATAAATGTTTTCTCTTGAGATAGCTATTTCCCAAAGACGCCACATAATTAAAATAAAACCGTTACTTTGTAAGTAAAACTAAAAATAAAATAATAAAAAGTATCCTTCGAATCTTAATGAGGACCTATGGTCATTAGGCCTATATTATCAAATACTTAAACACAAAAACAACTGGCCAGCAATTGGGCATTAGTCAACAAGATGTTTCCAATCGGCTACGAGAGCTGGGAAAGATTCAGAAGACCGGTAGGTGGGTACCAGATGAGTCGAACGACAGGCAAATGGAAAAGCGCAAAAACACGTGTGACATTTTGCTCGCTCGGTACAAAAGGAAGTCGTTTTTGCATCGTATAGTTACAGGGGATGAAAAGTGGATTTATTTTGAGAATCCTAAGCGCAAAAAGTCATGGGTAGACCGAGGCGCACCATCCACATCGACCGCAAGACCGAATCGCTTTGGCAGAAAAACGATGCTCTGTGTTTGGTGAGACCAGAGGGGGCGTGGTCTATTATGAGCTGTTAAAAACTGGGGGGAAACGGTTAATATTAAACGTTACCAACAACAACTGACCGATTTGAACCGTTCGCTGCTTGAAAAAAGGCCAGAATACCGAAAGAGGCAACACAAAGTCATTTTTCTTCATGACAATGCTCCATCACATATGGCAAAACCAGTTCGCGACACGTTGGAAGCACTCAGCTGGGAAGTTCTACGACATGCGGCTTACTTGCCAGACTTGGCTTCTTCCGATTACCACTTGTTCGCCTCTATAGGTCACGCACTTACGGAGCAGCGCTTTGGTTCGTACGAAGATGTGAAATGATGGCTCGATGAATGGTTCGCAGCAAAAGGGGAAGATTTTTACTGGCGTGGTATTTACAAATTGCCCGAAAGATGGGAAAAATGTATAACAAGCGATGAAGCATACTTTGAATAAAGCACTTTTTATTATTCTTCCGAATTTACCATGTTTTTTTAGAAAAAAAATCCGCATTTCATACTTGTACACCTGGTAAAGACTCACAATAAGGAAGCCCTTATTTTAACAGTTATAATTTTTTTATTGATATGCAATTCCTTTGCGCATGCTTCTGATAACGATAACAATAAAGGCATGTTGAAAATAAGCATCGAAAAATCTCTATACTATTTTATATAGCAGAGCTGTCAAAGTCATGCACAGTTCGAGCCAATTTCGGAGGTAACGCCTCCCACTGCCACCACCACTGCTAGGCGTTAAGCGGCCGAGCCGCC
This sequence comes from Pachyrhynchus sulphureomaculatus, assembly GCA_019049505.1. Taxonomy (NCBI): domain Eukaryota; kingdom Metazoa; phylum Arthropoda; class Insecta; order Coleoptera; family Curculionidae; genus Pachyrhynchus; species Pachyrhynchus sulphureomaculatus. The sequence continues at coordinate 213,719,988 of CM032449.1, forward strand.
GATCGCGGCTCGGCCGCTTACCAAACACAATGCGTTCCTCCTATGTCTCTCATAGCCGCTCCTGAGACTGCGCGAACGGCGGCAGCAGCAGTGGTGGGGGCAGCGGGAGGCGTTACCTCCGAAATTGTCTCGAACTGTGCATGACCTTGACAGCCCTGTAATATAGTGTTACTGATATCAGTCTAATTCTTAGGTCGAAAGTTGGTTCGGTATAGTCCGATTAATGATTTTTTGCATGCACGTCATGAATCTCTGAATATAGTGTAAACATCCGTCTATATTATTCTTCTTGTCAACATGTTAAGTATATTTAAAAACTTAAAAACGTAGGTCTTCTGTCATCTGAAGTTATTTACGACATTCGCTCTATTATCTGTCTCTGTTATTTTTACATATGCAAGAAAGACAGCGAACAACCTGGAATTTGGGCATAACTTCATGTTTTAGAAGCCAGTACCGCCGAGTAGCAATTAGGCAATAAAAATAGTCGATAATTCTTTGACGATGTCCTTCACAAGTAAGAACTAGGGCAGGGGTCGGCAACCTTTTAACTAAGGGGTGCCAGTTTTCATCCATACAACCTTTTGCATGCCGACATAGGTACTTACTACAACTAAAATTAACAAAAATTAACTTAAATTAACTTAAAATATTGCTTTTAGGTTTAATAACAAAATTTTTTTAACATTTAACAAATAATTCTATTATACTAGTCCTAGGACCCAGTGTGAACCCTGTGCTTGACGTTCTTTAGAGAGTTTTCTTATATCCGGTTCATGTCTGGTTATTTTCAGTGTCACACATGCTTCCGAGTTGTCTGTTGTCAGCCTGCTTCGGTACGGGTTTAAAATCACTCTCATATGGGAAAAAAGTTGTTCAAGATATAGGATGATCCGAAAGCTGCAAGCATGGCAAACGCTACTTTCTTAAGATAAATAAATTTCTCTGGTAAAACTCATCCAACAACTGAGTATCTCGTTTGAATGGTTCTGAGAGTCACCTTCTAATACCATTCTTAATTCTACAAATTTCGTGTTCCATAACTCGGAGCTTTTAAATTTAATGTATTGAAGAACAAAATCATTAATGTCATCCATGAGAAAAGAGATATGTCAAAGCAACTGCTGAAAAAATCCATTAAATCTGGTTTGATTAAAAAAGCGAACATAGGACCATGTTTATCAAAATCCTGACCCCTCTCGATAAACTCCTCTTTTAAATTAGTCATATATTTAAGAATTTCGTCTATTAGTGCACCATCGTCGACACTGGATATATAAGTTTTTAAATTTGGAAAATATTTATATGTGTTTGTAGTAATATCGCTGATAAATAAATCTATTTTTAATTTAAATGATTTCCAGGATTCGTATAAATCCGGAACTGTTTTGCCTGAACCTTGTAACTTTAAGTTGAGTTCACTGAGATGGTTTGTAATATCAGTAAGAAACATTAACATACAGATCCAGTTCTTATTTTCTACTTCAGGATAAGCATCCACTTGATTTTTTCCAACAAGAACGATTTAATTTCGCCCAGACATTGCACAAATCTAGAGAGCACTTTACCACTGCTGAGCCAGCGCACATTATTGTGCAATGGTATATCTGAATATGCACTTTCTAATTCCTGCAGAAACGCCTTAAATTGTCTATGGATCAGTGAAGAACGACCGACAATGTAGTTAACTATTTTAACCACCCTATCCATCACCGATTTTAAACTTCCAGCGGAGATTTTAGCGCACAAACTCTCTTCGTGAATTATGCAATGAAAATTCAAAACGGATCGACCCACGCATTCCATAAAAAGGGAAACAAATCCTTTATGTCTCCCAATCCTAGCAGGAGCGCCATCTGTCATTTAAATCAATGTTCCGCTTTTCAAAATGTTTAACAAATTCTGAAAATATATCCTCTCCTCTTGTAGTTCCCTGCAATGGGAGCAGACAAATCAGCTTTTCATACACACTGCCATCATCGAAGTATCGCGCAACGATTGCCAGACGGGCAATGTCATTAATATCGACACTTTCATCCAATGCTACACTAGGTACAAAACTCCGTTTGATAGCGTCTCTGCTGTTTTTGGACATTTTGTGTCATTTCGGTAATTCGTATCTCGATGGTCCGCGCTAATACCAGTATATCCCTAATCCTGGCCAATATTGTATCCTTATTGGGCAAGTCGTCGAATAAAATCTCGCCAGTACTCAAAAACGTTTGCTTCATAAATTCTTCGTCAGTGAACGGCCTACCCTTTTGTGCCAACGATTGTGCAATTTTGAAACTGCACTCAGTTACCGGATTTTTTCCTGGGAAAACTTTGCTAAAGAATGTTGACTGTTTCTCGTATTGTTTACTTGCTCTTTGTATGTTATTGCCTCCCTTTTATCAGCGTTATCGTTAAATGACGATTCATGTTTTATCTGGAAATGTCGTTGAACACTAGATGTCCGGAAAAGTACGTTTCCCCGACATAGGACACAAATGGCCCGATCGTTTTGCTGTACAAAACCGTAATCTGTTGTCCATGAAGTTTGAAATGATCGAACGTCTACCTTCTGTTTCTTCGCGGCCATAACGCAATGAAATTTTAATTTTTAAACTTTTCGACGACTATTGACTGGAACAGATGTTACTTCTATACTAAATGATCCAAACGTGTAGCCGCTTGTTATATATAGAAAAATAATGTTTCCAGAAAATTCCAATAATTACGTTTATTAAATTTCTTAGAACCAAAATTATTATCTAAAACGCGCCCATTGCAATCAAAGGGCCGCCTAGAAGTTAAATCTAACAAAAACTAAAGTTCGGCAATATAAAAAGAGTTGCGGCACGCGTCGGAACAATTGAAGTCAAGTCAAACAAAAACCGCCTTATAGCGGCTCTTTTGATCTGAATTGAGGACGTTTATTTGTGTTTTTGCCTAGGCTTATATTTTGAGGCTTGCCGTCTTCAATACTTGCCGAAATTAAAGCCAAACCAATGTATTCAGTAAAATTATAAATTACAAAATATACATTTTGTAGTTTTTGGTAATAATACCTAGTGACCTATATAATATATCGTTTTTGTTTGTATCGTTAAAGTAATACTGTCTTCGATTATTTACTTAATTTCGAAACATGTCACAGATTACAGAATTAATGTGTAAACTTTGAATAGATACGCGTGCCATTCAAAATTGCTTGGCGTGCCAAAGATGGCACGCGTGCCATAGGTTGCCGACCCCCGAACTAGGATGTTTTACACATCATACACATTTAATATTTCCGTAGTTTTCGTTAATTACCAAACCAGTTGAAAAATTTTAAATTCTGTTTTGACTTTTGAAATTGTCATTTAAAACTCATTGACATATAAACTCAGACCGCCGACCCTGAATTGATAGCCAATTGAATCGTATGAATGTTCTTGACGTCGCGTAGATCACATGACTGCAAAGATCTATTGATCAGACTTTCGTTAATGAATTAATATTATTTTTACATGAAAATAAAAATTAACACCCATTTCTCATTTTTTTCTGTGCTCATTGCCAAACTAACTTATTCACTATTTAAAAAAAAACCTTCCAGTTGTTTTAATAATAGGTTTGTAATTTTAGATAGAGTTTGACGGAAAAGTCTAACAAGGAAAAAGATAAGAAACGCTTAAACAAAAAAAGTTTCCCCCATGCATCCGGCAGCTGCCAAAGCAAATGATGCCGGCTAATTTCCCCGCCATTTCCACAGAATGTCTTTTATTTCAATACGCCGTGTATTGATTGCTTCCCCGCGAACGGGAGGTTATCAGTGGCGGCCTTGAATATAACGCGTTATATCTCACCGGCAAGAATATTGTATCTAAAATGATCCGAATGATTTTCTAATTTTTTCAATTTGCTTATTTGGAGCAATCTCAAAGCGTTTTTTTTTTTTTCCAGTTGTTTTCTAAAATCTTGAATAATTACGCTAATATTATCTAAGATTACTACAGATCGGTAAGCTCAAAACGCCAAATGTCTTTTCCGAACATGGTTCATCATAACCTGAACAGTGGAGGTGTAGGTAAATCGAAATTGTTCATTCAACATAGTGAGATAACAATGGGAATCTGAGTGGTCATAGTATTCTATTATCAGTATAAAGCTCAAATCCTTTTTTCATTCATTCCAACAAATGAATAACGCCTAAGTTGATTCTAAACCGATTCACGCATAGGTCGGAATATCGATATTGAAATGTACCTGTAAAACTACTGGCGTTTAGGATTTTTCTCTATTGAGTACCTGTTCGATATGTTTCTAAAAATGTTAAGGTTTCGTTGATGTCACGAAAATAAAAACTTTTTATACATTTACAGGTTTATTTTAAATATATATATATATATATATATATATATATATATATATATATATATATATATATATATATATATATATATATTTAAAACCAAAGAATCTATAAAGGAAAAAAAAAGACTACGAAAAATGGCTGAATACAAAATCAGAAGAAGATCTACAGAAATATAAAGAGAAAAAATGCAAAAACGAGGAGGATGATAAACAAAGAAACGAACGAGAGATGGGAAAAATCGTGCAAACATGTAGAACAGTATATAGGAGGAACTAGAAGCACAGAGTCATGGAGAACAATTAAAGCATTAAGGACCAACACTAGAGAGAAGACGTATATAGAGTATATCCCAGAAAGCGAGTGGGAGGAATATTGTAAGAAGCTGCTAACAGAAGAGAGACAAGAATTCCAAGAAGAGAACCCTGAAAAAGAACAGAATAAGGAAAAAAAAAGAGATAGAACTAAGCTATGAAGAAGTAAAGAAGACAATAAAAACACTCAAAAATAATAAATCTGCAGGGCCTGGAGGTGTGGTAAATGAAATGATTAAGTACGGGTCTAATAAATTACATCGAATGCTGATAAACATGTTCCACAAAGCGATAAATGGAGAAAAAATACCAGAGGAATGGTCAAAAGCCTATATAGTATCTATATTTAAAAAGGGAGACCGCAGAAAATGCACAAACTATAGAGGCCTAAGCATAATATCGAGTATGGGACGTTTGTATGGAAAAATTATTAAAAATATCATAGAGGAAAATATAAAAGGAAAAATTGGAGAAGACCAAGCAGGGTTTACGGCCGGAAAATCATGTATAGACCACATATCCACTATAGAACAAGCAATGGAAAAAAAAAAAATGGCAAAGAATAGAGAAGTTCACCTAGCCTTCATAGACATAAGAAAGGCCTATGACTCAGTACCAAGACAAAGATTATGGAACGCAATGAAAAAAATAGGCATTGACAACGAACTAACACACGCAGTAAAAGCTCTCTACGAAAACAACACAGTGAACATAAAAATAGGACATAAAATAGGGAAGAGCCTCCAAACATCAAAGGGCCTATTACAAGGATGCTCTCCATACCCAACACTATTCAAAATATACCTCGAACAAACATTAAAAAAATGGAAGCAAAAATGTAGTGGAATGGGAGTCTCAATACGAGAAGATTACTTATATACTCTAAGTTTCGCAGACGACCAAGTAATCATAGCGCAAGATGAGGAAGACCTCAGTTATATGGTAAGAAAACTGAAAGTAGAATACACTAAAGCAGGATTAGCAATAAACTTTGATAAAACGGAATATCTAACAACAAAGGAGGGAAACGTGGAGAATCTAGAAGTCGATAACGAAACAATAATCAAAGGAACCGATAGATTTAAATAGTTAGGAACCATCATTTCAAAAAACGCAATATCAGAAGAAGAGATTAAAGCTAGATTAGGACAAACGCGGACATGCATAAGACAATTAAATTCGATCCTGTGGGACAAACACATTACAAAAAGAAACTAAACACGCATATACAAATCAATAATTCAAAGCATAGTGACATACGGGTCAGAAACATGGACGAACAACAAAAGAAATAAATCTAAAATTAACGCGGTAGAGATGGAGTATTGGAGAAGATGTTGTAGAGTGACACGTACAAATAAAGAAATAAAAAGCAGAATGAACATCAAAGAGAACGCAGTAAACACCATTAAAGAAAAACGATTAAAATGGTATGGACATATAAGACGGAGCGAAGATAATTAATAGGTGGATAAAGAAAATAACGGAGTGGAGCCCTATAGGGAGAAGAAAAAGAGGAAGACCCAGACGATCGTGGAGAGACGATGTGGACGAGGCTATGAAAGACAGTTTTGTATGATCATCGTTTTGAGGCGATTTCTGAGAATTCCAGTTGAAGTAAGAACTCATTTCAAGTTTCTAGGGATTATAGAAATTCCTAGTGAAATTTTATGATAAAAGCCATGCTATAAATACCATTGCCCTTTTGGAAATTAACCATTCACAAACAGTACTTTGTCACTGATACTGAATTGTTTTGTGAAAATGCCAAAAACGAAAGAAGTTTCCGTTGAAAATCGCGCTCTGATAATTGCGAGACGTCAAAATGGTCACTCGAATCGACAAATCGCGAGTGATATGCGGATGCCAAGGAGAACGGTGGACTACATCGTAAAGACATTTTCTGCAGGACATGGAATTCCAACCAGAAATGTTCAAGAAGGCCTCGAAAATGATTCCCGCTGAAGACAGAGCTATAACAATGTCCAGCAGACGTAATCACCGCCTAAACGCACCAGAAATCACGGCTTAAGTAAACCTGGAGTGGCCCAACCCCATCAGCGTGACAACCGTGAAAAACAGATTAGCAGAAGGTGGACTACACGGGAGAGTTGGAGTGAGGAAACCACTTCTTAGGCAAGTGAATAAACGTAAACGATTAGAATGGGCCCAAGAACATGAAAATTGGACATCAGAACAATAGAAATCCGTCCTTTGGAGCGATAAATCTAAATTCGAAATTTTCGGTTCAAATTGACGAGTTTACGTGCGACGGTCAGCGGGAGAGAGGATGTTGGAAGCCACTTGCCTACAGTAAAACATGGTGGATGTTCAGTAATGATTTGGAGTTGTTTTGGCAACGTTAAAGTTAGAAAAATCTTTAGGATAGAGGGAATCATGCGCTAAAGAACTTCTGCTAACTCAAATGCTTCCTTCTGGAAGAGATATTTTTCAGGCGAAATTTATTTTTCAGCATGACAACTACCCTAAACATTCTACTAAACAAATTAGACAACTTTTGGACCAATGGAAATCCGATGACGTCCTGGAAGTGATGACTTGGCCTCCACAATTTGGAGAGGTGTGTTCGAAAACTCAATCCAACATCAGAAAATCACTAGTGGGAACTTTTACAAGCAGAATGGGTTAAAATAACCAAAGAAATCACTGGACAGAATGCCGAAACTCTGTAAGGCGGTAATTAAAAACAAAGGAGGTCACATAGATGAGAAAAATCCTGGAAAATCATGAATATTTTTCTGATTTTCTAGACTGTAAATAATGTGAAAATAAATAATAATTCATTCAAATTTAAAAAATATATATATTCTGGGTTTTTGTTGTCTTGGGACTGAAATACGATGGGCAAATACTTTCTGACGATATATATATATATATATATATATATATATATATATATATATATATATATATATATATGTATATATATATATATATATATATATATATATATATATATATATATACATACATATATATATATATATATATATATATATATATATATATATATATATATATATATATATATATATAAAGAGAGAGAAAGCAAAAGTTGCCGTATCTAACAACATCCTAAGATATGAAAATAGTTGGGGAACTCGGCAAGGGGGCACAAACAGATGTTCACACAATATTCATTTAGCCAATATTTCAGTCCTAGGTTGGGACCTTGATCAGGGCAGAAACTGAAAAAGAGATAATGAAGCAACCAATAAGGAAAGTCGGGCGTAGAAAATTATTATTGTTAAATTTAATTTTTAATTTTTTAATTTATAATTTTTAATAAGTTCTTATTCTTGTTATAAAGAAGTACCACAGTAAAAGTTGCAAGTGACTCACATGCAGTGTGCGAATTAATCTAACAAGAATGACCATAAATAACAATTGTGATAACAAAGACCAACACTGAAAACAAAACAGCCGCTGTTCACTAACATATTAATTTAAAAATATTGCATTTACACCAAGGATGCCATTAGAAACCTTGGATACTGAAAAATCAAAATACTCATTTATCATTAATTAACCACCTGTGATCTGAAAAGAAGTGACATGTTTGACAAGACGTTGACAAAGGACAACTGTCTGACAGAAGTAAGGGATCACTCAAAAAAAAAGGGAAAACATTGCAAGGCATTTTCTTAAAAGCTAGGTCAAAATTTAACCAGCACAAAAATATATGTTGCTCTCCTATTTAGAGCTTTGCCCTCAAACATACATACTTTCAGATTCTAGACATTGTCCACTAGAGCTTGACTGGCAAACTTGTTCTTTATTTAAGTTAGCCCATAATGGTAATTATTAATAAAAAAATTCTTATACTACCCAGGAAAAACCGTAGGAATTTAAAAGTAGCAAAAAAAATGATACGTTAAGACTTTCTAAGCCCTTTATGTTATCATAGACCTACGGTCGACTGCTTTTTCTTCCTTAGTAAATCGACTAAATTGGCCCAATCTGCGAATTTCTGCAATTTGGAACAAAATGCATTGGCTCGACAGCCCGCAGTCCGAAGGGGTAATGTACCATGAACCACCCCGCGGTGCGATCTCGATTTTAATTCGCGTCGTTGATTCCTTAAGTCGTCTTTTACCCTTATTTCGCATTTTACCCCCTACAGGGTTGGGGTTATAAAACGTATGTCTTGGTATGCTTCAGTGAATTTATGATTTTTATTTTGAGACAATACTTTAATCTTTGCCATTCTTTAGAGGTCAAAATCAGTTACTAAAATTGAACGAAGTCCATATGTCTGCAGTTCTCTCACCTGTTAGCTCATCCTGAGATGCGTTTCATCCTATCACGGCTCATCAGCCGAGCTAGGATTGACAGAGAACAATAAATAATTTCTTAAATATGGACTTTGTTCTATTTTACTAGTTCGTATTGATTCTTATGTACGAAAGGTAGATCCATGAAAATGGAGCTTTATAGAGATATTTGTTATCAACTCGCTGAATTATTCTTTTATCGGTCTGTGGTCGTAAATAAACCGCGATAAATGATATATAGGCCTTTAAAAGTAGGGTTTAAGCAATCAGAGATACAAATTGTTGGATCTTATAGATTCTTTAAATATATTAAAGAATAATTAGCCAATGAACAGAGTACAAAATGCATCTACGTTAAGCTTATTTTTTACATTGGTAACAAATGTTACCATAATTAACGGTAGCTAATGGGACACTAAACAGATATTAAATATTTATTTATTTACATTAACTCATAAAGACAAAATACAAAGGTTTACATCTATAAATGACACTTAAAACTAAAGGCTAAAACTAAGAATTTCAGAAAAGAACCCTGATCTGCCTCGTAAAAAAGACAAGGAGCTGGAGAACAAGTCCAATGATGGGCAGTTATTTACAATACCCATAGATCTTGTCATGAAGGTATTAGCTCCGTAGGTTGTCTTATGATAAGGTTTGAAGGACAACGTAGATCTAGTATGTCTAGAAGGTGCAAGGTGCATACAAATTAATCTGAGATAAAAGTTCTGGACAATTTACAATGGAATTTAAAATTTTAAAGAACATTACAAGATCGCGCTGAACTCTCCGGTTAGACAGGGTATTCAAGCTTAATACAGATGTCAGTTTTGAATAACTAAAAGAATCATTGTTAAAGAATTTAAAATTAATATGACGTAGAAATTTACTCTAAACAAGCTACAAGCTCCTAACATGGCAAGCAAAAGGTGGGTTCCACACACATGAGCAATATTCCAAGAGAGGCCTAACTAACAAGCAGTACAGCTTTTTTATAGAGCTAATGGATGCAAATTCTGATGAGCTACGCCTAATGAACCCAAGTATCCTAAGAGACCTAGACGTTACCTCGGTTGTATGAGGAATAAAACTCAGTGCCGAATCAAACTTAACCCCCAGATCCCTAACGTTAACCACGGACACGAGGAAAGTCCCATTTATGCTGTAATCAAAAGACAATGGATTGCGCGATCTCGAGAAAGACATAGAGAAGCATTTAGAAGTATTTAAAACCATACCGTTTAACTGACACCAGATACTAAGTCTCTCCAAATCACCCTGCAATCCCACACAATCCTCAATCGATCCAACCGCCGTATACAACTTCAAATCATCAGCAAAGAGCATGAACCTGGAAGACCGAAAGCAGTCGGCCACATCATTCAAGAACAGGGTCAACAGCAGAGGCCCCATATGGGAGCCTTGAGGCACTCCCGAGGGCACAGTAATGTTGACAGACTTAATATTATTAGCTCGAACCACCTGAACGCTGCCACACAAATAACTCCCAATCCAGCCCAACAGTGGATCCGATATGCCACGGTTATTGAGTTTCTTAAGAAGAACATCATGGTTGACCCTATCAAAGGCCTTAGAGAAATTGGTATAGATGGAATGTATCTCAGATCTACTCTCTAACGTCCTCGACGGGTAGTCCGTATAGCAAATCAAGCTCAATTCAGCAGACTAGCCTCTCTGAAAACCAAAAAATATATTCACTATACGTTACAATGTTATTTGTAATGTACGGTATCGTTATTAACGTTGAAAAATATTACTGTCTAATAATTTCATCAACATAATATAAATATAGAAAATACAAATCTGTATTCGCTAATCATTTGCTAAGAACAGGACACCCGTTTTCTATATCTAAAAACGAAAATATTTTGGTTCAATTTAGTAAAAGCGAAAAGCCGTTTTTACGTAAAAAGCTGGACATCACTAAGGCAAAGAATAGTCAAGAACTAACCGAGCGAAATTTTAATTTTTGAACACCATTTAATGTTTAGTAATTTAAGTAATTATTTTCTTTTTAACATATGTGCATAAACCCTTCTTACGTTTCTGGTTAATTAATTAAAGTACTAATTAATCACCTACCCACCTTACATTTCTTCCTTACTCATATAGCTATGTTTAGTTACTTTCAACTGTCGTTGTTGTCACTTGATGGAAATTCATAACGAATGTAATAAAAGACTGATTTTGTCAATTTCCACTTTATTTTTGTTTTACAAAAACTGTATGGTGCGTTTCGTTATCACTGTAGCTTCGTCTAATAACAAATGTTATCTAAATTGAATGTTGTTACATTTTAAAATACCCTACAAATATGTATATGATGAAATACCCTTCATCATATACGTATTTGCAATAAGAGTTGCATAATAAAATTAGAACAAATGTTCCATTGAAGTACTACGTATACTGAAATTTTATAAGTCCAAATTTAAAAACTTAATAAACTACCAGGTGTACAAGTATGAAATGCGGATTTTTTTTTAAAAAAAACATGTTAAATTCGGAAGAATGATAAAAAGTGCTTTATTCAAAGTATCCTCCATCGCTTGTTATACATTTTTTTTTCCCTTCTTTCCGGCAATTTGTGAATTCCACACCAGTAAAAATCTTCCCCTTTTGCTGCGAACCATTCATCGAGCTATTTTTTCACATCTTCGTACGAACCAAAACGCTGCTCAGCAAGTACGTGGTACCCATCGATGCAAACAAGTGGTAATCGGAAGGAGCCAAGTATGGTGAGTAAGCCGCATGAGGTAGAACTTCCCAGCTGAGTGCTTCCAACGTGTCGCGAACTGGTTTTGCCGTATGTAATGGAGCATTGTCATGAAGAAAAATGACTTTGTATTGACTCTTTCGGTATTCTGGCCTTTTTTCAAGCAGCGAACGGTTCAAATCGGTCAATTGTTGTTGGTAACGTTTAGTATTAACCGTTTCCCTAGGTTTTAACAGCTCATAGTAGACCACGCCCCTCTGGTCCCACCAAGCATCGTCTTTCTGCCAAAGCGATTCGGTCTTGCGGTCGATGTGGATGGTGCGCCTGGGTCTACCCATGATTTTTTGCGCTTGGGATTCTGAAAATAAATCCACTTTTCATCCACTATAACTATACAATGCAAAAACAACTTCCTTTTGTACTAAGCGAGCAAAATGTCACACGTGTTTTTGCGCTTTTCCATTTGCCTGTCGTTCAACTCATGTGGTACCCATCTCTTGTAGCCGATTGGAAACGCCCAATTGCTCAGCGAGTTGTTTTTGTGTTTGCGAATCATCTTCGTCCAACAATGCTTGCGATTCCACATCGTCGTATTTTTTTGGTGGTTTTCCACGTTCCTTGTCTGCAACATCGAAGTCACCACTTTTGAAACGCCGAAACCATCGTTCACACGTATCTTGCGATGGAGCAGGTTCACCATAAGCTTCTCGAAGTAATCGGTAGGATTCAACAGCAGTTTTCTTCAAATGAAAACAAAAAATTAATGCTGTCCGCGATTGCTCTTTGTTCGGTATAAATTTCGACATATTGGACCCAACAACACAACACTATGCACACACTTTTCCAATTTATCACTCGTGCGCGTCTGACACTTGTTGATGAGACAACAAAATGGCGCAGTGTCAATTCTTTATAGCCCAAACTGCATTGGTGCATCATCTGTTGTCTGAAATCCGCATTTCAGACTTATACACCTGGTAACTGGTTTAACGTCACATATAGAAAATAATATTAAGAATATTATGACACTGTTCAGTCATTTTATTGTCTTTGCCTATTTACATTACACATCTAATTTGTTCTGAAAAACTCATTGGAAAGACTGCTAACAAATCGATCGAATGTATAGGGTTATCAGATTTCCAAAATTTAAAAAAAAATCTTGGTTCACAGGTTTAGTTAATAGAAAAGAAAGTAAATAACATATCTATAATTAACAACTGTATATTTTCTAAGTTTGTACTTTAATAAATTAACCATATATAATCGGCTATTAAAACTAATAAGTATATGTGAGAATAGTGGTATACATCTCAAGCAAGTTTTACTACACGAGAACAGACGACCATGCAGTTTTCTTAGCGGTGTTGCATGGAAGCGGACTAAGATAACTTTTTGCATAAGACAGGGTTGTAATTTTCTCCACCGTTTTCTACTTATCTTTACCGAACTTTTGATTGATTTGGTGGGAAGTGATTTCATGAATGACATGCTAAGTTTATAAATATGTCTTTGTATATAACTGGATCTAGGTTACCTTCACTTCTTAGCGGAAATACATTAAAACAACTCAAACCTTCCTAAAAAGCTCTAAAATCTCACAAACAATGTGTTTTAAAGTTTCGCCAGCGTCACAATTGAATTATCAAAATAATAAATTATCAATAATACCTGGTTGTAGCTGGCCATGGATGACGCAGATGTACGATAATCCAATTAGGATATGAGTCCTGCAATAAGCAAACAGTTGAGGCTTGGCTGTGTTGTCCATGGCAACCCCTGAACCTTTCAATATAGACTATCTAAATTTGTAGAAACGGAATAAAGAAGGGCAAGGTCTGCAAGAAATTTTTTATTTTTGTTGACGACAAAATGTAGGAGATAAATTGGATTGTACATACGAGTACATTACTTAAAAAAGCCTCAGGAGCCGGTAGTACAAAGTTCTGTCCATGTATATATATATATATATATATATATATATATATATATATATATATATATATATATATATATATATATATATAAAATGCAACGTCTCTCTGTCTGTCTGTCTGTCCGTTAATGCGCTTATCACTGGAGAACCACGATTTACGTACTTTTTTTTTAAAACATACATATGTTCTCTGGCAAGGTTATAGGCTATATTTTATTAGGATAGGTAGCATAGGGAATGAGCAGTGACGATAATAGTAAATGAAGTCGGAAAAAAGTTTGCCGCTAGCTCGTTCCTTTGCAGTATACAGCCTAAACCATCAAATTTGGAACAATATTATGTAGCAGAGAATATCTATAATCTATAATATATATAAAATGTAATGTCTCTTTGTCTGTCTGTCCATTAGTGCGTTTATCAGGCGAGAACCACTTATCCGATTTACGTGTCTTTTTTTAAATTCATAGATATATTCTTTGGCCAGGTTATATAGTAATAATAATAATCTATATCTATAATATATGTAAAATGCAACGTCTCTCTGTCTGTCTGTCTGTCCGTTAATGCGCTTATCCCTCGAGAACCACTTATCCGATTTAGGTGATTTTTTAAATTTATACATATGTTCTCTAACCAGGTTATATAATAATAATAATCTATATAATATATATAAAATGCAACGTCTCTCTGTCTGTCTGTCTGTCTGTCCGTTAGTGTGCTTATCATTCGAGAACCACTCATCCGATTTACGTGATTTTTTTTTAATTCTTAATTTAATATATGTCAAAAAAAATCTATAATATATATAAAACGTAACGTCTCTCTGTCTGTCTGTCTCTCCATTACTGCGCTTAGCACTCAAGAACCACTTTTCCGATTTACGTGTTTTTTTTTTTATAAAATACAAAGGAAAATAAACAGAGAAAAAATGCTAATATGTAGGAAAAAAAAAGATGGGAGTATAGCAGTAAGCTTCGTAGAAAGACTGAATAGATGGGGGAAATACTTTAAAGAAACACTAAATGGAGATGAAAATGAGTTGAATGAGAAATAGGAAGCAAAATTAACTGAAGGGCAGGATGAGACAAATAAACCCTGCAAAGAAGAAATAAGAGAAATACTCAGAACCCAAAAAAAATAAGGCCCCGGGTGGAAATTGTAGAACTGATAAAAGCTGGAGGAGTAGATCTGGACAATGAAAGCCGGTTAGTGCAAGAAATATGGGAAACAGAACAGATGCCAGTGAGCTGGAGAGAGTCGCTCATTTGTCCAATATACAAAAAAAAGAGAAAAAACTATATGCTCTAATTATAGACCAATAGCCTTACTGGATGTCGTGTACAAGATAGTAGTGTTGACTATCAAAAACAGACTAGCAGAGAAAGCCGAGTCTATTCTGGGAGAGTACCAGTGTGGATTCAGGAAAAATAGATCGGTTACAGACCAGATATTTTCGATTAAGCAAATCCAAGATAATAGCTTAGAACAAAATTTGGCACTACACTTGGTCTTTGTGGATTTCAGAGAAGCATATGAATCTGTAAATAGAGAAGGACTCTACTAGATAATGAAGGAACTAAAAACTCCAAGTAAATTGATTTGCATGGTGAGAATGACCCTGAATGACACAGAAAATAGAGTGTTGGTTGAGGGCAAAGTATCAGACAAGTTTAAGGTGAAAAGAGGATTAAGACAGGGGGAACCAGTGTCGACATGTCTATTTAATTTGGTACTAGAGAAGATAATCCGGGAGTCAGAAATAAAAAACAAATGGAACGATATACCAACAAACCTGCCAATGCTTGGCCTATGCGGATGATGTAGCAGTGATTGCAAGAGCAAAAGAGAACCTCAAAAAAAGACATAAGTAGGAAAGAAGAAAGGGGAAGGATGAGAGGACTAAAGATAAATGAGGAAAAAACAAAATACATGGAAATTACAAAGAAGAAGGATAATAAAAACAACAAAAGTTTAGATATAATAAACAACTTAGGGAAAAGATATATGTTTGAAAAAGTAGACAAATTTAATTATCTGGGAGTAACAATAACAGAGAGTGGACAAGAAAGGACGGAGATACAAGAAAGAATAGCGAAACGACGGAGATGTTTGGGGGCAATGAATTCAATATTGAAATCAAAGAATGTATCAAGAAAAGCAAAAGAAAGAATATATACGACAGTTCTCAGACCCACGGTGACATATAGATGCGAAACGTGGAAACTGAATGCAAGAGAAAAGGAGACGTTGGAGGTGTGGGAAAGGAAAACTTTGAGAAGAATCTACGGAGGAAGGAAAGAAGAGGGACTGTGGAGAAGAAGAACAAACTACGAATTAAAATGCCTATATACGAAACCCCTTATAAGCCAAATCATAATAAGCCAAAGATTAGGATGGTTGGGACACGTGGCAAGGATGAAGGAAGAAAGACAGGCAAAGCAAGCCCTAATAAGAGGCAGTAAAGCAAGATTCGGAGTTGATGGGAATCCCGCACGGGGAAAAGCTAACAGGAGACAAAAAGAAGTGGGGACAAGTATGGAACCAAGCCATGGGCCTCTAAGGCCCCTTGAGCTATATAATAATATAATAATATAAACATAACGAATAAGCAGTGACGATAAAGGTGAATCAAGTCCACGCGAGCGGAGCCGCGGGCACGGCTAGTATATATATATATATATATATATATATATATATATATATATATATATATATATATATATATATATATATATATATATATATATATATATATATATATATATATATATATATATATATATATATATATATATATATATATATATATATATATATATATATATATATATATATATATATATATATATATATATATATATATATATATATATATATATATATATATATATATATATATATGTATATATATATATATATATATATATATATATATATATATATATATATATATATATATATATATATATATATATTACTATATAGTATTACTTTTATGGGTATAACACAGATGCTGCAGGTAAGGAGCGTCACACGTGCGGAAACAAGACTGCTTTAAAAGGCTCGTTCAAGGAGTGACAAGCTGAACCTCATACGGATGTGATGTATTAGCTCGACGTATATTCCTAGCATGCACCGCTCTGGGAGGAAATAAGCGGGCTACATTCATCGGACAGTGTTTATGAAAGTACTACTAGAATAGACTCAACGTCACCAACAGTTCCTCGATATTCCAAGGAATGGTGAGTTCTGCGTCTCCAATTAGACGAACAGCTCTTCTTTGAATAGAATCCAACAAATACAGTATATATTTTAGACCATTGTTCGATTACTGGATGAATTTGAACTTTGTAGACAATTAAAAGTTGTTGTGAAGTGTAAAGTTTTCCAATTTAAAATAATATTCCCAGCTTTTGAGAAGCTCTCATTTGTTCCCCAGTCAACGCCCTACAAATTGAGTAACGATGCAAGAGGAATGGAGTATCCCGACATAACTACGCCGGATTCCACACCGCTAAGTTTTTTAGATGAAACTGCTGTCTGTGTTCTAGTAACGTTAAATTTTATTTACACCTCAAGATAGAATTTCTTTCAAGTCTTTGTTAAGTTGAACGACTTCCTGCTGTCTGCGGATATTTGTATGAGTAACCGATGTTCAAATGTCCAAAGTAAATGAAGAAATAGAGTACTGTCATCTGTAAAACTGTAGATTGGAGTCCTGGTACTTTCCAGCAGATTGCCAATGTAAAGGAGAAAAAATGAGACAGTATGGAGCCTTGGGGCACAACAGCGTGGATAGTGAATCTATTAGAAAAAAAACCGCCAACTGCTACTTGTAAAGAACGCTTTCTGAGAAAACACGAGAGCGAAACAAACCCGTTCAGACATACCATAAGATCGTAGCCTAGCCAATAATCTGTTATGATAAACACGATCAAATGCCTTGGATATATGGTGCAATAGCTCAAGATTCTCCAAAATGTTCAATTGCGTTGTTCCAAACATGTGACACAATGATATTGATGGTCGCTAATAATATTGAACGCTTCTAGATATTTTAGAAGATGCTGATTGATATTTCCTATATCTTTCTATATTAGTGAAAGCAAAGCGACTGGTCCATAATTGTTGGGCAAGGTCTTTGACCTTTTCTGGGTATCGGCTAAACTGTAGCACATTTCCAGTAGGAAAAAATATTCCCTTTTTGTAGGATAAGTTGAAAAGTCTACAGAAAACTGAAGTTAGTTAGCTCGCGCATTTTGGGTACTATGGTAAGTACATACACCATTAGCGGCAGTGTGGTGTCTAGCTTCAGTAAAATACGTTTAATCCCACGCTGTCTGAAAACAATATCGGATATCCCTGACTGCACTTTGGGAATAGTAGGTGGTGTTTTCCTTTGGAAATCTATAGTAGAATGAGAAGTAAAGACTTCAGCTAACAAACTGGCTTTATCTCTTTTTATTTATGTTTTTATCGTTCAACACCTCATCTGATTTTGTTTTTAATTCTTTGAATTTGTTTGCACCTGTTTCGGGTACGAACGAAGATGTTATGAATGAATTTTCACACCATTGTGGGTAGGCAAGTTGTCTAGAAGCAAAAGTTTTTTTGCAATTTCGATGGAACGATGGCTGAATGAGCATTTCTTCGAAAAAGGGATATAACCTTCCATGCTATGCATCTCTTTAGCGCAGTCAGATGGGTCGTTGGATTTAAAACAAACATTTAACCAAGGGAAATAAGTGATTAAAAATAGGTCAAGAAGACTGGCAAACTCTCTGGCACAACCAGGAATCAGTGTGGTTCGTTACTAATACACTTGTTGGTATAGACTAGTGACATCTATGGCGTTTTGGAAGGTAAACATACGCCATCAAAACACCGTTCGTTATTAATTGTCATTGTACGAAAAACATAGTTCTTCGTAGCTTTGAATATGTTGTGTTTTGTACCAGGAAAAGACGTTTTGCGGGGAAGTTTAATAACCTTCTTTCATTTGAAGAAAACGGCTGCCAAAAGTGATCTATTGTTGGTTCAAGCTTATGGTGAACATGCTCCAACACCAATTTGGGTAGACTTAGGCCAGCCTTCAACATCACAACGACTGCGCAATATACAGGAAAAGAAAGCTTTGCTGTGTCTTTGGTGGGATAGTAGAGGAGCTGTGTATTACGAACCGCTGAAAGCTTGTGAAACGATTTCTGGCGATCGATACCGACAACGATTAATAAAGTTGAACCGAGTACTGAAGAAAAAACGACCAGAATACGCCCAAAGACACGATAAAGCCATTTTTCAACATGACAATGCTCGGCCACATGTTACAAAATGTGTTAAAATCTATTTGGAAAACATCAAATGGGACCTTTTACTCCACCCGCCGTATTCACCAGATTTAGCCCCTTCAGACCACCACTTATTTCGATCGATGTAGCACAGACTTTCAAAACAACACTTACATTCTTACGAAGAAGTGAAAATTTGGCTTGATGAATGGTTGGCCTCAAAAGATGAAAAGTTCTTCTGGTACTGGATCCATTCTTTGACAGAAAGATGGGAAAAAGTCATAGTTAACGATAGCCAATACTTTGATTATTAAGGTAATTCATTTTGTAATGGAAATAAACACTTAAATGTTACGAAAAATCGACATTATTAACCGAAACACTTATTATATTATAATTAATCTCTAGATTGTTAATTCCTATAGCATAAAACTGTTACTACCTGATTCAATAAAAAAGTGGAATTTTAAAACTAGTCTAATTGGACAATTAATGATTTAAATTAACAAAAACATCAATATGCATAACCTAAAGTTATGAGGCCCTGCAATGTAAGACCAGAAAATTCGTTTTATTTATTATGAAAACGATACAAACGAAATATTGTATAAAATTCTTAAAAGTAAGATTGCCTATCTGTTTCTAGGCATTAATTTGCGATTTTTATATCGAATTTGATTATAAAATCCTTTATTTGGTAGTCTTTATAGTGCAATATATTACAATGATAAATACAAAAGTCAACTGGAGAGCTACATGCTTTAGATTCGATGGCAACTAGACCAGGTCTAATATTATTGCAATTCAATATAACTAATCGCATAATTGTTCAGGTTCAGGTAAATGAGAGGGCATGTGACTATTAAATTGTACTCACATATTAATTTATTAGCTTGTTTATCTTCCAACGTTTCCTTGATTAGAATTAGGTAATTTCAGAACTTGAAGCAATATAATAGGGAAAGAGGCAAATATGGAATTAAACACAGCATCCGTTTTAGATTGAATTTGATAGAAGACGGTGATCCTCTAAGCAAGGCAACTGGAAAAAATCGTGAAAAAATAAAGAAATAACGGCTTTAATGAGATAAACTGCTATGTTTGCGAAAACTGGAAGAAATTATTTGACATAGTTTGACTTTTTGTGAATATAAAGCCTATGCCAACGTAAAGCTACACTCGTTATACAATTGCAAGTATTGTTTATAAAGTATCATAAGTTTTTTTTTATTTTTACATCGTTTGTGTTCTTACATAATCAATATTTTTGGGATAATGTATTACCTTACCAGGTGTACAAGTATGAAATCAGACAACAGATGGTGCACCAATGTAGTTTGTGCTATAAAGATTTGACACTGCGCCATTTTGTTGTGTCATCAACAAGTGTCAGACGCGCACGAGTAATAAATTGGAAATAGTGTTGTGTTTGTTGTGTTCAATATGTCGAACAACGGGCATTTGCGGACAGCATTAATATTTTGTTTTCATTTGAAGAAAACTGCTGTTGAATCATACCGATTACATCGAGAAGCTGCATCGCAAGATACGTGTAAACGATGGTTTCGGCGTTTCAAAAGTGGTGACTTCGATGTTGCAGACAAGGAACGTGGAAAACAGCAAAAAAAAAAATACGAAGATGTGGAATTGCAAGCATTGTTGGACGAAGATGATTTGCAAACACAAAAACAACTCGCCTAGCAATTGGGCGTTAGTCAACAAGCTGTTTCCAATCAGCTACGAGAGATGGAAAAGATTCAGAAGACCGGTAGATAGGTACCACATGAGTTGAACGACAGGCAAATGGAAAAGCGCAAAAACACGTGTCACATTTTGCTCGTACGGTACAAAAGGAAGTCTTTTTTGCATCGTATAGTTAGAGGGGATGAAAAGTGGATTTATTTTGAGAATCCCAAGCGAAAAAAAATCATGGGTAGACCCAGGCGCATCATCCACATCGACCGCAAGACCGAATCACTTTGGCAGAAAGACGATGCTCTGTGTTTGGTGGGACCAGAGGGGCGTGGTCTATTATGAGCTGTTAAAACCTGGGGGGAAACGGTTAATACTAAACGTTACCAACAACAACTGACCGAATGAAACCGTTCGCTGCTTGAAAAAAGGCCAGAATACCGAAAGAGGCAACACAAAGTCATTTTTCTTCATGACAATGCTCCATCACATACGGCAAAACCAGTTTGCGATACGTTGGAAGCACTCAGCTGGGAAGTTCTACCCCATGCGGCTTACTCAATAGACTTGGCTCCTTCCGATTACCACTTGTTTGCATCGATGGGTCACGCACTTGCTGAACAGCCCTTTGGTTCGTACGTGAAAAAATGGCTTGATGAATGGTTCGCAGCAAAAGGGAAAGATTTTTACTGGCGTGGTATTCACACATTGCCCGAAAGATGGGAAAAATGTATAACAAGCGATGGAGCATACTTTGAATAAAGCATTTTTTATCATTCTTCTTCCGAATTTGACATGTTTTTTTTAGAAAAAAAACCCGCATTTCATACTTGTACACCGGGTATGTATAGTAATTTCTTATCCTACTGATCTCAAAACACTATTTTTACTAAATTATATCAGTTTTTGTTGAATTGAGCGATACCACCCACCCAGCTTTTCTCTTATTCTGTGGTATTATTGCAGATATTTAAACAGTAATTTACTTATTCATAGTACTCTATTTATTTCAATAGTCGAAGTCAGAGATTAGACGAAAGCGACTTAAGTTCAGGCTAACTCATCTTTAATAAGACGATCAATTATGAGAGAAGCGCAAAACTTTGTGCAACTTTCCGTTGTAATTATATCTCCGTTGTAATTAAGTTTTCTCTTTTTCTGCCTGCCTCCCTTTATTTCTATCCAGATTTATTATAGATATTTCGAAGAGTTTCTGCTGCTTTCTTATATAAGCTCCAATACGTGATTAATACTAGAATCGAATTGGACGGAAAAAATTAAAAGTTTGAAATGGAAAAAAGGATATGGTTTTCTTGTGCCATTAGAAAAGATCGGCAGTGTTTTACCCAGTGCGTCTCTTGCAAACACCCAGTTCAAAAATAAGTATCGAGTTTTACTGTCTCATACTAAAGAATAACTCAACGCAAGTACAAGTCGATAATTTAATTGACAACTACATTATGATAAAATACGAATCGCAAAAAAAATTGTGAAAATGATTTACCCAGTATCTTGCTTGTAACCATGCAGTTCTAAAATAAACACTAAATTTGAGTATCACACACTAAAGAATACAATCCACTTCATGGTGAAATATTAATTTAAAAAAAATTAGAGATTTACCCTGATTATAAAATAAAAATAACCGGTCAAGTGCAAGTTGAACTTTCGCTATTAGTGTTCCGTACGTCGATTGCTTTTAAAATAAAAAATTTTGTTACGTAGGTACAAAATTATCAGTGACACACCCCAAATGAGTTTTCGACAAAGTTTGTTTCCAATCTTTACTGAAAACTGATGACCCTGAAATTTTTGTTGTTTTTTATATACCAGATACATTATTAAAGGTAATGCACTCGTGATAATTTTCGTTCAATCTACACCCCATGGAGAATATTCCAGAATTTTTTCAAAATTTTTTGATCAGTACTTTTCGAGATAAGGTGGGGGACAGCGATTTTTTTGAAAATAATACAAAGAAACGTGTGCGCAACTAATACATTATATGTATATTTTTTACTCGTGTTTTCACAAGCTTTCATTTGACACCACATTCAATGACCTAACAAAAAAATTTTTTTTCACTTCCGATTTTACCCCCCAAAACTAACCCCTTAAGTCAAAATTTAACTCTCAAAACTACATGGCTCTGATGAGGCCATCAATTCCTATATTATTATCAAATTTCAACTTTCTGTGTCAAATAGTTTCGGAGAAAATCGGGTGTGACAGACAGAGAGACAGACAGACACCGAAGTGATCTTATAAGTGTTCCGTACGGAACACCAAAAATAGTATTTATTAACTAAAAAAATGCAATCCTCTCTTTTAAAACCACATCAAACAAACCACTGTACAGGGTGGTCCAAATCGGACACTTTTAAAGGTAAACCCGTTTATCTAAAGGAGATAGACGAAAACTGATGTCAGTGTCTGAGGCTCAATTTTTATAATAAACTCAATGGTGAACACCGCATATCGATATCTAGTACGGGTTTCAGATATACAGGGTGTTTTTCGAAAATCTGCATTTTGGAAAAATGCTTGTAATTCTTTTCCTACTGAAAATTTTTGAATTCTGTAAAAACATTCTAAAAGCACTTTTTCACGTGGATTTGAACAGTGTAAGTTACATTTTTTTACAACTAATATTTATTATATAAATTGGAAAATGTGTGCATAGTGATGTGTTCAATATGTCGAACAAAGAGCATTCGCAGACAGCATTAATTTTTTTTTTCATTTGAAGAAAACTGTTGTTGAATAATACCGATTACTTCGAGAAGCTTATGGTGAACATGCTCCATCGCAAGATATGTGTGAACGATGATTTCGGCGTTTCAAAAGTGATGACTTCGTTGTTGCAGACAAGGAACGTGGAAAACCGTCAAAAAAATACGAAGACGTGGAATCGCAAGCATTGTTGGAAGAAGATGATTCGCAAGCACAAAAATAATTCGCCGAGCAATTGGGCGTTAGTCAACAAGCTATTCCTAATCGGCTACGAGAGATGGGAAAGATTCAGAAGACCGGTAGATGGGTACCACATGAGTTGAACGACAGGCAAATGGAAAAGCGCAAAGACATGTGTGACATTTTGCTCGCTCGGTACAAAAGGAAGTCGTTTTTGCATCGTACAGTTACAGGGGATGAAAAGTGGATTTAATTTGAGAATCCCAAGCGCAAAAAATCATGGGTAGACCCAGGCGCACCATCCACATCGACCGCAAGACCGAATCGCTTTGGCAGAAAGACGATGCTCTGTTTGGTGGGACCAGAGGGGCGTGGTCTATTATGAGCTGTTAAAACCTGGGGAAACGGTTAATAGTAAACGTTACCAACAAGAACTAACCGATTTGGACCGTTCGCTGCTCGACAAAAAGGCCAGAATACCGAAAGAGGCAACACAAAGTCATTTTTCTTCATGATATACGGGAAAACCAGTTCGCGACACGTTGGAAGCACTCAGCTGGGAAGTTCTACCCCATGCGGCTTACTCACCGGACTTGACTCCTTCCGATTACCACTTGTTTGCATTGATGGGTCACGTACTTGCTGAGCAGCGCTTTGGTTCGTATGAAAATGTGAAAAAATGGCTCGATGAATGGTTCGCGGCAAAAGGGGAAGATTTTTACTGGCGTGGTATTCACAAATTACCCGAAAGATGGGAAAAATGTATAACAAGCGATGGAGCATACTTTGAATAAAGCACTTTTTATCATTCTTCCGAATTTAAAATGTTTTTTTTAGAAAAAAATCCGCATTTCATACTTGTACACCTGGTATAATAATAACTTTAGTGTTTTTTTTTTTTTTTTTTTTTATTGGTCTAGCACACGTGCTGCAGGGAAGTCCCTAAAGCGCTGTTGTTGTTCTTGAATCACTGTAAATTGTACTCGGTGGGAAACACAGCGCTGGGCAAATTATTCCAAAGGGATGACGTTCTCCGTATAAAAGATTGCTTGAAAAGCGTCGTACGCGGAGTAACAAGCAGAACCTCATACGGATGCGAAGCACCAGCGCGACGTGTATTTCTAACATGCACCGCTTTGGGAGGAATTAAGCGGGCTACATCCTTCGAACACCTTCCATGAAAATACTTGTAGAACAGACTCAAGTCGCCAACCGTTCTTCGATGTTCCAGCGAATCAAGGCCGCCCGCCAATTCCGGGTCCCCAATCAGACGGACCGCTCTTCTCTGAACAGAATCCAACAAATGCAGTGTATGTTTGGGAGCGGTGCCCCAAACGTGGGAGCAGTATTCCATAGTTGGTCGAATTTGGGCTTTGTAAAGAATTAACAGTTGCTGTGGGGTGTAAAGCTTTCTGGTTCTAAATAATATTCCCAACTTTTGAGAAGCTCTCCTTGCTATGCCTGCAACATGTTCATGCCAAGACATATTTGCTCCCAAACTAACGCCCAACAAATTGAGCGACGATGCTAGGGGAATGGAGTGCCCCGACATAACTATGTCGGGTTCAGCAACGTTAACTTTTTTAGAAAAAACTGCCGCTTGGGTTTTTGTAGCGTTAAATTCCACTTGGTTACTGTCACCCCAAGATAGAATTTCTTCCAGGTCTTTGTTAAGCTGAACGACCTCCTGCTGTCTGCGGATATTCGCCTGAGCAGCCGATGTCCGAGCGTTCAAGGTGAATGAAGAGACAAGCGTACTGTCATCTGCAAAGCTATAGATTGGATTCCCGGTCTTTTCCAGCAGATCGTTAATGTAAATGAGAAAGAGAGTAGGAGACAGTGTGGAGCCCTGGGGCACACCGGCGTTGATAGTGAGGGTGTTAGAAAGAAATCCGTCGACCGCCACTCGTAAAGAACGCTCTCTGAGGAAACATGAGAGCCACAAACAGAACCTTTCAGACATACCATAAGAGCGCAACTTAGCCAACAGTCCATCGTGCCAAACACGGTCGAATGCCTTGGATATATCAAGAGCAACCGCTCGAGATTCTCCAAAGTGTTCAATTGCGTTGTTCCAAACATGTGTTACATAAGTCAGAAGATCTCCTGTTGATCTATGTTTACGAAAACCATATTGGTGATCGCTAATAATATTGAATCGTTCAAGATATTTTAGAAGATGCTCATTGATAACCTTTTCCATGACTTTCGATATTATTGAAAGCAGTGCAATTGGTCGGTAGTTATTTGGCAAGGTCTTCTTACCTTTTTTAGGTATCGGCTGAACCTTGGCACATTTCCAGCAGGACGGAAATATTCCCTTTCTGTAGGATAGGTTAAAAAGTCTACAGAAAATTGGTGTTAGTTCCCTTGCACAGTTTTTGAGAACTATGGCAGGTATTCCGTCAGCGCCAGAAGCCTTCTTGGTGTCTAGCTTCATTAAAATACGCTTTAGGATGCGCTGTCTGAAGACAACATCGGGCATCCTTGACTGCAATATAGGAATAGTAGGTGGTGTTTTTCCTTGGAAATCGACAGTAGAATGTGAAGCAAAGAGTTCAGCCAACAAGTTCGCTCTCTCAACAGGTGTGGTTGCAATGGAATTATCTGGCCGTGTGAGTGGTGGTATGGTGGATTTGGTAAAATTTTGACTAACTGCCTTAGCGACTGCCCAAAAGGACCTGGAATTGTTGGGACAAGCGAGAAGTTTGTTTCTAATTCGTTGATTGTGTGCCTCCTTGGTTTCGTCGATAATTCCCTTGCATCTGTTTCGGGCATGAACAAAGATGTTTCGATTTAAGGTGTTAGGATTTTCACGCCATTGTCGGTAGGCAATATGTTTAGAAGCAACAGCTTCTTTGCATTTTCGGTCGAACCAAGGCTTGCCGTTGGAGGAGCATTTCTTCGAAAAAGGGATGTAAGCTTCCATACCAGCCAAAATAACATCGGAGACCTCCCTGGCGCAGTCAGATGGGTTATCGGATCGAAAACAAACGTCCATCCAAGGGAAAGTTCGAAAGTATTCCATGAGATCTTCCCATTTAGCAGATTTGTAGTGCCAAATCTTGCGCGGCCTAGGCGCCTCTCTGTCACTGATTGGCAGGATACTCGATGTCGAAAGCAGTTTTATGGTCGGAAGAACCTAACGGCGGATTTACGGTGACCGTGTAAATCTCCGGATTGGTGGTTAAAAACAGATCAAGAAGACTAGCGAACTCCCCGTCTCGATCAGGGATCCGTGTTGGTTCGTCAATAAGCTGAGTTAAGCCATAACTGATTGAGAATGATTCAGCTTCACGACCTTGTTCGTCGGTAGTATTTGAATATTTGAGCCAGTTGATATTGTGGACATTAAAGTCGCCCAGGATGGCAATTTCGGCACTTGGATAGTTACTTTGTAAATGATCGATGGTGTCTGCAAGAGAAGCGAAAAGTGTTCGAAAATTGGTATCACTTGGTGGTCGATACAGGATACAGATGAACCTTGTGGTTTGTTGAGTCGTTATTTTTAACCACATAACATCAAAGTTTGGGGGCTCCAGAGCTTCTTCTCGTTGACAAGAGAGGTCGCTTCTGACAAAAAGACAGGTTCCAAAGTTACGCCTAAATCGGGAATAGAAGTCGTACCCAGGATAAGATAGTTGACCGTGCTGGTCGATGGACTGACCTTGGTTTCACATAGAGCGAGTACATGAGGTTTATCTGATTGCAGGTGTTGATGCACTGAATTTAGTGTGACTTGTTTTATTTTCCTTTGAACGTTTTCAATCAGTTTAATAATTATTATTATTCATTTTTCTAAATAAAAAAGTAGTGAAAAATGATATTAGATTTTGTTTACTGATATAACGAACTATTTTTAGTCATTCGTTATAAACGGACTTCACTGTATAAGTAGACACATAATATATAAAATGGCAGCAAGTCTAAAACAAAGTTATGGATCATTTCTATTTTTTAACCCTTTTTACGTTTATTCAAAGGTATTAAACCCTAGCAATCATAACAAGTGACATTGTGTAAGGGTGTTCAAAAGGTTTTATAGCAGATGGCAAAGGGGACTAGGACAAAAGTGTGCACAGCGCGTGTAAGCGTGCTGTTACAAAATAGTGTTTTAGAAACATAAAAAAGGATTCATACTGAAAATTCCTTTTTTTTTTAATTTAGCAAATCTAATTTTGAATTATCACGACAAAATTACATTAAGATTAAAACTATATATAGGATGTTTTCTGAGTATTTGAGAAATCGCGGTTTTTGAAATTAGACCGTGTCGGTTTGGAATAAATTTCCGACATCTCGCCTCCGATCTCACTAAGCATCTTCAGGGACCTTTACTATACGAAATTAGACAATTATATTGAGCTGGAAGAATTACAAGTCAAGTACAGTAGAACCCCGATTAACCGAGTCGCAATTATCTGAGCTCCGGATTAACCTAGCCAATCTAAGAACCTGATTATCCGAGGTACGCGCGTCTATGCCACGTATTAACCGAGCTTCTAAAATATGTATGTACATATTTCCATTTAAAACCGTCGGGGCCTTCGGGGAATCCCTCTGGCCCGTGTAAGGGGTTCCCCTATTTATGTTTTTGGACTCTTTCAGCATGTAAATTTGCGTGAATGCAGTGCGTTATAGCGTTTATTTGGTTGGAGTTCTGGTAGTTAAGTGTAATTAATACGAACTCCTTTGTTTGAATTTTTGTTTGTCGTATTATAATGGAGCAAAACAAGTGGAAAAAAATCGTCGTTCCTATTGAAGAAAAATTAAAAGCCATCAGAAGAATTGAAGCAGGAGAGACAATTAAAGTTGTTGCACGAGATTATGGAGTAGGTGAGGTAACATTTGGAGATTGGAAAAGAAACGGCACAAAAATAGAAGAGTGGTGTATAAGTCAAGCCTCCTCGTCCTCAGGAAGAAAAAAACAATGAAAACCGGCGACTATGAAAAGGTTAACGAAGCTTTATTCATGTGGTTTAACCAACAGAGATCAAAAGGTGTACCTCTATCAGGTCCAATTTTACAACAAAAAGCAATATGATTAGTAGGCAATTCCCAGATAGATGAGTTTACCGCCAGTTCTGGATGGCTTGACCGCTGGAAAAAACGGTACGGTGTACGACAACTGACTGTATGTGGTGAAAAACTTTCTGCTGATGTGTCATCAATTGAGAAGTTTAAGCAGAACTTTAAAAAGCAAATCAAAGATTGTGGATACACATGTGATCAAATTTATGACTGTGACGAAACTGATCTGAATTATAAAATACTTCCATCAAAAACATTGGCATCTCGACAGCAAAAATGAGCTGTTGGGCACAAACGAGGTAAGGAAAGATTAACTATAATGGTATGTTCCAATGCATCTGGCAAGCACAAAATCCCACTGATGCTGATTGGCAAGTCTGCACGTCCAAGAGCTTTAAAAGACATCTCAGCCAAAGCCCTACCGGTCAGAAGAGCGCATGGATGGATGCGATCTTAGTTAGTAACTGGTTTGAAGAAGAGTTCGTGTCATCTGTGACTAAATTTTTGAACAGAAATCGTCTTCCTATTAAAGAAATTTTGCTAATGGATAATGCCTCCTCTCACCCTGGAGAAGGACTTCATGTGGGCGAAATTGTTGTAAAATTTTTTCCTTCAAATGTAACCAGCATAATGCAACCAATGGATCAAGGAATCCTCGAAAACATTAAGAAAAATTATAGGCGTTTATATCTTGAACATCTGTTAGAATACACAGAAAA
>CM032449.1:213749351-213777346 GCA_019049505.1 Pachyrhynchus sulphureomaculatus
AGTACAAGGAGTAAAGGTTGATCCTGAAAATACAAATAAAATAACAAAAAATACATATTACATTTAATAATAAACATCTTTACGAGCTTGGTCCAGTCAAAACTAAATTTGAAATTATTAATAGAGTTTATGTTTATCGCGAACAGTTTGCGATATGTCTAGCCTATGCTGTTACCATACACAAAAGTCAGGGGCTATGTCTAAACAATGCACTGATGGCCATCAGTTCTTCAGTGTTCACATGCGGTCAAGTATACGAGGCTGGTTTGAAAAGTCCGTGCAAAGTCCGAGAGATGGCACCACCGCGCGTACCGAGGTCATGTTTAGTTAGTAGCATCTCTTGAATGAACGCACACCAAGTTTCAGCCATATTGGTCTATTTCTTTGTGTTTGGCATTCGCGTGAATCAAGGAAGTCGAGTGATTTTCAAGAAATAGATGAAAAAGAATTTCGTGTGGTGATTAAACATTACTTTATGAAAGGCAAAACGCCTCAAGAGACTAAAGAGAAGCTTGATAAACATTATGGTGACTCTGCACCTTCGATTAGAACAGTTTTATAAGTGGTTTCAAAATTTTCGGACTGGCCATATGGGCACAAGTGACGCTGAACGTTCTGGACGGCCTGTGGAGGTTACGACTCCAGAAATCATTGATCAAATCCATGATATGGTGATGGATGACAGAAGAGTTAAGATGCGTGAGATTGCTAGTGCTGTGGGCATTTCGACTGCTCACGCTTGACCAAAAACGGAATCGTGTGAAGTGTTGCAAATGCAGCTATTCCAGAAGAATCCGGAGGACTTTAAGCGTCGTTTCGTCACTGTGGATGAAACATGGATACATTACTACACTTCTGAGACCAAACAAAAATCTACAAGGGGGAATCTGCACCAAAAAAGGCGAAGACCGTTCCTTCGGCCGGAAAGGTTATGGCGACTGTCTTTTGGGATTCGCAAGGGATAATCCTCATCGACTATCTGGAAAAGGGTAAAACTATTACAGGTGAATATTATTCATCGTTATTGGACCGTTTGGAAACCGAGCTGCAAATTAATGGAAATAGGATTCCAACTCGTTTCACATCCCCCATTCTCCAGACTTGGCTCCCTCGGACTACTATTTGTTCCCCAATTTGAAGAAATGGCTGGCGGGACAAAGATTTTATTCAAACGAGGAGGTGATTGCAGACACTAATGGATATTTTGCAGACTTGGACAAATCCTATTATTCGGAAGGGATCAACAAACTAGAACATCGTTGGACGAAGTGTATAAGCCTAAAAGGAGACTATGTTGAAAATAAAAAAGGTTTACCCCAAACACATAAGTAGTTTTTATTTTTGCACGGACTTTTCAAGCCAGCCACTTTCGAGAGTAACAAGTCTGGGCGGATTACATCTAATTAATGTCGACTTCGGTAGTATCAAAGCTCAGGAGTCCGCAATCGTTGAATATAATCGACTTAGAAGCACTTCTCGTTCAGACTTGTCAAAAATTGTTACATCATAGCTTTTGAGAAAAACCAACAGAGACAGGGAGTGGGCCTCCATAGCTGACGTACAAGAAATATTACCCGAGAACAAAAAAAAAGAGGACTACTTACAAAAAGAAATGAGATCCCATCAAAAACATAAAATGTAAAAAAATGCCAAGTCTCGCAACGCAGTCCTTTTTTTATCATAGATTGATAAGATTTCTTGCCTCTTCTTCCACATGGTAGAAACCGTAGATTTAGTTAAATTCAAGTGTTTGCGAATATCGCTTTGTCCATTTTTTATTTTCCTTATCCTATCGTCTTTGTCTTTTAGAACCTTTACGTTTTTGTGTACTCATTTTAAAATAAAAACTTAAACATTCACTTTGCTACTTTGATCAACTATGCATTAGAACCACATAACACAACAAGTGAATTGAAAATAATACTGCTCGAACTAGCGACGCGGCGGAAAATAAGTAGAATAGGGGTTCCCAGCGAGTTTTCGTGAATTTTTCTAGATCAAGTCGCACGATATCGAGCACAGGGAGTGGCAAGTTCGTTATAAACGGACACAAAACATCCCAATTTGGTTCACTACCAATTTCTGAAAGGTGAAATTCATACCAAAGTTATTTTATATACTTAATAATTTATTTTATTATTGTTTTTTTAAATATATTTCTTTAGATGCAGCAAGCAAAATAGGAAGAAACGTGGCCCTACTTCTAAAACAAAATAGACTTATTTCTGAGTTACGACTGTACGACAAAAATAATTCAGTTTGCGTAGTCGCAGAAGACTTGAGCTATATTGATACCAGTACCAAAGTAAAGTCATACTGTGGAACATCAGTTTTAAAGCATGCAGTAACGGTAACTCTTTTCCCTTTTTTTATTTAACTGATTCTGTCCTTGATATGAATCAGAACTGCAAGATAGTCTTGGTTGATAATATTAATTCACACGGATTTGGTCATAATGTTAACAAATAATATTCGCAATAAACTATCAACTAGACTAGCTTGTTTCAGTCAAAGATTATCGTTTATGTGGTGTATTTGGATTTTTTTTGTACCGCTGTTGTATGAGTTGTTCGTGTAAGCCTGTCTCAAATGGTTTGCTTGTTGATAGAGTTTCAACATGGTTTATTTTTCAGCTTAAACTTGTTTTACTGGTTGATATCGGCTTGCGGTAAAGTTTGGTGAAAGGCAATAAAAAGTTGCGAGTTGCGGTACAAACCTTTTTCGAACCGAAAATTGACGGCCTAATTGCGGTCCGTCATAGGCAGGTATACCATAGAGCTATAAATATGTACGTTATGTGTGAAAATTAAAAACTTTCTCGTTTCATAAGTCCTCCAAAGAGGTGCAAATGTTGTCGACTTTCGCAAGGGTTTGGAAAATAAATTCCAATAATTGCAAAGAAGATAGCGAATTTCCTAGAATGCCTTGCCCGGAGCCGGTTAACTTTTGTCATTTGATCGGGACATTCTTTTTGTCGTAAATTGACGACGCAGCTCGAGGATGTGCCGCTAGCCATAAGAAGAGGTATGATTTACTGAGATGATGGGGGCCCAGCCGACTAGTTAAGGGATAATTATCTAATGTGATGGTCGAGGCTGTCCGATCTCCTGGCCAGTGAGCAGTCCGAATTTGACACCATCTGACTTCTATATTTTGGATCACATGAAGGATTTAGTGTACACTACATCAGTCGAATCTGAAGATGAGTTGACAGAGAAAGGTTTTGACAGCCATAATTTATAATTTTTTGTTAGGGTTAATTGAAATTAAAAAGAATTTTTTACGCGTAATTAAAAAGGATTTTTTACTCTTTTTCATTTTGAAATTTAATTGTATTTATAAAAGAAATGTACAACGCACCTTTTATTAGGATTTTTTTCAAACCTGTGTAAAAGGTGACATGTATACCTTTTTGGACAGCTTATGAAACGAAGGAAGTTAATTTCGTAATTTGTACGCCAAGTGTGATACAATTTTTTTTTGAGTACTCCTTTACGATTTAAACGATATTTTAAAAAAATCTTTAAAGGTGATTTTAGACCTTTTGTTTCTGAGATTATGGGAATTTCACGAATGATTTTTAAAGTAGTCACTCTTTCGTCAGCTATTAGATAAGGCGCTATAAGCCTATATAATGGGGCGAAATAATGATAGATAAGGCGATATAAGCCTATATAATGGGGGATAAGGCGAGATTATGGAGATAAGGCGAGATTATGGGAGATAAGGCGAAATAGTGGGAGATAATGCGAAATAATGATAGATAAGGCGATATAAGCCTATATATGGAAGATAAGGGGAAATAATGGGATATAAGGCGAAATAATGATAGGTATGGCGATATAAGCCTATATAATGGGGGATAAGGCGAGATTATGGGAGATAAGGCGAAATAATGATAGATAAAGCGATATAAGCCTATATAATGGAGGATAAGGCGAGATTATGGGAGATGAGGCGAAATAATGGGAGGTAAGGCGAAATAATGATAGATAAGGCGATATAAGTCTATATAATGGGGGATAAGGCGATATTATGGGAAATAAGGCGAAATAATGGGAGATAAATAAGGTGATAAATAAGGTGATATAAGCCAATATAATGAGAGATAAAGCGAATTATGGGAGATAAGGCGAAATAATGGGAGATAAGGCGAAATAATGATAGATAAGGCGATATAAGCCTATATAATGGGGGATAAGGCGAGATTATGGGAGATAAGGGGAAATAATGGGATATAAGGCGAAATAATGATAGATACGGAGATATAAGCCTATATAATGGGGAATAAGGCGAGATTATGGGAGATAAGGCGAAACAACGATAGATAAAGCGATATAAGCCTATATAATGGAGGATAAGGCGACATTATGGGAGATGAGGCGAAATAATGGGAGGTAAGGCGAAATAATGATAGATAAGGCGATATAAGTCTATATAATGGGGGATAAGGCGAGATTATGGGAGATAAAGCGAAATAATGATAGATAAGGTGATATAAGCCAATATAATGAGTAATAAAGCGGATTATGGGAGATAAGGCGAAATAATGGGAGATAAGGCAAAATAATGATAGATAAGGCTATATAAGCCTATATAATGGGGGATAAGGCGAGGTTATGGTTATGGGAGATGAGGCGAAATAATGGGAGATAAAGCGAAATAATGATAGATAAGACGATAAAAGGCTATATAATGGAGGATAAGGCGAGATTATGGGAGATAAGGTGAAATAACGGAGAGACGAGTAGTTTTTCACAATTAGCAGTTTTTGGTTAAAAGTCGGAAAATTTTTTAAAAATCTGAAAACTGCAATAACTCGAAAACCATTGCTTTCAAACTCTCGGTTCATAGGAACAAATTTGTTGCAAACTAGCTCTAGTATAATACCTTTCAAGGAATGCGTCGAATTTCCAATCACTCTATACAGGCTTTGTCGCAATAATGTAAAAATTAATTTTATTGGTGTATTATTATGGCCCTGTATATGATTTATCGAATATAAAGTAATCAGTATTGTTTCTATATATGAAAGGCCTTTTTTTGGTAAAGTATATTTTAAACTTGTTGACCAAAAAAATATCGTCACTGTATTAATTGCAGTAAACCCTGTATATAGTTTTCCAAAAATGTAAAATATATTTTATATAGTTTTCAATATCTGTCTTACTACAAAATTTTGTTTAGATTCGTGGAGCTGTCCGGAGTAAGATATACGCCCAGTTAATTAAACAACAATTCTTTAGAACTTTGTCGTTAAAAAAAAATGTTTGAGAATCGTTTATTAACATTTTGTTTTTCACTTATATATATAAAAATTCACTTAGTTCTATTTAATAGTTTTAACAGACCCGCCGCTAGCCACCTGGAGGCCCGCGTGCAACATCTACTATATCGCCCCCCCAAGAAATTTTATGTGGCCGCCCCTATCCACATCCTATTTTTCCCGATTGTAATTTGTACAAAACACTCTATATTTGCTGCCCCCTGGATGTGCAGGCCGCGTGCGATGCACGCCTACTTACAACGGGCCTTAGTTTTAAAACAAACACCATCAATTAATTCGCTTGATCGTCATAGACCAATGTTTTGATAATACTTTTTAACTGTAACACAGTAAATATTTGTAGGATGCAGACATAGTAATCACCCTTGGAGGCTGTAGAAGAAAAGTGACTGAATGTCCAAAACATCTTTTTGAGAAAAATTTGGATGACGTTCGGCTCGTAGCTTTACATTGCATAGAATTTAACCCAAAAGCTATTTTGTGCATTGCCAAGCCGCCTATCGAAGCATTTGTACCATTAGTTTCGGAGGTATCTTTTTTCTTTTTTATTTTAATTAACAGAGCTTTACTAAAAACAGGTTACATAGAGACGACCTGTTCTAAATTAATCGGAGCGGACGAATAAATTTCTAACTGTGGGGGTTAATCCAAATCTAGAAAAAAGTAGGGCAGAATGGCTGTACTATTATATGAGGCATTGAGACCCAGAGTGGATCAACTTCGCCAACTTCTGCAACATTTCTGCGTTTGTAAGTTTAAGAGGATTTTAAAAGTATATTATTATATGGGAGGAACATTTCAAGCACCTCTTAAACGAATAAATACAGGAAGAATACATTACCGAAGAAAACGAGCAAGAAGAAAGTGAAATGGAAATGATTCTAGAACCAACAAGAGATGAAATAAAAGAAATAATGCTAAGAAGTAAGAACGGAAAAAAGCCAGGCCAAGACGGGATAAACATGGAATTGTTCAAATACGGCGGAGAAGAACTCTGTGAAAGCATGTACGTACTAATTAAACAGATATGGAAAGAAGAACGCATGCCACATGATTGAAAAGGAGGTGAAATTGTAATAATACATAAGAAAAGGCGACTAACGAGTATGCGAAAATTACACAGCCCCACAAAAAAAAAGTGGGGTATACTTTTGATGCGATATATCAGATCCGTAGTATTTTTGCCCGCTGATCACGAATCTGACGTCAGAATATCGCCATCACATCTCAATTTTTTTCTAACCTCAAAAAATAGGTAAAAATTAGTAAAAATTAAGAAAAATATACTCCTAAAAAATTGATTCAAGCTTTTTCATGAATCCAAAGATGTATTAATATGTATTCGGACACGCTAAGCTAATATTCATCAGTTGGATTAAGCCATACAGTTCTGTTTTCTTTCTAACCTCAATAAATCAGACAGATATAGTGCTTCTCGAATGCAAAAAAACGAATTCAAATTAAAATTCAACCGATTTCTTACCAAATTTGGTACACGGAGGTTTTTTGGGTTGTTGATCATGAATCTGAGGTCGGATTTGCAAAATTCAAAATGGCGGATCCAAGATAGCGGACAAAATTTTTGAAAACCAACTGATTCCTACCAAATTTGGTATACAGTTGGGGAATCCTCAAACCTGATACTCTTAAACCCTAAACCCTGAAACCTTAGACTCCCACACACTGTAACCTCAAAAAATAGACCTCAATAACCCTGTAACTTTAAAAATGAGACCCAATAAACTCAAAACCAGGACTTTTAAACCATATACTCTCAAATAGTAGACCCTTAAGCCCTAGAATTGCGAAGGTTAGACCCGCGCCTAACTTTCCTTTTTTTGGCTGTATCTTGTTCGTTTTTCCGCGAATGACCTATTCAAAGGTTTTCTGCCCAAACGCTTTTGAGGACTTGTTTCTCTTTTTAGCGACCAGCAATAGTCCGCTAGTATATGGTCATCCCATCGTCCTTGATACCGATTTTCTATGATTTTCAGATC
The DNA here is from genome assembly GCA_019049505.1 of Pachyrhynchus sulphureomaculatus. NCBI lineage: Eukaryota > Metazoa > Arthropoda > Insecta > Coleoptera > Curculionidae > Pachyrhynchus > Pachyrhynchus sulphureomaculatus. The sequence continues at coordinate 213,756,636 of CM032449.1, forward strand.
TTGGTGAAAACGTTCCCCTTGCTCCTTACTGTAGTCACCAAGATTATCTGGGAAATCATCGATATGGGAGTCCAGGAAATGTAATTTTAGATTCATTAAGCAACCTAATGTTTGAAAATTTTTTACCATTTTCTCGACTATTTCTTTGTACTTAGGACTTTTATTATTTCCCAAAAAGTTTGTTGCGACTTCTTTAAAACTAAGCCAAGCGGCTTTTTCAACTTTATTCATTTTAGTAACAAATAATGAATCTTGAAACAATTTTCCTATTTGTGGCCCGTCAAATACGCCTGCCTTAATTTTAGCTTCAGAAAATTTCGGAAATTTTTTTATGCAAATATTTGAAACATGGGCCGTTTGTATCTAATGCTCTCGTGAATTGCTTCATAAGTCCAAGCTTAATGTGAAGCGGGGGAATAAGAACTTTTCCTGGATCTACCAATGGTGGAAACAATACATTATTTTCACCAGGAGTGAACGATTCTCTTGTTGGCCAAATTTTTTTCTTATAATGACGTTCCCTGTCTCTGCTATTCCACAGACATTTATAACAGGGATAAAGTGTAAACCCTGACTGTTGGCCAAGCAATATTGTTACAATTTTCAGATCTCCACAAATTTTCCAGTTATGATCAGCATATTTTATTTTTATCAAAAGCTGCTTCATTTTTTCATATTGCTCTTCCATAACTGTGAAATGAGCAGTCGGAATGGGAGCGTAAACGTTGGTATTATGCAGCAAAACTGCCTTAATGCTCCGTTTAGAAGAATCAATGAACAGTCTCCATTCTTCAGGATCGTATGAGTTATTTTGAAATTCATCCATTAGACCTTTTACATCGGTACAATATGAAAGTGACAATTCCTCGTCCATTGTGAAATATTTTCGAAATTCTTCATCTCTGTTTCTATAATAAGAAATCGTAGCTTCTGGCTGAAGTAAATGTCTTTTCTTTAAAAAGGAAGCAAGATGCTCTGAACCATCTTTGGATAAGCCTAAATCTCTGACTAGATCACTAAGTTCTGACTGTGATACGAGTATTGGTTCTGGTTTACGGTTGTATGGTAGAAATTCTTTATCTGTGTCACTAGTATATGATAGGGTGTCACTAGAACATTCATTAGTAACCGTGTTTGAATCTTTTTCGACAGTCTCAATGTTTTCGGCATGAACTGATAAGGTGAAATCATTTGTTTCCATAACATCAGCATCAAGTGGTTCAGGAGGCGAAATTAGTTTAGTTGGTCTTGTTACTGTCGAAACATCGTTATAAGTAATAGTGCTTTTATTTTTTCGGTTATGCCTAGATACAACATTCATACAAAAGTAGCAATCATTTTCGCTGTATGGTCTATTCCATATTGCTGGTCTGGAATATTTAATCGCCTTCTTATTGATGTACAACATTATTTTGCAAGAACTGCAAATGATGTGGGGAACCCAATCTGTATCCTGGTGCTGTGTTTCAATGTTTTAAAACAATCCTTATATAAGGTTTTAATCTTATCCGTTATCGGTGACCCCATTTTACTCAATACGTGTCGACAGCAAATATAACAAAATGAATCACTGTTTTTATCGCACTTATGAAAAGTCCTTGTACCGTGAGACCGTTTTCTTGTAGCATTATACTCTACATGAGCCAAGTCACCCACACATGAAGAGCTACGGTCGCTGGATGACGACGGCTGCCGGCCCGCTTTCCCACCCTGACCAACCGCCGATACTGGGTTTCCGAGTCCCTGCATCGTAATTCTCTTTCTTCTACCTGCCATGACGGCATCTAAGCCGTTATCCAGGGACTCTGCCGGCTAGTGGAGTAACACCGTTGCCCACCGTCACCACGTGGAGGTGCCCTGGATGCAGGTAGAAGAATAAAAATCGACCGATGAATTTTCTCGGCGTTCAAAATGGCGCGAAAACATCTGCCATCTTGAATTTTTTGCAAATCCAACCTCAGATTCGTGATCAGCGACCCAAAAAATCCCCGTGTACCAAATTTGGTAAGGATCGGTTGAATTTTAATTTGAATTCGTTTTTGCAAAAAACTAAAATATGTAATAAATAATATAAACCGGTCAAGTGTAAGTTGAACTTGCACAATTAGTGTTCCGTACGTTGATTGCTTTTAAAATAAAAAATTTTGTTACGGTGGTATAAAATGATCAGTGGCTTCACAAAACACAACCCAAATGATTTTTCAACAAAGTTTGTTTCTAATCTTTACTGAAAACTGATGACCTTGAAATTTTTGTTTTTTTTTATATACCAGATAAATTATTAAAGGTAATGCGCTCGTGATAATTTTCGTTCAATCTACACCCCGTGGAGAATATTCCAGAATTTTTTCCAAATTTTTTTATCAGTACTTTTCGAAATAAGGTGGGGGAACGGCGATTTTTCGCGATTTTTTAAAAATAATACAAAGAAAAGTGTGCGCAAGTATTACATTATATATACATTTTTTACTCGTGTTTTCACAAGCATTCATTTGACATCACACTCGATGACCTAGTAAAAAAATTTTTTTTTCACTTCCGATTTCACCCCCCAAAACTAACCCCTTAAGTCAAAATTTAACTTTCAAAACTACATGGCTCTGATGAGGCCATCAATTCCTATATTGCTACCAAATTTCAACTTTCTATGTCAAATAGTTTCGAAGAAAATCGGGTGTGACAGACAGACAGACAGACAGACAGACACCGAAGTGTGTCCGTACGGAACACTAAAAATGTAATAGGCCAACACCAATGCGGATTTACACAAGGAAAATCTACGGTAGATGCAATACATGTGGTCAAACAAGCATTGAAAAGAGCACAACAACATGCACTAAACTTGGAATTGACTTCCATCGAGCATTTGACTCGGTTAAGAGAACTGGATTAAATACAGAACTGGGAGTACCGAGCAAGATAAGACAACTATGTATCATGACACTAAAAGAGACATTCGCCAATGTCAAAACACAAAAAGGAAGAACACAAGATTTCGAAATTAACAAAGGAGTTAGACAGGGACATGCATTATCGGCAACGTTATTCAACCTAACACTACAATATGTACTAAGGAATATAAATCAGGGTTCAATACGAACAAGAGGCAGCCAGGTAGTGGCATATGCGGACGATGTAGTAATTATTGCAAAAAACCAGAAAATAATGAAGGAAATGGTGAGAGAAATAAGCGTAGAAGGAGCAAAAATGGAGTTGAAGATAAATGAAGAGGAAGCCAAAATAATGAAAAATGGAAAAGAGAATGTTCAGGAAATGAAAGGATTAGAATAAACGAATATACCTTCGAAAGAGTAGATAAGATTAAATATTTGGGAGTGACGCTGTATTGGGATGGGAACAAAGAAATGGAAGTAAAGGAAAGATTAATAATAAAAAACAAGTTGTTCCATAGCAATAAGAAATTGTTAAGTAAAGGGTGTTTTTTTTATAGAGGTATAGAACTTTGAAATGGAATAAAACAAAGATGAATTTTTTAAATTGACATGAAATTTACTTTATTCGAAAGATAATCTTCTGGCATTATAATTTAAATATGACTTCTGGCATATGACCGCCACGGCTGGCTCGGACGTAGTCTAATCTGGAGGTCCAATTTTCGATGACTTTTTCCAACATTTGTGGCCATATATCGGCAATAACGCGACGAATGTTGTCCTCCAAGCGGTCAATCGTTTCGGGCTTATCGGCGTAGACTAGCGACTTCACATATCCCCACAGAAAATAGTCTAGCGGCGTTAAATCGCACGATCTTGGAGGCCAATTCACTGGTCCGAAACGTGAAACTATGCGGTTACCAAACGTTTCCTTCAATAAATCAATTGTGGCACGAGCTGTGTGACATGTTGCGCCGTCTTCTTAAAACCATAGCTCCTGCACATCATGGTTGTTCAATTGATGAACGAAAAAGTCAGTAATCATGGCTCTATAAACGGTCACCATTGACTGTAACGTTCTGACCAGCATGGTTTTTAAAGAAGTACGGACCAATGATTCCACCAGCCCATAAAGCACACCAAACAGTCAGTTTTTCTGGAAGTAACGGTGTCTCAACATACACTTGAGGATTATCATCACTCCAAATACGGCAGTTTTGTTTATTGACGTATCCATTCAAACAAAAGTGAGCTTCATCGCTAAACAAAATTCGCTTATGAAAATCGGGATCAACGGCAATCTTGTTTTGGGCCCATTCACCGAATCTACGCCTTGCTAGGTGATCGTGTGGCTTCAATTGTTGCGCGAGTTGGATTTTGTAAGCACGCAAACCAAGATCTTTCCGCAAAATCTTCCATAAAGTGGATGGACACATATCCAATTCCTGTGCACGATGGCGGATAGACTGATTCGGGTCTTCCTCTACGCTACGCTGTACAGCAGCAATGACTTCTTCTGTATGCACTGTACGACGTCTCTGTGGATGCGTATTATCATTTAGAGTAAACGTGGTGCGAAAACGTTCCATAGTTAATCGAACTAATTGCTCTGATGGACTATTATGTTGACCGTAAAATGGACGTAGTGCGCGATACGTATTTCGAACAGAACCATGATTATCAAAATAAATTTGCACAATTTGGAAGCGTTGTTCAGGCGTCAGTCTATTCATGTTGAAATGCCAAACCAAACTAAATATAAATCACTTGACAGTTGACAAAATGGCCGCCAGTTAAAAAAGTGTTGCCAACTTAAAGTTTTATACCTCTATATAAAAAAACACCCTTTAGTAAGATAATAGGAAGAACAGTAAGATGAGGATATATAAGACAATAATACTCCCAAAACTAATGTATGCTACCGAAGTTATAAGCATGACGAAGAAACAAGAGGAAGACATGAGAAGAATTGAACGAAATATATTAAGAGCGATCCTAGAACCAGTAAGAATATGTGAAGGAGTCTGCAGAAGGAGGACCAATCAAGAAATTTTGGAAGAAGTGGAGGAGGACATAGTCAAAAAAATAAAACAGAAGAGATTTAATTGGCTAGGGCACACATGGAGAGCAGGCCCAGGAGCACCAATATATGAAATACTTCAATGGGAACCGTAACGTAAAAGGAGAGGTAGACCGAGAATAGGATGGCTGCAGCAAGTCAAGGAAGACATGGAGGCGGTAGGGATTACGAACTGGAAGGAGAAGACGTCTAACAGAAAACTTTGGAAACATCTAAGCAGAGAAATATAACAACAAGGCAAACGGGTCTGATCAACCCATAAACTAGATCTAGAAAACCCAAAGGGTGGCCCTACCCCAAGAGGGGTGTTTCCAGGCCATTTATTATAATTTGTTATAAGTTTTATTACCAAATATTGAAAAAATGTGGGATAGTCCATTCTGGTTTTTCAACGCCTCATAAATATGGTAAATCTGATAATAAAATTGTTTCTCCAATTTACCATTTTCACATCCAAATTTTTAATAGTTATTATTACACTCCTGGACAAAATTAATGCAACAATATATTAAATCGTACAAATCTCTATATGAATTAATTTTAATAATTTTTTATGAACATTAGTTACACTAAAAGTTAGAAAAAACTTATTCGGATACTTTAAAAGTGAATTAGCTACCAAATTTCTCTATAAGATTCGAATTAAAATTATTCTTAAGACCTAATAACAAAATCGTTGAAATTATGTAATAATGAAAAAAATAAACTGGGACACTAGTAGCAAAATTAATGGTGAAACTGGGACACTAGTAGCGTATGTTGCCTCCTCTACTTCGGATGACAGCGTTTATGCGCCTAGGCATGCTTCTAATTAAATTTTGGATAAAATCTTGAGGAATTTGCTCCCATTCTGTGATAACTGGATTTTCAAGTTCCCTCAGGTTTATAGGTACAGGTATATGACGTTTCACATTTTTCTTAAGGTGATCCCATACATGTTCTATCGGATTCAGATCCGGGCTTTTTGGTGGCCATTGCATAATCGGTATATCAACTTGATTAAGATAATCGAGTACTTCCCTAGCCACGTGAGGTCGAGCGTTGTCTTGCATAAACAGGAAATTGGACCCCACAAAATGACCGAAAGGCATCACATGTTCTATTACAATATTCTCAAGATAGTAGTCAGCATTCATGGATCTCGTACGGACACGAACTAATTCTGTGCGAGCATCAAAGCAGATGCCACCCCAGAACATAACAGAGCTACCGCCGAATGAAATCCTTGCAGAGATATTGCAAGGAGCAAACCTCTCTCCTGCTCTTTGCCACACTCAGTCACAACCATCTATATGTTGTAGACTAACCCTAGTTTCATCTGTGAAGAAAACTTATTTCCAATCATCCACAGACCAGTTTTCGTGATTTCGAGCAAAACGTAACCTGGCAACCGTCTTCTAACTGTTTTAGAAGAAATTGTGACATTGCGAACAGCTTCGAGTTCGTTTCTTATTATAGAACTAGTGATAGTCCTGTTTCTTAAAGCATATTATCTTATAAAACGTTCATCTAGGTCGCTAATACATCGTTTTCGCCGTTGCCCTAGCCTTCTAGAATAAGTCTCTACTTCGTTCAAGCGTCTTACCATACGACTTATTGTGGAACGATGTTTGCCTAACAAATTGGCAACATAACTCTGACAATATCCCTCGTCCAATAAAACTGAGGCTCGCACTACCTCGTGTTCAGTTAAATTCCTTGTTCGATTCATTTTTCTAATTCTTCGGGGTCAAAAATAAAACAGTCTCCCACAAAAACGTATTACTTTGAAAAAGGGAACACTTTATAAGCTTACTTTTAAAGAAAATCTATCGCATTATTACAGAAAATTGTTTATCTCCTAAAAAATTCTTTAAAAACTGTAAATCTAAACGAATTGTTTTGATTTCTGTCATGAACAACGAAACAAAATATGCATAGCCTACTATTCAAACACTCGATAAACTTTAAAACTGACATAAGAAAAAGATAAATTAATTTTCAGATTGTTGCGTTAATTTTGTCCAGGAGTTTATTTTAGATGTCTTTGATACTTTTTTTTACAGGAGTATAAGAGGGCTGGAATATACGACTATAGAAAAATAATTGGTATATCCTCAATTGGGTGTATGAGATCAAACTATTTGGTCAGCCTTGTTAGCGGTCAAAATACATCAGAAGTCAGATGCCCTGTAGTTGGCGGAATCTCAAAATACTGTCTCGTTGCTGTAGTTTCTCAAAGCAGGCCGGAAAAAGTCCACCCGGTAATATTTTAAACGTTAAATAATTATTTACGTGTCAAGACCAGGAAGTGGTCGTTTGCGTGACGGGTAAGCAAATTTCTGGAGCATGCCGTAAAAGTCGCAGCCGTGCAGTAATACTACCACTATCCGGTCATGACTCGTTGATTTTTTAATATAAATGGTAATACCACTACACCAAACACTTTATTTTTGCACTCGACGCGCGTTTCGCTAACCATGTTAGCTTCATCGGGAGCGATGATTGACTAAAGCTAAACTACAAACCTAACCTATTTATACTTAGCCTAACCCTTGAATTACTCCAGCGGAACTATTGACATAGGCAAGGCCATCAGTTCCTGTCAAGTAACCAGTAGAGGGGACTATAAGGAATAGGCCCTCTGTCTTTATTTAAAACTACTTTTACATTTTATGATTTCCATACTTTCGTATGCGTTCAACAATCTCCTATCAGATACATTTTTTATTAATCTTAAATTATCTAATGTTACAGTATGATTAGCTTCAAGGGCATGTTCGGCAATGCTAGACTTTTCTGTTCTATTGTATTTTAAGTGTGCTAAATGTTCTTTAAATCGTGTTTTAATTGACCTTTTAGTTTGCCCAACATACTTTTTGACACAATCATTACAACTAATTTCATAAATTCCACTTTTCTCACAATTAGGAATCTTATCTTTGGGATTTCTTAAGATATTCCTCAGATTGTCTGATGACTTATAGACTAAGGTGAGGCCTACCTTATTAAATACCTCATTGAGTCCCTTGCTATATTTCGGATTATATGGTATGGAGACATACTTGGTGTTATTTTCTTCGCGTGTAAAAAAGGTGGAATTCTGAATATTAAACCTAAACTTATGTCTATTTATTAGCTTATTTACTAAGTCATCGTCATAACCATTAACTCTAATTATATTTCTAATACAATTCCTTTCTTTATTAAAGTTTACTCTATTCAGAGGGAAAGTGACCAAACGATGAACTAAAAAATGTAATGAGGCTAATTTATGTTGTTTACAGTGAAATGAATCATTAGGAATATATCTATCTGTTACTGTGTCCTTCCTGTAGTTATCAAATTCTAATCTGTTATTTATTTTTATTAATTAAAATATCTAGAAAAGGCAAATTGTCCTTTGTTTTCAACTTCGTAATTGAATTTAATGGAATCATACCGGCTATTTAATTTAGAAACAAAATCATCAATATTTGCTTTCTTTGTATCAAAAAATCGCGAAAATATCATCCACATACCTATACCATACCCTTGGGAAATATTCGAATTCTTGACGGGCTTCGATTTCAAACTTACTCATGAATAAATTGGCTATGAAAGGTGATAAGCAATTACCCATAGCTGTTCCTTCTTTCTGAACATAAAATTGATTGCTATATTGGAAATAATTTTGTTCCATACAAAGTTTAGATGATGTTAAGTATTCACGAATAATTTCGTCCTCAAAGTCATTCATTCTAAGTAATTCTTCGAAATATTGTAACATTTGTAGAATTGGCACACTTGGGAACAAAGAACTAACATCAAAAGAAATTAAGACTTCACCTTCATTAAGAACTAGATTTTTTGTTTTATTAATGAATTCTAACGAATTCTTCACTGCGAAAGTGTTTAATGGTAACTTCTTAATTTCTTTTGATAACAATTTGGATATTACATATGTGGGTGATCCGACCGATGAAACAATGGGTCGCATTACTTTTCCAGGTTTGCGAATTTTGGGTAAGCAATACAATTTTGGTATGGTCGGATTACTACTCACATTTAATTTAAATTTTAGCGAATCGGAGACAAGGTTCTTACCTTTTTTTAAAGAATTTTTAACCTCTGATATCATTCTCGATATGGATTTCTTATTACCTTTTTAAATTAAATTAAATGTGAGTAATCCGACCATAACAAAATTGTGTTGCTTACCCAAAATTCACAAACCTGGAAAAGCAATGCGACCCATTGTTTCATCGGTCGGATCACCCACATATTTACTATCCAAATGGTTATCAAAAGAACTTGAGAAGTTACCATTAAATACTTTCGCAGAGAAGAATTCGTTAGAATTCATTAATAAAACAAAAAATCTAGTTTCTTAATGAAGGTGAAGTCTTAATTTCTTTTGATGTTAGTTCTTTGTTCCCAAGTGTGCCAATTCCACAAACGTTACAATATCTCGAAGAATTACTTAGAATGAATGACTCTGAAGACGAAATTATTCGTGAATACTTAACATTATCTAAACTTTGTATGGAACAAAATTATTTCCAATATAACAATCAATTTTATGTTTAGAAAGAAGGAACAGCTATGGGTAATTGCTTATCACCTTTCATAGCCAATTTATTCATGAGTAAGTTTGAAATCCAAGCCAGTCAAGAATTCGACTATTTCCCATTTTTTCGCGATTTTGATACAAAGAAAGCAAATATTGATGATTTTGTTTCTAAATTAAATAGCCGGTATGATTCCAATAAATTCACTTACGAAGTTGAGAACAAAGGACAATTGCCTTTTCTAGATATTTTAATTATTAAAAATAATAATAGATTAGAATTTGATATCTATAGGAAGGACACAGTAACAGATAGATATATTCCTAATGATTCATTTCATTGCAAACAACATAAATTAGCCTCGTTACATTTTTTAGTTCATCGTTTGGTCACTTTCCCTCTGAATAGAGTAAACTTTAATAAAGGAAGGAATCGTATTAGAAATATAACTAGAGTTAATGGTTATGACGATGACTTAGTAAATAAGCTAATAAATAGACATAAGTTTAGGTTTAATATTCAGAATTCCACCTTTTTTACACGTGAAGAAAATAACACCAAGTATGTCTCCATACCATATAATCCAAAATATAGCAAGGGACTCAATGAGGTATTTAATAAGGTAGGCCTCACCTTAGTCTATAAGTCATCAGACAATCTGAGGAATATCTTAAGAAATCCCAAAGATAAGATTCCTATTTGTGAGAAAAGTGGAATTTATGAAATTAGTTGTAATGATTGTGACAAAAAGTATGTTGGGCAAACTAAAAGGTCAATTAAAATACGATTTAAAGAACATTTAGCATTTTAAAATACAATAGAACAGAAAAGTCTAGCATTGCCGAACATGCCCTTGAAGCTGATCATACTGTAACATTAGATAATTTAAGATTAATAAAAAATGTATCTGATAGGAGATTGTTGAATGCATACGAAAGTATGGAAATCATAAAATGTAAAAGTAGTTTAAATAAAGACAGAGGGCCTATTCCTTATAGTCTCCTCTACTGGTTACTTGACCGGAACCGATGGCCTTGCCTATGTCATTAGTTCCGCTTGAGTAATTCAAGGGTTAGGCTAAGTATAAATAGGGTAGGTTTGTAGTTTAGTTTTAGTCAATCATCGCTCCTGATGAAGCTAACATGGTTAGCGAAACGCGCGTCGAGTGCAAAAATAAAGTGTTTGATGTAGTGGTGATATATACTGAGTAGTATCATTGTGCCAAAGATTTCACATTCCCAACTTAGTTAATAAATGCTTATGCTATGCAAGGATTAGTTTTTGACCAATTGGATATTTTAATGAAGTTATTCGGAAAAAAAAAAAAAAAAAATAGAAAATAAAAAATAAAAAAAAAAAAAAAAAAAAAAAAAAAAAAAAAAAAAAAAGAAAAAAAAAAAAAAAAAAAAAAAGGGAAAAAAAAAATATTTTCGGTGTTAGTTTGGTAAAAACTATATTATCTTTGATATTAAAATGTGTTATTTTAACTTTGATTTAAGATGGTCAAAATAAGCTATATACTGGAGAGAAAGAAAGCTAAGGAATTTGGTGAAATTTGGCTTTTATACGTCGCCCAATACAGTTCTAGTTTGTCCACCTCGAATATAACAATGCACATTTCATTTTATACGAAACTAGCTGTGCCCGTGGCTCCGCTAGCGTGGACTTGATTCACTATTATCCTTATGTTTCTTAACGTAACATAGAACATACAGTCCCTGGCCAAATTATTAGACGCACTGCAAGATTTCATGTAAAATATTAATTACCTAGTGATATTGTACCGTTTTATTATTTTAAATTGATTTGTTTTTATTTTATATTATCCAATCAATTACCTATTTATTTGACATAAATAAAACAGCATTTAATTTAGAAAAGCATAAGTTTATTAAGTTTTAAAGAAAAGTGAAATTAATGTTAGTAAAAGTCAATATTTAGTTGAGCCACCTTTAGCCGCTATCAAAGCTTTTAATTCTGCGCGGCATGCTATCAATGCAAGATTGTACTGTCTCCTGCATTTGAGGATGATGATTCCACAAATAATCTTTTCTAGGAGCTGGGTTTTGTTGGTAATCACATCTTTAGCCACTTCTCTTTTCATCAGCTCCCACACATTTTCAATGGGGGGGCCAATCCAACAGAGGGATATTTTTCTCTGCCAAAAAAGCTTTAACAGACCGAGCAGTGTGGCAGGGAGCTCCATCTTGCATAAAAGTGAATGGTTCCCCATTTGGAAACCATTCTCTGAGCTGCGGAATCAACCGATTTTGTAATACTTCTTTGTACTGATCTTGCCTCATTATTCCTTTGACGACGTACAGACGTCCAGTGCCCTTGCCGCTGATGACTGACCAAATCATCACTTTGGTGGGATGTTTAACCGTCGGGACGACACAATCAGGATGAAACTTTTCTCCATGACGACGACGCACATACTGAGCTTTATTCTGCAAAATTTCGAATGTGCTTTCGTCACTGAAGCAGACCTGTCAAAAATAGGAAAAAATATATAAACTTCCATGTTTATTTGCTTTATTTAACTGAAAATGATAATAATGTATCAATTATTGATTAAATTGCTGTATCTTACCGATCTCCAGAAGTCCACATCTTTGTCTTGCCATTGTTTGGCCCACTTCAGGCGCTTTGCTTTCATTGCAGCTGTTAACTTGGGCTTCCTGGCGGGGCCTTAAAATCTAATTCTTTCAATTTTCTTCGAACAGTGCGCTCAGAAGCATTTACGCTAGCATCCTGGAGTTGTGATTTTATTACCTTTGTGGTAGCAAATCTGTTTTCTACACAAATTTTCTTCAAACATCTCTCTGACCGTGGAGTGAAAATTGGTTTTTCTACCGCATCTTTTCTTTCTTTTCGGGCTTAATTCCTTCCCTGACTCAATTTTCTTTTTTTATGCGTCGTACACTAGCTTCAGAAACCTCCAATCTTCGTGATATTTCTCAGTTTGTAAATGTTTTCGCAATCACAAGGGCCTTCACTTCAGCTTTTTTACGTGGTGAAAGATCGCCTTTTCTACCCATAATGAAAATAGTCCAATTACTTTTTTAAAACACTGCATACAAAATAAACTAATAACTGAGTAGTATAAAACTGTTAAACAAACAATCACAGTCCATAAAGCCACAGAAACACGTCCGTACCTGACTCGATTCCGATCGCGACTGATACAGGTTTGTACTTATTTACGTTCATGTATCACTTTGTCAACACAGTGTTGCCATATGTTAAAAATAAATACAAATATGTAGTCTACAACAATTCTTTTAAATAAAAATCAATAATATTGTAGTTTAAATATACCATTATTGCATAAAAACTCTTAAGAAACATAAAATTACTAAAAAAAATACAGTGCGTCTAATAATTTGGCCAGGGACTGTATGTAGTTTAAAAAAAACACGTAAATCGGATAAGTGGTTCTTGAGTGCTAAGCGCACTAACGGACCGACAGAGAGACATTGCATTTTATATATTGTATTCTTTGTTACATGATATTGTTCCATATTTAACGGTTCAAGCAGCGTATTGCAAGAGAGTGCGCGAGTGGCAAACTTTTTTCCGACTTGATTCACTATTATCGTCACTGCTTATTTCTTATATTACCTAACGTAATAAAATATATCCTATTACCTGGCTAGCGAACATATGTATAAATCTAAAAAAAAAACACGTAAATCGGATAAGTGGTTCTCGAGTGATAAGCGCACTAACGGACAGACAGACAGAGAGACGTTGCTTTATATATATATATATATATATATATATATATATATATATATATATATATATATATATTATAGATTATAGATTATAAGTATTATATAACCTGGAAAGAAAACATATGTTTGCGTAGTTCACCATCACCCAGGATTATAAATTTTTGTTTAATTTCCCAGGTTTTAAGTTGTAGATGTTCTGGTATATGAGACTGCGTCCTATTAAAAGGATTAAAAGATCGCAGCATTTTCAAAACTTACTGTGCGATTGTTGCAGGTCGCTTGAGCATGTTTGAGTGCCACCTGATACTTTGACTTTGGTCCTGGGAACCGCGGACACAGCTGCAGTTTTTCCATTGTGATTTTGTATAGCTGAAAACAATAGATAGGCCTATAATTATAAATAGCTGAAGATAAATTGAGATTTAAAAAATTATAATATATTAATTCAACAAAGTAAAAGTAAAAAGCAAGTTACAAATTTAATCGCAGTACTATAGCAGTTATGTACTACCAAGACAAGACTATGTGAAGTTGAAAACATATGTATAATTTTTCACTGTTTCATGTGGTTGAAAATAAGTTTCTAGGAGGCACTAAAATATATTTTAAAAGGCATCCTCTTGTCCTTGCCTCTGAATAATTTTGTATAACAAAATCGAATATTTATTTATTAACTTACCTTGTACAGGAGGACCTGTACCATTAGTAGCGGCGCCAGTACCATTAGTTGGACCATTTCTCTTTACGTACCCAAAACTCTGAGGTACCCCTCTCAATTAATTGCTCCAAGGCTGTTTACTTCTAATATTAATAGTTTCTAGTGTTGTAATTAGTAGAGAAATAAGCCTATTTTTATTGAATATAGTAGAAACTAACTGTACCCGCTGCTCACCTCGCGTGCACTTGATTCACTATCATCGTCACTGCTTATTCCTTATGTTACCTAACGTAACAAAATATATTTTATAATCTGGCCAGAGAATATGAATGTATGAATTAAAAAAAAACACGTAAATCGGATAAGTGGTTTTCGAGTGATAAACGTACTAACGAACAGACAGACAGACAGAGAGACTTTGCATCTTATATATATTCTTTGCTGCATGATATTGTTCCATATTTGATGGTTTAGGCAGTGGATTGCAAGAGAACGCGCTAGCGGCAATTTTTTTTCCGACTTGATTACTATTATCGTCACTACTTATTATGTTACCTAATGTAATAAAATATATCCTATGTTACTCAACGTAAAAAAAAACATGTAAATCGGATAAGTGGTTCTTGAATGATAAGCGCACTAACGGCGTGCAAGTATGAAATGCGGATTTTTTTTTTTTCTAAAAAAACATGTTAAATTCGGAAGAATGATAAAAAGTGCTTTATTCAAAGTATGCTCCATCGCTTGTTATATATTTTTTTTTCCCATTTTTCGGGCAATTTGTGAATACCACGCCAGTAAAAATCTTCCCCTTTTGCTGCGAACCATTCATAGAGCCATTTTTTCTCAACTTCGTATGAACCAAAGCGCTGCTCAGCAAATGCGTGCCCTATCGATGCAAACAAGTGGTAATCGGAAGGAGCCAAGTGTGATGAGTAAGCCGTATGAGATAGAACTTTCCAGCTGAGTGCTTCCAACGTGTCGCGAACTGGGTTTTCTGTATGTGATGGAGCATTGTCATGAAGAAAAATGACTTTGTATTGCCTCTTTCGATATTCTGGCCCTTTTTCAAGCAGCGAACGGTTCAAATCGGTCAACTGTTGTTGGTAACGTTTAGTACTAACCGTTTCGCCAGGTTTTAACAGCTCATAAAAGACCACGCCCCTCTGGTCCCACCAAACACAGAGCATCGTCTTTCTGCCAAAGCGATTCGGTCTTGCGGTCGATGTGGATGGTGCGCCTGGGTCTACCCATGACTTTCTGCGTTTGGGATTCTCAAAATAAATCCATTTTTTATCCCCTGCAACTATACGATGCAAAAACGACACGTGTTTTTGCGCTTTTTTTTTCCATTTGCCTGTCGTTCAACTCATGTGGTACTCATCTACCGGTCTTCTGAATCTTTCCCATCTCTCGTAGCCGATTAGAAACAGCTTGTTGACTAACGCCCAATTGATCGGCAAGTTGTTTTTGTGTTTGCGAATCATCTTCGTCCAACAATGCTTGCAATTCCACATCTTCGTATTTTTTTTTTTGGCGGTTTTCCACTTTCCTTGTCTGCAATATCGAGGTCACCACTTTTGAAACGCCGAAATCATCGTTCACCGCGTATCTTGCGATGGAGCATGTTCCCCATAAGCTTCTCGAAGTAGTCGGTATGATTCAATGGCAGTTTTCTTCAAATGAAAACAAAAAATTAATGCTCTTTGTTCGGTATAAATTTCGACATATTGAACACAACAACACAACACTATACATACACTTTTCGAATTTATCTCTCGTGCGCGTCTGACACTTGTTGATGACACAACAAAATGGCGCAGTGTCAAATCTTTATAGCACAAACTGCATTGGTGCACCATCTGTTGTCTGAAATCCGCATTTCATACTTGTACACCTGGTATATATATATATATATATATATATATATATATATATACATATATATATATATATATATATATATATATATATATATATACATATATATATATATATATATATATATATATATATATATATATATTATATATATATATATATACATACATATATATATATATATATATATATATATATATATATATATATATATATATATATATATATATATATGTATTATATATATATATATATATATATATATATATATATATATATATATATATATATATATATATATATATTATAGAAGATTATAGATAACCTGACCAGAGAACAAATGTATGAATTAAAAAAAAAATATATGTAAATCGGATAAGTGGTTTTCGAGTGATAAGCGCACTAACGTACAGACAGACAGATACACGTTGCATTTTATATATATTACATTCTTTGCTACATGATATTGTTCCATATTTAATGGTTTAGGCAGTGGATTGCAAGAGAACGCGCTAGCGGCAAACTTTTTTTCCGACTTGATTCACTATTATCGTCACTGCTTATTCCTTATATTACGTAACGTAATAAAATATAGCCTATAACCTGGCCAAAGAACATATGTTTGTTTAAAAAAAAAAACACGTAAATCGGATAAGTGGTTCTCGAGTGATAAGCGTACTAACGGATAGACAAACAGACAGAAAGACGTTGCATTTTATATATATTATAGAAGACATAACCTGTGTTTCAGAATTAGACGCGTCTAATCCTTGTACCAGGGTCCAACGAATACTATTTAGCAAATTATGGACCAGTTAAGTTCAGTAGTAATTTCAATTTTTAGCAACACCATAAAATAATTCAAGAATCAATAGGGATTGCAGAGGATGAAGTCATCAAGATGTACGGGGATAATGGTACAGTTTGTCTGGCTCCTGCTCTGGCAATAACTAGATTTGTAAAATTCTCAATTAAAGGCCCTAAGTGGGGAAACAAACAGCGTAGATTGTGCTTTTGTTAAACAAACTGGGCATATTGAGCAGTTTTTTACCATACATGACGTCAATTGTCAGATTAGGTAAGATTTGTATTTTATTTATTTATTTATTTATTCATTCCTTTATTGCCATCAAGATTACATAACGTAAAAAAGCAACGTCACAAAAAAGTAGAATATATGCATATAGCCAACAAAATATAAGACACCGTACAGAGGACAAAATCTTATAACTATTGATAACTAAAATTATTGATGAAAATCAAAAGAATAGAAACATTCTGAGAGAGCAAACCTTTTTGCTTCCTTTTGAACCTCTCAATCCCCTCAATGTTCCTGATCTCCAATGGGAGAAGCCGATATGCCTTTATGCATTTAAAATATGGCATGGTAGGGCGCTCGTAATTTGTTTCTACCTCTAGTCGTGATTGCCATATCTGGAGCATATTCATTCCTATTTGTCAAGAAAAATGATGGATTCTTCTTAACAAAGGTGACCAAAGCCATGAAGTAGAGACCCGGGACCATAAGTAACCCCATTTCAATAAAGTATGGTCGACACGACATTAGAGGATGTAAATGACGCATGCATCTCACAATTCTCTTTTGTGCCCTAAAGATATCCCTAGCAAATCTTGAAGATCCCCAGAAAGAAAATCCCATAGTTTAATTGGGATTGAACATAAGCAAAATAGGAAAGTTGTATGCTATTTGATGATACAATATATCTAAGTCTTCTAATAAGAGCACACGCACTATTGAGCTTAGACCGAAGTGTCACTGCATGTATTTCCTAACAAATACTTGAGTCAATATCAACCCCCAAAAATTTTGAGTATTGACTTTAGTTCATGTCGTACATATAGTGATTGTGTGGGTGTCTTATTTTTATTAAATAATACGAGGCTGGTTTGAGAAGTCCGTGCAAAGTCCGAGAGATGGCACTACTGGCGCGTATCGAGGTCATGTTTAGTTAGTAGCATCTCTTGAATGAACGCACACCAAGTTTCAGCCATATTGGTCTATTTCTTTGTGTTTGGCATTCGGGTGAATCAAGGAAGTCGAGTGATTTTCAAGAAATGGACGAAAAAGAATTTCGTGTGGTGATTAAACATTACTTTATGAAAGGCAAAACGCCTCAGGAGACTAAAGAGAAGCTTGATAAACATTATGGTGACTCTGCACCTTCGATTAGAACAGTTTATAAGTGGTTTCAAAATTTTCGGACTGGCCATATGGGCACAAGTGACGCTGAACGTTCTGGACGGCCTGTGGAGGTTACCACTCCAGAAATCATTGATCAAATCCATGATATAGTGATGGACGACAGAAGAGTTAAGGTGCGTGAGATTGCTAGTGCTGTGGGCATCTCGACTGAACGGGTACATAATATTTTGCATAAACATTTGGATATGAGAAAGCTATCCGCAAGATGTGTGCCGCGATTGCTCACGCTTGACCAAAAACGGAATCGTGTGAAGTGTTGCAAGGATGGTTTGCAGCTGTTCCAGAAGAATCCGGAGGACTTTAAGCGTCGTTTCGTCACTGTGGATGAAACATGGATACATTACTATACTCCTGAGACCAAACAACAATCTAAACAATGGGTTACCAAGGGGAAATCTGCACCAAAAAAGGCGAAGACCGTTCCTTCGGCCGGAAAGGTTATGGCGACTGTCTTTTGGGATTCGCAAGGGATAATCCTCATCGACTATCTGGAAAAGGCTAAAACTATTACAGGTGAATATTATTCATCGTTATTGGACCGTTTGAAAACCGAGCTGCAAGGAAAACGCCCGCGATTGGCCCACAAGAAAGTCCTTTTCCATCACGACCACGCACCAGCACACACCTCAGCAGTTGTGGTCGCAAAATTAATGGAAATAGGATTCCAATTCGTTTCACATCCCCTCTATTCTCCAGACTTGGCTTCCTCGGACTACTATTTGTTCCCCAATTTGAAGAAATGACTGGCGGGACAAAGATTTTATTCAAACGAGGAGGTGATTGCAGACACTAATGGATATTTTGCAGACTTGGACAAATCCTATTATTCGGAAGGGATCAACAAACTAGAACATCGTTGGACGAAGTGTATAAGCCTAAAAGGAGACTATGTCGAAAAATAAAAAAGGTTTTCCCCAAACACATAAGTAGTTTTTATTTTTGCACGGACTTTTCAAACCAGCCTCGTATAAGGCCCGTTTTTATTCCCATTAAGACAAAGGTAATTTTTTTCACACTACTCAGCCATTCTTGCCACTATACGAGAACAGATGACTGACAGGCTAGCGATAGAAGAGCTTGACAAAATGACCGATGTGTCATCAACAAATTGACAAGCCATTCCATCCCCATCATCATCATCCACATCCTGCTGCCGCAGCAGATAGTCCTGTAAATCGTTCCGGTTTAATGGAGATCCGGATTATCGAGGTGGCACTGTAATTAGAAAAACTACTAGGTTTAGGTATATAACATTATTAATAAAACAGTTATAAAATTTTATGCAGAATTTAAAAATAAATTAGAAAAAAAAACCGGTCAAGTGCAAGTTGAACTTGCACAATTAGTGTTCCGTACGTTGATTGTTTTTTAAAATAAAAAATTTTGTTAGGGTGGTATAAAATGATCAGTGACTTCACAAAACACACCTCAAAGGAGTTTTCAACAAGGGTTGTTTCCAATCTTTACTGAAAACTGATGACTTTGAAATTTTTTTTTTTTTATACCAAATAAATTATTAAAGGTAATGCATAATTTTCGTTCAATCCATACCCCGTGGAGAATATTCCAGACTTTTTTCAAAATTTTTCGATCAGTACTTTTCGAGATAAGGTAGGGGACAGCGATTTTTTAAAAGTAATACGAAGAAAAGTGTGCGCAAGTATTACATTATATACGAGTATATATATATATATATATATATATATATATATATATATTATATATATATATATATATATATATATATATATATTTTTACTCGTGTTTTCACAAGCTTTCATTGGACATCACACTCGATGACCTAGTAAAAAAAAATTTTTTTCACTTCCGATTTCACCCCTCAAAACAAACCCCTTAAGTCAAAATTTATGTTACGGTGGTATAAAATGATCAGTGACTTCACAAAACACACCCCAAATACGTTTTTTAACAAAGTTTGTTTCCAATCTTTACTGAAATCTGATGACCTTGAAATTTTTGTTTTTTTTATATACCATATAAATTATTAAAGGTAATGCACTCGTGATAATTTTCGTTCAATCTACACCCCGTGGAGAATATTCCAGAATTTTTTTTCGAAATTTTTTGATAAGTACTTTTCGAGATAAGGCCCGGGACAGCGATTTTTCGGGAATTTTTAAAAATAATACAAAGAAAAGTGCGCGCAAGTATAATATTATATATATATTTTTTACTCGTGTTTTCACAAGCTTTCATTTGACAGCACACTCGATGACCTAGTAAAAAAATTTTTTTTTCGCTTCCGACTTCACCCCCCAAAACTAACCCCTTAAGTCAAAATTTAATTCTCAAAACTACATGGCTCTGATGAGGCCATCAATTCCTATATTATTACCAAATTTCACCTTTCTATGTCAAATAATTTCGGAGAAAATCGGGTGTGACAGACAGACAGACAGACAGACAGACAGACAGACAGACAGACAGACAGACAGACAGACAGACAGACAGACAGACAGACAGACAGACACCGAAGTGATCTTATAAGTGTTCCGTACGGAACACTAAAAAAGATGTTCCATTTAAAACAAACATGTTATATCGGCCACACCTTTTTGAAATACCTTGTATACTCAAAAATAATTTTAAACTGTGCACCTTAACATTCCCTAAAACTATTGTGTTTATAACATTTTTTTCGTCTTCCCCGAAACAAATGAGATAATGAACTTTACTCTGTCATT
>CM032449.1:213777446-213834860 GCA_019049505.1 Pachyrhynchus sulphureomaculatus
CTTCGGAATCTAGTACAAAATTCTGCTAACATTTTATTTGATATAGAAGATATTCCATTCATTTTCGAAGATAATGAGCAAGCGAAAGTCACTAAAGAATGGGACAGTGAGGATGAGTTACCGTTAGAAGTAATTCGTCAAGAAGAACTTAGAAAAAAATCAGTTGTTTGGACAAATGATGTCACTCATACAACACGCGTAAACCAATTTGTGTCTAAGGCAGGGCCTAATGTTCCTGACAACGTTGAAACTCCTACCGATATGTTTTTGTATTTGTTTCCGGATTGTTTCATATCTGAAATTGTTTTTTCAGACAAATTTGTATGCCTTACAAAAAAATGGTGGCAGCAACTACTTTATTCCAACCACCAACAAAGAAATAAAATCATTTTTGGGTGTAAACATGCCAATGAGCTTGAAAAAAATGCCAAGTTATAGAGACTACTGGTCCTCGAGAGAAGAACTTAGGGATTATTTTATAAGTTCTGTTTTATCTCGTGACAGATTCACCTGGCTTCTAAGTAATCTTCACGTAAATGATAACTCAGTACAGCCAAAAAAAGGTGAGGCCAATTATGATAAATTGTACAAAATCAGGCCATTACTTTCTAAATTGACACAAACTCTTGGCTCTGCTTTGAATCCTGGTGAATTTCAATCAATCGATGAATCTATGATCAAATTCAAGGGGAGAAGTAGTCTTCGCCAGTATATGCCAATGAAGCCCACGAAACGCGGCTACAAGGTATGGATTCGGGCTGATTCTACTGGATTTGTATCTGAGTTCCAAATTTATACGGGGAAAGTTGATCAGTCAGTTGAGAAAAAAATTGTGACATCGCGTAGTAAAAGATCTAACAAGGGCTTTAGTTGGCAAGCACCACAAAGTATTCTTCGACAATTTTTTCAACTCTGTAGAATTGCAAAGAGACTTGTTAGCTGATGGCATCTATGCATGTGGAACTGTGCGTAAAGGAAGGAAATATTATCCAGAGCTCAAAGTGGATAAACACATGAAAAGGGGCGACATAGATTGGAGAGTTTCTACAGATGGATTAGCAGCACTGAAGGATGGATCGAAGAACCGTTTTGTTTTAGAAAACTATCATGACCCATCCATCATGGAAGTTGTCTCTAGAAAACAGAAAAATGGCAATACAGAATAAATCCCATGTCCTGTTATGGTCAAACATTATAATAAACATATGGGATACGTAGATCGATTTGACATGCTGAAAAGTATCTATGAAATCGATCGAAAAGCCCACAAGTGGTGGCACCGCATTTTTTTTACTTTGTAGATGTTTGTGTTGTGTTTAAATTCATTAAAATAAATAAGTTAAATAAATTAAATTCAGTAAAATAAATAAGTTAAATAAATTAAATTTATTAAAATAAATAAGTTAAATAAATTAAATTCAGTAAAATAAATAAGTTAAATAAATTAAATTCAGCAAAATAAATAAGTTAAATAAATTAAATTTATTAAAACAAATAAGTTAAATAAATTAAATTCATTTAAATAAATAAGTTAAATAAATTAAATTCATTAAAATAAAAAAGTTAAATAAATTAAATTCAGTAAAATAAATAAGTTAAATAAATTAAATTTATTAAAATAAATAAGTTAAATAAATTAAATTTATTAAAATAAATAAGTTAAATAAATTAAATTCAGCAAAATAAATAAGTTAAACAAATTAAATTCAGTAAAATAAATAAGTTAAATAAATTAAAATTGGGAGAGAGGGCGAGGTGTCACGAATGATCTGTTCCCAGATTGGTGGTTGTTAAGATGTTTAGATATTCTGATGGGCTGTCGAACTTTCTTAGGACAGAAAAAGGAATTTCTTGCAAGGATTTTTTACTGGTCAAAGAAAATTTGGTGTCCTGTTTCATGCTGGAGTTTTTCAACTGCTGCACAAACAGGATACCAGGTTCTCCTTGACCAATCAAAGATCCTGGTAACAAATTTCTTTTTCTATCCTAAGAAAATTCGAGAGACTATCGAAATATCTACACATCCCAGCAACGTTAATCATGACAATGGCCTTTAACTTTCACCTATCACCAAATGATCCATGAAGCCCGCCTCATATATATGATATATATATATATATATATATATATATATATATATATATATATATATATATATACATATATATATATATATATATATATATATATATATATATATATGATATATATATATATTATATATAATATATATATATTTAATATATATATATATATATATATATATATATATATATATACATATATATATATATATATATATATATATATACATTTATATGATATATATATATATATATATATATATATATATATATATATATATATGTATATATATATATATATATATATATATATATATATATATATATATATATATATATATATATATATTACAATAGAGATTTTCACGGATGGTGGAGTGTAATACATTACTACCGCTTGGAGCTGACTGAGAAACCGAATTGCGGTCGCCGTCATTTATAGGTCGGCGTCTACGCAGATTGTAGGTGGGGGATCGGGAGTATTCGTTCGAGTATCGGTGTTTGCCGGTTGGTTACCCGTATCAGTGGTAATTACGGGTTCTGGCGCTACGCTGACTGCTGCCTTCTCGATGTTTTGGTTATTCCTCGCTTTAGCTAATAGACCCTCCCATGTAATGGATATATTCAGTGCATCATCCCACTTATTTAGCCGTGTCCGCGGCTTCGCTCGCGTATATTTGATTCACTATTATCGTCACTGCTTATTCCTTCTGTTACCTAACGTAATAACATATATCCTAAAACCCGGCCAGAGAACATAACAAAAAAAAGCACGTAAATCGGATAAGTGGTTCTCAAGTGATAAGCGCACTAACGGACAAACAGGGAGACGTTGCATTTTATATATGTTATATTCTTTGCTACATGATATTGTTCCATATTTAATGGTTTAGGCAGTGTATTACAAGAGAACGCGCTACCGGCAAACTTTTTTCTAACTTGATTCATTATTATCGTTACTGCTTATTACTTATGTTACGTAACGTAATAAAATACATTCTATAACCTGGCCAGAGAACATATTTTTAAAAAAAGCAAGTAAAATCGGATAAGTGGTTCTCGAGTGATAAGCGCACTAACAGACAGAGAGATGTTACATTTTAAATATATTAGAGATATATATATATATATATATATATATATATATATATATATATATATATATATATATATATATATATATATAATACATTAAAATTCCAAATTTCAATCCGTTCGTCTAACAATGAATTTGTACGACGTTTCACCAAAATCTCATTTGATATTTTCAAGTGCTGCTGCTGCTGCTAGTTTATATTGTGATCTTGCTGCAGCTGCCGCCGGAAGCTAACTGAGTTAAGCTTCAAGCGGCAGCAGCACGAAGATCACAGTATCGAGAAGCAGCAGCAGCAAGACACTTGAAACGTCGTGCAAATTCATTGTTAGAGGAAGGAATTGAAACACGGAATTTTAATATATTACATTTCACCATCCGTGAGGCCGAAATGGCCACACCACAAGTTGAAATCGATGATGATCTAATAACCAATGAAATAGATCTACAACGCGGAATAAGACAAGGTGACACTATCTAGCCGAAACTTTCTACACCGGCTTTGGAGGACGTCTTTAAACAACTGGTTTGAGAGGAAAGAGGAATAAATATTGATGGAAGGTACTTGAACCACCTCTGTTTTGCTGACGATATAGTTTTGATCGGCATCGACTTA
Source organism: Pachyrhynchus sulphureomaculatus (assembly GCA_019049505.1). Lineage (NCBI taxonomy): Eukaryota > Metazoa > Arthropoda > Insecta > Coleoptera > Curculionidae > Pachyrhynchus > Pachyrhynchus sulphureomaculatus. The sequence goes on from CM032449.1 coordinate 213,781,240, forward strand.
TAAGAGTTACAGGAAATGGTCCAAGATCAGAAGGCAGTTTCAGAAAAAGTTGGGCTGACTACGAATTTAACAAAAACTAAAATCGTGACTCCAGATGAAACACCAGTCTATGTTGAAGGCACTAAAATAGAAAATGTGAAAGAATATGTTTACCTACATCATGAAATAAAACTCGATAAAGAGAACCAAAAAGCTGAGTTGAGTAGGAGAATTAGAATGACATGGGCAGACACTGGAAAACTAGAACACGTCTTAACAAGTCCTGATATCCCGATCAATCTAAAAACCAAAGTTTTTAAAACGTGCATTCTCCCTGTGACGACGTATGGATTAGAAACCGCAACATTAACGGAGAAAACAGCTAATAAACTTCGAACTAACCAGAGAGTATAGAACGAATTATGCTGGGAGTAAAGCTTAGAGACTACTTGCGTAACGAGGAAATACGTTTACGAACCAAGGTCGAGGATGTCGTAAAGCGTGTGGCAACTCACTTCTTCTAATAAAATAAGTACATTGGAACTCCTTACTTATTCTGTAGTTTTTTATTTTCGATCGTATAGTAGCATTTGAGTTTCAAGTCTATGTTAGTTTATCCGTCTATAATTATATTAATTGTTACGCTTCGTATATTCAAGGTTTTGTACCTTTTTTCGGCATGATGGATCGTTAACTAGACTGTAATCTTACAGTATGTACGAAAAGTGCTTTCGACTCTTCTCAGAAATCACTCTTTGCAAGTGACAGGGTAACGACCACATTTATTTGTTTCCCACGCCTTTGCTATGATTGCCGGTATACCCCAGGGCTGCTTAATCTTTCTTCTTTATATAAATGATCTGCTGCAAAAAAACAAGACAAAAGTCAATCTGTAACTTTGCTGCTGACATCACGTGCATTCCTCTATTTACCTTGAACACTCGAACATTGTATCTGTATGACGCTTAGCATGTCGCTTCTGGTGCCACCCTCTTCAAAAGGTCTTTTATCCGATTAATCCATCTCTTTAGAATAAATTGCATACCCTATAATGTTTCAAGAAACTTATTTTGCAGTGATTTACTCTGTAACACACGTGATGACTTCAAAACATGATTTTATTTTAATATCTACTAATTTTCTAAATATTTGCACGCTAATTCTTATATAAAACTCAAATAAAAAACATCTGGACGTTTACCTCGGTGTGTTACGTTTTCATTTCGTTTATATATAAATGATGTTACATTATATATAAATGATATCTATAACGTACTAGGCGCTAACTCAAACCTGCTGCTACCCCAGGGCTTCATAATCTTTCTTCTTTATATAAATGATCTTCTGCAAAAAAAACAAAACAAAAAGTCAATCTGTAACTTTGCTGCTGACATCACGTGCATTCCTCTATTTACCTTGAAAACTCGAACATTGTATCTATATGACGCTTAGCTTGTCGCTTCCTTTGCCACCCTCTTCAAATGCTCTTTTATCCAGATAATCCATCCTTTAGAATAAATTGCACACCCTATAATGTTTCAAGAAACTTTTTTTGTAGTGATTTACTCTGTAACACATGTGATGCCTTCAAAATATGATTTTATTTTAATATCTACTAATTTTCTAAATATTTGCGTGCTAATTCTTTATATAAAACTCAAATAAAAAATATCTAGACGTCTACCTCGGTGTGTTACGTTTTCATTTCGTTTACATATAAATGACGTTACATTTATATATAAATGATATCTATAACGAGTAGGCGCTGACTCGAACCTGCTGCTACCCTAGGGCTCCATAATTTTTTTTTCTTTATATAAATAATCTGCTGCAAAGAAACAAAACAAAAAGTCAATCTGTAACTTTGCTGCTGACGTCACGTGCATTCCTCTATTTACCTTGAACACTCGAACATTGTATCTGTATGACGATTAGCTTGTCACTTCTGGTGCCACCCTCTTCAAAAGCTCTTTTATCCGGATAATTCATCTTTTTAGAATAAATTGCACACCCTATATTGTTTCAAGAAACTTATTTTGTAGTGATTTACTCTGTAACACACGTGATGCCTTCAAAAACATGATTTTATTTTAATAACTACTAATTTTTTAAATATTTGCACGCTAATTCTTATATAAAACTCAAATAGAAAATATATAGACGTCTACCTCCCTGTGTTACGTTTTCATTTCGTTTACATATAAATGATGTTACATTATATATAAATGATTTCTGTAACGTAGTAGGCGCTGACTCGAACCTGCCTGCTCCCTCAGGGCTCCATAATATTTCTTTTTTATATAAATGATCTGCTGCAAAAAACAAGACAAAAAGTCAATCTGTAACTTTGCTGCTGACATGACGTACATTCCTCTATTTACCTTGAACACTAGAACGTTGTAACTGTATGACGCTTAGCTTATAGCTCCTGGTGCCATCCTCTTCAAAAGCTCTTTTATCCGGATAATCCATCCTTTAGAATAAATTGCACACCCTATAATGTTTCAAGAAACTTATTTTGTAGTGATTTACTCTGTAACACACGTGATGCCTTCAAAACATGACTTTTTAATATCTACTAATTTTCTAAATATTTGCATGCTAATTGTTATATAAAACTCAAATAAAAAACATCTAGACGTCTACCTCGTGTGTTACGTATTCATTTCCTTTACATATAAATGATGTTAGATTATATATAAATGATATCTATAACGTACTAGACGTTAACTTGAACCTGCTGCTACCCCAGGGCTCCATAATCTTTCTTCTTTATATAAATGATCTGCTGCAAAAAACAAGACAAAAAGTCAATCTTTAACTTTGCTGCTGACATCACGTACATTCCTCTATTTACCTTGAACACTCGAACGTTGTAACTGTAAGACGCTTAGCTTATAGCTCCTGGTGCCACCCTCTTCAAAAGCTCTTTTATCCGGATAATTCATCTCTTTAGAATATAATGTTTCAAGAAACTTATTTTGTAGTGACTTACTCTGTAACACACGTGATGTCTTCAAAACATAATTTTATTTTAATATTTACTAATTTTCTAAATATTTGCATGCGAGTTCTTGTATAAAACTCAAATAAAAAACATCTAGACGTCTATCTCGGTGTGTTACGTTTTCATTTCGTTTACATATAAATGATGTTACATTATATATAAATGAAATCTATAACGTAGTAGGCGCTGACTCGAACCTGCTTGATAGCATAGTAGGACGGCGAAAGGCACACGCCCATTTTGCATATTGACCGTGATTGGTCTGCAAGAACTCCTACGCTTTGCAGGAAAACTAAAATCAGTCGATTTTAATGTATGCGCAACGCGTCTCGTCTAAGTGAAAAATATATTTTGAAATGCAGGTTGTAGTCGGGGAACTATTCTTGGTATCGCGGTTAATTTTTTAGTGTTCCGTACGGAACACTTATAAAATTACTTCGGTGTCTGTCTGTCTGTCCGTCTGTCTGTCTGTCTAGCTGTCTGTCTATCACACCCGAGTTTCTCCGAAATTATTTGTCATAGAAAGTTGAAATTTGGGAATAATATAGGAATTGATGGCCTCATCAAAGCCGTGTGGTTTTGAAAGTTAAATTTTGACTTAAGGAGTTAGTTTTGGGGGGTGAAATCGGAAGTGAAAAAAAATTTTTTTTAGTAGGTCATCGAGTGTGGTGTCAAATGAAAGTTTGTGAAAACACGAGTAAAATATATATAAACTAGCCGGGCCCGCTGCTCCGCTCGCGAGGACTTGATTCACTACTATCGTCACTGCTTATTCCTTATGTTACTCAACGTAATAAAATATCTCCCATTATTTCCCCTTATCTCCCAATATTTCTCCTGATCTCCCATTATCTCTACATAATTTCCATTTTCTAGGCTTATCTTTACTTACCTCCCACTATTTCTCCTTATCTCCCATTATTTCTCCTTATCTCCCATTATCTCACCTTATTTCACATTATCTAGGCTTATCTCGATTTATCTCGCAATATTTCTCCTTATATCCCATTATTTATCCTTATCTCCCATTATCTCACCATAACTCCCATTATCTAGACTTATCTCTGCTTATCTCCCATTATTTCTCCTTATCTCCCATTACTTATACTTATCTCCTATTATCTCATCTTATCTCCCATTATCGAGGCTTATCTCGACTTATCTCTCATTATTTCTCCTTATCTCCTATTATCTCACCTTATCTCCCATTATCTACAGTCCCTGGCCAAATTATTAGACGCACTGCAAGATTTCATGTAAAATATTAATTACCGAGTGATATTGTACCGTTTTATTATTTTAAATTGATTTGTTTTTTATTTTTATATTATCCAATCAATTACCTATTTATTTGACATAAATAAAACAGCATTAATTTAGAAAAGCATAAGTTTATTAAGTTTTAAAGAAAAGTAAAATTAATGTTAGTAAAAGTCAATATTTAGTTGAGCCACCTTTAGCCGCTGTCAAAGCTTTAATTCTGCGCGGCATGCTATCAATGCAAGATTGTACTGTCTCCTGCATTTGAGGATGATGATTCCACACATGAATAATCTTTTCTAGGAGCTGGATTTTGTTGGTAATCACATCTTTAGCCACTTCTCTTTTCATCAGCTCCCACACATTTTCAATGGGGTTCATATCAGGGCCAATCCAACAGAGGGATATTTTTTTCTGCCAAAAAAAGCTTTAACAGACCGAGCAGTGTGGCAGGGAGCTCCATCTTGCATGAAAGTGAATGGTTCCCCATTTGGAAACCATTCTCTGAGCTGCGGAATCAACCGATTTTGTAATACTTCTCTGTACTGATCTTGCCTCATTATTCCTTTGACGACGCCAGTTCCCTTGCCGCTGATGACTGACCAAATCATCACTTTGGTGGGATGTTTAACCGTCGGGACGACACAATCAGGATGAAACTTTTCTCCATGACGACGACGCACATACTGAGCTTTATTCTGCAAAATTTCGAATGTGCTTTCGTCACTGAAGCAGACCTGTCAAAAATAGGAAAAATATATAAACTTCCATGTTTATTTGCTTTATTTAACTGAAAATGATAATAATGTATCAATTATTGATTAAATTGCTGTATCTTACCGATCTCCAGAAGTCCACATCTTTGTCTTGCCATTGTTTGGCCCACTTCAGGCGCTTTGCTTTCATTGCAGCTGTTAACTTGGGCTTCCTGGCGGGGCGACAGGCCTTAAAATCTAATTCTTTCAATTTTCTTCGAACAGTGCGCTCAGAAGCATTTACGCTAGCATCCTGGAGTTGTGATTTTATTACCTTTGTGGTAGCAAATCTGTTTTCTACACAAACTTTCTTCAAACATCTCTCTGACCGTGGAGTGAAAATTGGTTTTCTACCGCATCTTTTCTTTCTTTTCGGGCTTAATTCCTTCCCTGACTAAATTTTCTTTTTTATGCGTCGTACACTAGCTTCAGAAACCTCCAATCTTCGTGATATTTCTCGGTTTGTAAATGTTTTCGCAATCACAAGGGCCTTCACTTCAGCTTTTTTACGTGGTGAAAGATCGCCTTTTCTACCCATAATGAAAATAGTCCAATTACTTTTTTAAAACACTGCATACAAAATAAACTAATAACTGAGTAGTATAAAACTGTTTAAACAAACAATCACAGTCCATAAAGCCACAGAAACACGTCCGTACCTGACTCAATTCCGATCGCGACTGATACAGATTTGTACTTGTTTACGTTCATGTATCACTTTGTCAACACAGTGTTGCCATATGTTAAAAATAAATACAAATATGTAGTCTACAACAATTCTTTTAAATAAAAAATCAATAATATTGTAGTTTAAATATACCATTATTGCATAAAAACTCTTGAGAAACATAAAATTACTAAAAAAAATACAGTGCGTCTAATAATTTGGCCAGGGACTGTATATATATATATATATATATATATATATATATATATATATATATATATATATATATATATATATATATATATATATATATATACAGCACAATCCCGATTATCCGAATCGCGATTATCTTAAATCCGGCTTATCCGAAACAAATTGTTAAAATGCAAATTGTATTCCCATTAAACGAAAAAATCCCCATTATTCGAAACAGACGACGAGTGGTTTTCTTCACGACGTCTAGAATTTCACCGCGATCTATGTTTTGGTTAGTCGACGACTGTCATAAGTTACTCATTACGTCTATTATTATCGCAGAGTTAATGGAACGAAAAGGAACGTCATAATAATAAGGGTAAACGCGTTGGTATTACCTTAAAAGAGAAACTTGAAGCAATTCAACGTTTAGATAATGATGAACTTCTTAAAAATATAGCGAAGGATTTAGGTATAGCCGTGAGTACTGTTTCAGAGTGGAGAAAAAATCTAGAAAGAGAAAAATGGTTTAGTGTTTTGTCATTGCACATACAGGCACAAAAAAGTATGAAAAGCAGTGAATACCAAAAAGTGGATAATTCTTTATTTTTATCGTTTACACAGAATCTAGAACTTGGAATACCAATTTCAGGAACAATTTTAAAACATAAGGCAGTGAGTTTAAGCGAAGAGTTGCCGGTTATTGAAGCGCCTATAAATTTTTCTGCAAGTGATGGATGGCTAGATAGGTGGAAAAAAGACATGACGTCAACTGAAAGTTTGTGGAGAAAGATTGTCGGCTGATGTATCTGCTGCAAAAAAATTTGCAGAGAATTTTGAGTAGCTTATGAAAGAACATGATTTACAACCAGACCAAATCTATATTTGTGATAAAACAGGCTTGAATTACAAAATGTTACCGTCAAATACCTTAGCTTCAAAAACGGAAGTTGGAGCACCTGGTTACAAAGGTAGCAAAGAACGTATTACTGTCCTTGCATGCAGTAATGCTTCTGGAAGACACAAACTCCCATTATTATGTATTGGTAAGTCAGCAAATCCACGAACCTTTAGGAATATTCGTCGCAATGCTTTTCCTGTTTTGTATAAAAATCAAAACAATGCCTGGATAAACGCGACTCTGTTTAAAGACTGGTTTTTTTAGAGATTTTGTTCCCAAAGTGCAACTTTTTTTAAAAGAACATGGATATTCTAGAAAATGTATTCTGTTACTAGATAACGCCCCCACTCACCTAAGTGCGGAGCAACTTGAAAATGGGGAAATAAAAGCAATGTTTTTGCCTCCTGCTGTAACTTTTCTCATTCAGCCTATGGATCAGGGTATAGGGTAGACCGAGGAGAATCGGATCACAGGGTGAATCGGACCAAAATAAGAAATCGGTTGATATTTTTAAATATCACATTGACATGGAACGCACTCAACTGGCGTCTTACGTCCCCCTCTCGCCCCCCCCCCCCTGACATAGGCAGTATTTCGATCCCGCTTGTACATCTGTGTCGGCGTCGCTCGCCAGGTACTCGGACGTTTGTGTGTGTTGCAATTTTGGCGCTCATCTAAGGTAGGTACTTACGATTTCTTTGTGGCATATTAAGGATTTGTATTAAAACTTCAAATTTAATGGTTTATATTGTTTAGCAAGGTGTCTGTTTTAGAGAAACCGATTCACTTTTAAGTATAATCTTAGAGGTTAATGTCTAAAATATTTATTTCAAAAGCTTAAATACGGGGCTAATTGGATCATATCATCAGGGGTGAATTGGATCACTCATTTAAACTGATTTATTACATGTATGTGGTTATTGATTCATATTTATTTCATTGTAGATGGTTCGCACGTACAAAAGAAAGACTGATGCAGGAAAATGGTCTCAAGAAAAAATGATAGAGGCTGCAAATAAAGTCCTGTCCAAACAGTTAACTTTACGTTCGGCTGCTGAGATTTTCGAATTACCGTACCCAAGCTTACAAAGAAGAGTCTCTTTATCCAGAGGTGTCATTAAGCGTCGAGGTGGACAGCCAGCTTTAGACAAGAACGCAGAAAAGACGTTAGCTGACCGGCTGTTGCACTTAGCAAATCGTGGCTTTGGAATTACACCCAAGGCGGTTCGTAAATACGCGTTTGAATTTGCAGAACGTCAAAAAATAAAATACAAATTTAACAGAAGAGCAGGAATGGCTGGCAGGACTGGTTTCATCGCTTTATGGAAAGAAATAAGAAATTAACTATTCGGAAGCGGGAAGGCCTGTCAAGAGCAAGGATTGATTGTATGAAAAAGGAAAAAGTGGCAGAATTCTTTAAGACTTTGGAAACAGTAGTAGACAACAACAATTTAAGAGGAAGACCTGAATGTGTGTACAATGTGGACGAAACAGGGATACTGCTAAATAATTACCCACCCAACATTATAGCCCAGAAAGGTGCAAAATATGTCGTCAGCATGACGAATGTTGAACGAGGTGAAAATGTAACCGTCCTAGCCTGTATGCATGCAACAGGGCAGTACATACCTCCATTTGTTTTGTTTAAAGGTCTGCGTAAACGAGACGATTTCTTCATAGGTATGCCACCTGGTACTGAAGTTGTCATGACAAAAAGGGCTGGGTAACTGAAGAAGCTTTTGAGTTGTGGTTGCAACATTTTAATCGCTACCGCACCCAAGGAAAGTAATTCTAATTTTGGATAGACACGCATCTCACACAAGCTACTCAGTGGTAGACCTATGTGACTCTTTCGAAATTGAGCTTATTCTTCTTCCTCCACACACGTCACACGCCTGCAACCGCTCGATGTATCGTTTTTCAAACCACTCAAATCATATTATTACCAACAAGCTACATCATGGCAACATTCACATCCAAATCAAGGAATCACAAAAGTCGCTTTCGGGGGACTTTTCAAACAGGCTTGGAACTAGGCTGCCACTGTTGGGAATGCTGTAAAAGGCTTCGACAATACTGGAATATTTCCATTAAACGCCAATGCAATACCTGACCACAAGTTTATCGGTGATCAAGAGTCGGACATTGTGGAGTCCCTAGTCCAATCCACGAGTACTCAACTGGTGCAACCACAAGTCCAATCTTCAAGTACAGAACAAGTACAGCCACAAATACAGGTACAAGTCCAAGCCACAAATACACAACCAGTTGATGATACAGTGCTAGCCACAAGTTCACAACAGTCTGACAGTGCCCACTCATCCACCAGTGCAGGAATAATTAAAGAAATTCTTGTATTACCTTTGAAGTCACCAACCACGTCTAAGAGAATTCTTAAAAATTCAAAACCGGTCTTGCATTTAACCTCATCTCAGAGTAAGATTAATCTTCTCGAAAAAGAAACAAAGAAAAAACTTAAGATAGACAAGAAAGCTCTGGAAAATGAGAGAAAGGCTGAGGGAAAAGAAAATAGTAAGAAGAAGATGAAGAATAAAGTAACGCCTGGGATAAAAATTAAGAGTTCATCTGCTAAACAGAGAGAGTGGCACTGCATTTACTGTTCCGAAATATTCGTTCATCCACAATTAGAGCACTGGATTCAGTGCAATGCATGCGAAGAATGGTGCCACAAAAAATGTGCTGATATGGAAGGGAAAAAAGGGCCGTATATATGTGACTTTTGTGCCAATAATGAAAATTGAACTTATTATTCATTATTTAAAATTTGTTAATGATCCCAAAGCTATTATGTCAAGAAACTTTAAATTTAGTTACATGTTATGTACGATCTACTTCGCCCCGAAATTTGGGGCGATTCGAATATTTTTAATTTTTTAGTTTTTAATCACTAATTAAGAGAATGTATGAATGATTCAAGTTTTCAAATGTTTATTGCATAGCTGATTAGTTAATGATTACCATTTTGTCAATAAAAAGTACATATATTACACTTTAGTATGATTTTCTCCAAAAAAAAGTGATCCGATTCGCCTCGGTCTACCCTACTGGAAAATTTAAAACGCAATTACAGGCGTTTGTTATCGGAGCATATTTTAGAAGAAGTAGATGAAGGCGGCAATCTTACTGATTGTCCAAAAAAGATAAATAGGAAAAATGTTTTATATTGGATAGCTTCAGTCTGGGTTCAAGTAAAGAGTAGTACTCTCGAAAGAGGAGAGACATTACTCAGAGGCAGAAACAGAAGATAATGAAAGTTTACTTCAAATTATTACAATAATATCAGGATGTGAAAGTGTTACGGAAACCGATGTTTGTGAATGGTTAAAAAGTGATAGTGAGGAAGATGAAATGACTGACCGAATTAATTAAAAGTGTATGCAAAAATGCTAATAAACTAGACAGTGATGACGATGATGATAACGAAGTAGAAGCCACTGACAATATTCCAGTAAAAATGTCACATTCTGAAGGACTAGAGGCCCTAGAAAAAGCGTTAACTTATGTAGAACAACAAGAAAATGCAACTGCCGCGGACGTTTTGCTTATCAAACGTTGGAGAGACATTGCAGCCAAAAACAGAACTAACGCAAAACGAGTGTAGTTAAAAATTACTTCATTTTTAAGACATTAAAGTTAAGAATGAAACTGTTTTATTTTCGATTTTCCGTACATATACATAAAATAAGTAAACTGATTGTTCCATTTTTTGTTTTAATAAATACCTATGTATGTAATAGCATATCGTATAAATGCTTTTAAGTCAATCTGCACTGTTGTATTCATTCCAAACTTCTATTTTATGAAAAAATTCGGATCAATCGAAATTTCGATTATCTGAAATCACTTTGGTCCATATTATTTCGGATAATCGAGATTCTACTGTATATATAATTATTTGGGTATATATAGTAATAATACTATACCTTTAGCTTAAATCCTAAAAATTCCTTAGTGCACTCTATAAAACTTTTAATTTAAAATATTTAATGAGTAAAAGTAAAAATGCTCTTTGCACCACAAATAAAATGAGTCCCAAAAAGATGTTAAAGAATTTAAAACCCAGACAAGAAATTCTTTTAATATAAAGCATAGCTAAAGAGGCAATTGGAAACTGGATCTTTTAATAAGATTCTTACATACATATTTGATATACATTATAAAATTCATAAACAATTTTTTATTATATGTTTTACGGAGCTAAATATTCATTAATTTATACTTTGGAGTCACAAAAATACCATTATTTTCATTCTGCATACCATCATGCGTTCACACCGCAGCAAAAACTAACCTTTCGATCAAAATGCAGGCTGAAGATTTCCATCAATAAAGTATAAATCAATGTCCGAGACAGATATTTTATGTAGTCAATATTCATGTGTAACTGTTCATAATATTTAATTGATATTAATATATGTTATTTAATGATGGCTATTTTTGTTGCAAAGTTAACACATTTTCAATTACTAAATAGTTCGGTAACGAAAAGGAAGTTGGTTATATTAATGATGACACTTGCCGGAAAAATTACTTTTTAGTTTAATGCTTTGATTGAGTATATGTTTAGGCTTAAATTAAGAGAGAAGCACGATAAAATGTAGGCACGCACGCCTTTTAAGTTAATTCCGTAAACTTAGATCCCATCAAAAACATAAAATGTAAAAAAAATGCCAAGTCTCGCATCGCAGTCCTTCCACCACAAGAAGTTGTGAGATCTCATGTAAAACCAAGTCAGTTATTTTAGTTAGTATCTATGGAAGCACCTGTTCAACAACTTTGTCATAAATTGTTGTTACCTACCAACATTTATAGTGTCCGTATCAATATTAGACATCTTTATTTCTATAATAAATATAATGACTTGGCAATCGCACGGCAACATAATCACATAAGAATAATCTACTATTTAAAATACTTTATTCTTAAGTGCACTGTTTAGACTTACTTAGCAATCAAAATAGTAGGTTATTCTTATGTGATTATGTTGCCGTGTGATTGCCAAGTCATTATATTTATTATAGAAGTAAAGATGTCTAATATTGATACGGTCATTATAAATGTTGGTAGGTAACTAATCAGATAACAATTGATGACAAAGTTGTTGAACAGGTGCTTCCATAGGTACTAACCAAAATAACTGACTTGGTTTTACATGAGATCTCACAACTTTTTGCGGTGGAAGGACTGCGTTGCGAGACTTGGCACTTTTGTACATTTTATGTTTTTAATGGGATCTCATTTCTTTTTATTTTTTCTTCTCGGGTAATATTTCTTGTACGTCAGCTATGGATTTTCTAAAAGCCCACTCCCTGTCTCTATTGGTTTTTCTCAAAGGCTATGATGTAGCAATTTTTGACAAGTCTGGAAGATAAGTGCTTCTAAGTCGATTATATGCAACGATTGCGGGTTCCTGGGTTTTGATACTACCGAAGTCGACGTTAATTAGATGTAATCCGCCCAGACTTGTCACTCTCGAAAGTGCCACTTATGCTTGACCGCATATGAACACTGAAGAACCGATTACCATCAGTGCACTATTTAGACTTTTGTGTATGGTAATAGCATAGGCTATACATATCGGAAACTATTCGCGACGAACATAAGCTCTGTTAATAATTTCAAATTTAGTTTTGACTGGACCAAGCTCGTAAAGATGTTCATTATTAAATCTAATATGTATTCTTTTTTTATTTTATTTGTATTTTCAGGATCAACCTTTACTCCTTGTACTATACCGATAGAACCGTTGACTAAGCCAAGACTCACGTCAATATTTCGTCCTAACATGACTTTTGCTCCTATTTTAATAAGTATATTCTCTTCTAGCCCTGCTGTCATGGAAGCATCATCTTCATACTTTTTTATAATTAAAATATACTTCAAGTATTTCACTTAACAATTTTTTAATTACACGAAGTAGGTAAGTATTATTAAACGAATATATTTGATAAATGAAAAATATTATATATAATATATTAATTAATAAATAATACAAATTATTCATAATTATGGGTTTTTTAGTTCAGGTTAACTTTATACGAAGTCTTATTTACTGGGACACGGTTGACCTTACATTATGTTATGTATGGGTGAGCGCTGCGCGCTCTTCGCGTTTTATCTCAAAAACAGTTAAGCGTATAAAAAAATGTTTAGAACAAAATTTGTAAGGAATTCTATGCTCTACAATTTTTATAATAAATGCAAATATCATTGAAACCATAGGAAGCGAGATATTTGCGAAAAAAAAAAAACCGATTTTTGTGACCTTTGACCTTGAATATCTTAAGACGCGGACACGAGATTTTATGAGACTTTTGAGAAAACTTTTAGAATGCCAAAATAAAGGTTTATACAAGTTTATTATCTCTCATTCCGAGGTTGACCCTCTTTTTTGGCTTAAGTGACTGTACAATTTAAAAAACGGGATGTTTCAGTTTTTCCTTCCTTTATAGGCTAAACACTAACTAAATTCAAAATTTGAAGTTTGTGTGTCTGCTAGAAGTACCTTAGAAGTTTGATGATCGGTGAGTGTGTCAGTAACAAAATTAAAGAACTTCGACTGGCGATAGTTCGTGAACTGTAAGGTATAAAGAGTAGGTAATTTAGAAATACAGCTAGTATAGTATGTCCCATTGGTCACTGAAAATTCAGGCTTCTAGCTTTATTCACAACGAAGTTACAGGGGGGATCGAAAGTGCCGTGAGTGGCTTCGAGAAAAGGATGGTACGGCTGTGCTTTCTGCTCGACTTGGCGGGGGCACTACCGTGCCCCTAGATAAACACATAGTTTACACACATATTTGTTAATAAACTCAGAATATTCGATTAAAATATAAAGTTAGGACCAATCCCGAAAGTACTCCTTGACGAATAGAATTTTTACGAAATGCTCTAAGAATTAAAAAAAAATCCTTCGCAACATTCAAATAATTCCACTGTTTGGTATATCATATATATACCGCATATATTGGAACTGGTGCCTCCTTGTAGCAACACGATTGCAGAAAATTCATCTTAGATAGCAAGTTTCAATAATAAAGGAAAAAAAACGACCCTAAAGAAATAACGTCATGCATATTTTTTTCACACTGCTCCTGGTTTACCATAAAACTGCACAGTATCAGCAAGTTTTAACCAGAACGTCAAGTTCAAATTCAAAAAAAAGCTTTATTAATACTCAATAAAATTTACAAGGTTGGTTTATAGTTTTTGATACAGTGTGCTTTTAGTATATTACCTACAGCCTTTCCGTACCACAGAACTGAAGTACCCTCGGAACCCCCCCCCCCCCCCGAGTATAAATTTTCAATTTACATTTTTTTCGTCTGAACATTATGAGTTTAGCCGCCATATTGTATCTACTGTTCCTGTCTGTACGAGATCCATGAATGCTGACTACTATCTTGAGAATATTGTAATAGAACATGTGATGCCTTTCGGTCATTTTGTGGGGCCCAATTTCCTGTTTATGCAAGACAACGCTCGACCTCACGTGGCTAGGGAGGTACTCGATTATCTTAATCAATTTGATATACAGATTATGCAATGGCCACCAAAAAGCCCGGATCTGAATCCGATAGAACATGTATGGGATCACCTTAAGAAAAATGTGAAACATCATACACCTACACCTAGAAACCTGAGGGAACTTGAAAATGCAGTTATCACAGAATGGGCGGAAATTCCTCAAGATTTTATCCAAAATTTATTTAGAAGCATGCCTAGGCGCATAAACGCTATCATCCGAAGTAGAGGAGACAACACACGCTACTAGTGTCCCAGTTACACCATTAATTTTGCTACTAGTGTCCCAATTTATTTTTTTCATTATTACATAATTTCAACGATTTTGTTATTAGGTCTTAAGAATAATTTTAATTCGAATCTTATACAGAAATTTGGTAGCTAATTCACTTTTAAAGTATCCGAATAAGTTTTTTCTAACTTTTAGTGTAATATATTGTTGCGTTAATTTTGTGTAGGAGTGTATATATATATATATATATATATATATATATATATATATATATATATATATATATATATATATATGTATATATATATGTATATATATATATATATATATATATATATATATATATATATATATATGTATATATATATATATATATATATAATATATATATATATATATATATATATATATATATATATATATATATATATATATATATATATATATATATATATTATATATATATATATATATATATATATATATATATATATATATATATATATATATATATATATATATATATATATATATATATATATATATATATATATATATATATATATATATATATATATATATATATATATATATATATATATATATATATATATATTATATATAATAATATAAAAGCACTACAGGCCATGAAGGCCCAGGGCTTAGTAAAACTTCTGTCTTTTTCCCTCCTTCCCTCTTCTATCATCCGGCGTCCAAGTATTGTTGGATCGTATGTCTCCATTCTATTCTGTTCTGCGCCTTCGTCCTCCAGTCTCTGACCCCTATGGCTCTTGAATCCTCCTCAACATGTTGCAACCATCTCTTCCTCGGTCTTCCCCTCCTTCTCGCACCCACAGGCTTCATCGCCAGCACCCTTTTCGGCAGGCTCTCTCTTGTCATACGTTGTACGTGTCCTAACCATCTCATTCTTTGCGCTCTTATAAAAGATGTGATTCTAGGTACGTCATATAAGTCTTCCAGTTCCTATATATATTATATATATATATATATATATATATATATATATATATATATATATATATATATATATATATATATTTATATACATATTTATATACATATTTACATATATATATATATATATATATATATATATATATATATATATATATATAATCAATATCAATGAATGAATCTAATGTCGTGTATGCAATACCGTGTGCGGATTGTCCGAAGCAATATATTGGAATGACTTCTCAGTTACTAAAAACAGACTGAATGGACACGAATATACTAGAAATGCTTCAACTGCCCTTAGTAAACACGAAGCAGAAGGAAAACATGACTTTAAATTTAATGAAAGTTCCTCTGTAAAGACCGGGAATATGCCAAACTACAAATCAAAGAGATGATTGAAATAAAAAAAGATGAAAACATTGTGAATGGGACTGACATAAGAGGAATCAGTCATATCTACACAAATCTAATTAAAAAATAAACATGGTGACATGCATATCCTCTTAATAATACAAAATGATATATATACTTAACATCAACAAGAGTTTTTTGGTTAAGACACCCATTTAAACAAATCGATAAAAAAAATACGAGACACGATATGTTGATAAGAAGTATAGAATTTGAAATTCACAAACACACAAATAGTTGACTTTCAAGGTATATACTCTTGTTTAATTTATTTTATATCGTTGTTATAGTGTAAATATTTTAAATGTCCGAGTGTGCGTAATAGGTTATATGTTTTTAAACCTGAAACTTGACCTAAAACATTTTAACTTTGTATTTTTTAATTTTAGAATGAAAAATAAAAAATAAAAAAAAAAATTTTGAAAATGCCTAAAAAAAAAGGCGAAACGTCAAATAAATTAGTTTGTATTTTCCAAAAGAACCTAAGTACCCAAGAAAAAGTAATCAAGTTTATGTAGACAAAAGGTTCAACAGAAAAATTATTATATATATATATACATATATATATATATATATATATATATATATATATATATATATATATATATATATATATATTTATATATATATATATATATATATATATATATATATATAATATATATATATATATATATATATATATATATATATAAACATAAAAAGAATGAATTGTTTTTATACCAATTTAAAAGATAAAACCGATACTTTACAAAGATCTGATATAATCTACGGCATTCCCTGTCAATGTTGTTTGGTCTACGTTGGATGTTCACAAAAACTCTCTAAAAAATTAGCGTTACACAAAAGTGATAGTAAACACAAACCTAACGCAACTAGCTTGAGCTTACACGTAAATAATACAGATCACAGAGTACAATACAACAACAGCTTTATTCTTGATGTTGAGACTAATTACTTCAGAATAAGTTTCTTGGAAATGTGTTACATAAAAACCTGTAAAAATAATCTCAATCACCCAAAAAGACATAGAAGGATTGAGCTCCATGTATACTTATTTACTAACAGAAAACTATACCAAACCAATAAAAAAGAACGATTTTTATGAAAAAATTAATTTCTAGTAAAGTTGACGTTTCTTTTCTCTTTCTGTCATTTTTGCTGTTTATTACCAGTTACTTTTCTATGTCTTCTTGTTAAAATTAAATGATTAAAAAATTAAATATGACAAATAATAAATAACGTCCAGTATTAATATTCACTTTCAAATTTTTAAATTAGCCTATGAATCTCTTGGTTATAAAATTAAAGAATTAATATAATTAAAATAATTAATTTAATTAATATAATTAATATAATTAATACAATTAATTTAATTAATGTAATTAATATAAATAATATAATTAATATAATTAATATAATTAATATAATTAATATAATTAATATAATTAATATAATTAATATAATTAATATAATTAATATATAATTAATATAATTAATATAATTAATATAATTAATATTATTAATATAATTAATATAATTAATATAATTAATATAATTAATATAATTAATATAATTAATATAATTAATATAATTAATATAATTAATATAATTAATATAATTAATATAATTAATATAATTAATATAATTAATATAATTAATATAATTAATATAATTAATATAATTAATATAATTAATATAATTAATATATTTATTATAATTAATATAATTAATATAATTAATATAATTAATATAATTAATATAATTAATATAATTAATATAATTAATATAATTAATATAATTAATATAATTAATATAATTAATATAATTAATATAATTAATATAATTAATATAATTAATATAATTAATATAATTAATATAATTAATATAATTAATATAATTAATATCATTAATATAATTAATATAATTAATATAATTAATATAATTAATATAATTAATATAATTAATATAATTAATATAATTAATATAATTAATATAATTAATATAATTAATATAATTAATATAATTAATATAATTAATATAATTAATATAATTAATATAATTAATATAATTAATATAATTAATATAATTAATATAATTAATATAATTAATATAATTAATATAATTAATATAATTAATATAATTAATATAATTAATTAATATAGTTAATATAATTAATATAATTAATATAATTAATATAATTAATATAATTAATATAATTAATATAATTAATATAATTAATATAATTAATATAATTAATATAATTAATATAATTAATATAATTAATTAATATAGTTAATATAATTAATATAATTAATATAATTAATATAATTAATATAATTAATATAATTAATATAATTAATATAATTAATATAATTAATATAATTAATATAATTAATATAATTAATATAATTAATATAATTAATATAATTAATATAATTAATATAATTAATATAATTAATATAATTAATATAATTAATATAATTTAATATAATTAATATAATTAATATAATTAATATAATTAATATAATTAATATAATTAATATAATTAATATAATTAATATAATTAATATAATTAATATAATTAATATAATTAATATAATTAATATAATTAATATAATTAATATAATTAATATAATTAATATAATTAATATAATTAATATAATTAATATAATTAATATAATTAATATAATTAATATAATTAATATAATTAATATAATTAATATAATTAATATAATTAATAATAAATAACTCGTCGAAGAATAACATTCATCAAATTTAAGTCCCTTTGTTATAAAATTAAAACTGAAAAATAGATATCATTAATAATAAATAATTTTTCTAAGAGTAGCATCCACCTAAAAGATTTACCACATCCCTAACTTTAATGCTTTTATGTTTTTTTTGTCGACGTGATGACGACATAGACTACCAACAATATCCGGTTCGGACTCAAATATCACTAAATAGTTACTAAACTCGATGTCAAAATTTTTTTTAAAATGGAGTACTATTTCAACATCATGGTGTTTCTTGCAGTTATGTTTCGGTCTTCAAAAAATATTTTGAACTAATTTTTTATTGACAAAGTTTTATTTTTAATATTTGTGTAACTCTCTAAGTGTCTTTTAATCATGTTTGTATAATCATACATACTACCTGGCCAACAAAAATGCAAATTTCATTGTCTTCACCAGAGATGAATTAACTGCTAAATTTTTTGTCAGTAATTTCACATACAGTCTTACAATTCATTTAATCACATTTTAAAAAACGAACGTTTTAGTTTATTTTCTGTACCTGATTTGCATTTTTAGAATCCAGAAGAAGCTACCATTAGGCAGCGAAAGCTCGATAATAAAAATAAAAAGCAGATACTAGAGCCTTTAGATCTTTGATTGCTCATCTCTTCTCCTTATAAAGGGCGTTTCCCAATAGTTTAAACTTAGGATTAATATATATATATATATATATATATATATATATATATATAGATATATATATATATATATATATATATATATATATATAAATATATATATATATATATATATATATATATATATATATATATATAATATATATATATATATATATATATATATATATATATATATATATATATATATATATATATATATATATTTTTATTTTTTTTTTTTGTTGAGTGTAAGGTTCTTTGATCTTGGTATATATATATTTTTTATATTTTATGTGTTCTTGGAATGGAGTACTATTTCAACATCATGGTGTTTCTTGCAGTTATGTTTCGGTCTTCAAAAAATATTTATATAAGGGTCACAATAAAGACAAAAAAACACGGACGGTTGGATTGAAAACCTCACAGACATGGCAGTCCCAGATTATGCTTCAAAAATCCTCAGCTTAGGACCAAACTTCGCTATGGAAATAACAAACGAATCACAACTGCCAGTTCATAATATAATAGCAAATGTAGAAACAAGCATTAATCACTTAACAAATAGCGAAAAAGACAAACTTAGATCAAAAACTTGCAATATCCTAACGAATTTCAAAAACAAACTAAAAAGTCAAAACAAAACCACAGATCTATCAAAAAACTTAAGAAAAACTAAAAAATTTTTAAAAGAAAATCCTCAAATAAAAATATTAAGAGCAGATAAAACCAACAAAAAAGTTATTATGAAATCAAATGATTATCAAAACAAAATGGAAAATTTATTAAAAGATAAAAAAAACCTATAAACAAATTAAATTAGACTCAACAAATGTATACCAAAAAAAATAACAATAAACTAATTGATCGATGGGAACAAAAACAATATATATCCCCCAACACCGCCAAATCACTGAAAATTCGAAATGCAGTTCCACCAAAAATATACGGTCTTCCTAAACTCCATAAAGAAAACGTTCCATTACGACCCATTGTATCATGTATCCAATACCCATATGCTTCACTTTCCAAACACTTGAAAGATATCTTACACAAAATCTTATATAAATGACCACTACATTAAAGATTCTTTCCAATTTAAAGATAAACTTAAAAACATAAAACTTCCAAATAATTATATCTTAATATCACTTGACGTCATATCACTATATACCAGTATACCCATAGCATTAGCCGTTAAAACCATTAAGAAAAACTGGGATAAAATTAAACAATTCACCGACATCCCTATGAGTGAATTTATAAACGCAACAGAACTTATTCTAAAATCGATGTATTTCCATTACGAAAATAAAATTTACGAACAAATAGATGGGTGTGCAATGGGAGCATCTATTTCCAGCGTAATTGCACAATTAGTAATGGAAGACTTAGAAACTGATATCATACCAAAATTAAACTTCAACATTCCATTTTTTTACAGATACGTTGATGATTGCTTGACCGCTATACCTAAAAACCAAATTAATTATATCATACAAAAATTCAACGGATACCACAAAAACATTCAATTCACATTCGAAACAGAAGACAACAATAAGATAAATTTCTTAGATGTAACTTTACACCACAATAATGAAAATATAAAAACTGAATGGTACACTAAAAATACATGGTCTTCTAGATACCTTAATTATGAATCACACCACCCGAATTCACAAAAAAAATCTGTAATCATAGGTCTAGCAGATAGAGCAATCAAACTTTCTGACACAGAATACAGAGAGAGTGCAATAACCAAAGCTAAAGAAGCATTAACACTTAACAAATATCCGATGTACCTTATAAACAAAATCTTCAAACAACGAATACATAGCTTTTACAATACCCCAATAAGTAAAAAACCATCCAACAACAACCATAAAACATATATTGCACTACCGTTTATAAATGGCCTATCCCAACCACTCAAAAAACTTTTTGAAAACTACAAAATCCGGTTATGTCATAAATCATATAATCTGCTCTCATCCAACTTTTCCAGACTTAAAACCAAAACCCCAAATAATAAAAAAAGTAACATAGTCTACGAAATCAAATGTAATAACTGCGAAGGAATATATGTCGGGCAAACAAGCCAATATCTAGAAAATAGAATCAAAGGCCATAAATACGACAAAAAAAAAATAGTACAGCCCTCACGAATCATGAAATAAATAAAAGCCATACTTTTGATTTCAAAAACATCAAAATTATCAACACCGAAATAAATACAAAAAAAAGAGAAATTCTCGAATCCGTTCATATTCGGTTGACACCCACTGCAATAAACGAAAAAAAAAAAAACAGATGTAAATAACATAAACCGTATCTACCTACCAGTCATATAAAGTCCCTCAAGTTAAGTGGTTTGTTTGTAGAAAGAAAAAATGTGATATTAATAGTGTTTTAAACTCAACACCCAACAAAATGAACTACTTTCTAAGGTAAGGCCCTCATTAATGTATACAGTTAATTTTATTAAATTAAAAACTACGAAAAGACACAAATATTTAACCCCGAAATATACAACAAACGGATTAAAACTAGCTATATTTAATTCTTGTAATGTAATCTTTTAGAGCAAATTTTGAAGAAGACCTCTTCCGAAGGTCGAAACGTTAATAAATATATAACTGAACCAAGAACAGTTTTAATGATCTAATTCCAAGAACACATAAAATATATAATATATATATATATATATATATATATATATATATATATATATATATATATATATATATATATATATATAACCACTAATCTATATACAATTACTAGTTAATTTGGCATATTTATCCTATGTATATGCAGGGCATGTATATGTTTACCAAAATATATGGGTATTCTATAAAAGTCCCTTTAGCCCTTATTGTCACAATTAAAATGTTTAGATTAACTAAATTTAAACAGTGGCGTATTGTATTTCATTATCAGCTTATACTGTTCGATAGGCTTCGGTTCTTGGTCGCCACTCTAATTTTTTTTGTCAATTGTCCATCCTTAAACTTATCTACATGTCCAGCCCAGTTCCACTTAAGACGTAGATTGAATTTGACTGCGTCTTGTACCCGCGTTCTTTTCCTGATAATATGATTTGGAGTGTAATCTCTTAGAGTAACACCTAACATTGACCTCTCCATTTTTCTTTGCATGACACAAATTTTGTTGATATTTTTCCTTGTCAATATGAGAGTATCGGCTTCGTATATTAGAACGGGTAGTACTTATCTGTCAAACACTTTTCTTTTTAAACACATCGGAAGATTAGATTTAAATATATAGCTCAGTTTGCCATATGTCGTCCAGGAGAGACCTATTCTCCGCTGAATTTCATGTGTTTGGTTGTCTCGTTCTAGGCTGACTTCATGTTCTAGGTATTTATATCGGTGTGAAGATTGATTTTTAAACCAACCCTTCCTGAAGCTTCTTGAAGCATATGCAGCAAAGTTTGTGCTTCTTACATATTGTTTATTATTAAGGCACTGTCGTCGGCCACACAAAGGTGATTTAACTTTTCACCGTCAATGTTAAGCCCCATTTTTACCCAGTTTATTGATTGTAGAAGTATTACAAAAAT
Source organism: Pachyrhynchus sulphureomaculatus (assembly GCA_019049505.1). NCBI lineage: Eukaryota > Metazoa > Arthropoda > Insecta > Coleoptera > Curculionidae > Pachyrhynchus > Pachyrhynchus sulphureomaculatus. The sequence goes on from CM032449.1 coordinate 213,804,170, forward strand.
CGTGGAAGAGAGGGTATCACCCTGGCGCACTACTCTTTCGATTTGAAATTTGCTGGTGGATTGGTTAGTTTGTGTTTTGATATTATGTATTTTGCTCCTATTTTAATAATTATATTCTCTTCTAGCCCTGCTGTCATGGAATCATCATCTTCATACTTTTTTTATAATTAAAATATGCTTAAAGTATTTCACTTAACAATTTTTTAATTACACGAAGTAGGTAAGTATTATTAAACGAATATATTTGATAAATGAAAAATATTATTAAAGATAAAATATAAATTAATAAATAATACAAATTATTCATAATTATGGATTTTTTAGTGATTGGTTAACTTTATACGACGTATTATTTACTGGGACTCACAGTTGACCTTGCATTATGCTATGTATGGGTGAGTGCTGCGCGCTCTCCGCGCTTTATCTCAAAAATGGTTAAGCGTATAAAAAATGTTTATAACAAAATTTGTAGAGAATTTTATGCTCTACAATTTTTATAATAAATGCAAATATCATTGAAACCATAGGAAGCGAGATATTTGCGAAAAACCAATTTTTGTGACTTTTGACCTTGAATATCTTAAGACGCGGACACGAGATTTTATGAGACTTTTGAGACAACTTTTAGAATGCCAAAATAAAGGTTTATACAAGCTTACAGCGTATTATCTCTCATTCTGGGGTTGACCCTCTTTTTTGGCTTAAGTGACTGTACAATTTAGAAAACGGGACTGAAATTTCGGACCGTTTCAGTTTTTTTTCCTTCCTTTATAGGCTAAATACTAACTAAATTCAAAATTTGAAGTTTGTGTGTCTGCTAGAAGTACCTTAGAATTTTGATGATCGGTGAGTGTGTCAGTGACAAAATTAAAGAACTTCGACTGGCGATAGTTCGTAAACAATAAGGTATAAATAGTAGGTGATTTAGGAATATAGCTAGTATAATATGTCCACTTGGTCACTGAAAATTCAGGTTAGTTCAGGTTAGTTCAGTTCACAAATTTTGTTGATATTTTTCTTCGTCAATATGAGAGTATCGGCTTCGTACGTTAGGACGGGTAGTACTTATCTGTCAAACACTTTTATTTTTAAACAAATCGGAAGATTAGATTTAAATATATAGCCCAGTTTGCTCCGCTGAATTTCATGTGTTTAGTTGTCTCATTCTAGGCTGACTTCATGTCCTAGGTATTTATATCGGTGTGATAGATTGATTTTTAAACCAACCCTTCCTGAAGCTTCTTGAAGCATATGCAGCAAAGTTTGTGCTTCTTACATATTGTTTATTATTAAGACACTGTCGTCGGCCACACAAAGGTGATTTAACTTTTCACTGTTAACGTTAAGCCCCATTTTTTCCCAGTTTATTGATTGTAGAAGTGTTACGAAAATCGTGGAAGGGAGGGTCTCACCCTGGCGCACTCCTCTTTTGATTTGAAATTTGATGGTGGATTGGTTAGTTTGTGTTTTGATATTAGCAATGGGATTTTCATATATATATATATATATATATATATATATATATATTTAATTACACTGAACTATCAATGATCAAAACGACATTTAGCAAGCGCTTCCAAGAGTCTCTGCTGGTTTACAGAATCAAAACTTTTTGACGTCCATGAATATGAACATTACAGGCTTATTATATTCTATACATTTTTCAATGAGGACTTTAACTGTAAGTAGATGGTCTTTTATTCCATACCCTGTGCGAAAACCTGTCTGTGATAAGTATTTTAGTGAATAATTTATATATACGAGGCTGGTTTGAAAAGTCCTTGCAAAAATAAAAACTACTTATGTGTTTGGGGTAAACCTTTTTTATTTTTCGACATAGTCTCCTTTTAGGCTTATACACTTCGTCCAACGATGTTCTAGTTTGTTGATCCCTTCCGAATAATAGGATTTGTCCAAGTCTGCAAAATATCCATTAGTGTCTGCAATCACCTCCTCGTTTGAATAAAATCTTTGTCCCGCCAGCCATTTCTTCAAATTGGAGAACAAATAGTAGTCCGAGGGAGCCAAGTCTGGAGAATAGGGGGGATGTGAAACGAGTTGAAATTCTATTTCCATTAATTTTGCGACCACAACTGCTGAGGTATGTGCTGGTGCGTTGTCGTGATGGACAAGGACTTTCTTGTGGGCCAATCGCGGGCGTTTTTCTTGCAGCTCGGTTTTCAAACGGTCCAATAACGATGAATAATATTCATCTGTAATAGATTTACCCTTTTCCAGATAGTCGATGAGGATTATCCCTTGCGAATCCCAAAAGACAGTCGCCATAACCTTTCCGGCCGAAGGAACGGTCTTCGCCTTTTTTGATGCAGATTCCCCCTTGGTAACCCATTGTTTAGATTGTTGTTTGGTCTCAGGAGTATAGTAATGTATCCATGTTTCATCCACAGTGACGAAACGACGCTTAAAGTCCTCCGGATTCTTCTGGAACAGCTGCAAACCATCCTTGCAACACTTCACACGATTTCGTTTTTGGTCAAGCGTGAGTAATCGCGGCACCCATCTTGCGGATAGCTTTCTCATGTCCAAATGTTTATGCAAAATATTATGTACCCGTTCTGTCGAGATGCCCTCAGCACTAGCAATCTCACGCACCTTAACTCTTCTGTCATCCATCACCATATCATGGATTTGATCAATGATTTCTGGAGTTGTAACCTCCACAGGCCGTCCAGAACGTTCAGCGTCACTTGTGCCCATATGGCCAGTCCGAAAATTTTGAAACCACTTATAAACTGTTCTAATCGAAGGTGCAGAGTCACCATAATGTTTATCAAGCTTCTCTTTAGTCTCCTGAGGCGTTTTGCCTTTCATAAAGTAATGTTTAATCACCACACGAAATTCTTTTTCGTCCATTTCTTGAAAATCACTCGACTTCCTTGATTCACACAAATGCCAAACACAGAGAAATAGACCAATATGGCTGAAACTTGGTGTGCGTTCATTCAAGAGATGCTACTAACTAAACGTGACCTCGATACGCGCCGGTGGTGCCATCTCTCGGACTTTGCACGGACTTTTCAAACCAGCCTCGTATATAACTCAGGAGGCTAATGAGTCGATAGTTTGTAAGATCTGAAGTATCTTCTTTTTTATGCATAATGACAATAGCTGCATTGTTCCATTGCGATGGAGTTATTCCTTCCAGGAGGCATTTATTAAATAACACTTTTAAAGCTTTGATAATTTGTTGTCGTCCTTGTTTAATTGCCTCTATTACAATATTGTCTTCACCTGGGGCTTTGGTATTTTTTATGTCCTTCATGGTTGATGTGATTTCTTTTTTTGTGATCTTTGGAATCTCTTCTGACTCCTGACTTTTGATATATTGATTTCTGTTCTTCTATTGTGTAAGTTCATAATTCGATGATCTTTAAAATATCTCTTGTCTGTTATTATATTTCCATGCATGTCCTTAATTTTGCATATGTCCTTCCTTCCTATTGTGTTTCTTTTTTCTTAAAACTTTTAAGCTTCTACTTTCTTCTACGACGTTTTTAATTTTCTCTGCATTTTTTTTGTCTTTTACTTGTTCTAATTTCCTTAGATTCCTCCTTATTTATAGTCTTGTATTTATCTGTAGTCTTATCTTATATGCATTGTATTTAGTTACTATAAAATAGGAGTCGGGATCGATAGGAATTTTTGTAAATAACAAGTTTTTCCAGTTAGACGAGTGACTTCACATTTGTCGTGTTTTATTTTTCTTCAGTTTTTAGGATTTTTTAGGTCCCGAGAAATATATTTTCATTTTCCCATTTTTGTCGGTCTGTCTATCTGTCGCTCGTCCTCTTGATCTGTTGGCACTATAACTCTCAAATAAGATGATAATTAGAGACCGGATTATATGCAAGATAAAAATTTTGAAATATGCATGAAAAATGCTTAAAATATGGATGAAAATGGACAAAATATGCAATATTAAATAATAATAAAAGTAGTAATTTTTAGTTTTTATTTCAAAATCAGCATAAAATTAACAAGTTATCGAAGATGTTTAAATTTATTTAACAATTATTTAACATTTTTTAAAATTATTTAACATTTGTATTCTTGTACACGTAAACAATAAAGTATTGTTCCAAATGTTGGGTAGTAAGATTGTGTCTTCGATCACTTAAAATATTTTTATAAGTGGAAAAAGACCGTTCCACATCCACTGAGGTAACTCGGCAGTATTTGAATTTGGGTGCTGTGTTAGTACTTATTGTTTCTGGCAAAAGTTCACCCGTCCCATTAATAAATCTATCAATTTGACATAAAGGTTCAAAGCCTGGGTTATTGCACAAAATGTTTTTAAACTTTTCTTTAACTCTACGCGGAAATACATCTGGCAATGTGGAGATTATTTGACGGATTTTATTCATTAACTGAATTGATTCGGTCAACCCCAAACCTCGAGTTTCAAGCTTTTTAATACCCGCAGGTATATGGGAAAAGTGAGTGCTAATCAAAGCTATGTTTTTTTTTTTAATATCAGAATCGTTAAATGTTTCCTTGGATTGACGAACTGCTATAGCCTCTGCACTATCGAAGTCATTTACTACACCTTTGATGGCCTCGAAATGTTCATTGTAAAATAGTATAATCCATGTTCCCCATCGAGTTACCACTGGTTCGGGAGGTAAAGGCACATTTGGCAGTTTTTCTTTATAGGCGTTGTTGCGAGCAGGTGCCTTAACAGGTTGACTGCCGACCACTCCGATCGGAGTGCGTCGGGTCTCTTCGCCAACGCCGTCTACTCCGATCGGAGTTCGACATGCGTTTCTTACGAAACGTTTTAGTATTCCATCGGCGTTGTATATGAAACGTGTTTCTAGTGGTGGCGTTGCTTAAAAACGCAAGTTCTAACAGGTGCTTAAGTGGTTCCGCGGATTTGCTTTTGGTTTGGTTGTAATCTGCCGTACAATATGGACAATCAACCTGGGCCTTCTGGTATTAAAAAAAAGACATTTTAGTGATGAAAAAAAGGTGTATGATTAGAAAAAGAAGCTAACTGACACTGAATTATTGCAGCTATTGGAAGAAAGCGGAGGTAGTAGTGACGAACATTACGTACCAGACACAGACGATAGTGATGTAAATTCAAGCTCCGAGTCCGAAGAAGAGAATTTTATAGACCCTATTCGGCCACATCAAACACTTCCTAGCCTTGATGAGATAAAATGGAACGACAGAGGTGCGTTAAAACAAATTTTGTTCCAGAAAATCCAGGAATTATTGGTGCAAATTCCAGGACAGGGTGCACCTATCGATTTTTTCGAAATGATCATTGATGATGATTTTTTACAAACTATTGTAGAACGAACGAACTCTTACGCAGTCGAGGTTTTGCTGCGCCCAGAAACAAGTACAAAATCACGTATTACTAATTTTAAAGATCTTACTCTTGACGAACTAAAAATTTTTTTTGGCCCTGTTACTTCACACTGGCACAATATCCTTGAGCCGTCTTAACGATTATTGGAAAACTGATCCACTATTTAATCTACCTGTTTTTAGAAAATATATGTCAAGGAATAGATTTTTGCTTATCTTGAGGTGTTTGCATTTTACATCTCCAGATATGGATCCGGCAGATCGGCTAGGAAAGATTAGATTTGTGGCAGATTTTTTTAACAACAAGATGGGAGAAATTTGCTATCCTGGAAGAGAGTTGTCTTTAGATGAAGCTATGGTACTTTATCGGGGTCGTCTCCAGTTTAAACAGTATATCAAGAATAAGCGTCATAAGTATGGTACGAAGTTATACATGCTGACAGAGCCTAATGGACTTATTTTGAAATTTCGTGTCTACGAAGGTGCGACAGATGTTTATGGTGGAAGCGGACATACTGAAAAGATTGTTTTACATTTATTGGAGGAAAAATTGGGTGTGGGACATGCTGTTTATCTAGACAATTTTTACAATAGTGTTAATTTAGCTAGGAAATTACTTCAACAAAATACATACTGCACTGGTACGCTGAGAGCTGAGAGGAAAGATAATCCGAAAGAGGTAATGAGTGCAAATTTAAAACGTGGTGAGAATAAATCTATGTTTTGCAATGGAGTGCATGTCGGAAAATGGCGCGATAAACGCAATGTTCAATACATTTCAAGAGAATTTGGAAGCGAAATGGGCATTTTTAAAAACAAAAGAAATCAAGAATCTGAAAAACCTTCCGCAATCATTGGATATAATGCTTTTATGTCCGATATAGATAGACAGGATCAAATGATGGCATATTATCCTTGCAGCCGTAAAACCATTCGGTGGTACAAAAAGTTATTCATGCTGCAAATGAGCATGATAAACGCCTATTTTTTGTACAATAAATATTCGCGGTCTGACCAGTTACGATTATATGACTTCCGATTGGATGTCATAAGAAATTTACTAGCCAGACGACCAATTACTAATTTGCCGCAAATTCCTCCAGGCCAAATAAATGTCCACAGCATTAGCAAAGTAGAAAAAATTGTTAGTGAAAAAAAAGGAACTAAAGAAACAAAACGGGTAAGCAGAAAGGAATGCAAAGAATGCAGGAAAAATAAAATAAGAAAGCAAACAGTGTATGAATGCAAAATGTGCCCTGGACAACCAGGTTTTTGACTTAATTGCTTTGAGGATTACCATAAAAATGTACAAAAATGATTTAGAAATAAATGTTTTGAGTTCATGAGTTCGATTTATGATTTCTTTACTTATTTAATCCGATCGGAGTGTTCGGCATCTAGTAAAAATTTTCACTTGCAATGCCGATTACTCCGATCGGAGTGAAATTTTTTTTTTTCTAATATTTTGAATGGCACATAAAAAAAAACACATCCAAGACTCATTTTAATTCATATTTACCATAATAAAATAAAAATATTTGGAAAAATCTTACCGGCGTGAACCACAAACTCAAAAATATAGATCGGCAGTCAGCCTGTTAAGAAACACTTTCTTTGCTGATGAAATCAGTTTATTTACATTTCCAAACGTGGATCGTACTTCCTCAGCGAGTCGATGGACTTCGTGAGCAAAGCACGTTACATGAATTAAATTTGGATAAAATACTTGGAGGACTTTGGCTGCTTTGATCATATAAAGAGCAGCATCTGAGAGAAATATAAACACTCTTTCATCTGCAGAAGATTCAGTAAATATTTTTTTTAATACTCTCATTCACAAATCTGGCGATCGTAGAATGATTTGTCTTGTCAAATTCTTTGCAGGCCACCAAATAGGAAGAAGAAGGCTCTAATCTTAATGCACCCACAATTAAATTCGCAATATAGCGACCACAACTGTCGGTAGTTTCATCAGCTGAAATCCAAATAATGTCATCCTTAAGTTCGTTACGTATTTCTTCCAGAACATGTTGGTAAATTGTTGGTATGTAATTTTTACGCAGTGTTGCTCGTCTGGTATTTTCTGATTCAAGCAATATTTTCGCAGAAAATCTTTAAATGTAGGATTTGTAAGTTTGTGGAGAGGAATATTACTTGCACGAAATGCTTCACATAAATGCATGCTAAAGTGTTTTTTTTGTTTACCTATAGAAGTGGAATCACTGCTACTTGCTGCTGTTATAAGTTGTTGTCGTGGGTCTTTTTTTTGCAATCTGCGATATGAAGACTTATCTTGACATGCTGGTCAATTTGAAACTTTTTTGTGCACGAAACATTTTTCTCGCAAACTCGACAATATAAAACATTTCCGTCATATGTAAATGTTCCAGGATAATCAGCTACCCACGAAGAGACACTTTTTTTTGCAGGTGGCATGGTACACGTTAAACTTTAACACAACACCTTAAAAATTGCAAAAAGACTACACTGGTGCAAGCGCGTCAACAATAATGTTAAAACTGATATCTTGTTTTAAAATAAAAATTCGTCTTCGAGAAAATTGTTTATTTGATCCACGCTCAAACCAATATTCTTAGAAACTAACTACTTATCACTTAATATCCCGACGAAGAAACAAAGGAATAAAATACCGTCGTAATTTTGGGTATTCCCTTGGCACTATAACCTAATCGATGTTTAGACTATTGCAGGTAATATTCCGGCGATAAGATCGGTTCCAGACGCGACATTAACAATACCCTGAGCAATTCAATTGCCTAGTAATACCGAGAAATATTGTAAATATAGGGAAAATATGCATCATTACTAGATTTTGGGTAAAATATGCAATAATCGGTGACAATGGTCTAAATATGCAAATGAATATGAAAATATGCAAATGCATATAATGCGGTCTCTAATGATAATATAATGGAGTATGTATGAAACCCATAATTCTTAACTGATGTCGTTTTATGGGAGGAGGTTAAAGAAGTAGGAACTTATTTACTCTTTATTTAAGAAAGTCAAATTCAGTACTTATTTCAGAACTAAGTGTTTTCAAGGAAAGTACTGAATACTTTACCGATTTTTTTTTTTTAATTCTTCCCTTCAAGTAAATAATCATACATATTTAATTTTATTTAAATAAAATTTCACAAGTTACGCCTGTGTTTAACGACAAAATTTTTAATGTCGCACGAAAATGTCCAGCAGTGTAGTACACAATAAAATGAATAACTAAGTAAATTGCCATACGGGTCATATCTGATTAGATCCATCTATACTAAATGGATAATTATTATTTTCTAGAAATAGATACCTACAAATAGATACGTATTTACTGGAACCGGGTTATAATAAATCATGTCAAGTTGAAACAACAGTCCATTACTAAACTTTTATTAAAATAAATACATAATTTAATAATATAAAAAAGTGGTCGGCTCAAAAAAATTTATAAAATAGATCATATAGCTAATTAATGAATAGTTTGAATTAGGTATTTTAAAGAAATTCTCCTTACCCTTACTGGTCAAAATGATATATTTATACTATGCTTATTTTGGAAAATATTCGTTCGGATGTCAGAGCTGCCAAATATAATACAGTAATAAAATCTTTTATTGAAATATATTGCTTGGCTTAGATTTATTGTTAAACCTCATCGTCGATAACTCTTGAACTATTTATGTTAAAGTAAATTCCAAGATATAAGATCCTGCCTTTTTGCTTTTTCAATGGGGCAATAAACGACCCTATTACGATTTTGTGCATAGTTGCCAGGTTTTACGATAAATGTATTTTTATTTTACCTGCTTTGTATACTGCCCTCACTTGCACCTGCAATCATAATGGATCTATTTTTACCTATATATTTACTACCTGGCAACCCAGTTTGGAGCCAAGTGAACTAACAAAAACCCCAATTTCTACGATTAAGGGTATTGTAGGAAAACCATCACTCAGGAACAGGAAAAAAGGGCAAGATTTTCAAATGCATCATGTAGACGATTGTGAAAAAGAAGTCATCAGGAGAAAAATATATTCTATGTATGAAGAGCTGTTGGTACCACACTAGACAAAATAAAATTAAGACTGGTGCAGGACGAGCCCAATATACATTGTGGCCGATCAACCCTTCACAGAATTCTCTTAAAAATGGGATTCACGTTCCGAAAAATCAACAAAAGGCAAGTAGTGATGGAGTCACAAAGATTACGAATCTTGCGACATATTTATTTACAAGAAATTAAAAAGTATCGATCAGAGAATTGCCCAATAATTTACCTTGACAAAACATGATTCGATACCCATGACACTGTGCAAAAAGTGTGGGTTGACAGCAGTACAAAATGTCAGACTCGCACTTTCAAATAAAGGTAAACGAATAACCATTTTGTATGCTGGATCTGAAAAGGACTGGGATTCAAATTGTCTACTATTATCTACAAAAAACATAAAAGATTCTATTTTGGACTATCACGAAGATACGACCGCAGAACTTGGTTACAAAATTCCCTTTTGCCAAATGTTCCCGAACAGAGTGTTATAGTCATAGACAATGCAAGTTTCCATAGTCACGTCTACTAAATAAGGTTCCTAATACAGCCAACACAAAATCGAAAATACAGGAATATATGTTAGAAAATGACATTTATTTTGACTTTAGTAATAAAAAAAGTGATCTTTTGGAAGTTTTGAAAGACTATAAATTGAAAAAGAAATATGTTTGTGATAGTATGGCTGCGAAAATGGGACACACTCTTTTGCGGCTTCCTCCGTATTATTGTGTGTTTAATCCAATTGAACATATTTGGCATCAAGTTAAATCAAAAATAAGGGCACACTCCTACTTTAGGGCGTGTCAGTGGTTGAATTAGTAAAAAAAGTCCTTGTGGAACCTGGAAGAATTCCATTCAGCACGTTGTTCAAGTTAAAGATTCATATATTTGTGTAAAAAATATGAAACCACTGATAATTACCTCAGCTGATGACAGCGATACTGAAACCGAATTAAGTTTAAGTTAAAAATCATGTATAGACCACATATACACTAAAAAAAAAACTGGCAAAGAATAGAGAAGTTCATTTAGCCTTCATAGACATAAGAAAGGCCTATGACTCAGTACCAAGACAAAGATTATGGAACGCAATGAAAGAAATAGGCATTGACAAAGAACTAATATACGCAGTAAAAGCTCTCTACGAAAACAACACAGTGAACATAAAAATAGGACATAAAATAGGGAAGAGACTCCAAACATCAAAAGGCCTATTCCAAGGATGCTCTATATCCCCCACTATTCAAAATATACCTCGAACGAACATTAAAAAAATGGAAGCAAAAATGTAGTGGAATGGGAGTCCCAATACAAGAAGATTCCTTATATACTCTAAGTTTCGCAGACGACCAAGTAATCATAGCGCAAGATGAGGAAGACCTCAGTTATATGGTAAGAAAACTGAAAGAAGAATACACTAAAGCAGGATTAGCAATAAACTTTGATAAAACGGAATATCTAACAACAAAGGAGGGAAACGTGGAGAATCTGGAAGTCGATAACGAAACAATAATCACCGATAGATTTAAATATTTAGGAACCATCATTTCAAAAAAGAAGAGATTAAAAATAGATTAGGACAAACGCGGACATGCATAAGATAATTAAATTCTATCCTGTGGGACAAGCACATTACAAAGAGAAACAAAACACTCATATACAAATCAATAATACAAAGCATAATGACATACGGGTCAGAAATATGGACGATCAACAAAAGAAATAAATCTAAAATTAACGCGGTAGAGATGGAGTATTGGAGAAGATGTTGTAGAGTGACACGTATGGAGAAAATAACAAATAAAGAAATAAGAAGCAGGATGAACATCAAAGAGAACGCAGTAAACACCATTGAAGAAAAACTATTAAAATGGTATAGATACATAAGACGGAGCAAAGATAATAGGTGCATTTAAAAAATAACGGAGTGGAGCCCTATAGGGAGAAGAAAAAGAGGAAGATCCAGACGATCGTGGAGAGACGATGTGGACGAGGCTATGGAAGACAGGGGTCTAACAGATGGAGACTGGGAAGATAGAAACGGATGGAATCAAAGGCTGAGAGAAGGAAGACAGCGTTAGCTGTAGAAAATCCTTGATATATATAAAATATATTTTTATTTATACAATATGTCCTCCTGTAAACCCCATTCATTCAAACTGTATATTTGTACTTCTTATCCATTTGTTTTTACATGCATCTATAAATAAACATCTCCAAAAACACTTATAATTTTATTTATTTGCAATAATGAATAAAATTCTTAAGTCCTTCTCTGCAATCTATTATAAACAAAAGGTGAGAATTTTTATATTGTCCACTTAAAACGGCAAAAATCAGGATCTTATATTTCGGGACAGGCTATACCTTTACCCTCTCTGTTTGAGAAAAGGCAGTTTTGTACTTTCCTCGATAAGATTTTTGCATCTCCTGGTTTTACGATTCCTAGGTCAAGGGAAACTTGCATTTTTACTTATATCGAAACAAGATATTGGTTTTAAATTTGGGGCATTTATAGTATATGAAGTAGGAAAAAAACCTGTAGTGTCTGATCGATATATCTTTAAGGAAAAAAATTTTGTGATGTTTCCAGAATAATATAGGAATTATTCCCGGTTCCTGTTAAGAGAACGAACAATCCTTGTGCATAATTATTTATTGTTTTCAAAGTCATAGATTTTGAATATCTTTTCGTTGATAGGAAACTTCCACAGGTTACCAAATTTATAGGTATAATTCTTCGGGATTTATCCTGCATCAATTGAATAAAATGCTGCTGAAGTTTCGCCTACCATCTTACCGGCTTCTTCACAGCTTGTTTCGAGAAATGACTTCGTCGGAATCTTGCACAAAACAGTGTCGTCTCTGACCGCTTGGTGTGTTTACAACTTCCAGCTTCCTATGTTTTCTCTTTTAACGTAAATAAATAGAAAACCATAATTATCTTATTGTTTATAATACAACTTAACAACAACAATAATAATAATTGTATTAAAACTAATAAAATCAAGCCCCTCATTATTTTCAGGAAATACGCATTATGTCATTTGCTAGTAGCTTGAATACTTGAATTCATTAATATAAAGTACCACCCAGTCCCGTCGCCACCAATCATAACAAAAACTTGTAAACTGACGTAGCTCTGTTATAATTTAACATGGTAATGTCAATAGCAATGCCCATTAATTTATTTTTATGTCCTCGAAGTTTCTCAATCGAATTCCAGAGAAGCGATCGGTCATTTGCATTTAAAATGAACTATCGGAACGGTTTATATATTTTTTTTTATCTCCTTGGAATTAAACATGAGAATTTGGAATGTATGTTTCGATATATACGCATAATAGTCTTTTGCGTTTCAGAATATTGTCTAACAATACCAAAAAAAATTAATTAGAACACTGAAATCTGTATCCTAATCTGGAACAGTGAAAAAATCTTTAATTCTTACTTTACGATTGTACGAGGCAGGAATCCCTGAAAATTTATTGTGCAATCGAATCGTTTAAGATCACTACAATGTAAGTTTTTTTTTTAAATCAAGTGGTGCTAATGATGTGTTGTTAATGTAATGTTTTAGTAATTTAGGATTAGTTTTCAGTGAATGTATAGAGATATAAGTACAAATTTTAAATAAGAATATTATTTCAATTTATGTTTTCCCCTCGGAACTTGTTATACCCGTAATTTATAAACAAATATATATTTATTCTAAACACTAGGCGTGCAAATTCTAATATCTTGTGTCATCAGTATACTCAATACACAAAAGTTTATTTAAGAACTTGATACAAAAAAGCAGCAGACCATCGATTTCTGACACCTATCTATAGATCTTAGTAAAAAAAACCGGTCAAGTGCAAGTTGAACTTGCACAATTAGTGTTCCGTACGTTGATTGTTTTTAAAATAAAAATTTTTGTTTTATTAAAGGTAATGTACTCGTGATAATTTTCGTTCAATCTATACACCGTGGAGAATATTCCAGAATTTTTTCAAAATTTTTTGATCAGTACTCTTCGAGATAAGGTAGGGGACAGCGATTTTTTAAAAGTAATACGAAGAAAAGTGTGCGCAAGTATTACATATTATATATATATATATATATATATATATATATATATATATATATATATATATTTTACTCGTGTTTTCACAAGCTTTCATTTGACAACACACTCGATAACCTAGTAAAAAAAATTTTTTTTCACTTCCGATTTCACCTCTCAAAACGAACCCCTTAAGTCAAAATTTATGTTACGGTGGTATAAAATGATCAGTGACTTCACAAAAACACACCCCAAATGTGTTTACAACAAAGTTTGTTTCCAATCTTTACTGAAATCTGATGACCTTGAAATTTTTGTTTTCTTTATATACCATATAAATTATTAAAGGTAATGCACTCGTGATAATTTTCGTTCAATCTACACCCCGTGGAGAATATTCCAGAATTTTTTCGAAATTTTTTGATAAGTACTTTTCGAGATAATGCCCGGGACAGCGATTTTTCGCGAATTTTTAAAAATAATACAAAGAGAAGTGCGCGCAAGTATAATATTATATATATATTTTTTACTCGTGTTTTCACAAGCTTTCATTTGACACCACACTCGATGACCTAGTAAAAAAAATTTTTTTTCACTTCCGACTTCACCCCCCAAAACTAACCCCTTAAGTCAAAATTTAATTCTCAAAACAACATGGCTCTGATGAGGCCATCAATTCCTATATTATTACCAAATTTCACCTTTCTATGTCAAATAGTTTCGGAGAAAATCGGGTGTGACTGACAGACAGACAGACAGACGCCGAAGTGATCTTATAAGTGTTCCGTACGGAACACTAAAAAATGAGAGACTTTTTGTTAAATTCTCTAGTGATATATAATTCTGTGCCAGTTTTTAAAATCAGAATTCTGTGTTTGAAAATAGGTCAGAATCAACGTTCTGTGAGAGAGGGAAAATTAATGGAAATTTAAAAAAAAAAAAAAGACTGAGTGATCTTAAAATCTCACTGGTTTTATTAGAGATAGTAGATTCAAGAATTCTTACCTCACCCCTTTCTTTAAAAAAGAGAATCATAATAGTTTTAAAAAATTAATACTTCGCATTCTTTTTTAAAAATTATCAAAGTAAACAAACTCATCAGACCTGGTTTTAAATTTTCAGCTTAGATTTCCGTTTCCGACTTTATTGAGGTATCGTTGGACGGGTTAGATATGGACCTAATTCCAGACCTTTCTAAGGATTTTCACTGCTTCACAGAATAAAATTATCCCGAAAAGCTAGCTAAAATATGGACGTATTATTCGATAAAACTCGGTATTTTGAGGTTTTCGAGACCGCTGTTCACGAATATGAAATCAAATTTTTGAAAAAAGGAAATGGCAGCTCCAAAATGGTGAACTATTTTTGAAAAAAATGTGAGTTATTTTTATGAAGCTCTGTATACATGGGTTTTTGGGGTCGCTCATTACAAATATGAAGTTCGTATTTCAAAAAAAACAAAATGGCGGCTTTAAAATGGCGAGCTATTTTTGGAAAAACGTGATTTATTTTTATAAAACTTCCGCAAAACTGTACGTATCGGTATTTTGAAGGGTGCTGATCACGAATGAAAAACAAGTAAAATATATCGAGTTTAACTTTTATTGGAAAATTATGGGGAATGATTATTACTAAATACAATCTTATTATATTACAGTTCTTACTCACTATCAGTTTCATGCTCAGCTGCATGATTTTCTTCATAGCTGGAATTACTTATAATACTATTACTTAATTCAGCTACAGATGGTGAAGCTAACAACTCTACCGCGTGTGGGGATAAAGATTTCAGTTTTTTTGATGGTAGTTTTCTCAAACTGAAGATCAACTGATCAGAGGATACAATAATCTGTGGAAAACATCTTTTAAATTTTGATGGGATTGCGCTTTCTGGCAAAGTTTTTCCGGAACTATTATATATGTTTGTTGCTCGATTCTTGAGCTTCCTCTGACAATTGTCCGATGGGAAGCACTAATGACTTGATTATTTCGTGCCCGTGGATAAGCACTTTATGGATAGTTGTTGACATATTATACCACGAATACAATTCTACGAATTTACGAGCTGTATCTTTTGAACTTTTCGACATCGATTTTAAAACCGCAGGAACTTGCTTGCAAAATAACGTGGAATCGTTTTATGAGATCTTTGTCCACACCTGTTTATTTCAGCCGAAATTTCTACGTTTTCAAAAAAATGTCGCGCAGTATTGCCGTCATTAGTGCTTCCGTAATTTTGCTTTCGTTGATCGACGAGAAGCCTCAGTTGACCCCGAAAACTATTTTATACTACTCTCTTCGTAGCTTCAACTATTTGTTTATCTGCTTCTTTGGACACGTGCCACTTTTTGAGTGGCAATTTATACTTTGCCAAAAAGTAACCTTGGAATCATTTTTGTTGACGATTGTTACGAGTTGCAAAGGAAAAAGAGAAACAAAGAAAATGCTAGCATCTGTTTGGTTGCCGCTTTCATTGCTAAATTTCTGTTTATAGATGCTTTGTCCAGAAGTACCATGGCATCCCCATTTGCATATCAATGTCATGTTGCGTGCTATTTCTTTGGAAATTATCCATAACTCAGAGCTTCAATGCCAACCTTTTTTCGAATTGATGCCATCCTCCGACGTTTTGATCGCTCACTTAAATCTTCCCAACCCAAGAAAGGCCGCCCTGAGGTATTAATTCCTGTTGGTTCTGTGTTTTTCGTCTCATAATTATTTGTTAAAGGCACACAAACGTTGAGCCAATTATGAAACTTTGCGAGGAATTTCGTTTGGATTCTGTGGACTTTTTGCCATCTATTTCGGAATTCTGTCATCAATTTCGCAATCGATTTCTTCAAATGTTTTGGCAAAATATATGTATGCAAAGTTTTTTTGTCACTTCTGCTTCAATAGTGGCAATAATTACATTTATGTTATCATGTAATTGGTTCTTGACTTTTGTTTTTCTAAAAGAAATTTCCATTTTATCACACGCATTTTCTGTAAAAATAACAAAAATATAATGAGTGAGTAACTGTTGTGAATAGTTAAATAAAATTGGAAACTTTTTCCCGAATTTTTATACTATTTTTACCATTTTGTAACAACTTCCAGAATTTTGCTACATCGTGCAATAATTTCCAGGATTTAAAATTTTTTTTTCCAATTTAGTAACATTTTATTGACATTTTTAGGTATTTTTCAATTTTAGCAACAATTTCCAAAAGTTCTAAACAACTTTCCCCGAATTCTATCATTTTTTTTTTTATGGGTTTAGTACACATGCTGCTGGGATGTCCCTAAAGCGCTACAGGAGCGACACGTGTGCGGAGAAAGCGATTCACGTTGTTCTTGAATCGCTGTAAATTGTACTAGGTAGGAAACACAGTCCTGGGCAAATTATATTCCAAAAGGATGATGTTCTCTATATAAAAGACTGCTTGAAAAGCGTTGTACGAGGAGTAACAAGCTGAACCTCATTCGGATGTGAAGTATTAGCGCGACGTGTCTTTCTAGCATGCACCGCTCTGGGAGTAATTAAGCGGACCACATCCTTCGAACACTTTCCATGAAAATACTTGCAGAATAGGCTGAAGTCGCCAACTGTTCTTCGATGTTCCAACGAATCAAGGCCGCCGAAGCCAACAAATGCAGTGTATGTTTGGAAGCGGAGCCCCAAACATGGGAGCAGTGTTCTATAGTTGGTCGAATTTGAGTTTTGTAAAGAATTAACAGTTGTTGTGCAGTGTAGAGCTTTCTGGTTCGAAATAATATTCCCAACTTTTGAGAAGCTCTCCTTGCTATGCCTGCAACATGTTCATGCCAGGACATATTTGCTCCCAGATTAACGACCAACAAATTAAGTGACGATGTTAGAGGAATGGAGTGCCCTGACAAAACTATGTCGAGTTCAGCAACGATAACTTTTTTAGAAAAAACTGCCGCCTGGGTTTTTGTAGCGTTCAATTCCACCATTCCATTTGAAACCATTTACAAAATTTTTAAAGTATTTTTCCAATTTTGCAACATTTACCCGAATTTGTTAACTATTTTTTATATTTTGCAGCAATTTTCCGAATTTTTAAACAATTGGTTGAATTTTGTAGCATTATTCCGAATTTTCGACCAATTTGTTAAGTTTGTAACACTTTCCCGAATTTTAAGAAAAATGCGTCCATGGCCTCTATGCACACCTTTGCCCAAAAACTAACATAGATACTAAAGTTGCAACATGTAGCACACAATTTTTAGATATTTTGGCAAAAAATGTCTGATAAACAACCTTTAATTCATTTCACGTTAGATTTCAATTAACTTATTGCTTCTTCTATAAATATTTTCGGAAAAACTTTCTTAAAAAAACTCGATAATTAAACAGTTAAATTACTCACTTAACACTAAGTAAGTATGAAATTCCAGAAACACCATAAGATTGTACTCACCTTCAAGGATAGAATTCATTTTACATAATTAAAATTTGTTCATTTTTGCACTTTCTATAATAGTTTAAACTTGGTGACGTGTGACGTGCTTCACGAAAGATGCTGCGGGCCACTCGACGCTTCGAAATGAAATAAAAGTTAACAGACAAGTGCAAGCCTAAGATGCACCTGAGTGGTCGTAAATTATAGTAGGCGAATTGGCAGGAGTATTCAAACAGGTAAAAAATCCCTTATTTGGTGTTCCGTATGGAACATCACTTCGGCGTCTGTCTGTCCGTCTGTCGCACACCGATCTTCTCCGCAACTATTTGTCATAGAAAGTTGAAATTTGGTAATAATATAGGAATTGATGGCCTCATCAGAGCCATGTAGTTTTGAAAGTTAAATTTTGACTTAAGGGTATAGTTTTGGGGGGTGAAATCGGAAGAGAAAAAAAATTTTTACTAGGTAATCGAGTGTGGTGTCAAATGAAAGCTTGCGAAAACACGAGTAAAAAATATATATAATGTAATACTTGCGCGCACTTTTCTTTGTATTATTTTTAAAAAATCGCGAAAAAATCTCTGCCTTATCTCGAAAAGTACTTATCAAAAAATTTTAAAAAATTCTGGAATTATTCAATATAGATTGAACGAAAATTATCACGAGGGCATTACCTGTAATAATTTATCTGGTATATTAAAAAAAAACAGAAATTTCAAGGTGATCAATTTTCAGTAAAGATTGGAAATAAACTTTGTTGACAACTCATTTGGGGTGTGTTTGTGAAATCACTGATCATTTTATACTTCCGTTACAACATTTTTTATTTTAAAAGCAATTAACGTACGGAACACTAATTGCGCAAGTTCAACTTGGACTTGACCGGTTATTTATTTACATTATGGCCAGGTTTTCGGGTCTTCGCCCGACTGTGGCTTTTCATATTTGGTACTATAATAATTATGATTGTGTTTCCGAGATACTGGCAGTAAGTTTGATCAGTTCCGAGAAAGAATCTTCCACCGACCACTGCTTTTTATTATTTATCTAAACAATTTACCAACCACCATTAATTTTTTTTCGCCCATTAACCTACTATTGTAAATTATGGCGAAGATACATTTAACTCAATAAAATGACAATTTTTACAGTTAAAAAGTGATTCCCTGATAATAGGTTTATTCCAAAAACGTCTCATATCCATTTCAAAAAAATTCCTTATCTTCGTTTGCAAACTAGTCTTTTATTACTCTATACAGTTTTGGAATTAAGTAGGGGAATTTTTTTCAATACTAACAGCGATTTTGTGAGTAGGCAATATTGTCTGTAAAAACCTCTTTAGACCTCGTTAAACACATGTTTTACGAAGTTTAATTAATAATGAAGAATAATATTCTCCAGTCACTATTTTGAGATGTTTCAAGTTGTTACTTGAACTTCTCTTGCCGATTTCTGTGAGCGAAATTTCTTAAGGCACGATGAACCAGCATGTTTCTACTCCCTTGACTGTTCCTTTATCTCTGGATCAAAATGATGGACCCATGTTTCATCCATAGTTACCGCTCGATCCAAAATGTTAGATAAATTTCTCCTCTGAACGGCTACAAATCAACATAGATATTGACTCTCGTTCATTTTTGGTCGGCGTTTCAAAGTTCCATTTAGTTCATAATTTTTTCATAATAAAATTAGAATGGACAATCTGGCTACAGTCTGATGTAAATTTTCACAGTCACTGCTATATGTTTCATCGCAAATCATCAATTCTCTCTAGGGTAGCTGTCGGTTTTTCCTTTCTTGAAATCCTCAACCCAATTTTTGATAGTGGAGTGGAAAGGACATTGTTCCTTCAATGTATTAAGCATATCGTCGTAAGTTTTGAGAAAACATCCATAGAAGTTTAGGCATCAGCGAAAACACCATGTTATTGTATCAAAGATAAACTGTCAAATTATGTGTTGCTATTACAATTTAGTATACAAAGAAATGACATCAAAAGAAATTAGGATTTCACCTTCATTAAGAACTAGATTTTTTTTTTTATTTTTTTAGAATTTATTAATAAAACAAAAAAATCTAGTTCTTAATGAAAGTAGAATCTTAATTTCTTTTGATGTCAATTCTTTGTTCCCAAGTGTTCCAATACCACAAACTTTACAATATCTCGAAGAAATACTTAGGATGAATGACTTTGAGGACGAAATTATTTATGAATACTTAACATTATCTAAACTTTGTATGCAACAAAATTATTTTCAATATAACACTACTCAGTATATATCACCACAACACCAAACACTTTATTTTTGCACTCGACGCGCGTTTCGCTAACCATGTTAGCTTCATCAGGAGCGATGATGACAGTCAATCATCGCTCCTGATGAAGCTAACATGGTTAGCGAAACGCGCGTCGAGTGCAAAAATAAAGTGTTTGGTGTAGTGGTGATATATACTGAGTAGTGTCATTGTGCCAAAGATTCCACATTCCCAACTTAGTTCAATATAACAGTCAATTTTATGTTCAGAAAGAAGGAACAGCTATGGGTAATTGCTTATCATCTTTCGTAGCCAATTTATTCATGAGTAAGTTTAAAATCGAATCCAGTCAAGAATTTGAATATTTCCCAAGAGTATGGTATAGGTATGTGGATGATGTTTTGGCAATTTTTGATACAAAGAAAGCAAATATAGATGATTTTTGTTTACGAATTAAATAGCCGGTACGATTTAATGAAATTCACTTACGAAATTGTGAACACAGGACAACTGCCTTTTCTAGATATTTTAATTATTAACACAGTAACAGATGGATATATTCCTAATGATTCATTTCATTGCAAACAACACAAATTAGCCTCATTACATTTTTTAGTTCATCGTTGGGTCACTTTTCCTCTGAATAGAGTAAATTTCAATATTGAAAGGAATCGTATTAGAAATATAACTAGAATTAATGGTTATGACGACGAGTTAGTAAACAAGTTAATAAATAGACATAAGTTTAGGTTAAATATTCAGAATTCCACCTTTTTTACACACGAAGAAAATAAGACCAAATATGTATACCATACCATACCATATAGCAGGGGACTCAATAAGGTATTTAATAAGGTAGGCCTCATCTTAGTTCATAAGTCATCAGACAATCTGAAGAATATCTTAGGATTGTGACAAAAAATATGTTGGGCAAAGTAAAAGGTCAATTAAAACACGATTTAAAAAACATTTAATACACTTAAAATACAGTAAAACAGAAAAGTCTAGCATTGCCGAACATGCCCTTGAAGCTGATCATTCTGTAACGTTGGATAATCTAAGATTAATTAAAAAATATATCTGATAGGAGATTATTGAACCCATACGAACGTATGGAAATTATAAAATGTAAAAGTAGTTTAAATAAAAACAGAGGGCCTATTCCTTATAATCCCCTCTACTGGTTACTTGACCAGAACTGATGGTCTCGTCAATGCCATTAATTCCGCCCGAGTAATTCAAGAGTTAGGCTAAGTATAAATAGGGTAGATTTGTAGTTTAGCATTAGTCAATCATCGCTCCTGATGAAGCTAATATGTTTAGCGAAACGCGCTTCGAGTGTAAAAATAAAGTGTTTAGTGTACTGGTGATATATGCTGAGTAGTGTCATTGTGCCAAAGATTCCACATTTCCAACTTAGTACATAAATGAACGTTCAGGAATATCTTACTGCAATAATTTATTTTTCATTCACTATTGTGGAAATTGATTAAACTGATTTATTAGACGAATTTTTGATGTTTACTATATTTTATTTATTTTAATATTTAGATGAATGTAATTATTTACGAATTTATTGTGAAATAATTGATATCTATATTTTTATAAGTAATAAACTAATTATAGAAAAGGGGATATAGAAATTCTGGAACACAGTTTCTCCTAGCAAAATAAATTAATAGATTCTATTAACTTGCACTGATTAGATTTTATTTCTTCTCTTTCAGAGAAGCCATATTCATAAAAGTTATTTTTCAATGAGAACGGGAAAGCAATTAAAGCTTTGTGTGACTGTAACGATGTGATTAATTATATTTTTATAAATTTATGTATTATGGTGTTGAGAATAATTTATATCGATATGATGATATTAATACAATCCTCTAAATCAGTGATTCCCAAAGTAGTTCAGGTGGATCCCCAGGGTCCACGGAGACTCGACGGGGATCTACATTGGCGATGGCGTGAAAAAAAAAATTGGGGTTCACAAGTTGTAAGTGGGGGTCCACGAAAATTTATCTGGTTTCAATAGTAAAGAACAAAAATGTTGGCTTGGCTTTACCTATCAATGTAGACAGATAATACACTACTCAAAAAAAATTAAGGGAGCAAAAAAAAATTCCAAATTTTTCGGTGATTTTTGACAGGCTGTATTTCGGTGAAAAATGGTCGTATTGAGACTTCAAAAAAAGTATTTTGAAGATTTAAGATTCTAATTTTCAGATTTTTTGGCTAAAATTTTTTAGGAGCTACGGTTCTCATGCAATCCTAGAGCGAAAAAATAATATTGCAAATATTTTGCTTTTTTTTTGGTCCACAGGCTTGAAAAAAATTTTTTCAGTTAGGCCGGCATATGGATCAGCCTGTTTATTTAGCATTAATTTCCTTGTTTTAAAACCCCCCTTAATTTTTTTGAGTAGTGTGTTTTAAGAAGGTCAGCGACTGTTACTTGTAAAAACTTGCATATTCGATATTCAGTACAACGCGCGTCGAGACTTGCAATGCGCCGCCCGCTCACCCGCAACGCAACCCGTTCAGACGTGCAAAGGGACGAAATACGACTGTGCTTGCAATCTTGCATGAACTTGTTTGATTCTTCACCAATATAAATACGAATGCCAAGGACAAACGTTACTCATTTGTTTCCGGAATTTTGAAAAGAAAAGTGTGAGTGAATCGATGTCAGTGTTTGCCAGTGCCGGAAAAAGTAAGTACCTGCCTATTTGTTATTCATACTTTTATTTTATATTGTAATAATATTATATTTGTTATGTTTGCGTGTAGTAGCTACGTAACAAAAATTAAATACTGACCAGGGCCATTATTCGATACTTCTATAAAAGAACAGAAAGCCGAGAAAGATTGAACTTTTAATACTTTTTATTATAAAATTATTTATTTACCCGACTGTGGTGATTCACTAAAGGAGATATATGATTGACCTGCATGTTTGTACATATTTCAGTGCCCTCGTAGTTGCTATTGCTAAATGGCTAAAAATATTTTCATAAATTGTACGTGTCTTTATGTACCACTCGTAACGTACATCAAAGTAATAAATAAATCATTAAAATCGCGGAGTTTTGATGTCAAAATATTCTTTAAAAGTATTTTCTCTCGAATTTGCAGAAATGTATCAAATTAAAATTAATCAAAAAATATTTTATATTACATTAAAATAGGTTCAGCCGTTTTTGTGAAAACCTCTATATGGGTCTTAGCAGTTTATTGCTTTTAATAATTAAAATCAGTTTTGCTGCCGGCATTTTGGTTTTTTTTTTTCATTGCAATAATTAATTAATCCTATTTTATTCTGTTAAAATAGCCATATCCTGTTAAAGTCGCCTTATGATTACTAAAACAAACCTTTTTTTCTTTACAGGTAGGTAACTGATACGAAACATGGCTGAATTTAAAAAGAAATGTCGACAGTACAGTGTTGATTATTTGAAATTTGGTTTTTCTTCCATCAAAGGCAGACAAACGATTGCCCATATGACTTTTATGCAACAAAGTTTTGAGCAATGACTCTAAGAGACCATCGAAGCTCGAAGATCATCTAAGAAGGTGTCATCCTGATAAAATAGGTAAAGATTTAAAATATTTTCAAACATTGAAGGAAAAAATATGAAAAGAGACCTACCGTGCACAGTATGTTCGCTTCAACGTCTCAAAGTAACGATGATGGCTTGCGGGCATCTTACAATATCTCATTGCTTATAGAGAAATCTGGAAAACCTCGCACCATCGGAGAAAAGTTAATTTTACCCGCTGTTGAAGAGGTTTTAAAAACTGTTCTGCACAAACCTCCATTTGACGTACTCAAAAGAATTCCTTTGAGTAACAACACTGTACAAAGACGTATTGATGAAATGAGCTCTGATATTGAAAGCTTCTTGTGTAATTATCTGCAAACAACTCATTTTTCTATTCAACTGGACGAGTCAACTTTACCTGGTAATGAAGCATTATTATTGGCATATGTTCGATTTGTTATGGACGAAGAAATCCATGAAGAGCTGCTATTCGCGAAAACTTTGGAGACGGACACTAAAGGCGAATCAATATTTAATGTCCTGAGTGATTTTTTTAAGGGAAAATTGATTCCATTTACAAACATTATTTCGGTGGCAGCAGATGGAGCTCCTGCCATCTTCGGGCGATATCGTGGGTTTATAAGCCATCTTAAAAGAATTATACCAGGAGTAACTGCAATTCACTGTGTCATCCACCGACAACACCTGGTAGCGAAAAATTTGAGTGATAGATTGTACCAATCGCTTCAATTTGTGATTAAAGCAGTCAACAAAATAAGAAGCAATGCGTTGAATACCCTTTTATTTGCACAATTGTGCGACGAAAATGATGAAGACTTCCAACGATTGCTCTTACATACTGAAGTACGCTGGTTGTCGAAAGGTGCATGTTTAACAAGATTTTACTCACTTTTTGAATCAGTTTTAAAGTTTCTGGAAACTAAAGATCCAGATTTAAAAGAAAACCTGATCAAATTAAAAGCAGACATCGCGTATTTGACAGATTTGTTCAAAAAATTTAATGACATTAACTTGCATTTACAAGGGGACAGCCTAAATTTAATAAAAACAAAGGGTGTAATTTCGGCTTTTCTTGGAAAATTGAAATTTATAAAGCAAAATATTAGTCGGCGGGAATTTCTCCCAATTTCCAAACTTGCCACAGGCAGAATGTCTTGATAAGGATATTCAAACATACGTTCAACATTTAAATGCCCTGCATGATGACTTCAAAAATAGATTTGAAGATATTCTGACGATGGAAAATACCACCATGGATCATAAATCCATTTGATGAAACGGAAGTGCCGAATGTGGTATTACAAGAGGAGCTACTCGAGCTTAGCACCAATGAGGAGCTGAAGGTAAAATTTAAAAAAGGCTACCAAAAATTTTGGCTGCAGGCAGAAATACCCGAAAAATATCCTGGACTGTGGGAAATTGCGAGAAAACTTTTGATAGCGTTTCCCTCGTCATACCTTGTCGAAAACAGTTTTAGTGTCGTTACAAACCTATTAACAAAAAAAAAGGAGCAGATTGAACATCACAGAACGGGGAGATTTGCGGTTATTCCTTACAAAACTGAAGCCAAATATTGATAATTTGCTGTTAATCCATCAAGTACATCCCTCCCATTAAAATTATAACTATTTTTTTTTAATTGTTGATTTGCATTGTTGAAGTTACGGTACGTTATTAATGTTTAACTTTAATTCTATTAATTAAGTCAGTAATCATATTATTTTAATAAATAGAACACAAGAAAATATATTATTTTTCTTTTTATTTTTACCACTCCGAATTTAGGGTTGGAACTCAGCCACGACGCAAATTTCCATAGTTAGATCTAATCTTCACATTTTTTGACGAGTTTTGGGAATATGGTAGAAATATAGCAGCCGGGGGTCCACCGAAACCAGTAAAATTTTAAAAGTGGTTTACGAGAAAAAAAGTTTGGGAACCTCTGCTCTAAATCATTTTTTTATCAATATTTTAAAGTTAGTGTATGTGCAGCTAGATTCTTTACGTTCCAGTTGAGTACAAAACCAAGTACCTCACGGTGTTCTTTTTAAATATCTTATTACTTTATATAAATCAGTTATTACGTTTCATCTAAGAGAAAAGAAATTGAAAAGTTGGACGTTTTGATGAAAAATTATTCTGATTAGTAGTCCTCGCCTTGGCCAGGAGATATTAAGATCGTTGCAACTTGAAATAATGAGTTCCGCACGTGACGTCATTAAGGCAGAAACCGGTTATTTATGTTTTCCTATTTTGATCTCGCGAGGGAAGAAAATTAACACTCCACTCGTGTCCACACTGATTCACTCTGGACTTAAATGGAATAACTTGGCCGCGTATTAACTTTAAGTTTCGGGGAGCATTAGTAATTCGAAAGCGTTTCATATAAATAGGAAATTTTGCGCTGAAATTAACTTGGGAATAAGCCATACTTTCTTTTAGTTAAAAAGAATAAACTTTTATTGTTCTTCTGGTATAATATGGAAAGAAATTAGAAACAGTGGAGGGTTGATAAAATTTTTAATGTTTCAATCAAGAAAATATTTTTCTACGTCTTCTCTCTGCACTAATATAGTTTGGCGTTTCAGGAACTGATTTATTCGACCCAAGAAAAAAACTTCCTTCTAGTTCTGCATGAAGTACGACGGTTGTTTGTAATGTCCTGGCTCAGATTTTGGCTCGCCCTTTCATAAAACTCTTTATTAATTGTGGACTTTTTTTTCATGTAATCAACAAGTAAAATTCCTTCGCGATCCCCAAAAGAACGATCGCCATTAACTTTCCAGAAGACGATTGAGATCTCGCCTTCCATGAAGGTGTACAGGGTGAGTCAACGATAGAGTAAAGTTCATTATCTTATTTGTTTCGGGAATGACGAAAAAATGTTAAATACAATAGTTTTAGGGAATGTTAAGGTGTGCAGTTTAAAATTATTTTTGTGTATACAGAAGGAACATCCTATTTTCTAATTTATTTTTAAATTCTACGTAAAATTTTATAACTTTTTTATTGATAATGTTTTTTTTTTTTTTTTATGGGTCTAGCACACATGCTACAGGGAAGTCCCTAAAGCGCTACAGGAGCGACACGTGTGCGGAGAAAGCGATTCACGTTGTTCTTAAATCGCTGTAAATTGTACTCGATGGGAAACACAGTTCTGGGCAAATTATTCCAAGGGATGATGTTCTCCATATAAATGACTGCTTGAAAAGCGTTGTACGAGGAGTAACAAGCTGAACCTCATACGGATGTGAAGCATTAGCGTGACGTGTACTTCTAACATGCACCGCTCTGGGAGGAATTAAGAGGGCCACATCCTTCGAACACTCTGCATGAAAATACTTGTAGAATAGGCTCAAGTCGCCAACCGTTTCTTCGATGTTCCAGCGAATCAAGGCCACCTGTCAGTTCCGGGTCTCCAATCAGACGAACAGCCCTTCTCTGAACAGAATCCAACAAATGCAGTGTATGTTTGGGAGCGGAGCCCCAAACATGGGAGCAGTATTCCATAGTTGGTCGAATTTGAGCTTTGTAAAGAATTAACAGTTATTGTGAAGTGTAAAGCTTTCTGGTTCGAAATAATATTCCCAACTTCTGAGAAGCTCTCCTTGCTATGCCTGCAACATGTTCATGCCAGGACATATTTGCTCCCAAATTTACGCCCCAACAATTTGAGTGACGATGTTAGGGGAATGGAGTGCCCCGACATAACTATGTCGGGTTCAGCAACGTTAACTTTTTTAGAAAAATCTGCCGCCTGGGATTTTGTAGCGTTAAATTCCACTTGGTTACTGTCACCCCAAGATAGAATTTCTTCCAGGTCTTTGTTAAGTTGAATGACTTCCTGCTGTCTGCGGATATTCGTCTGAGTAGCCGATGTCCGAGCGTTCAAAGTGAATGAAGAGATAAGTGTACTGTCATCTGCAAAGCTGTAGATTGGATTCTCGGTCTTTTCCAGCAGATCGTTAATATAAATGAGAAAGAGAGTAGGAGACAGTATGGAGCCTTGGGGTACACCGGCGTTGATAGTGAAGGTGTTAGAAAGAAATCCGCCGCTCTCTGAGGAAACATGAGAGCCACAAACAGAACTTTTCAGACATACCATAAGAACGTAGCTTAGCCAGCAGCCCATCGTGCCAAACATGGTCGAATGCCTTGGATATGTCAAGAGCAACCGCTCGAGATTCTCCAAAGTGTTCAATTGCGTTGTTCCAAACATGTGTAACATAAGTCAGGAGATCTCCTGTTGATCTATTTTTTACGAAAGCCATATTGGTGATCGCTAATAATGTTGAATCCTTCAAGATATTTTAGAAGATGCTGATTGATAGCCTTTTCCATGATTTTCGATATTATTGAAAGCAGTGCGATTCGTCGGTAGTTATTTGGTAAGGTCTTCTTGCCTTTTTTAGGTATTGGCTGAACTGTGGCACATTTCCAGCAGGAAGGAAATATTCTCTTTCTGTAAGATAGGTTGAAAAGTCTACAGAAAACTGGTGCTAGTTCCCTCGCACAGTTTTTGAGAACTATGGCAGGTATTCCGTCATCGCCAGAAGCCTTTTTGGTGTCTAGCTTCATCAAAATACGTTTTATGATACGCTGCCTGAAGACAATATCGGGCATCCTTGACTGCACTATGGGAATATTAGGTGGTATTTTTCCTCGGAAATCGACAGTAAAATGTGAAGCAAAGAGTTCAGCCAACAAGTTCGCTTTCTCAACCGGTGTCTTTGCAATAGAATTATCTGGCCGTGTGAGTGGTGGTATGGTGGATTTGGTGAAATTTTGACTAACTGCCTTAGCGACTGACCAAAAGGACTTGAAATTGTTGGAACAAGCTAGAAGTTTGTTTCTAATCCGTTGATTGTGTGCCTCCTTGGTTTCGTAGATAATTTCTTTGCATCTGTTCCTGGCAACGAAGGTGTTACGATTTATGGTGTTAGGATTTTCACGCCAATGTCGGTATGCAAGATGTTTAGAAGCAACAGCTTCTTTGCATTTTCGGTCAAACCAAGGCTTGCCGTTGGAAGGGTATTTCTTCGAAAAAGGGATGTAAGCCTCCATACCGGCCAAAATAACATCGGAAACCTCCTTGGCGCAGTCAGATGGGTCATCGGATCGAAAACAAACGTCTAACCAAGGAAAAGTTCGAAAATATTCCATGAGATCTTCCCATTTAGCAGATTTGTAGTGCCAAATCTTGCGCGGTTTAGGCGCGTCTCTGTCACTGATTGGTAGGGTACTCGATGTCGATAATAGTTTATGGTCGGAAGAACCTAATGGCGGATTTACGCTGACCGTGTAAATCTCCGGATTGGTGGTTAAAAACAGATCAAGAAGACTGGCGAAACTCGATCAGAGATCCGTGTTGGTTCGTCAATAAGCTGAGTTAAGTTACAACTGATTGAAAATGATTCGGCTTCACGACCTTGTTCATCGGTAGTATTGGAATATTTAAGCCAGTTGATATTGTGGACATTAAAGTCGCCCAGAATGGCAATTTCGGCATTTGGATAGTTAATTTGTAAATGATCGATGGTGTCTGCAAGAGAAGCGAAAAGTGCTTTAAAGTTAGTATCGCTTGGTGGTCGATACAGGATACAGATAAACCTTGTGGTTGGTTGAGTCGTTATTTTTAACCACATAACATCAAAGTTTGGGAGCTCCAGAGTCTCTTCTCGTTGGCAAGAGAGGTCGCTTCTGACAAAAAAAGACAGATTCCAAAGTTACGCCTAAATTGGGAATAGAAGTCGTACCCAGGATAAAGATAGTTAACTGTGCTGGTCGATGAACTGACCTTGGTTTCACAGAGAGCGAGTACATGAGGTTTTATTTCATTGCAGGTGTTGGTGCACTGAAATTTATGTTCGAGTTTAAACCTCCTGTTACCTGATATATACCTAAACCTTGTAGTTTTTCTAATATTTCAATTTTTTAAAAAAAAGTTTTCAGTTTTGTAAAAATTGCCAGTAGCGCAATTGTTTCTGAAAGTAGAATACTCATAATTGGTACAGGCGTTCTATAGAGGTAAAAAAAAAGATATATGTAAAGAAATTTAAGTTAGATGTTACAGGGTGTTCAAAATAAATTTCTACATTTCGACTATTTTAAATTGAAATATCTCTGTATATTATTATTTTCTCTGATAGATTTTACAAAACCCTCGCTAACTTTTATTAAGTATGTCATATTTATACTCAGGTTAGAATCGAAGTATTCTATCAACCCATCAACATGGATTTATTGATGGTAGATCCACTGTAACAAACTTGGGATTTTATACAAACTTTACAGAGAACATATTAGACGCAGAAGGGCAGGTTGACGTAATATACACGGACTTTTCTAGTGCCTTTGATAGAATATCTCATTTCGTTTTGCTACAGAAGCTTTGGCGTATGGGTTTTGGTATGGATGCGTGCAGTTTGTTTTCTTCATATTTGGGGGACCGCTCTCAGTCAGTACACTATAATAGATATATTATTTTCCGATTCCTATACCGCAACCTCGGGCGTGCCACAGGGATCCAATCTTGGTCCCTACTATTTTTTGCTATATATTAATGACCTCTGTAGATACTCTGAATTGTGGGCAGGCTGCTTTTCGCTGATGATCTCAAGCTTTATGCGCCCGTCTCATGTATTCAGGACTGAAAAGTGCTTCAAACTGAGCTTTGTGTGCTTGAGGATTGGTGTAAGCACAATAAATTAGACTTGAATATTTCTAAATGTAAAATTATGTCGGTGACGAGGAAAAACCATATATTTTATTCACTAGGAACGTCAACTTCGGGCGCACCAACAGTGTAAGAGACTTAGGAGTACGGGTAGTATTCCATAACAAAATGAATTTTTCTAATCACATTAATAACGTAACGATGGAAGCCAATCGTCTATATGGTTTTGTAGTGCGCAACTGTAGAAGCTTTAATAGTGAACGATCTTTAATACTGCTATATGAGTCTTATGTGAGATCCAAACTAGAGTATGCCTCTAGCCCATATTATTTATGCTACAAACT
>CM032449.1:213834960-213877460 GCA_019049505.1 Pachyrhynchus sulphureomaculatus
GTGAGAAAGAAAAACAATAATAATAATAATAATAATAATAACTCCACATCAAACAAAGGCCAATGGAAGTGCCACCATGAGACAAAAACCATCAACAATGAAACACTCGATAACATGTTCGACAAAGAAACATACAAATATCTAGGCTTCCAACAAAGCACCAAACTCAACCACACTCACATCAAAACAGAGCTCAGAACCGAATTCAAAAACACTAATAGCGTTTGTGCTGACTTGGCTTTGGCCCGTTAGCCAAACATGGAACCACATTGACCAAATGTGAGAAAGAAGAACTTTTGTGTCATAATAATAATAATAATACAGGGAAAACAAGAAAGAATATGAATGAAATTTTCCCTTAAAACTAAGGACTAAAGTAACAACAAAAACAACAAAAAAAAGAAAGAAATAAAAATGAATAAAGAAATTAAATGAATCAGTGCAGTACAAATTAGAATAAAAGTGAAATAAAACAAATACTAGTTACATACATCCAACAAGCAAAACAAGTTTCTAAAAGAATTTTTATAAATGTCCTATCAAGTGCAATGATCTAAACATATTGACCGAATCTTATTTTCGGTGTCTGCAAAAATGTCACATTCATTACTAATTAAGTTAAATTGATTGCACATAACATTGATTGGTTCAATTAATCTGAGTTTAGTCCTAGCACGTGAACAAACAAAAGTAGCAGTATTTCGTGAATTAATTCTAGGCACCAATATAGCCACCTCCGATAGCAGCTGAGGACAGTTGATGACTAGAAAATCGGAAAGAAAGGTGAGGTACCCGGTAGAGAGGGACTAATAATACTACCAAGGGTAGAAATATACACATTACATAAGATCATTGATGACCGATATAACTGAAATTGGACCTACACATCAAAGACACAACCTCATGAAAATTAGGTATTCAATAGTAAAGACAATGATAGCCGTACAATTAAAACAAAAAGTCGAAAAAAAAATAACGCGGAAAAAATGAATGAATGGGCAGAAAAAGAAGAAACAGACAAAAGAGTAATGTATTACGATCTATCTAATGATGATCAGCCGTCGGAAAGCCCACACTTTAGATACCTGAATCCATTACTCACCGCCACCGTTGCAGGGTAGACTAACCATGTGGAAACGGTAAACTCCCTCAGTGAGGTACTGCTGCGCATGAATTTACTAACGGAGACCACCGTCATACAGACCCAAATACAGAATCCTTTGTATAGAGGTTCTTGAAACTAAAAATGAACCATAGAAAATCGGAAAGAAAGGTGAGGTACCCAGTAGAGAGGGACTAATAATACTACCAAAGGTAGAAATATACACATTACATAAGATCAGTGGTGACCGATATAACTGAAATTGGACCTACACATCAAAGACACAACCTCATGAAAATTAGGTATTCAGTAGTAAAGACAATGATAGCCGTACAATTAAAACAAAAAGTCGAAAGAAAAAATGCGGAAAAAATGAATGAATGGGCAGAAAAAGAAGAAACAGACAAAAGAGTAATGTATTACGATCTGTCTAATGATGATCAGCCGTCGGAAAACCCACACTTTAGATACCTGAATCCATTACTCACCGCCACCGTTGCAGGGTAGACTAACCATGTGGAAACGGTAAACTCCCTCAGTGAGGTACGGCTGCGCATGAATTTACTAACGGAGACCACTGTCATACAGACCCAAATACAGAATCCTTGTATAGAGGTTCTTGAAACTAAAAATGAACCATAGAAAATCGG
The DNA here is from genome assembly GCA_019049505.1 of Pachyrhynchus sulphureomaculatus. Lineage (NCBI taxonomy): Eukaryota > Metazoa > Arthropoda > Insecta > Coleoptera > Curculionidae > Pachyrhynchus > Pachyrhynchus sulphureomaculatus. Next base: position 213,836,713 of record CM032449.1, read on the forward strand.
AAAGAAAGGTGAGGTACCCAGTAGAGAGAGACTAATAATACTACCAAAGGTAGAAATATACAGATTACATAAGATCATTGGTGACCGATATAACTGAAATTGGACCTACACATCAAAGACATAACCTCATAAAAATTAGGTATTCAATAGTAAAGACAATGATAGCCGTACAATTAAAACAAAAAGTCGAAAGAAAAAACGTGGAAAAAATGAATGAATGGGCAGAAAAAGAAGAAAGAGACGAAAGAGTAAGGTATTACGGTCTATCTAATGATGATCAGCCGTCGGAAAACCCACACTTTAGATACCTGAATCCATTACTCACCGCCACCTTTGCAGGGTAGACTAACAATGTGGAAACGGTAAACTCCCTCAGTGAGGTACGGCTGCGCATGAATTTACTTACGGAGACCACCATCATACAGACCCAAATACAGAATCCTTTGTATAGAGGTTCTTGAAACTAAAAATGAACCATTGAAAATCGGAAAGAAAGGTGAGGTACCCGGTAAAGAGGGACTAATAATACTACCAAAGGTAGAAATATATACATTACATAAGATCATTGATGACCGATATAGCTGAAATTGGACCTACACATCAAAGACACAACCTCATGAAAATTAGGTATTCAATAGTAAAGACAATGATAGCCGTACAATTAAAACAAAAAGTCGAAAGAACAAACGCGGAAAAAATGAATGAATGGGCAGAAAAAGAAGAAACAGACAAAAGAGTAATGTATTACGATCTATCTAATGATGATCAGCCATCGGAAAACCCACACTTTAGATACCTGAATCCATTACCCACCGCCACCGTTTGCAGGGTAGACTAACCATGTGGAAACGGTAAACTCCCTCAGTGAGGTACGGCTGCGCATGAATTTACTAACGGAGACCACCGTCATACAGACCCAAATACAGAATCCTTTGTATAGAGGTTCTTGAAACTAAAAATGAACCATAGAAAAGCAAGATTTTTTTTCATCTGTTTATATATTGATATTGGACGAGGTATTTATTATTCTTCTTATATTATAATAGAAACCTGAATAACAGGAGTAACAATTTTTTTTTTAGTTATAGCGAAAGCCTTTTTAGGGTATGTTCTTCCTAGAGGACAAATATCATTTTGAGGGGCTACTGTAATTACAAATTTAGTTTCAGCAATCCCATATCTTGGAAATTTTATTGTTCAATGAATCTGAGGGGGATTTGCTGTAGATAACGCAACTCTCACTCGATTTTTTGCATTACATTTCTTATTACCTTTTATTATTAGAGCTTTAATAATAATTCATTTACTTTTTCTTCATCAAACAGGCTCAAGAAATCCTATTGGTACAATTAGAAATATAGATAAAGTCCCCATTTAATCCATATTTTGTATTAAAAGATTTAACAGGCTTTATTGTAATATTAGCCCTACTAACATTATTAACACTAAAAGAACCCTACCTTTTAGGAGATCCAGATAACTTTGACCAAGAGGCATATCCTTAGACCGTACTCCCTTATTTGTATGAGCCGTAAAAATTACTGCTATTTTATTATTACTTTCTCTTCCAGTATTAGCTGGAGCTATTACTATATTACTAACTGATCGAAATATTAATACCTCTTTTTTTGATCCAGCAGGAGGAGCGGATGTAAAATATTAGCGGGAACGGAATACACAGCCAGACATGACTCAGCGGCAAAAGTAGTTCACCAAGCACTAGCCACAACATACAGGCTCATAGAAAACACAGATCCCTACTACAAATACACACCAACATCCGTACTTGAAAATAAAGATTACAAACTCTACTGGGACATCAGTATCCATACAGATAAAACAGTCTCCGCCAATAGACCCGATATTACTTTTCAGTGCAAGAAGGAAAAAGTCATCTATCTAATTGACATAGCTGTCCCCAACGATACAAACATCCAAACGAAATACACAGAAAAAATTTCCAAATACACAGACCTTGCAACGGAAATAAAAAGGCTATGGAAGCAAGAAAAAGTCATCATTGCCCCCCCTCATTATATCAGCCACAGGCCTGGCACCAACAACATTCACACCACACTTAGTACAATTAGGACTCAACACAAACATACACAAAAACATTCAGAAGTCAGTGATTTTGAAAACATGTAACATTGTCAGGTCATTCCTCAATACACAATGGTAATGCGTTTGTGCTGACTTGGTTTGCGCCCGTCAGCCAAACATGGAACCACATTGACCAAATGTGAGAAAGAAAAACAATAATAATAATAATAATAATAACTCCACATCAACAAAGGCCAATGGAAGTGCCACCATGAGACAAAAACCATCAACAATGAAACACTCGATAACATGTTCGACAAAGAAACATACAAATATCTAGGCTTCCAACAAAGCACCAAACTCAACCACACTCACATCAAAACAGAGCTCAGAACCGAATTCAAAAACACTAATAGCGTTTGTGCTGACTTGGCTTTGGCCCGTTAGCCAAACATGGAACCACATTGACCAAATGTGAGAAAGAAGAACTTTTTTGTCATAATAATAATAATAATACAGGGAAAACAAGAAAGAATATGAATGAAATTTTCCCTTAAAACTAAGGACTAAAGTAACAACAAAAACAACAAAAAAAAGAAAGAAATAAAAATGAATAAAGAAATTAAATGAATCAGTGCAGTACAAATTAGAATAAAAGTGAAATAAAACAAATACTAGTTACATACATCCAACAAGCAAAACAAGTTTCTAAAAGAATTTTTATAAATGTCCTATCAAGTGCAATGATCTAAACATATTGACCGAATCTTATTTTCGGTGTCTGCAAAAATGTCACATTCATTACTAATTAAGTTAAATTGATTGCACATAACATTGATTGGTTTCAATTAATCTGAGTTTTAGTCCTAGCACGTGAACAAACAAAAGTAGCAGTATTTCGTGAATTAATTCTAGGCACCAATATAGCCACCTCCGATAGCAGCTGAGGACAGTTGACTCCGTACAACAATTTATACAAGAAAATTATAGACGAACACTCTCTGCGAGCCTCAAGTGATTGAAAATTAAATCTCTCCAATAACAAAGAGTACTCTATTCCTCTCATTGGATAGATACCATCTACTTTATATGATAAAATATTTTAGAAATCTTTTTTGAACTCGTTTCTAGCATTAGTTTGTAGCATAAATAATATGGGCTCCAAATAAGAGAGGCATACTCTAGTTTGGATCTCACATAAGACTCATATAGCAGTATTAAAGATCGTTCACTATTAAAGCTTCTACAGTTGCGCACTACAAAACCATATAGACGATTGGCTTCCATCGTTACGTTATTAATGTGATTAGAAAAATTCATTTTGTTATGGAATACTACCCGTACTCCTAAGTCCCTTACACTGTTGGTGCGCCCGAGAGTTGACGTTCCTAGTGAATATAATATATGGTTTTTCCTCGTCACCGACATAATTTTACATTTAGAAATATTCAAGTCTAATTTATTGTGCTTAACACCAATCCTCAAGCACACAAAGCTCAGTTTGAAGCACTTTACTGTCCTGAATACATGAGACGGGCGCATACAGCTTGAGATCATCAGCGAAAAGCAGCCTGCCACAATTCAGAGTATCACAGAGGTCATTAATATATAGCAAAAATAGTAGGGGACCAAGATTGGATCCCTGTGGCACGCCCGAGTTTGCGGTATAGGAATCGGAAATATATCTGTTATAGTGTACTGACTGAGAGCGGTCCCCCAAATATGAAGAAAACAAACTGCACGCATCCATACCAAAACCCATACGCCAAAGCTTCTGCAGCAGAACGAAATGAGATATTCTATCAAAGGCATTAGAAAAGTCCGTGTATATTACGTCAACCTGCCCTCCTGCGTTTAATATGTTCTCTGTAAAGTTTGTATAAAATCCCAAGTTTGTTACAGTGGATCTACCATCAATAAATCCATGTTGATGGGTTGATAGAATACCTCTAACCTGAGTATAAATATGACGTACTTAATAAAAGTTAGTTGTAAAATCTATCAGAGAAAATAATAATATACAGAGATATTTCAATTTAAAATAGTCGAAATGTAGAAATTTATTTTGAACACCCTGTAACATCTAACTTAAATTTCTTTACATATATCTTTTTTTTACCTCTATAGAACGCCTGTACCAATTATGAGTATTCCACTTTCAGAAACAATTGCGCTACTGGCAATTTTTACAAAACTGAAAAACCTTTTTTTAAAAAAATTGAAATATTAGAAAAACTACTAGGTTTAGGTATATATATTAGGTAACAGGAGGTTTAAACTCGAACATAAATTCAGTGTACCAACACCTGCAATGAAATAAACCTCATGTACTCGCTCTCTGTGAAACCAAGGTCAGTTCATCGACCAGCACAGTTAACTATCTTTATCCTGGGTACGACTTCTATTCCCAATTTAGGCGTAACTTTGGAATCTGTCTTTTTGTCAGAAGCGACCTCTCTTGCCAACGAGAAGAGACTCTGGAGCTCCCAAACTTTGATGTTATGTGGTTAAAAATAACGACTCAACCAACCACAAGGTTCATCTGTATCCTGTATCGACCACCAAGCGATACTAACTTTAAAGCACTTTTCGCTTCTCTTGCAGACACCATCGATCATTTACAAATTAACTATCCAAATGCCGAAATTGCCATTCTGGGCGACTTTAATGTCCACAATATCAACTGGCTTAAATATTCCAATACTACCGATGAACAAGGTCGTGAAGCCGAATCATTTTCAATCAGTTGTAACTTAACTCAGCTTATTGACGAACCAACACGGATCTCTGATCGAGTTCGCTAGTCTTCTTGATCTGTTTTTAACCACCAATCCGGAGATTTACACGGTCAGCGTAAATCCGCCATTAGGTTCTTCCGACCATAAACTATTATCGACATCGAGTACCCTACCAATCAGTGACAGAGACGCGCCTAAACCGCGCAAGATTTGGCACTACAAATCTGCTAAATGGGAAGATCTCATGGAATATTTTTTCGAACTTTTCCTTGGTTAGACGTTTGTTTTCGATCCGATGACCCATCTGACTGCGCCAAGGAGGTTTCCGATGTTATTTTGGCCGGTATGGAGGCTTACATCCCTTTTTCGAAGAAATACCCTTCCAACGGCAAGCCTTGGTTTGACCGAAAATGCAAAGAAGCTGTTGCTTCTAAACATCTTGCATACCGACATTGGCGTGAAAATCCTAACACCATAAATCGTAACACCTTCGTTGCCAGGAACAGATGCAAAGAAATTATCTACGAAACCAAGGAGGCACACAATCAACGGATTAGAAACAAACTTCTAGCTTGTTCCAACAATTTCAAGTCCTTTTGGTCAGTCGCTAAGGCAGTTAGTCAAAATTTCACCAAATCCACCATACCACCACTCACACGGCCAGATAATTCTATTGCAAGACACCGGTTGAGAAAGCGAACTTGTTGGCTGAACTCTTTGCTTCACATTTTACTGTCGATTTCCGAGGAAAAATACCACCTAATATTCCCATAGTGCAGTCAAGGATGCCCGATATTGTCTTCAGGCAGCGTATCATAAAACGTATTTTGATGAAGCTAGACACCAAAAAGGCTTCTGGCGATGACGGAATACCTGCCATAGTTCTCAAAAACTGTGCGAGGGAACTAGCACCAGTTTTCTGTAGACTTTTCAACCTATCTTACAGAAAGAGAATATTTCCTTCCTGCTGGAAATGTGCCACAGTTTCAGCCAATACCTAAAAAAGGCAAGAAGACCTTACCAAATAACTACCGACGAATCGCACTGCTTTCAATAATATCGAAAATCATGGAAAAGGCTATCAATCAGCATCTTCTAAAATATCTTGAAGGATTCAACATTATTAGCGATCACCAATATGGCTTTCGTAAAAACAGATCAACAGCAGATCTCCTGACTTATGTTACACATGTTTGGAACAACGCAATTGAACACTTTGGAGAATCTCGAGCGGTTGCTCTTGACATATCCAAAGCATTCGACCGTGTTTGGCACGATGGGCTGCTGGCTAAGCTACGTTCTTATGGTATGTCTGAAAAGTTCTGTTTGTGGCTCTCATGTTTCCTCAGAGATGGTTCTTTGCGAGTGGCAGTCGACGGATTTCTTTCTAACACCTTCACTATCAACGCCGGTGTACCCCAAGGCTCCATACTGTCTCCTACTCTCTTTCTCATTTATATTATCGATCTGCTGGAAAAGACCGAGAATCCAATCTCCAGCTTTGCAGATGACAGTACACTTATCTCTTCATTCACTTTGAACGCTCGGACATCGGCTATTCAGACGAAATATCCGTAGACAGCAGGAAGTCATTCAACTTAACAAAGACCTGGAAGAAATTCTATCTTGGGGTGACAGTAACGAAGTGGAATTTAACGCTACAAAAACCCTGGGGGCAGTTTTTCTAAAAAAGTTAACGTTGCTGAACCCGACATAGTTATGTCGGGGCACTCCATTCCCCTAACATCGTCACTCAAATTGTTGGGTGTAAATTTGGGAGCAAATATGTCCTGGCATGAACATGTTGCAGGCATAGCAAGGAGAGCTTCTCAGAAGTTGGGAATATTATTTCGAACCAGAAAGCTTTACACTTCACAACAACTGTTAATTGTTTACAAAGCTCAAATTCGACCAACTATGGAATACTGCTCCCGTTTGGGGCTCCACTCCCAAACATACACTGCATTTGTTGGATTCTGTTCAGAGAAGGGCTGTTCGTCTGATTGGAGACCCGGAACTGACAGGTGGCCTTGATTCGCTGGAACATCGAAGAACGGTTGGCGACTTGAGCCTATTCTACAAGTATTTTCATGGAAAGTGTTCGAAGGATGTGGCCCGCTTAATTCCTCCCAGAGCGGTGCATGTTAGAAGTACACGTCACGCTAATGCTTCACATCCGTATGAGGTTCAGCTTGTTACTCCTCGTACAACGCTTTTTTTAAGCAGTCATTTATATGGAGAACATCATCCCTTTGGAATAATTTACCCAGGACTGTGTTTCCCACCGAGTACAATTTACAGCAATTTAAGAACAACGTGAATCGCTTTCTCCGCACACGTGTCGCTCCTGTAGCGCTTTAGGGACTTCCCTGTAGCACGTGTGCTAGACCCATAAAAAAAAACATTATTAATAAAAAAGTTATAAAATTTTACGCAGGATTTAAAAATAAATTAGAAAATAGGATGTTCCTCCTGTATACTCAAAAATAATTTTAAACTGCAAACCTTAACATTCCCTAAAACTATTGTATTTAACATTTTTTCGTCATTCCCGAAACAAATAAGATAATGAACTTTACACTATCGTTGACTCACCCTGTACACCTTCATGGAAGGTGTTGATTACATGAAAAAAAAGTCCACAATTAATAAAGAGTTTTATGAAAGGGCGAGCCAAAATCTGAGCCAGGACATTACAAACAACCGTCGTACTTCATGCAGAACTCGAAGGAAGTTTTTTTCTTGGGTCGAATAAATCAGTTCCTGAAACGCCAAACTATATTAGTGCAGAGAGAAGACGTAGAAAAATATTTTCTTGATTGAACATTAAAAATTTTATCAACCCTCCACTGTTTCTAATTTCTTTCCATATTATACCAGAAGAACAATAAAAGTTTATTCTTTTTAACTAAAAGAAAGTATGGCTTATTCCCAAGTTAATTTCAGCGCAAAATTTCCTATTTATATGAAACGCTTTCGAATTACTAATGCTCCCCGAAACTTAAAGTTAATACGCGGCCAAGTTATTCCATTTAAGTCCAGAGTGAATCAGTGTGGACACGAGTGGAGTGTTAATTTTCTTCCCTCGCGAGATCAAAATAGGAAAACATAAATAACCGGTTTCTGCCTTAATGACGTCACGTGCGGAACTCATTATTTCAAGTTGCAAACGATCTTAATATCTCCTGGCCAAGGCGAGGACTACTAATCAGAATAATTTTTCATCAAAACGTCCAAGTTTTCAATTTCTTTTCTCTTATATGAAACGTAATAACTGATTTATATAAAGTAATAAGATATTTAAAATAACACCGTGAGGTATTTGGTTTTGTACTCAACTGGAACGTAAAAAATCCATGGCTGCACATACACTAACTTTAAAATATTGATAAAAAAATGATTTAGACTAGAGGTTCCCAAACTTTTTTTTCTCGTAGACCACTTTTAAAATTTTACTGGTTTCGGTGGACCCCCGGCTGCTATATTTCTACCATATTCCCAAAACTCGTCAAAAAATGTGAAGATTAGATCTAACTATGGAAATTTGCGTCGTGGCTGAGTTCCAACCCTAAATTCGGAGTGGTAAAAATAAAAAGAAAAATAACATATTTTCTTGTGTTCTATTTATTAAAATAATATGATTACAGACTTAATAGAATTAAAATTAAACATTAATAACGTACCGTAACTTCAACAATGCAAATCAACAATTAAAAAAAAATAGTTATAATTTTAATGGGAGGGATGTACTTGATGGATTGACAGCAAATTATCAATATTTGGCTTCAGTTTTGTAAGGAATAACCGCAAATCTCCCCGTTCTGTGATGTTCAATCTGCTCCTTTTTTTTGTTAATAGGTTTGTAACGACACTAAAACTGTTTTCGACAAGGTATGACGAGGGAAACGCTATCAAAACTTTTCTCGCAATTTCCCACAGCCCAGGATATTTTTCGGGTATTTCTGCCTGCAGCCAAAATGTTTGGTAGCCTTTTTTAAATTTTATCTTCAGCTCCTCATTGGTGCTAAGCTCGAGTAGCTCCTCTTGTAATACCACATTCGCCACTTCCGTTTCATCAAAGGGATTTATGATCCATGGTGGTATTTCCATCGTCAGAATATCTTCAAATCTATTTTTGAAGTCATCATGCAGGCCATTTAAATGTTGAACGTATGTCTGAATATCCTTATCAAGACATTCTGCCTGTGACAAATTTGGAAACTGGGAGAATTCCCGCCGACTAATATTTTGCTTCATAAATTTCAATTTTCCAAGAAAAGCTGAAATTACACCCTTTGTTTTTATTAAATTTAGGCTGTCCCCTTGTAAATGCAAGTTAATGTCATTAAATTTTTTGAACAAATCTGTCAAATACGCGATGTCTGCTTTCAATTTGATCAGGTTTTCTTTTAAATCTGGATCTTTACTTTCCAAAAACTTTAAAACTGATTCAAAAAGTGAGTAAAATCTTGTTAAACATGCACCTTTCGACAACCAGCGTACTTCAGTATGTAAGAGCAATCGTTGGAAGTCTTCATCATTTTCGTCGCACAATTGTGCAAAATAAAAGGGTATTCAACGCATTGCTTCTCATTTTGTTAACTGCTTTAATCACAAATTGGTACAATCTATCACTCGAATTTTTCGCTACCAGGTGTTGTCGGTGGAAGACACAGTGAATTGCAGTTACTCCTGGTATAATTCTTTTAAGATGGCTTATAAACCCACGATATCTCCCGAAGATGGCAGGAGCTCCATCTGCTGCCACCGAAATAATGTTTGTAAATGGAATCGATTTTTCCTTAAAAAATCACTCAGGACATTAAATATTGATTCGCCTTTAGTGCCCGTCTCCAAAGTTTTCGCGAATAGCAGCTCTTCATGGATTTCTTCGTCCATAACAAATCGAACATATGCCAATAATAATGCTTCATTACCAGGTAAAGTTGACTCGTCCAGTTGAATAGAAAAATGAGTTGTTTGCAGATAATTACACAAGAAGCTTTCAATATCAGAGCTCATTTCATCAATACGTCTTTGTACAGTGTTGTTACTCAAAGGAATTCTTTTGAGTACGTCAAATGGAGGTTTGTGCAGAACAGTTTTTAAAACCTCTTCAACAGCGGGTAAAATTGACTTTTCTCCGATGGTGCGCGGTTTTTTCCAGATTTCTCTATAAGCAATGAGATATTGTAAGATGCCCGCAAGCCATCATCGTTACTTTGAGACGTTGAAGCGAACATACTGTGCACGGTAGGTCTCTTTTCATATTTTTCCTTCAATGTTTGAAAATATTTTAAATCTTTACCTATTTTATCAGGATGACACCTTCTTAGATGATCTTCGAGCTTCGATGGTCTCTTAGAGTCATTGCTCAAAACTTTGTTACACAAAAGTCATATGGGCAATCGTTTGTCTGCCTTTGATGGAAGAAAACCAAATTTTTAAATAATCAACACTGTACTGTCGACATTTCTTCTTAGATTCAGCCATGTTTCGTATCAGTTACCTACCTGTTAAGAAAAAAATGTTTGTTTTAGTAATCATAAGGCGACTTTAACAGGATATGGCTATTTTAACAGAATAAAATAGGATTAAATAATTATTGCAATGAAAAAAACCAAAATGCCGGCGGCGAAACTGATTTTAATTATTAAAAGCAATAAACTGCTAAGACCCATATAGAGGTTTTCACAAAACGGCTGAACCCATTTTAATGTAATATAAAATATTTTATGATTAATTTTAATTTGATACATTTCTGCAAATTCGGGAGAAAATACTTTTAAAGAATATTTTGACATCAAAACTCCGCGATTTTAATGATTTATTTATTACTTTGATGTACGTTACGAGTGGTACATAAAGACACGTACAATTTATGAAAATATTTTTAGTCATTTAGCAATAGCAACTACGAGGGCACTGAAATATGTACAAACATGCAGGTTAATCATATATCTCCTTTAGTGAATCACCACAGTCGGGTAAATAAATAATTTTATAATAAAAAGTATTAAAAGTTCAATCTTTCTCGGCTTTCTGTTCTTTTATAGAAGTAGCGAATAATGGCCCTGTTCAGTATTTAATTTTTGTTACGTAGCTACTACACGCAAACATAACAAATATAATATTATTACAATATAAAATAAAAGTATGAATAACAAATAGGCAGGTACTTACTTTTTCCGGCACTGGCAAACACTGACATCGATTCACTCACACTTTTCTATTCAAAATTCCGGAAACAAATGAGTAACGTTTGTCCTTGGCATTCGTATTTATATTGGTGAAGAATCAAACAAGTTCATGCAAGATTGCAAGCACAGCATAAGTCGTATTTCGTCCCTTTGCACGTCTGAACGGGTTGCGTTGCGGGTGGGCGGGCGGCGCTTTGCAAGTCTTGACGCGCGTTGTACTGAATATCGAATATGCAAGTTTTTACAAGTAACAGTCGCTGACCTTCTTAAAACACACTACTCAAAAAAATTAAGGGGGTTTTAAAACAAGGAAATTAATGCTAAATAAACAGGCTATCTGATCCATATGCTGGCCTAACTGAAAAAATTTTTTTCAAGCCTGTGGACCAAAAAAAAAAAGCAAAATATTTGCAATATTATTTTTTCGCTCTAGGATTGCATGAGAACCGTAGCTCCTAAAAAGTTTTAGCCAAAAAATCTAAAAATTAGAATCTTAAATCTTCAAACTACTTTTTTTAAAGTCTCAATACGACCATTTTTCACCGAAATACAGCCTGTCAAAAATCACCGAAAAATTTGGAATTTTTTTTTGCTCCCTTAATTTTTTTGAGTAGTGTATTATCTGTCTACATTGATAGGTAAAGCCAAGCCAACATTTTTGTTCTTTACTATTGAAACCAGATAAATTTTCGTGGACCCCACTTACAACTTGTGAACCCCCATTTTTTTTTCACGCCAACGTAGATCCCCGTCGAGTCTCCCGTAGACCCTTGGGGGTCCACCAGAACCACTTTGGGAATCACTGATTTAGAGGATTGTATTAATATCATCATATCGATATAAATTATTCTCAACACCATAATATATAAATTTATAAAACTATAATTAATCACATCGTTACAGTCACACAAAGCTTTAAATTTCTTTCCCGTTCTCATTGCAAAATAACTTTTATGAATATGGCTTCTCTGAAAGAGAAGAAATAAAATCTAATCAGTGCAAGTTAATAGAATCTATTAATTTATTTTGCTAGGAGAACTGTGTTCCAGAATTTCTATATCCCCTTTTCTATAATTAGTTTATTACTTATAAAAATATAGTTATCAATTATTTCACAATAAATTCGTAAATAATTACATTAATCTAAATATTAAAATAAATAAAATATAGTAAACATCAAAAATTCGTCTAATAAATCAGTTTAATCAATTTCCACAATAGTGAATGAAAAATAAATTATTGCAGTAAGATATTCCTGAACGTTCATTTATGTACTAAGTTGGAAATGTGGAATCTTTGGCACAATGACACTACTCAGCATATATCACCAGTACACCAAACACTTTATTTTTGCACTCGAAGCGCGTTTCGCTAACCATATTAGCTTCATCAGGCGCGATGATTGACTAATGCTAAACTACAAATCTACCCTATTTATACTTAGCCTAACTCTTGAATTACTCGGGCGGAATTAATGGCATTGACGAGGCCATCAGTCCTGGTCAAGTAACCAGTAGAGGGGATTATAAGGAATAGGCCCTCTGTTTTTATTTAAACTACTTTTACATTTTATAATTTCCATACGTTCGTATGCGTTCAATAATCTCCTATCAGATATATTTTTAATTAATCTTAGATTATCCAACGTTACAGAATGATCAGCCTCAAGGGCATGTTCGGCAATGCTAGACTTTTCTGTTTTACTGTATTTTAAGTGTATCAAATGTTTTTTAAATCGTGTTTTAATTGACCTTTTACTTTGCCCAACATATTTTTTGTCACAATCCTAAGATATTCCTCAGATTGTCTGATGACTTATGAACTAAGATGAGGCCTACCTTATTAAATACCTTATTGAGTCCCCTGCTATATGGTATGGTATGGTATACATATTTGGTCTTATTTTCTTCGTGTGTAAAAAAGGTGGAATTCTGAATATTTAACCTAAACTTATGTCTATTTATTAACTTGTTTACTAACTCGTCGTCATAACCATTAACTCTAGTTATATTTCTAATACGATTCCTTTCAATATTGAAATTTACTCTATTCAGAGGAAAAGTGACCCAACGATGAACTAAAAAATGTAATGAGGCTAATTTGTGTTGTTTGCAATGAAATGAATCATTAGGAATATATCCATCTGTTACTGTGTTAATAATTAAAATATCTAGAAAAGGCAGTTGTCCTGTGTTCACAATTTCGTAAGTGAATTTCATTAAATCGTACCGGCTATTTAATTCGTAAACAAAATCATCTATATTTGCTTTCTTTGTATCAAAAATCGCCAAAACATCATTCACATACCTATACCATACTCTTGGGAAATATTCAAATTCTTGACTGGATTCGATTTTAAACTTACTCATGAATAAATTGGCTACGAAAGATGATAAGCAATTACCCATAGCTGTTCCTTCTTTCTGAACATAAAATTGACTGTTATATTGAAAATAATTTTGTTGCATACAAAGTTTAGATAATGTTAAGTATTCATAAATAATTTCGTCCTCAAAGTCATTCATCCTAAGTATTTCTTCGAGATATTGTAAAGTTTGTGGTATTGGAACACTTGGGAACAAAGAATTGACATCAAAAGAAATTAAGATTCTACTTTCATTAAGAACTAGATTTTTTGTTTTATTAATAAATTCTAAAAAAATAAAACAAAAAATCTAGTTCTTAATGAAGGTGAAATCCTAATTTCTTTTGATGTCATTTCTTTGTATACTAAATTGTAATAGCAACACATAATTTGACAGTTTATCTTTGATACAATAACATGGTGTTTTCGCTGATGCCTAAACTTCTATGGATGTTTTCTCAAAACTTACGACGATATGCTTAATACATTGAAGGAACAATGTCCTTTCCACTCCACTATCAAAAATTGGGTTGAGGATTTCAAGAAAGGAAAAACCGACAGCTACCCTAGAGAGAATTGATGATTTGCGATGAAACATATAGCAGTGACTGTGAAAATTTACATCAGACTGTGGCCAGATTGTCCATTCTAATTTTATTATGAAAAAATTATCAACTAAATGGAACTTTGAAACGCCGACCAAAAACGAACGAGAGTCAATATCTATGTTGATTTGTAGCCGTTCAGAGGAGAATTTATCTAACATTTTGGATCGAGCGGTAACTATGGATGAAACATGGGTCCATCATTATGATCCAGAGATAAAGGAACAGTCAAGGGAGTGGAAACATGCTGGTTCATCGTGCCTTAAGAAGTTTCGCTCACAGAAATCGACAAGAAAAGTTCTACTGATATTACTTGAAACATCTCAAAATAGTGACTGGAAAATATTATTCTTCATTATTAATTAAACTTCGTAAAACATGTGTTTAACGAGGTCTAAAGAGGTTTTTACAGACAATATTGCCTACTCACAAATCGCTGTTAGTATTGAAAAAAATTCCCCTACTTAATTCCAAAACTGTATAGAGTAATAAATGTTGAAGACTAGTTTGCAAACAAAGATAAGGAATTTTTTTGAAATGGATATGAGACGTTTTTGGAATAAACCTATTATCAGGGAACCACTTTTTAACTGTAAAAATTGTGATTTCATTGAGTTAAATGTATCTTCGCCATAATTTACAATAGTAGGTTAATGGGCGGAAAAAAATTAATGCCGTTGGTAAATTGTTTAGATAAATAATAAAAAGCGGTGGTCGGTGGAAGATTCTTCCTCGGAACTGATCAAACTTACTGTCAATATCTCGGAAACACAATCACAATTATTATAGTACCAAATATGAAAAGCCACAGTCGGGCGAAGACCCGAAAACCTGGCCATAATGTAAATAAATAACCGGTCAAGTCCAAGTTGAACTTGCGCAATTAGTGTTTCGTACGTTGATTGCTTTTAAAATAAAAAATGTTGTAACGGAAGTATAAAATGATCAGTGACTTCACAAAACACACCCCAAATGAGTTGTCAACAAAGTTTATTTCCAATCTTTACTGAAAATTGATGACCTTGAAACTTCTGTTTTTTTTTATATACCAGATAAATTATTACAGGTAATGCCCTCGTGATAATTTTCGTTCAATCTACACTCCGTGGAGAATATTCCAGAATTTTTTTAAAATTTTTTGATAAGTACTTTTCGAGATAAGGGGGGTGGACAGAGATTTTTCGCGATTTTTTAAAAATAATACAAAGAAAAGTGCGCGCAAGTATTACATTATATATATATTTTTTACTCGTGTTTTCGCAAGCTTTCATTTGACACCACACTCGATTACCTAGTAAAAAATTTTTTTTTTTCACTTCCGATTTCACCCCCCAAAACTAACCCCTTAAGTCAAAATTTAACTTTCAAAACTACATGGCTCTGATGAGGCCATCAATTCCTATATTATTACCAAATTTCAACTTTCTATGACAAATAGACGGACAGACAGACGCCGAAGTGATCTTATAAG
This sequence comes from Pachyrhynchus sulphureomaculatus, assembly GCA_019049505.1. Classification (NCBI taxonomy): domain Eukaryota; kingdom Metazoa; phylum Arthropoda; class Insecta; order Coleoptera; family Curculionidae; genus Pachyrhynchus; species Pachyrhynchus sulphureomaculatus. Next base: position 213,852,135 of record CM032449.1, read on the forward strand.
TGTTCCATACGGAATACCAAATAAGGGATTTTTACCTGTTTGAATACTTCTGCCAATTCGCCTACTATAATTTACGACCACTCAGGTGCATCTTAGGCTTGCACTTGTCTGTTAACTTTTATTTCATTTCGAAGCGTCGAGTGGCCCGCAGCATCTTTCGTGAAGCACGTCAGACGTCACCAAGTTTAAACTATTATAGAAAGTGCAAAAATGAACAAATTTTAATTATGTAAAATGAATTCTATCCTTGAAGGTGAGTACAATCTTATGGTGTTTCTGGAATTTCATACTTACTTAGTGTTAAGTGAGTAATTAACTGTTTAATTATCGAGTTTTTTTAAGAAAGTTTTTCCGAAAATATTTATAGAAGAAGCAATAAGTTAATTGAAATCTAACGTGAAATGAATTAAAGGTTGTTTATCAGACATTTTTTGCCAAAATATCTAAAAATTGTGTGCTACATGTTGCAACTTTAGTATCTATTGGGAGCAAAAATGTCCTGGCATGAACATGTTGCAGGCATAGCAAGGAGAGCTTCTCAAAAGTTGGGAATATTATTTCGAACCAGAAAGCTCTACACTGCACAACAACTGTTAATTCTTTACAAAACTCAAATTCGACCAACTATAGAACACTGCTCCCATGTTTGGGGCTCCGCTTCCAAACATACACTGCATTTGTTGGCTTCGGCGGCCTTGATTCGTTGGAACATCGAAGAACAGTTGGCGACTTAAGCCTATTCTGCAAGTATTTTCATGGAAAGTGTTCGAAGGATGTGGTCCGCTTAATTACTCCCAGAGCGGTGCATGTTAGAAAGACACGTCGAGCTAATACTTCACATCCGTATGAGGTTCAGCTTGTTACTCCTCGTACAACGCTTTTCAAGTAGTCTTTTATATAGAGAACATCATCCTTTTGGAATAATTTGCCCAGGACTGTGTTTCCTACCTAGTACAATTTACAGCGATTCAAGAACAACGTGAATCGCTTTCTCCGCACACGTGTCGCTCCTGTAGCGCTTTAGGGACATCCCAGCAGCATGTGTACTAAACCCATAAAAAAAAATGATAGAATTCGGGAAAGTTGTTTAGAACTTTTGGAAATTGTTGCTAAAATTGAAAAATACCTAAAAATGTCAATAAAATGTTACTAAATTGGAAAAAAAAATTTTAAATCCTGGAAATTATTGCACGATGTAGCAAAATTCTGGAAGTTGTTACAAAATGGTAAAAATAGTATAAAAATTCGGGAAAAAGTTTCCAATTTTATTTAACTATTCACAACAGTTACTCACTCATTATATTTTTGTTATTTTTACAGAAAATGCGTGTGATAAAATGGAAATTTCTTTTAGAAAAAAAAAAGTCAAGAACCAATTACATGATAACATAAATGTAATTATTGCCACTATTGAAGCAGAAGTGACAAAAAAAACTTTGCATACATATATTTTGCCAAAACATTTGAAGAAATCGATTGCGAAATTGATGACAGAATTCCGAAATAGATGGCAAAAAGTCCACAGAATCCAAACGAAATTCCTCGCAAAGTTTCATAATTGGCTCAAGGTTTGTGTGCTTTTAACAAATAAATATGAGACGAAAAACACGGAACCAACAGGAATTAATACCTCAGGGCGTCCTTTCTTGGGTTGGGAAGATTTAAGTGAGCGATCAAAACGTCGGAGGATGGCATCTATTCAGAAAAAGGTTGGCATTGAAGCTCTGAGTTATGGAACCCAAACAGAAATTTCCAAAGAAATAGCACGCAACATGACATTGATATGCAAATGGGGATGCCATGGTACTTCTGGACAAAGCACCTATAAACAGAAATTTATCAATGAAAGCGGCAACCAAACAGATGCTAGCATTTTTTTTGTTTCTCTATTTCCTTTGCAACTCGTAACAAATGGTTCCAAGGTTACTTTTTGGCAAAGTATAAATTGCCACTCAAAAAGTGGCACGTGTCCAAAGAAGCAGATAAACAAATAGTTGAAGCTACGAAAAAAGTAGTACAAGATAGTTTTCCAGGTCAATTGAGGCTTCTCGTCGATGAACGAAAGCAAAATTACGGAAGCACTAATGACGGCAATACAGCTCGACATTTTTTTGAAAACGTAGAAATTTTGGCTGAAATAACAGGTGTGGACAAAGATTTCATCAATCGATTCCACGTTATTTTGCAAGCAAGGTCCTGCCGTTTTAAAATCGATGCCGAAAAGTTCAAAAGATACACTGAAGATACAGCTCGTAAATTCGTAGAATTGTATTCGTGGTATAATGTGTCAACAACTGTCCATAAAGTGCTTATCCACGGGCACGAAATAACCAAGTCATTAGTGCTTCCCATCGGACAATTGTCAGAGGAAGCTCAAGAATCGAACAACACACATATATAATAGTTCCGGAAAAACTTTGCCAGAAAGTGCAATCCCATCAAAATTTAGAAGATGTTTTCCACAGATTATTGTATCCTCTGATCCGTTGATCTTCAATTTGAGAAAACTACCATCAAAAAAACTGAAATATTTATCCCCACACGCGGTAGAGTTGTTAGCTTCACCATCTGTAGCTGAATTAAGTAATAGTATTGTAAGTAATTCCAGCGATGAAGAAAACCATGCAGCTGAGCATGAAACTGATAGTGAGTAAGAACTGTAATATAATAAGATTGTATTTAGTAATAATCATTCCCCATAATTTTCCAATAAAAGTTAAACTCGATATATTTTACTTGTTTTTCATTCGTGATCAGCACCCTTCAAAATACCGATACGTACAGTTTTGCGGAAGTTTTATAAAAATAAATCACGTTTTTCCAAAAATAGCTCGCCATTTTAAAGCCGCCATTTTGTTTTTTGAAATACGAACTTCATATTTGTAATCAGCGACCCCAAAAACCCATGTATACAGAGGTTCATAAAAATAACTCACATTTTTTCAAAAATAGTTCACCATTTTGGAGCTGCCATTTTCTTTTTTCAAAATTTGATTTCATATTCGTGAACAGCGGTCTCGAAAACCTCAAAATACCGAGTTTTATCGAATAATACGTCCATATTTTAGCTAGCTTTTCGGGATAATTTTATTCTGTGAAGCAGTGAAAATCCTTAGAAAGGTCTGGAATTAGGTCCATATCTAACCCGTCCAACGATACATCAATAAAGTCGGAAACGGAAATCTAAGCTGAAAATTTAAAACCATTTCTGATGAGTTTTGTTTACTTTGATAATTTTTAAAAAAGAATGCGAAGTATTAATTTTTTAAACTATTATGATTCTCTTTTTTAAAGAAAGGGGTGAGGTAAGAATTCTTGAATCTACTATCTCTAATAAAACCAGTGAGATTTTAAGATCACTCAGTCTCTTTTTTTTTAAATTTCCATTAATTTTCCCACTCTCACAGAACGTTGATTCTGACCTATTTTCAAAACACAGAATTCTGATTTTAAAAACTGGCACAGAATTATATATCACTAGAGAATTTAACAAAAAGTCTCTCATTTTTTTTTACTAAGATCTATAGATAGGTGTCAGAAATCGATGGTCTGCTGCTTTTTTGTATCAAGTTCTTAAATAAACTTTTGTGTATTGAGTATACTGATGACACAAGATATTAGAATTTGCACGCCTAGTGTTATAGAATAAATATATATTCGTTTATAAATTACGGGTATAACAAGTTCCGAGGGGAAAACATAAATTGAAATAATATTCTTATTTAAAAATTGTACTTATATCTCTATACATTCACTGAAAACTAATCCTAAATTACTAAAACATTACATTAACAACACATCATTAGCACCACTTGATTTAAAAAAAAAAACTTACATTGTAGTGATCTTAAACGATTCGATTGCACAATAAATTTTCAGGGATTCCTGCCTCGTACAATCGTAAAGTAAGAATTAAAGATTTTTTCACTGTTCCAGATTAGGATACAGATTTCAGTGTTCTAATTAATTTTTTTTGGAATTGTTAGACAATATTCTGAAACGCAAGAGACTATTATGCGTATATATCGAAACATACATTCCAAATTCTCATGTTTAATTCCAAGGAGATAAAAAAAATATATAAACCGTTCCGATAGTTCATTTTAAATGCAAATGACCGATCGCTTCTCTGGAATTCGATTGAGAAACTTCGAGGACATAAAAATAAATTAATGGGCATTGCTATTGACATTACCATGTTAAATTATAACAGAGCTACGTCAGTTTACAAGTTTTTGTTATGATTGGTGGCGACGGGACTGGGTGGTACTTTATATTAATGAATTCAAGTATTCAAGCTACTAGCAAATGACATAATGCGTATTTCCTGAAAATAATGAGGGGCTTGATTTTATTAGTTTTTAATACAATTATTATTATTGTTCTTTGATTGTGTTAGCCGATACTTGTTGGAAATTCATGATAAAATTATATAAAAACAACACTATGTTTTAATTTCCAATATATTTAAAGTCACTTGACAATTGTTTCACCATACAATGGCTTCTTCAGAAGTAAATAAGAAAGAAAAATATTTGCTGGTTAAATAAACTATCCTTAATTGCCTAAGATTATGCTAATCATTTTATTATATTATTTACAGACAGAATTATTTTAAGAATGCAAATCTATGGTACTATTTCCGAGAACTAATAAAGATTAAGTAAGGGTGAATGGTTTAAGTCTACCTGTTCATTTAATAATTGATTGGAGTTTTTCCGTTTGTTAATTTCAAGACATTCAAGCAAATTTAATTTTTTAGATTTATTTTCTACATGTAGGATTTTTAAAGTATCATCAAAATTATGAGACTCGTTTATTATATGAGTTGCGTAATGTGAATTGTTCTTATTTTTTAAATAACTATGTTTATGTTCTTTAATGCGAGTTTCAAAAGATCTACCAGTTTGTCCTACGTAGGTTTTGGTACAAGATCCACAATTTAATAAGTAAACTCCTGATTTTAAGGAATTCTTAGATTTGGTTTTGTTATTCAAAATTATACTCCCTAAGGAATTACTGGTTTTGAATGCTATTTTATTGTTCTTTTTTATTAAATGTTTGGAAATTGTTCTAGTTATTTTCCCTGTGTATGTGAGTGTACTAAATTTTCCTTTTTTGTCATTCATTGTGGGATAAATTAGAGAGATTGCTTGTTTAAAGGATTTTTTATTCAAGATATTATCTATAATGTTGGGGTCATATCCATTATTAATTGCTATTTGTTTGATTATGTTGAATTCTTTGTTAAAATTAGTTTTAGTCATAGGGATATGTAACAATCTATGTATGAAAGAGTTAAAAGCTGCCATTTTGTGAGGATACGGGTGAGATGAGCTATTGTGTATGACTGTGTCAGTATGTGAAGGTTTGTGAAAAATCGAGAAATCGTGTTTATTGTTAACTTTTGATATAGATATGTCTAAGAAATTTATAGAGTTATTGGTTTCTAATTCTATGGTAAATTTAATATTAGGATGCAAATTATTTAGAAAGTTAAGGAAGATTGTTAGTTGTCTATCTGTTCCCGTGAAACAGGAAATGATATCGTCAACATATCTATACCAGTAAACCATATTTTTTGCTTATCGTGTTTTGATGAATTTTTAGTTCTAAGTGATCCATAAAAATTTCCGCTAGTAACGGACTTAAAGGATTACCCATTATTAGACCTTCTTTAGATGTATAAAAGTTGTTGAATTCAAAATAGTTTTGATCCAAGCACGTCGTAAGTAAATCTTAAATATCCCGTTTAATAATTTCGTTTACTTTATTCTTGATTAAGAGCTTATCTACTAATTCTATGACTTCATATGGTGGGATACTAGGAAATAAGTTTTGTACGTCAAATGAGATAATTCTAGAATTTTCCGGTAAGTTAATATTTTTGATTTTATCGATTAGTTCATAGGTATTGGCTATACTATATTTCGGTTTAAATTTGCAATGTTGTCGTAGTAAAGGGATGAGTTTTTGTGATAGTTTGATAGATGGTGCAGTAACAAACGATACAACTGGTCTAATAGGGAAATCCTTTTTATGTAATTTAATTAGGGAATATAATTTTGGAGCCTGTGGGTTCATTATTGTTAAAGTACTTTTTTCAAAATCATTGAAAATTGTGAGATCTTTTAAAGTAGATTTTATTAATTTTTGGTAGACTTTTGTTGGGTCATTATTTAATACTTGAAATTTGTCTGTGTTCAGAAAAGAAAGAGTTTTAAATATATATTGTTCTCTAGAAATAGCTACCACAGACTTACCCTTATCAGCTCTAGTGAATATTATGTTGTTTTTTTTGGCTTTGGTTTTGATGGATACTGCTGTTTTCTGTTCTTTGGCTTGTCTTGGTTGTGGTTGTTCAAATAATAGGATAGTTTATTTAACCAGCAAATATTTTTCTTTCTTATTTACTTCTGAAGAAGCCATTGTATGGTGAAACAATTGTCAAGTGACTTTAAATATATTGGAAATTAAAACATAGTGTTGTTTTTATATAATATTATTATTGTTGTTGTTAAGTTGTATTATAAACAATAAGATAATTATGGTTTTCTATTTATTTACGTTAAAAGAGAAAACATAGGAAGCTGGAAGTTGTAAACACACGAAGCGGTCAGAGACGACACTGTTTTGTGCAAGATTCCGACGAAGTCATTTCTCGAAACAAGCTGTGAAGAAGCCGGTAAGATGGTAGGCGAAACTTCAGCAGCATTTATTCAATTGATGCAGGATAAATCCCGAAGAATTATACCTATAAATTTGGTAACCTGTGGAAGTTTCCTATCAACGAAAAGATATTCAAAATCTATGACTTTGAAAACAATAAATAATTATGCACAAGGATTGTTCGTTCTCTTAACAGGATCCGGGAATAATTCCTATATTATTCTGGAAACATCACAAAATTTTTTTCCTTAAAGATATATCGATCAGACACTACAGGTTTTTTTTCTACTTCATATACTATAAATGCCCCAAATTTTAAAACCAATATCTTGTTTCGATATAAGTAAAAATGCAAGTTTCCCTTGACCTAGGAATCGTAAAACCAGGAGATGCAAAAATCTTATCGAGGAAAGTAAAAAACTGCCTTTTCTCAAACAGAGAGGGTAAAGGTATAGCCTGTCCCGAAATATAAGATCCTGATTTTTGCCGTTTTAAGTGGACAATATAAAAATTCTCACCTTTTGTTTATAATAGATTGCAGAGAAGGACTTAAGAATTTTATTCATTATTGCAAATAAATAAAATTATAAGTGTTTTTGGAGATGTTTATTTATAGATGCATGTAAAAACAAATGGATAAGAAGTACAAATATACAGTTTGAATAAATGGGGTTTACAAGAGAGGACATATTGTATAAATAAAAATATATTTTATATATATCAAGGATTTTCTACAGCTGACGCTGTCTTCCTTCTCTCAGCCTTTGATTCCATCCGTTTCTATCTTCCCAGTCTCCATCTGTTAGACCCCTGTCCTCCATAGCCTCGTCCACATCGTCTCTCCACGATCGTCTGGGTCTTCCTCTTTTTCTTCTCCCTATAGGGCTCCACTCCGTTATTTTCTTTATCCACCTATTATCTTTGCTCCGTCTTATGTAGCCATACCATTTTAATAGTTTTTCTTCAATGGTGTTTACTGCGTTCTCTTTGATGTTCATCCTGCTTCTTATTTCTTTGTTATTCTCTCCATACGTGTCACTCTACAACATCTTCTCCAATACTCCATCTCTACCGCGTTAATTTTAGATTTATTTCTTTTGTTGATCGTCCATATTTCTGACCCGTATGTCATTATGCTTTGTATTATTGATTTGTATATGAGTGTTTTGTTTCTCTTTGTAATGTGCTTGTCCCACAGGATAGAATTTAATTATCTTATGCATGTCCGCGTTTGTCCTAATCTATCTTTAATCTCTCCTTCTGATGTTGCGTTTTTTGAAATGATGGTTCCTAAATATTTAAATCTATTGGTGATTATTATTTCGTTATCGACTTCCAGATTCTCCACGTTTCCCTCCTTTGTTGTTAGATATTCCGTTTTATCAAAGTTTATTGCTAATCCTGCTTTAGTGTATTCTTCTTTCAGTTTTCTTACCATATAACTGAGGTCTTCCTCATCTTGCGCTATGATTACTTGGTCGTCTGCGAAACTTAGAGTATATAAGTAATCTTCTTGTATTGGGACTCCCATTCCACTACATTTTTGCTTCCATTTTTTTAATGTTCGTTCGAGGTATATTTTGAATAGTGTGGGGGATGTAGAGCATCCTTAGAATAGGCCTTTTGATGTTTGGAGTCTCTTCCCTATTTTATGTCCTATTTTTATGTTCACTGTGTTGTTTTCGTAGAGAGCTTTTACTGCGTATATTAGTTCTTTGTCAATGCCTATTTCTTTCATTGCGTTCCATAATCTTTGTCTTGGTACTGAGTCATAGGCCTTTCTTATGTCTATGAAGGCTAAATGAACTTCTCTATTCTTTGCCAAATAGTAAGATCCGACTTACTCAATGGCATTGAGAGAGTAACAACTTTTGTAAATCTAGGATCATCCGTAAGTAGTATGGGAGGATGCGAGAATGAAATAAAAAGAAGAATATCTCTAGCAAGAAATGCTATGACGAGACTTACTAAGATATGGAAAAGTCCATACATAACTAAAGGAACGAAATTAAATCTTGTACAGACCTTAGTATTTCCAATATTTTCGTATGGTGTAGAATCCTGGACACTTAGAGTAAAGGAACGTAAATCTATTGATTCCTTTGAAATGTGGTGTTATAGGAGGATGTTGAGAATATCCTGGACCGCCAGGAGAACTAATCAATCTATACTGAATGAACTAAATGTAACTGTAAGGTTATCATCACTATGTATGAAAAGAATTCTTCAGTATTTTGGACATGTAGCTAGAAGGCCAGGCAATAATGTAGACCGGCTAATAATAATGGGAGAGGTCCAGGGTAAAAGGAGGAGAGGCCGTTCGCCAACAAGATGGTCAGATCAAATAAAACAAGTTATGGATCAACCACTCCATGTATCGTTGCACTTGGCAGAAGATCGAGAGAAATGGAGAGAAATAGTGAACAGAACAGTGAAGTCATTCCATAGAGATCACGACCCTCAAGACTGAGGAAACGAATAGAGAGAGATTCTTTGCCAGTTTTTTTTTAGTGTATATGTGGTCTATACATGATTTTTAACTTAAACTTAATTCGGTTTCACTATCGCTGTCATCAGCTGAGGTAATTATCAGTGGTTTTATATTATTTACACAAATATATGAATCTTTAACTTTAACAACGTGCTGAATGGAATTCTTCCAGGTCCACAAGGACTTTTTTTACTAATTCAACCACTGACACGCCTAAAGTAGGAGTGTGCCCTTATTTTTGATTTAACTTGATGCCAAATATGTTCAATTGGATTAAACACACAATAATACGGAGGAAGCCGCAAAAGAGTGTGTCCCATTTTCGCAGCCATACTATCACAAACATATTTCTTTTTCAATTTATAGTCTTTCAAAACTTCCAAAAGATCACTTTTTTTATTACTAAAGTCAAAATAAATGTCATTTTCTAACATATATTCCTGTATTTTCGATTTTGTGTTGGCTGTATTAGGAACCTTATTTAGTAGGCGACTATGGAAACTTGCATTGTCTATAACTATAACACTCTGTTCGGGAAGATTTGGCAAAAGGGAATTTTGTAACCAAGTTCTGCGGTCGTACCTTCGTGATAGTCCAAAATAGAATCTTTTATGTTTTTTGTAGATAATAGTAGACAATTTGAAACCCAGTCCTTTTCAGATCCAGCATACAAAATGGTTATTCGTTTACCTTTATTTGAAAGTGCGAGTCTGACATTTTGTACTGCTGTCAACCCACACTTTTTGCACAGTGTCATGGGTATCGAATCATGTTTCGTCAAGGTAAATTATTGGCCAATTCTCTGATCGATACTTTTTAATTTCTTGTAAATAAATATGTCGCAAGATTCGTAATCTTTCTGACTCCATTACTACTTGCCTTTTGTTGATTTTTCGGAACGTGAATATCATTCTTAAGAGAATTTTGTGAAGGGTTGATCGGCCACAATGTATATTGGTCTCGTCCTGCACCAGTCTTAATTTTATTTTGTCTAGTGTGGCACCAACAGCTCTTCATACATAGAATATATTTTTCTCCTGATGACTTCTTTTTCACAATCGTCTACATGATGCATTTGAAAATCTTGCCCTTTTTTCCTGTTCCTGAGTGATGGTTTTCCTACAATACCCTTAATCGTAGAAATTGGGGTTTTTGTTAGTTCACTTGGCTCCAAACTGGGTTGCCAGGTAGTAAATATATAGGTAAAAATAGATCCATTATGATTGCAGGTGCAAGTGAGGGCAGTATACAAAGCAGGTAAAATAAAAATACATTTATCGTAAAACCTGGCAACTATGCACAAAATCGTAATAGGGTCGTTTATTGCCCCATTGAAAAAGCAAAAAGGCAGGATCTTATATCTTGGGATTTACTTTAACATAAATAGTTCAAGAGTTATCGACGATGAGGTTTAACAATAAATCTAAGCCAAGCAATATATTTCAATAAAAGATTTTATTACTGTATTATATTTGGCAGCTCTGACATCCGAACGAATATTTTCCAAAATAAGCATAGTATAAATATATCATTTTGACCAGTAAGGGTAAGGAGAATTTCTTTAAAATACCTAATTCAAACTATTCATTAATTAGCTATATGATCTATTTTATAAATTTTTTTGAGCCGACCACTTTTTTATATTATTAAATTATGTATTTATTTTAATAAAAGTTTAGTAATGGACTGTTGTTTCAACTTGACATGATTTATTATAACCCGGTTCCAGTAAATACGTATCTATTTGTAGGTATCTATTTCTAGAAAATAATAATTATCCATTTAGTATAGATGGATCTAATCAGATATGACCCGTATGGCAATTTACTTAGTTATTCATTTTATTGTGTACTACACTGCTGGACATTTTCGTGCGACATTAAAAATTTTGTCGTTAAACACAGGCGTAACTTGTGAAATTTTATTTAAATAAAATTAAATATGTATGATTATTTACTTGAAGGGAAGAATTAAAAAAAAAATCGGTAAAGTATTCAGTACTTTCCTTGAAAACACTTAGTTCTGAAATAAGTACTGAATTTGACTTTCTTAAATAAAGAGTAAATAAGTTCCTACTTCTTTAACCTCCTCCAATAAAACGACATCAGTTAAGAATTATGGGTTTCATACATACTCCATTATATTATCATTAGAGACCGCATTATATGCATTTGCATATTTTCATATGCATTTGCATATTTAGACCATTGTCACCGATTATTGCATATTTTACCCAAAATCTAGTAATGATGCATATTTTCCCTATATTTACAATATTTCTCGGTATTACTAGGCAATTGAATTGCTCAGGGTATTGTTAATGTCGCGTCTGGAACCGATATTATCGCCGGAATATTACCTGCAATAGTCTAAGCATCGATTAGGTTATAGTGCCAAGATAATACCCAAAATTACGACGGTATTTTATTCCTTTGTTTCTTGGTCGGGATATTAAGTGATAAGTAGTTAGTTTCTAAGAATATTTGTTTGAGCGTGGATCAAATAAACAATTTTCTCGAAGACGAATTTTTATTTTAAAACAAGATATCAGTTTTAAACATTATTGTTGACGCGCTTGCACCAGTGTTTTTGCAATTTTTAAGGTGTTGTGTTAAAATTTAACATGTATCATGCCACCTGCAAAAAAAGTGTCTCTTCGTGGGTAGCTAATTATCCTGGAACATTTACATATGACGAAAATGTTTTATATTGTCGAGTTTGCGAGAAAAATGTTTCGTGCACAAAAAAGTTTCAAATTGACCAGCATGTCAAGATAAGTTTTCATATCGCAGATTGCAAAAAAAAGACCCACGACAAGAACTTATAACAGCAGCAAGTAGCAGTGATTCCACTTCTATAGGCAAACAAAAAAAAAACACTTTAGCATGCATTTATGTGAAGCATTGCGTGCAAGTAATATTCCTCTCCACAAACTTACAAATCTTACATTCAAAGATTTTCTGCGAAAATATTGCTTGAATCAAAAAAACCAGACGAGCAACACTGCGTAAAAATTACATACCAACAATTTACCAACATGTTCTGGAAGAAATACGTAGCGAACTTAAGGATGACATTATTTGGATTTCAGCTGATGAAACTACCGACAGTTGTGGCACAGTAAACACACTATACAGTAGCGAAACTCAAGGATAATCGCATAGGAAAAATCCGGTTCGTTTTTAGAAGGTCACGTGGCAATCCGCCATGTTAAAAGTGGACCAGCGCGAGATTTGAAATACAAATAAAGTTCTGCAAAGTTTTATCATTCAAAATCATAGATATAGAAATGTTTGAAAATTTTTGATTTGTTATTTAATACAGCATGAGTAATATAAGAGTTAATGCAGCATGAGTAATATAAAAAAAAACAAAAAGAATGGAGCACTTTGTTAGAAAATAAATGAATACAGATGAAAAACTTGATAGGAAGGTAGTTGATGGAATTCCTCATATTCAACTTCAGTTTTTAATAACTTTATCCAAAAATTCAAAAGTCTATCAAAGTTAAACGTCACTGTTTGAGGTTAAAGTTTTATTTACATCATTTTTCAAGTAAATTTGTGATTAAAGATGTTTTTTAAGGACTAAATTAATTTAATTTTAATTGTCATTACTAAGATGTCAACATCTTCTAAAATAAGAGCATTTTTTTCTAAGCAGTGTTGTGTTTGGTGTGATAGATCTCTCGTTAATTAAAAAACACTGTATCTACTTGGTACTTATTTTTTCTTAAACTACAAAATTATATTGTGTAACTTCGAGAAAGGTTAATATAATATTATTAATGAATTATGACCGTATAGGTATAGACCTCTATTTTCTATGTGAATAATTCTTAGCGGTTCTATACCTTTTGGTGTTCTGTTATCTGTATTGCTTTTTGATAATGTAATTAACGCTTGCTTTTATTTACAATGAATTAATATTTAGATCAAAGAGTCAATACAGTAATTTCCTAATTATAGTTACATACAATACTTAGTTATGACCAAGCTGACTTGTCAATTACAACTATATTGGGAATGTGGAATCTTTGGCACAATGGCTCTACTCCGTATATATCACCACTACACCAAACACTTTATTTTTGCACTCGACGCGCGTAGAAATGATTGACTCATATATATTGAGTATGGTCAATTACAGTGTAAAAGGAAAATAACTATATTTAATTTATAGTATAGGTATACAACAATAGAAATAATTTCTTTATAGGAGGAATATTAATAACAGGTAACTAAATCTTCAAAATTTTAATAGTAACCATAATTACCATCAAAATGGACTTCGATTAGGTGTACTGTCCATTTAACGAACTTATTTTTAGAATATTTTACCCTCTGGCATACATCATCTGACAAAATCATATTACAAAAATTTCTTTGGAATTACATTAAAATTTTTCTTATTTTAATAGCATATTTGATTCAATAATCCATTTATATTAGTTATTTCAATAATCCCATTCCCATGGTTTTGTGATCTCAACACGACACTTAATATTTAAGCTTTCAAACCCAGCTTATAAGAAAATAAAATATACTGTCTAAAATTTGAAAATAATAAATATGTTGTTATAGGTTCTGTATTCCTTACAATATATTCACAGAAACTTTTGAAAGATTGGCATGAAAAAGGAGCAATGTAATTTATAGAGAAAAATAAAAAAAAAAGTCACTTTCAGAGTATTAATTGTACTTGCAATTAAACAGTGTTAAATTTATCAGGTTTATTATTAGAAAAGGTGTGTCAAACAATTAATTCAGATGAAGCTATTGAAAACTAGAAGCCTCTTGAGAATACACCTTTTAGAAAAAAATAATATGTTTTATTTATAATTTATCAAATATAAATAGTTTTAAATAACTGAATACTAGTTTAAACAAAAATAAATCTTTCTAAAAACCAGAATTTGGAGGATTATTTATTAATCATAAAAAAATTACACAGGCACACAAAAAAAGTTTTTCACTACCGAACAAATCGCTATACCTATATGTATTTTTGGGCGCTGAAATCGAATCTGAGGTCAGAATTGAGCAATCACGTCAGGATTTTTAAATAACAAGCCGAATTAAGTTTAGAAATAAATTTCAAGCTTCAATGACCAAATCACTCTACCAATACGAACGTTTTATTAAATCAATCAAGGTTCCCTGGAAGGCCGTCTCTTGAGCAAATACGCCTAAACAAAATGTACATTAGTAATGATAATATTGTTTCATGCATATGTATTTTTTCAAAAATGCATTTAAGATAGTGAAAAGTTGTCTTGTGAAAGCAAGCAATAGAGTTTTATTAAAATAATCAACAACTCCAACAACTTTAATCGCATACCATGATTTCTATGAAATCATTGTTTCAACTAAAAACAGAGGAACTGCAAAAAAAAATCATTAACGCAGCAACTTAAACTTTGACGGATAATACTGTTGATGATTACATGTGATGTAAATAAAGCATAATTAAATTTAGTTATGATTTAGAATAATAGTCTTAGCGCGCCCCGATTGAGTTAGAAATTTCTTATTTGCAAATTTTAGAGCATAAAAAAGTGTGACTCGAGCAAATAATTTGCGAAAATAATTATATGGAATATTGCAACTCTCAACGGCACAACAATAACCTCGTTTCCCCATGATTATATAAATTGTTTCTCAACCTTTTCTATTCTCTTCACTTACAAACGTTTTTAATTCTCTTTTTCTACGAACTCTCTTTTCCTTCTGTCTTTATATTTATATAAACTGCAGTCACATCAAGAAACGATGGACAATACATTTCCAAAGACACATTCCGAGATCGGATGTAAACACTCAGCGGCCATTTTGAGAAAGGACCCGTCGACGCACGCGCCGTCAAAATCTCGTCACCAAATTGGAGCTCAGTTTCGCTACTGTAGTATGTTTACTGTGGTTGTGGTCGCTATATTGCGAATTTAATTGTGGGTGCATTAAGATTCGAGCCTTCTTCTTCCTATTTGGTGGCCTGCAAAGAACTTGACAAGACAAATCATTCTACGATCGCCAGATTTGTGAATGAGTGTATTAAAAAAATATTTCCTGAATCTTCTGCAGATGAAAGAGTGTTTATATTTCTCTCAGATGCTGCTCCCTATATGATCAAAGCAGCCAAAGTCTTCCAAGTATTTTATTCAAATTTAATTCATGTGACGTGCTTTGCTCACGAAGTCCATCGACTCGCTGAAGAAGTACGATCCACGTTTGGAAATGTAAATAAACTGATTTCATCAGCAAAGAAAGTGTTTCTTAACAGGTTGACTGCCGATCTATATTTTTGAGTTTGTGGTTGACGCCGGTAAGATTTTTCCAAATATTTTTATTTTATTGTGGTAAATATGAATTAAAATGAGTCTTGGATGTGTTTTTTTATGTGCCATTCAAAATATTAGAAAAAAAAAAATTTCACTCCGATCGGAGTAATCGGCATTGCAAGTGAAAATTTTTACTAGATGCCGAACACTCCGATCGGAGTGTCCAATTAAATAAGTAAAGAAATAATAAATCGAACTCATGAACTCAAAACATTTATTTCTAAATCATTTTTGTACATTTTTATGGTAATCCTCAAAGCAATTAAGGCAAAAACCTGGTTGTCCAGGGCACATTTTGCATTCATACACTGTTTGCTTTCTTATTTTATTTTTCCTGCATTCTTTGCATTCCTTTCTGCTTACCCGTTTTGTTTCTTTAGTTCCTTTTTCTTCACTAACAATTTTTTCTACTTTGCTAATGCTGTGGACATTTATTTGGCCTGGAGGAATTTGCGGCAAATTAGTAATTGGTCGTCTGGCTAGTAAATTTCTTATGACATCCAATCGGAAGTCATATAATCGTAACTGGTCAGACCGCGAATATTTATTGTACAAAAAATAGGCGTTTATCATGCTCATTTGCAGCACATGCATGAATAACTTTTTGTACCACCGAATGGCTTTACGGCTGCAAGGATAATATGCCATCATTTGATCCTGTCTATCTATACCGGACATAAAAGCATTATATCCAATGATTGCGGAAGGTTTTTCAGATTCTTGATTTCTTTTGTTTTTAAAAAATGCCCATTTCGCTTCCAAATTCTCTTGAAATGTATTGAACATTGCGTTTATCGCGCCATTTTCCGACATGCACTCCATTGCAAAACATAGATTTATTCTCACCACGTTTTAAATTTGCACTCATTACCTCTTTCGGATTATCTTTCCTCTCAGCTCTCAGCGTACCAGTGCAGTATGTATTTTGTTGAAGTAATTTCCTAGCTAAATTAACACTATTGTAAAAATTGTCTAGATAAACAGCATGTCCCACACCCAATTTTTCCTCCAATAAATGTAAAACAATCTTTTCAGTATGTCCGCTTCCACCATAAACATCTGTCGCACCTTCGTAGACACGAAATTTCAAAATAAGTCCATTAGGCTCTGTCAGCATGTATAACTTCATACCATACTTATGACGCTTATTCTTGATATACTGTTTAAACTGGGAGACGACCCCGATAAAGTACCATAGCTTCATCTAAAGACAACTCTCTTCCAGGATAGTAAATTTCTCCCATCTTGTTGTTAAAAAAATCTGCCACAAATCTAATCTTTCCTAGCCGATCTGCCGGATATCCATATCTGGAGATGTAAAATGCAAACACCTCAAGATAAGCAAAAATCTATTCCTTGACATATATTTTCTAAAAACAGGTAGATTAAATAGTGGATCAGTTTTCCAATAATCGTTAAGACGGCTCAAGGATATTGTGCCAGTGTGAAGTAACAGGGCCAAAAAAATTTTTAGTTCGTCAAGAGTAAGATCTTTAAAATTAGTAATACGTGATTTTGTACTTGTTTCTGGGCGCAGCAAAACCTCGACTGCGTAAGAGTTCGTTCGTTCTACAATAGTTTGTAAAAAATCATCATCAATGATCATTTCGAAAAAATCGATAGGTGCACCCTGTCCTGGAATTTGCACCAATAATTCCTGGATTTTCTGGAACAAAATTTGTTTTAACGCACCTCTGTCGTTCCATTTTATCTCATCAAGGCTAGGAAGTGTTTGATGTGGCCGAATAGGGTCTATAAAATTCTCTTCTTCGGACTCGGAGCTTGAATTTACATTACTATCGTCTGTGTCTGGTACGTAATGTTCGTCACTACTACCTCCGCTTTCTTCCAATAGCTGCAATAATTTTCAGTGTCAGTTAGCTTCTTTTTCTAATCATACACCTTTTTTTCATCACTAAAATGTCTTTTTTTAATACCAAAAGGCCCAGGTTGATTGTCCATATTGTACGGCAGATTACAACCAAACCAAAAGCAAATCCGCGGAACCACTTAAGCACCTGTTAGAACTTGCGTTTTTAAGCAACGCCACCACTAGAAACACGTTTCATATACGACGCCGATGGAATACTAAAACGTTTCGTAAGAACGCATGTCGAACTCCGATCGGAGTAGACGGCGTTGGCGAAGAGACCCGACGCACTCCGATCGGAGTGGTCGGCAGTCAACCTGTTAAGGCACCTGCTCGCAACAACGCCTATAAAGAAAAACTGCCAAATGTGCCTTTACCTCCCGAACCAGTGGTAACTCGATGGGGAACATGGATTGTACTATTTTACAATGAACATTTCGAGGCCATCAAAGGTGTAGTAAATGACTTCGATGGTGCAGAGGCTACAGCAGTTCGTCAATCCAAGGAAACATTTAACGATTCTGATATTAAAAAAAAAAAAAACATAGCTTTGATTAGCACTCACTTTTCCCATATACCTGCGGGTATTAAAAAGCTTAAAACTCGAGGTTTGGGGTTGACCGAATCAATTCAGTTAATGAATAAAATCCGTCAAATAATCTCCACATTGCCAGATGTATTTCCGCGTAGAGTTAAAGAAAAGTTTAAAAACATTTTGTGCAATAACCCAGGCTTTGAACCTTTGTGTCAAATTGATAGTTTTATTAATGGGACGGGTGAACTATTGCCAGAAACAATAAGTACTAACATAGCACCCAAATTCAAATACTGCCGAGTTACCTCAGTGGATGTGGAACGGTCTTTTTCCACTTATAAAAATATTTTAAGTGATCGAAGACACAATCTTACTACCCAACATTTGGAACAATACTTTATTGTTTACGTGTACAAGAATACAAATGTTAAATAATTTTTTAAAAATGTTAAATAATTGTTAAATAAATTTAAACATCTTCGATAACTTGTTAATTTTATGCTGATTTTGAAATAAAAAATAAACATTACTACTTTTATTATTATTTAATATTGCATATTTTGTCCATTTTCATGCATATTTTAAGCATTTTTCATGCATATTTCAAAATTTTTATCTTGCATATAATCCGGTCTCTAATTATCATCTTATTTGAGAGTTACAGTGCCAACAGATCAACAGGACGAGCGACAGATAGACAGACCGACAAAAATGGGAAAATGAAAATATATTTCTCGGGACCTAAAAATCCTAAAAACTGAAGAAAAATAAAACACGACAAATGTGAAGTCACTCGTCTAACTGAAAAAACTTGTTATTTACAAAAATTCCTATCGATCCCGACTCCTATTTTATAGTAACTAAATACAATGCATATAAGATAAGACTACAGATAAATACAAGACTATAAATAAAGAGAAATCTAAGGAAATTAGAACAAGCAAAAGACAAAAAAAAATGCAGAGAAAATTAAAAACGTCGTAGAAGAAAGTAGAAGCTTAAAAGTTTTAAGAAAAAAGAACACAATAGGAAGGAAGGACATATGCAAAATTAAGGACATGCATGGAAATATAATAACAGACAAGAGATATTTTAAAGATCATCGAATTATGAACTTACACAATAGAAGAACACAAATCAATATATCAAAAGTCAGGAGTCAGAAGAGATTCCAAAGATCACAGAAAAAGAAATCACATCAACCATGAAGGACATAAAAAATACCAAAACCCCAGGTGAAGACAATATTGTAATAGAGGCAATTAAACAAGGAGGACAACAAATTATCAAAGCTTTAAAAGTGTTATTTAATAAATGCCTCCTGGAAGGAATAACTCCATCGCAATGGAACAATGCAACTATTGTCATTATGCATAAAAAAGAAGATACTTCAGATCTTACAAACTATCGCCTCATTAGCCTCCTGAGTTATATACGAGGCTGGTTTGAAAAGTCCGTGCAAAGTCCGAGAGATGGCACCACCGGCGCGTATCGAGGTCACGTTTAATTAGTAGCATCTCTTGAATGAACGCACACCAAGTTTCAGCCATATTGGTCTATTTCTTTGTGTTTGGCATCCGTGTGAATCAAGGAAGTCGAGTGATTTTCAAGAAATGGACGAAAAAGAATTTCGTGTGGTGATTAAACTTTACTTTATGAAAGGCAAAACGCCTCAGGAGACTAAAAGAGAAGCTTGATAAACATTATGGTGACTCTGCACCTTCGATTAGAACAGTTTATAAGTGGTTTCAAAATTTTCGGACTGGCCATATGGGCACAAGTGACGCTGAACGTTCTGGACGGCCTGTCGAGGTTACGACTCCAGAAATCATTGATCAAATCCATGATATGGTGATGGATGACAGAAGTGTTAAGGTGCGTGAGATTGCTAGTGCTGAGGGCATCTCGACAGAACGAGTACATAATATTTTGCATAAACATTTGGACATGAGAAAGCTATCCGCAAGATGGGTGCCGCGATTACTCACGCTTGACCAAAAACGGAATCGTGTGAAGTGTTGCAAGGATGGTTTGCAGCTGTTCCAGAAGAATCCGGAGGACTTTAAGCGTCGTTTCGTCACTGTGGATGAAACATGGATACATTACTATACTCCTGAGACCAAACAACAATCTAAACAATGGGTTACCAAGGGGGAATCTGCACCAAAAAAGGCGAAGACCGTTCCTTCGGCCGGAAAGGTTATGGCGACTATCTTTTGGGATTCGCAAGGGATAATCCTCATCGACTATCTGGAAAAGGGTAAAACTATTACAGGTGAATATTATTCATCGTTATTGGACCGTTTGAAAACCGAGCTGCAAGAAAAAACGCCCGCGATTGGCCCACAAGAAAGTCCTTTTCCATCACGACAACGCACCAGCACATACCTCAGCAGTTGTGGTCGCAAAATTAATGGAAATAGGATTCCAACTCGTTTCACATCTCCCCTATTCTCCAGACTTGGCTCCCTCGGACTACTATTTGTTACCCAATTTGAAGAAATGGCTGGCGGGACAAAGATTTTATTCAAACGAGGAGGTGATTGCAGACACTAATGGATATTTTGCAGACTTGGACAAATCCTATTATTCGGAAGGGATCAACAAACTAGAACATCGTTGGACGAAGTGTATAAGCCTAAAAGGAGACTATGTCGAAAAATAAAAAGGGTTTACCCCAAACACATAAGTAGTTTTTATTTTTGCAAAGACTTTTCAAACCAGCCTCGTATATATAAATTATTCACTAAAATACTTATCAAACATCAAACAAATAAATTTCAGTTTTTTCTTTCAAAAGAACAGACAGGTTTTCGCACAGGGTATGGAATAAAAGACCATCTACTTACAGTTAAAGTCCTCATTGAAAAATGTATAGAATATAATAAGCCTGTAATGTTCATATTCATGGACGTCAAAAAGTTTTGATTCTGTAAACCAGCAGAGACTCTTGGAAGCGCTTGCTAAATGTCGTTTTGATCATTGATAGTTCAGTGTAATTAAAATATATATATATATATATATATATATATATGAAAATCCCACTGCTAATATCAAAACAAAAACTAACCAATCCACCATCAAATTTCAAATCAAAAGAGGAGCGCGCCAGGGTGATACCCTCCCTTCCACGATTTTCGTAACACTTCTACAATCAATAAGCTGGGAAAAAATGGGGCTTAACGTTGACAGTGAAAAGTTAAATCACCTTTGTGTGGCCGACGACAGTGTCTTAATAATAAACAATATGTAAGAAGCACAAACTTTGCTGCATATGCTTCAAGAAGCTTCAGAAAGGGTTGGTTTAAAAATCAATCTATCACACCGATATAAATACCTAGGACATGAAGTCAGCCTAGAATGAGACAACCAAACACACGAAATTCAGCGGAGCAAACTGGGCTATATATTTAAATCTAATCTTCCGATTTGTTTAAAAATAAAAGTGTTTGACAGATAAGTACTACCCGTCCTAACGTACGAAGCCGATACTCTCATATTGACGAAGAAAAATATCAACAAAATTTGTGAACTGAACTAACCTGAACTAACCTGAATTTTCAGTGACCAAGTGGACATACTATACTAGCTATATTCCTAAATCACCTACTATTTATACCTTATTGTTTACGAACTATCGCCAGTCGAAGTTCTTTAATTTTGTCACTGACACACTCACCGATCATCAAAATTCTAAGGTACTTCTAGCAGACACACAAACTTCAAATTTTGAATTTAGTTAGTGTTTAGCCTATAAAGGAAGGAAAAACTGAAACGGTCCGAAATTTCAGTCCCGTTTTCTAAATTGTACAGTCACTTAAGCCAAAAAAGAGGGTCAACCCCAGAATGAGAGATAATACGCTGTAAACTTGTATAAACCATTATTTTGGCATTCTAAAAGTTGTCTCAAAAGTCTCATAAAATCTCGTGTCCGCGTCTTAAGATATTGGTTTTTCGCAAATATCTCGCTTCCTATGGTTTCAATGATATTTGCATTTATTATAAAAATTGTAGAGCATAAAATTCTCTACAAATTTAGTTATAAACATTTTTTTATACGATTAACCATTTTTGAGATAAAGCGCGGAGAGCGCGCAGCACTCACCTATACATAGCATAATGCAAGGTCAACTGTGAGTCCCGGTAAATAATACGTCGTATAAAGTTAACCAATCACTAAAAAATCCATAATTATGAATAATTTGTATTATTTTATTAATTTATATTTTATCTTTAATAATATTTTTCATTTATCAAATATATTCGTTTAATAATACTTACCTACTTCGTGTAATTAAAAAATTGTTAAGTGAAATACTTTAAGCATATTTTAATTATAAAAAAAGTATGAAGATGATGATTCCATGACAGCAGGGCTAGAAGAGAATATAATTATTAAAATAGGAGCAAAATACATAATATCAAAACACAAACTAACCAATCCACCAGCAAATTTTAAATCGAAAGAGTAGTGCGCCAGGGTGATACCCTCTCTTCCACGATTTTTGTAACAGTTCTACAATCAATAAACTGGGTAAAACTGGGGCTTAACATTGACGGTGAAAAGTTAAATCACCTTTGTGTGGCCGACGGCAGTGCCTTAATAATAAACAATATGTAAGAAGCACAAACTTTGCTGCATATGCTTCAAGAAGCTTCAGGAAGGGTTGGTTTAAAAATCAATCTATCACACCGATATAAATACCTAGGACATGAAGTCAGCCTAGAATGAGACAACCAAACGCATGAAATTCAGCGGAGCAAACTGGGCTATATATTTAAATTTAATCTTCCGATTTGTTTAAAAATAAAAGTGTTTGATAGATAAGTACTACCCGTCCTAACGTACGAAGCCGATACTCTCATATTGACGAAGAAAAATATCAACAAAATTTGTGAACTGAACTAACCTGAATTTTCAGTGACCAAGTGGACATACTATACTAGCTCTATTCATAAATCACCTACTATTTATACCTTATTGTTTACGAACTATCGCCAGTCGAAGTTCTTTAATTTTGTCACTGACACACTCACCGATCATCAAAATTCTAAGGTACTTCTAGCAGACACACAAACTTCAAATTTTGAATTTAGTTAGTGTTTAGCCTATAAAGGAAGGAAAAACTGAAACGGTCCGAAATTTCAGTCCCGTTTTCTAAATTGTACAGTCACTTAAGTCAAAAAAGAGGGTCAACCCCAGAATGAGAGATAATACGCTGTAAACTTGTATAAACCTTTATTTTGGCATTCTAAAAGTTGTCTCAAAAGTCTCATAAAATCTCGTGTCCGCGTCTTAAGATATTCAAGGTCAAAAGTCACAAAAATTGGTTTTTCGCAAATATCTCGCTTCCTATGGTTTCAATGATATTTGCATTTATTATAAAAAATTGTAGAGCATAAAATTCTCTACAAATTTCGTTATAAACATTTTTTATACGCTCAACTATTTTTGAGATAAAGCGCGGAGAGCGCGCAGCACTCATCTATACATAGCATAATGCAAGGTCAACTGTGAGTCCCAGTAAATAATACGTCGTATAAAGTTAACCAATCACTAAAAAATCCATAATTATGAATAATTTGTATTATTTATTAATTTATATTTTATCTTTAATAATATTTTTCATTTATCAAATATATTCGTTTAATAATACTTACCTACTTCGTGTAATTAAAAAATTGATAAGTGAAATACTTTAAGCATATTTTAATTATAAAAAAAGTATGAAGATGATGATTCCATGACAGCAGGGCTAGAAGAGAATATAATTATTAAAATAGGAGCAAAATACATAATATCAAAACACAAACTAACCAATCCACCAGCAAATTTTAAATCGAAAGTGTAGTGCGCCAGGGAAGAAGCTTCAGGAAGAGTTGGTTTAAAAATCAATCTATCACACCGATATAAATACCTAGGACATGAAGTCAGCCTCGAACGAGACAACCGAACACATGAAATTCAGCGGAGAATAGGTCTCTTCTGGACGGCATATGGCAAACTGGGCTATATATTTAAATCTAATCTTCCGATATGTTTAAAAAGAAAAGTGTTTGACAGATAAGCACTACCCGTTCTAACGTACGAAGCCGATACTCTCATATTGACGAAGAAAAATATCAACAAAATTTGTGTCATGCAAAGAAAAATGGAGAGGTCAATGTTAGGCGTTACTGTAAGAGATTACATCCCAAATCATATTATCAGGAAAAGAACGCGGGTACAAAACGCAGTCAAATTCAATCTACATCTTAAGTGGAAGTGGGCTGGACATGTAGATATGTTTAAGGATGAACAATTGACAAAAAAAATTAGAGTGGCGACCAAGAACCGAAGCTTATCGACATTATAAGCTGATAATGAAATACAATACGCCACTGTTTAAATTTAGTTAATCTAAACATTTTAATTGTGACAATAAGGGCTAAAGGGACTTTTATAGAATACCCATATATTTTGGTAAACATGTGCATGCCCTGCATATACATAGGATAAATATGCCAAATTAACTAGTAATTGTATATAGATTAGTGGTTATATAACAGAAAAGTCCCGGGCCTAACACATAGATGGCGCTAGTTTTATTGCAGTCACCTTTTTTTCAGTTAATACTAACCTTCAAAAGACAGCTGTTAAAATTTCATGATATTCTATTCATTAGTTTGTGAGTTATTGTGCTAAGAGTGACGCTACTTTTGTTATTTTCAAAACAATGGATCAAAAACAATTTCGTGTTTTAATTTTACCCTGCTTCTTGATGGGAAAAAATACCGTTCAAGCGAAGCAATGGCTTGAAAAGTGTTATGGGGACTCCGCTCCATCAGAAACAACAATAAAACGTTGGTTTGCTGACTTCAAACGTGGTCGTAGAGACACCGATGATGCAGAACGCAGTGGACGTCCAAATGAGGCGGTAATACCAGAAAACATCAAAAAAATCCATAAAGTCGTTTTGAATGATCGAAAAGTGAAGTTGCGTGAGTTAGCTGACATCGTAAAGATATCAAAAGAACGTGTTGGCTTTATATTGCATGAGCATTTGACTATGAGAAAGCTCTGTTCAAAGTGGGTGCCGCGTTTGCTCACTGTTGATCAAAAACAAGAACGTGTTGATGATTCTGAGCAGTGTTTGGCCATGTTTAAACGTAACAAACCGGAATTTTTGCGTCGATATGTGACAATGGATGAAACATGGATCCATCACTTCACTCCGGAATCAAAACGATCGTCATCTGAGTGGACAGCAACTGGTGAACCTCGTCCAAAGCGCCCGAAAGCACAACAATCGGCTGAAAAGGTTATGGCCTCGGTATTTTGGGATGTGCGTGGTGTAATATTCATCGACTATCTTGAGAAAGGAAATACCATCAACAGTGAATATTATATAGCGTTATTGGAGCGTTTGAAGGCCAAAATTGCG
>CM032449.1:213879960-213910947 GCA_019049505.1 Pachyrhynchus sulphureomaculatus
GCATTTTCAAGTTCCCTCAGGTTTCTAGGTGTAGGTACATGACGTTTCACATTTTTTCTTAAGGTGATCCCATACATGTTCTATCGGATTCAGATCCGGGCTTTTTGGTGGCCATTGCATAATCTGTATATCAAATTGATTAAGATAATCGAGTACCACCCTAGCCACGTGAGGTCGAGCGTTGTCTTGCATAAACAGGAAATTGGGCCCCACAAAATGACCGAAAGGCATCACATGTTCTATTACAATATTCTCAAGATAGTAGTCAGCATTCATGGATCTCGTACAGACAGGAACAGTGGATGCAATATGGCGGCTAAACTCATAATGTTCAGACGAAAAAAAATGTATTTTTATATCAAAAAACGAATAGCGCCAAAAAAAAATTTGAAAATTTATACTCGGGGGGGGGGGGTTCCGAGGGTACTTCAGTTCTGTGGTACGGAAAGGCTGTAGGTAAATATACTAAAAGCACACTGTATCAAAAACTATAAACCAACCTTGTAAATTTTATTGAGTATTAATAAAGCTTTTTTTGAATTCGAACTTGACGTTCTGGTTAAAACTTGCTGATACTGTGCAGTTTTATAGTAAACCAAGAGCAGTGTGAAAAAAATATGCATGACGTTATTTCTTTAGGGTCGTTTTTTTTCCTTTATTATTGAAACTTGCTATCTAAGCTGAATTTTCTGCAATCGGTGTTGCTACAAGGAGGCACCAGTTCCAATATATGCGGTATATATATGATATCCCAAACAGTGGAATTATTTGAATGTTGCGAAGGATTTTTTTTAATTCTTGGAGCATTTCGTAAAAATTCTATTCGTCAAGGAGTACTTTCGGGATTGATCCTAACTTTATATTTTAATCGAATATTCTGAGTTTATTAACAAATATGTGTGTAACTATGTGTTTATCTAGGGGCACGGCAGTGCCCCCGCCAAGTCGAGCAGAAAGCACAGCCGTACCATCCTTTTCTCGAAGCCACTCACGGCACTTTCGATCCCCCCTGTAACTTCGTTGTGGATAAAGCTAGAAGCCTGAATTTTCAGTGACCAATGGGACATACTATATACTAGCTGTATTTCTAAATTACCTACTCTTTATACCTTACAGTTCACGAACTATCGCCAGTCGAAGTTCTTTAATTTTGTTACTGACACACTCACCGATCATCAAAATTCTAAGGTACTTCTAGCAGACACACAAACTTCAAATTTTGAATGTAGTTAGTGTTTAGCCTATAAAGGAAGGAAAAACTGAAACATCCCGAAATTTCAGTCCCGTTTTTTAAATTGTACAGTCACTTAAGCCAAAAAACCGGTCAAGTGCAAGTTGAACTTGCACAATTAGTGTTCCGTACGTTGATTGTTTTTAAAATAAAAATTTTTGTTAGGGTGGTATAAAATGATCAGTGACTTCACAAAACACACCCCAAATGAGTTTTCAACAAAGTTTGTTTCCAATCTTTACTGAAAACTGGTGACCTTGAAATTTGTTTTTTTTTTTATATACCAAATAAATTATTAAAGGTAATGCACTCGTGATAATTTTCGTTCAATCTATACCCCGTGGAGAATATTCCAAAATTTTTTTTTTTTCAAAATTTTTTGATCAATACTTTTCGAGATAAGGTAGGGGACAGCGATTTTTAAAAGTAATACGAAGGAAAGTGTGCGCAAGTATTACCTTATATATACATTTTTTACTCGTGTTTTCACAAGCTTTCATTTGACACCACACTCGATGACCTAGTAAAAAAAATTTTTTTTTCACTTCCGATTTCACCCCTCAAAACGAACCCCTTAAGTCAAAATTTATGTTACGGTGGTATAAAATGATCAGTGACTTCACAAAACACACCCCAAATGAGTTTTCAGCAATGTTTGTTTCCAATCTTTACTGAAATCTGATGACCATGAAATTTTTGTTTTTTTTATATACCATATGAATTATTAAAGGTAATGCACTCGTGATAATTTTCGTTCAATCTACACCCCGTGGAGAATATTCCAGAATTTTTTTCGAAATTTTTTGATAAGTACTTTTCGAGATAAGGCCCGGGACAGCGATTTTTCGCGAATTTTTAAAAATAATACAAAGGAAAGTGCACGCAAGTATAATATTATATATATATTTTTTACTCGTGTTTTCACAAGCTTTCATTTGACACCACACTCGATGACCTAGTAAAAAAATTTTTTTTTCACTTCTGACTTCACCCTCCAAAACTAACCCCTTAAGTCAAAATTTAATTCTCAAAACTACATGGCTCTGATGAGGTCATCAATTCCTATATTATTACCAAATTTCACCTTTCTATGTCAAATAGTTTCGGAGAAAATCGGGTGTGACAGACAGACAGACAGACAGACAGACAGACAGACAGACAGACAGACAGACACCGAAGTGATCTTATAAGTGTTCCGTACGGAACACTAAAAAAGGGGTCAACCTCGGAATGAGAGATAATAAACTTGTATAAACCTTTATTTTGGCATTCTAAAAGTTTTCTCAAAAGTCTCATAAAATCTCATGTCCGCGTCTTAAGATATTCAAGGTCAAAGATCACAAAAATCGGTTTTTCGCAAATATCTCGCTTCCTATGGTTTCAATGATATTTGCATTTATTATAAAAATTGTAGAGCATAGAATTCCCTACAAATTTTGTTCTAAACATTTTTTTATACGCTTAACCGTTTTTGAGATAAAGCGCGAAGAGCGCGCAGCGCTCACCCATACATAACATAATGTAAGGTCAACCGTGTCCCAGTAAATAAGACTTCGTATAAAGTTAACCTGAACTAAAAAATCCATAATTATGAATAATTTGTATTATTTATTAATTAATATATTATATATAATATTTTTCATTTATCAAATATATTCGTTTAATAATGCTTACCTACTTCGTGTAATTAAAAAATTATTAAGTGAAATACTTGAAGTATATTTTAATTATAAAAAAGTATGAAGATGATGCTTCCATGACAGCAGGGCTAGAAGAGAATATACTTATTAAAATAGGAGCAAAAGTCATGTTAGGACGAAATATTGACGTGAGTCTTGGCTTAGTCAACGGTTCTATCGGTATAGTACAAGGAGTAAAGGTTGATCCTGAAAATACAAATAAAATAAAAAAAGAATACATATTAGATTTAATAATGAACATCTTTACGAGCTTGGTCCAGTCAAAACTAAATTTGAAATTATTAACAGAGCTTATGTTCGTCGCGAATAGTTTCCGATATGTATAGCCTATGCTATTACCATACACAAAAGTCTAAATAGTGCACTGATGGTAATCGGTTCTTCAGTGTTCATATGCGGTCAAGCATAAGTGGCACTTTCGAGAGTGACAAGTCTGGGCGGATTACATCTAATTAATGTCGACTTCGGTAGTATCAAAGCTCAGGAGTCCGCCATCGTTGAATATAATCGACTTAGAAGCACTTATCGTCCAGACTTGTCAAAAATTGTTACATCATAGCCTTTGAGAAAAACCAATAGAGACAGGGAGTGGGCTTTTAGAAAATCCATAGCTGACGTACAAGAAATATTACCCGAGAAGAAAAAAATAAAAAGAAATGAGATCTCATTAAAAACATAAAATCTACAAAAGTGCCAAGTCTCGCAACGCAGTCCTTCCACCGCAAAAAGTTGTGAGATCTCATGTAAAACCAAGTCAGTTATTTTGGTTAGTATCTATGGAAGCACCTGTTCGACAACTTTGTCATCAATTGTTATCTGATTAGTTACCTACCAACATTTATAATGACCGTATCACTATTAGACATCTTTACTTCTATAATAAATATAATGACTTGGCAATCACACGGCAACATAATCACATAAGAATAACCTACTATTTCGTTTGCTAAGTAAGTCTAAACAGTGCACTTAAGAATAAAGTATTTTAAGTAGTAGATTATTCTTATGTGATTATGTTGCCGTGCGATTGCCAAGTCATTATATTTATTATAGAAATAAAGATGTCTAATATTGATACGGACACTATAAATGTTGGTAGGTAACAACAATTTATGACAAAGTTGTTGAACAGGTGCTTCCATAGATACTAACTAAAATAACTGACTTGGTTTTACATGAGATCTTACAACTTTTTGTGGTGGAAGGACTGCGTTGCGAGACTTGGCATTTTTTTACATTTTATGTTTTTGATGGGATCTAAATTTACGGAATTAACTTAGAAGGCGAGTGCCTACATTTTTATCGTGCTTCTCTCTTAATTTAAGCCTAAACATATACTCAATCAAAGCATTCAACTAAAAAGTAATTTTTCCGGCAAGTGTCATCATTAATATAACCAACTTCCTTTTCGTTACCGAACTATTTAGTAATTGAAAATGTGTTAACTTTGCAACAAAAATAGCCATCATTAAATAACATATATTAATATCAATTAAATATTATGAACAGTTACACATGAATATTGACTACATAAAATATCTGTCTCGGACATTGATTTATACTTTATTGATGGAAATCTTCAGCCTGCATTTTGATCGAAAGGTTAGTTTTTGCTGCGGTGTGAACGCATGATGGTATGCAGAATGAAAATAATGGTATTTTTGTGACTCCAAAGTATAAATTAATGAATATTTAGCTCTGTAAAACATATAATAAAAAATTGTTTATGAATTTTATAATGTATATCAAATATGTATGTAAGAATCTTATTAAAAGATCCAGTTTCCAATTGCCCCTTTAGCTATGCTTTATATTAAAAGAATTTCTTGTCTGGGTTTTAAATTCTTTAACATCTTTTTGGGACTCATTTTATTTGTGGTGCAAAGAGCATTTTTTACTTTTACTCATTAAATATTTTAAATTAAAAGTTTTATAGAGTGCACTAAGGAATTTTTAGGATTTAACCTAAAGGTATAGTATTATTACTATATACCCAAATAATTATATATACAGTAGAATCTCGATTATCCGAAATAATATGGACCAAAGTGATTTCAGATAATCGAAATTTCGGTTAATCCGATTTTTTTTTATAAAATAGAAGTTTAGAATGAATACAACATTGCAGATTGACTTAAAAGCATTTATACGATATATTACATACATAGATATTTATTAAAACAAAAAATGGAACAATCAGTTTACTTATTTTATGTATATGTACGGAAAATCGAAAATAAAACAGTTTCATTCTTAACTTTAATGTCTTAAAAATGAGTAATTTTTAACTGCACTCGTTTTGCGTTAGTTCTGTTTTTGGCTGCAATGCCTCTCCAACGTTTGATAAGCAAAACGTCCGCGGCAGTTGCATTTTCTTGTTGTTCTACATAAGTTAACGCTTTTTCTAGGGCCTCTAGTCCTTCAGAATGTGACATTTTTACTGGAATATTGTCAATGGCTTCTACTTCGTTATCATCATCGTCATCACTGTCTATTTTATTAGCATTTTTGCATACACTTTTAATTAATTCGATCAGTCATTTCATCTTCCCCACTATCACTGTTTAACCATTCACAAACATCGGTTTCCGTAACACTTTCACATCCTGATATTATTGTAATAATTTGAAGTAAACTTTCATTATCTTCTGTTTCTGCTTCTGAGTAATGTGTCTCCTCTTTCCAGAGTACTACTCTTTACTCGAACCCAGACTGAAGCTATCCAATATATAACATTTTTCCTATTTATCTTTTTTGGACAATCAGTAAGATTGCCGCCTTCATCTACTTCTTCTAAAATATGCTCCGATAACAAACGCCTGTAATTGCGTTTTAAATTTTCCAGCATACCCTGATTCATAGGCTGAATGAGAAAAGTTACAGCAGGAGGCAAAAACGTTGCTTTTATTTCCCCACTTTCAAGTTGCTCCGCACTTAGGTGAGTGGGGCGTTATCTAGTAACAGAATACATTTTCTAGAATATCCATGTTCTTTTAAAAAAGTTGCACTTTGGGAACAAAATCTCTAAAAAAAACCAGTCTTTAAACAGAGTCGCGTTTATCCAGGCATTGTTTTGATTTTTTATACAAAACGGGAAAAGCATTGCGACGAATATTCCTAAAGGTTCGTGGATTTGCTGACTTACCAATACATAATAATGGGAGTTTGTGTCTTCCAGAAGTATTACTGCATGCAAGAACAGTAATACGTTCTTTGCTACCTTTGTAACCAGGTGCTCCAACTTCCGTTTTTGAAGCTAAGGTATTTGACGGTAACATTTTGTAATTCAAGCCTGTTTTATCACAATTATAGATTTGGTCTGGTTGTAAATCATGTTCTTTCATAAGCTACTCAAAATTCTCTGCAAATTTTTTTGCAGCAGATACATCAGCCGACATTCTTTCTCCACAAACTTTCAGTTGACGTACACCATGTCTTTTTTCCACCTATCTAGCCATCCATCACTTGCAGAAAAATTTATAGGCGCTTCAATAACCGGCAACTCTTCGCTTAAACTCACTGCCTTATGTTTTAAAATTGTTCCTGAAATTGGTATTCCAAGTTCTAGATTCTGTATAAACGATAAAAATAAAGAATTATCCACTTTTTGGTATTCACTGCTTTTCATACTTTTTTGTGTCTGTATGGGCAATGACAAAACACTGAACCATTTTTCTCTTTCTGGATTTTTTCTCCACTCTGAAACAGTACTCACGGCTATACCTAAATCCTTCGCTATATTTTTAAGAAGTTCACCATTATCTAAACGTTGAATTGCTTCAAGTTTCTCTTTTAAGGTAATACCAACGCGTTTACCCTTATTATTATGACGTTCCTTTTCGTTCCATTAACTCTGCGATAATAATAGACGTAATGAGTAACTTATAACAGTCGTCGACTAACCAAAACATAGATCGCGGTGAAATTCTAGACGTCGTTAAGAAAACCACTCGTCGTCTGTTTCGAATAATGGGGATTTTTTTCGTTTGATGGGAATACAATTTGCATTTTAACAGTTTGTTTCGGATAAGCCGGATTTAAGATAATCGCGATTCGGATAATCGGGATTGTGCTGTATATATATATATATATATATATATATATATATATATATATATATATATATATATATATATATATATATATTACACGTCATAACAAAGTCAAAAGAATTGTTAAAATGTTAAACCGTTAAAATATTAAAATATAAAAAACATGTAGCTACAAATCAACGAACAATTAAAACAATTCAAAAGAACAAAACAACATTGCAAGATGAACAGAGAAAAAAAAAGGTAAGACATATTAATTACATAGTTAAAAGTCATTAAAATTATGATTCAAAGCGAGTAAAATGATCTTGCATTCTGGTAGGATTTCACCTTCCTGACAAAGCTCTCGTCCGACAGCTCCCTAACAGCCACCGGTATTGCATTAAAGAAACTGACCCCATAGTAGAGATGCCTCTGCGAATTCATGCTATTCTGTGGAAGCTAGGTATTAGATTTTGGTTATCTCTAGTGGAGTAGTTGTGGAGATTGTCATGGGTAGTGAACAGCCTCACATTTTGTTTAATGTATGTTAAGCACTGGAATATGTAGACATAGGGGAAAGTCAATATCTTCAATTCAGAGAAATAGCGACGACAATAGTCGCGATATCCCAGACGCACAATGACGCGAACGCAGCGGCGCTGAAGTGAAAAATTTTTTGTGCATGTGATGGGTGTCCCCAGTTCACAACAGCATAAGACATGTTGAATGCAAAATATGCATGATAAACGATTAAGAGAACCTCTTGAGACACATTTCTAGCCAAACTTCGAATAAGGAAAATCATTCTGGAAAGTTTAGACGCCAGTGCAGAGATATGTTTCTCCCATGGGAGCCCAGGGTCAAGGAACATGCCCAGAAATTTAACGAAGTCATTTGTAGGTAGGTCAGATGGAGAATTTCTTAGGGTAAACCACAGACTCTGGGTTTTATCACGGTTTAGGGTGAGCCTATTTGTCAAGAACCAGTCCCCTATGTTATGTTTCATATCGGAAACAGTCTGCTGTATTGGATCTCCAGGATGATAGTACTGCAGATTGGTGGTATCATCTGTAAATAGGATTAAATTTGGGTTAGCAGTATAATTAGGCAAATCATTTATATAAATTAAAAACAGTAACGGTCCCCAGACCGACCCCTGGGGAAACCCATGTTTGATAATCTGTCTGCTAGAGACCTCCATGTTAAAGCTCACATATTGAGAGCGATTAGAAAGATCAAAGTGGTAATATGACAGTTTCGAAAGAAGGATCTCTGAAGAAATACAATCAAAAGCTTTTGATAGGTCGAAAAACGAAGCATAGGTATCCAATCCCATATCAAGTCCCTCCGTCACATATTCGGTAAGCCGATTTACTGCCAGGGTAGTAAATTTTTTAGTTCTAAAACCGAACGGAGCAGAATGGATATTGGGCGCTAGTTGTTACGATCATCCACCGATCCTTTATTTTAAAGATAGGAACAACTTTGGCAACTTTAATCATTGATGAGAAAGTGTTCTTCTCCCTCAGGCCAAGATTGATGAGATAAGTCAAGGGGTATATAATTAAGTTTTTTCAGAGTTTTGATGATTTTGGTGCTCATGTCGATAGGATCCCTACTATGTGAATTTTTTCCACCCAGAAATTGCTTGCCTTACTGTATTATTAGTGATCTGAGCAAATTTAAAGTTTCAACATTCCCCAGAACATTCCTAGTTAAAAATTCATTATAGGATACTTCTGGGTTAGGCAATGGTATCATCAGCTCTTCTGCAATATTGATGAAAAAGTTATTCAGGGCTTCAGCACTCGGATTTGTTGTTTTACAGTATGGTCTGCAATTAAAATTTGATTTAATTATATATATATATATATATATTATATATATATATATATATATAATATATATATATATATATATATATATATATATTTCTGAATATGAAAAAAGCTTATGACATGGAATATGGAGGAGTTTAAGGAACAAGAATGTGGATGAAGATTTCGTAAGTACAATACAGAGCCTGTATGATAATACAATAAACCAAGTGAGAAGGTGTAAACCGAACATCGAAGGAATTCACCAATAGTGATGGAGTAAGCCAAGGAGGAGCGTTGAGTCCACTATTATTTATAAGCGTTATAGATGAGGTAATAAAACCGAGCTGGGGATAGACAATTAAGTACGTGGTGGGATATAACTAGTTAGAGGCTGTAAAAAAAATAGAGCATGTGCATTCGCGGACGATATTGTGCTGGTACGAAGGACAGAAGGAGACTTGGAGCTGAACATGAATATATGGACAGGAGAGTTAAAAAAGTATAACCTGTTTATTAACCTGGAAAAAAAACAAAGGTGATGGTTATAACTAACAGACAAGAAACTATGAACGTTAAAGTAGAGGGACATAAAATTAAACAGGTGGAGCTATATAAATACCTGGGAATAGTAATAAACTCCAAAGGAACACAAGAGGA
Organism: Pachyrhynchus sulphureomaculatus; assembly: GCA_019049505.1. NCBI lineage: Eukaryota > Metazoa > Arthropoda > Insecta > Coleoptera > Curculionidae > Pachyrhynchus > Pachyrhynchus sulphureomaculatus. The sequence continues at coordinate 213,889,403 of CM032449.1, forward strand.
TGAAAATTGGAATAGAATGAAAGCTGGAACCAGATTATACTGCGCGCTGTACAGGGTGAGTCAACCATAGAGTAAAGTTCATTATCTCATTCGAATGACGAAAACATGTTAAACACAATAGTTTTAGGAAATATTAAGGTGCACAGTTTAAAATTATTTTTGAGTATACAGGGTACTTCAAAAAAGTGTGGCCGATATAAAATATGTTTTTTTTAAATGGAACATCCTATTTTCTAATTTATTTTTAAATTCTGCGTAAAATTTTATAACTCTTTTATTAATAATGTTATATACCTAAACCTAATAGTTTTCCTAATGTTTCAATTTTTTTTTTTTAAAATGTTAGTTTTCAGTTTTGTAAAAAACTGCTAGTAGCGCCATTGTTTGTGAAGGTAGAATACTCATAATTGGTACGAGCGTTCTATAGAGGTGAAAAAAAAAAGATATCTGGAAAGAAATTTGAGTTAGATGCTACAGGGTGTTCAAAATAAATTTATACATTTCGACTAATTTAAATTTAAAAATCTCAAATTTTTTAAGTGGCACACCCTGTATATTCTTATAATATTATTTTTTCTGATAGATTTTACAAACTCTCTCAACTTTTATTAAGTATGTCATATACCTATTTCTAATAGTTTTTGATTTATTTTGAATTTTTCAATTTTTTACCCTTGTTTTTAATATAATTACGCTATTGTGAAAACATAACAAATAGTTAATAATAATTTTATTATAGTTTAACTTATCTAATGTTTAATTATTATAATGTAATAAATGTTCAAAAATATGCCCGTCTAGTTGAATACACATCGTTTTACTATATTTTCCTTCACTTTTCTTAACATAAAGGCGTTATTGTCCTGAACGCATCCCGTATCCTATTTTTCATATCTACTGGTGTTGTAGGGGGATTCAAATAAACACGATCTATAATGCAGCCCCACAAAAAGAAGTGTAAAGGTGTTAAGTCACAAGATCGAGGGGGCTACTAAATGAATCCGTCCCTACCCATCCAGTTTTGTGGGTAATGATCGTTTAAAAATTCCCGAACTTCCCGGTAGTAATGAGCAGTCTTGTTGAATCCACATTTGTTCCCTTTCAAAGTTATCAACTTCTTCAAGAAGCTGGGGTAATTCGTTTTGCAAAAAATTTAGATATCTAGGATCGTTAAGCAGTTCGCGGAAAAAATATGGACCAATAATTCGAAAATTTAATATTCCACACCATATATTAAGCGATCAGTGGTTTTAGTTTTGAACTTCCCGGACCCAAAATGGATTAACTGTTGAATAATAATGCATGTTATGGCTGTTAATTGCTCCATTACTGCGAAAAGTAGCTTCATCAGAAAACATTATTTTGGATAACAAATTTGGATCGGCCTCTACTATTGCTCCATTCATGGTGGTACAAAAGTTTACTCGTCGTTCAAAATCACGGTCTTCCTTATGAAAAGGATGATACTTGTATTTTTTCGTGGTGCGATTAGCTGTAGATTGGGACGTGTCAGATAAGTCAGCTATTTAACGGCTGCTGATCTGGGGATTATCTTCAACATAAAGTAAAAGTAAAATCCCCATTTCTTTTTTCTCACTGGTAGCATTCTGGTATACTACTTTCCGTTTTGTATACTCAACGCTACCACTACCATCAAACCGTTCCATTAAGCACTAAATAGATTTTCTAGATGGTATACGTCTATTAGGGTACTTTGCTCCGTAAAGCCTTACTGCCAAAAGACAATTTTTTCCCGCCTCGCCCAGTATATAAACCATATCAATTAATTCATTTTTCGGAAAATCCATAACTGTTACCTTTATACGTCACTTACTACAACAAATTGAACTATTTTTTACTTGCTTAATAGACATGTCAAAATTTGACAATGCCTACATCTTTGTTTCGTCTTGGCAACTATGATGTTATAGCGTAAGTGTATTAAAAACAAGGGTAAAAATTGAAAAATACAAAATAAATCGAAAACTATTAGAAATAGGTATATGACATATTTAATAAAAGTTGGAGGGTTTTGTAAAATTTATCAGAAAAAATAATAATATACGGGGTGTGCCTTTTAAAAATTTTGAGCTTTTTTAATTTAAAATAGTCGAAATGCATAAATTTATTTTGAACACCCTGTAACATTCTAAAAACAATGTTTTAAACGAAGAGTCCATATGGCGATTTTTTAAATTGGCAAATTTATCAATCACTAATTGATCAAAATCATTAATATCTTCTTCATTTTCTTTTCTATTGACAACACTCCCAATGCTGAGAGTCTTTCTTCATTCATGGTATTTTTCAAAAACGGCCAGAATACAAATTATGCATCGTATAACATTCTACAGATTGCAGAGGCTTGATTAATTGTGGTTGATTCTTTCGAAGTATTTTTCTACCTTCTCTATATATTCGATAAGTGCTTCTCTGTTCGCAAAAATAATATTTATAGCTTTACTTTTAAAAAGCCACCGTGTCGTAGAAGTCCTTGGAATATGGTAGCACACAGCACAGAACTTATAATTTTCAACAAAACTTATCTGTCTTTCAATACATTGTCATTATGTTTTTCGATACCTCTTCTGTAGGAACTATCAAGTTGTTGTTTTATTTCAACTTTTCCTAAAAGTCTTAGTTCTAACTGCGAATTTATATAAACCTGTGAACTTTCAAGCTATTTAATTATTTTGTGATAAGTGTGCCAGATCGACTACCCCACTTTTCACCCAACTCGCTTCAGCAGTTTCAGATGCAAATAGCAAACATGGAAAACAAAACAAGCTGTTTTTAACACTCCACCCGCATAGCCATTCATGTTTTCATATAATTCAATTTTAAAACTTCCTTTTAACTGGCGTTTTTGTCCCTTACTTGCTTGAGTAATACTAAGATTCGGAATCGGTTTTTCTGCAGCTTTCACTTTAAGTTTGTCTACTAAAGGCAACTTCGAAAAATTTTGTTTTAAATAATTCACTGTATATTCAAAGTTTCTTTTAACGCCTAACAATTTACTACACCCCAGCTGTGCAACCATTTTTTCGTTCATTACATCAATATAATCAGTTTATGTCTGTATGTAATTGTATTCACGACTTAATACTAACAAAACACCCTTTGTTGCAAAATATTGAGCACCAAAATCAAATTTAACTACTCTGACTGGAACCGTTTAGATTAGATGTAAAATATAAACAAATTAACACGACGCTTCTATCCCAATCCAAATCCGCAAGATCACCAAGTAAGTGTGAACCATGGAGAGAGAAAAACGACGAATTTACATCTTCGCATTAGAGAGAGACACAGTTTGCCAGAACGCATCAACGTATAAAACGAGACAGCGCCGTATACCGCCTTGCTTTACATCCATTTCTTGTAGTTTGTGTGCTTGGGGAGCTTCAGTGACAACTCGAGCTTTAACGGTACTTAAAGTATTAGGGATGTCATAAATTGTTCTTGTCCATTTGTAGGGAAAGTTCACTTCTTTAAAAGACGTTTGTATGACTAAGGCATAATACAAAATAATTTGCATTTTGCCTTGTTGTTGACAGGGGGTTCACGTGCTCCTGTGCTCTTACAGAGGAGATGCCACTGGTTTAACTTAACCTACGGTAATTTTAGAGAAACATTAGTGGTAAACAAGATTTTCATTTTGCACATTATCTATAAAATAACCGGTCAAGTGTAAGTTGAACTTGCACAATTAGTGTACCGTACGTTGATTGCTTTTAAAATAAAAAATTTGTTACGGTGGTATAAAATGATCAGTGACTTCACAAAACACACTCCAAAGGAGTTTTCAACAAAGTTTGTTTTCCAATTTTTACTGAAAACTGATGACCTTGAATTTTTTTTTTTTTTTTATATACCAAACTCGTGATAATTTTCTACACCCCGAGCATTCAAGAATTTTTTCAAAATTTTATGATAAATACTCTTCGAGATAAGGTGGGGGAACAGCGATTTATATATTATAATATTATATATAAAATGCAACGTCTCTCTGTCTGTCTGTCTGTCTGTCTGTATGTCTGTTATCCGATTTACGTACTTTTTCTTTAAAACATACATATGTTCTCTGGCCAGGTTATAGGCTATATTTTATTACGATAGGTAGCATAAGGAATGAGCAGTGACGTAAAATAGCGAATGAATTCGGATAAAAGTTTGTCGCTAGCGTGTTCCCTTGCAATACACAGCCTAAACCATTAAATATGGAACAATATTATGTAGCAGAGAATATCTATAATCTATAATCCATAATATATATAAAATGCAATGTCTCTCTGTCTGTCCATTAGTGCGTTTATCACGCGAGAACCATTTATCCGATTTACCTGTCCTTTTTTAAATTCATACATATATTCTTTGGCCAGGTTATATAATAATAATAATAATCTAGATCTATAATATATATAAATGCAACGTCTCTCTGTCTGTCAGTTAGTGCGCTTATCCCTCGAGAACTACTTATCCGATTTACGTGATTTTTTAAATTCATACATATGTTCTCTGACCAGGTTATAAATATATATTTTATTACATCTATAATATATATAAAATGCAACGTATCTCTGTCTGTCTGTCTGTCTGTCTGTCCGTTAGTGCGCTTATCACTGGAGAACCACTTATCAGATTTTCGAACTTTTTTTTTTAGAACATACATATGTTCTCCCGGCCAGGTTATAGGCTATATTTTATTACGACAGGTAGCATAAGGAATGAGTAGTGACAATAATAGGGAATGAAGTAGGAAAAAAGTTTGCCGCTAGCGCGTTCTCTTGCAATACATAGTCTAAACCATTAAATATGGAAAAAATATTATGTAGCAGAGAATATCTATAATCTATAATATATATAAAATGCAATGTCTCTCTGTCCGTCTGTCTGTCTATCCGTCCGTTAGTGCGCTTATCACTGGAGAACCACTTATCAGATTTACGTGCTTTTTTTTTAAAACATACATATGTTCTCTGGCCAGGTTATAGAGTATATTTTATTACGTTAGGTAACATGAGGAATAAGCAGTGACGATAATAGTGAATCAAATCGGAAAAAAGTTTGCTGCTAGCGCGTTCTCTTGGAATACACTGCCTAAACCACTAAATATGGATCAATATCATATAGCAAAGGATATCTATAATATATATATATATATAATATATATATATATATATATATATATATATATAAAATGCAACGTCTCTCTGTCTGTTTGTCCGTTTGTGCGTTTATCACTGGAGAACCACTTATCCGATTTACGTGCTTTTTTTTTTAAACATACGTGTGTTCTCTGGTCAGGTTATAGGATATATTTTATTACGTTAGGTGACATAAGGAATAAGCAGTGACGATAATAGTGAATCAAGTCTGAGAAAAGTTTGCCGCTAGCGCGTTCTCTTGCAATACACTGCCTAAAGCATTAACTATGGAACAATATCATGTAGCAAAAAATATAACATATATAAAATGCAACGTCTCTCTGTCTGTCTGTCTGCTCGTTAGTGTGCTTATTACTCGAAAACCACTTATCCGATTTACGTGTTTTTATAAATTTATACATATGTTCTATATAATTCGATATAAGCCTAGATAATGGGAAATAAGGTGAGCTAATAGGAGATAAGAAGAAATAATGGGAGATAAGTCGAGATAAGCCTCGATAATGGAAGATAAGGTGAGATAATAAGAGATAAGTATAAGTAATGGGAGATAAGGAGAAATAATTGGAGATAAGCAGAGACAAGTCTAGATAATGGGAGTTATGGTGAGATAATGGGAGATAAGGAGAAATATTCCGAGATAAATCGAGATAAGCCTAGATAATGGGAAATAAAGTGAGATAATGGAAATAAGGAGAAATAATGGGAGATAAGGAGAAATAATGGGAGATGAGTAGAGATAAGCCTAGAAATGGAAATTATGTAGAGATAATGGGAGATCAGGAGAAATATTGGGAGATAAGGGGAAATAATGGGAGATATTTTATTACGTTGAGTAACATAAGGAATAAGCAGTGGCGATAGTAGTGAATCAAGTCCACGCGAGCGGAGCCGCGGGCCCGGCTAGTATATATATATTTTACTCGTGTTTTCACAAACTTTCATTTGACACCACACTCGATGACCTATTAAAAAAAAAATTTTTTTTCACTTTCCGATTTCACCCCCCAAAACTAACCCCTTAAGTCAAAATTTAACTTCCAAAACTACACGGCTTTGATGAGGCCATCAATTCCTACATTATTCCCAAATTTCAACTTTCTATGACAAATAATTTCGGAGAAAATCGGGTGTGATAGACAGATAGACAGATAGACGGACAGACAGACAGACACACACGAAGTAATCTTATAAGTGTTCCGTACGGAACACTAAAAAATTAACCGCGATGCCAAGAATAGTTCCCCGACTACAACCTGCATCTCAAAAATATATTTTTCACTTAGACGCGTTGCGCATACATTAAAATCGACTGATTTTAGTTTTCCTGCAAAGCGTAGGAGTTCTTGCAGACCAATCACGTTCAATATGCAAAATGGGCGTGTGCCTTTCGCCGTCCTACTATGCTATCAAGCAGGCTCGAGTCAGCGCCTACTACCTTATAGATATCATTTATATATAATGTAACATCATTTATATGTAAACGAAATGAAAACGTAACACACCGAGGTAGACGTCTGTCTAGATATTTTTTTATTTGAGTTTTATATAAGAATTAGCATGCAAATATATAGAAAATTAGTAGATATTAAAATAAAATCATGTTTTAAAGGCATCACGTGTGTTACAGAGTAAATCACTACAAAATAAGTTTCTTGAAACATTTATAGGGTGTGCAATTTATTCTAAAGAGATGGATTATCCGGAGAAAAGAGCTTTTGAAGAGGATGGCACCAAGAGCGACAAGTTAAGCGTCATACAGATACACTGTTCGAGTGTTCAAGGTAAACAGAGCAATGCACGTGATGTCAGCAGCAAAGTTACAAATTGATTTTTTTGTTTTGTTTTTTTGCAGCAGATCATTTATATAAAGAAGAAAGATTATGGAGCCCTGGGGTAGCAGCAGGTTCGAGTTAACGGCTAGTACGTTATAGATATCATCTATAATATATATAAAATGCAACGTCTCTCTGTCTGTCTGTCTGTCTGTCTGTCTGTCCGTTAGTGACCTTATCACTGGAGAACTTCTTATCCGATTTACGTACTTTTTTTTTTAAACATACATATGTTCTCTGGCCAGGTTATAGGCTATATTTTATTACGATAGGTAGCATAAGGAATGAGCAGTGACGATAATAGTGAATGAAGTCGGAAAAAAGTTTATCGCTAGCGCGTTCCCTTGCAATACACAGTCTAAACCATTAAATATGGAACAATATTATGTAGTAGAGAATATCTAGAATCTATAATATATATAAAATGCAATGTCTCTCTGTCTGTCTATCTGTCCACTGGTGCGTTTATCACGCGAGAACCACTTATCCGATTTACGTCTTTTTTTAAATTCACACATATATTCTTTGGCCAGGTTATATAATAATAATAATAATCTATACCTATACATAAACAAATTGCAACCTCTCTCTGTCTGTCTGTCTGTCCGTTAGTGCGTTTATCCTCGAGAACCAATTATCGATTTACGTGATTGTTTAAATTCGTACATATGTTCTCTGACCAGGTTTTAGATATATATTTTATTACATCTATAATATATATAAAATGCAACGTCTCTCTGTCTGTCTGTCTGTCTGTCTGTCCGTTAGTGCGCCTATCACTGAAAAACCACTTATCCGATTTACGTACTTTTTTTTTTAAAACATACATATGTTCTCTGGCCAGGTTATAGGCTATATTTTATTACGATAGGTAGCATAAAGAATGAGCAGTGACGTAAAATAGTGAATGATGTCGCAAATAAGTTTGCCGTTAGCGCGTGCCTTTGCAATACACAGCCTAAACCATTAAATATGGAACAATATTATGTATCTGTATATGTATAATCTATAATATGTATAAAATGCAATGTCTCTCTGTCTGTCTGTCTGTCCATTAGAGCGTTTTATCACGCAGGAACCACTTATCAGATGTATCTGTCTTTTTTAAATTCATGCATATATTCTTTGGCCAGGTTATATAATAATAAAAAATAATCTATATCTATAATATATATAAAATGCAATGTTTGTCTGTCTGTCTGTCTGTCTGTCCGTTAATGCGCTTATCCCTCGAGAACCACTTATCCGATTTACGTGATTTTTTAAATTCATACATATGTTCTCTGACCAGGTTATAGGTATATATTTTATTACATCTATAATATATATAAAATGTAACGTATTCTGTCTGTCTGTCTGCCCGTTAGTGCGTTTATCACTGGAGAATCACTTATCCGATTTTCGTATTTTTTTTTTTTTTTAAACATACATATCTTCTCCGGCCAGGTTATAGGCTATATTTTATTACGATAGGTAGCATAAGGAATGAGCAGTGACAATAATAGTAAATGAAGTCGGACAAAGTTTGCCGCTAGCACGTTCTCTTACAATACACAGTCCAAAACCATTAAATATGGAACAATATTATCTAGCAGAGAATATCTATAATATATATAAAATGCAATGTCTCTCTGTCCGTCTGTCTGTCTGTCTGTCCGTCCGTTAGTGTGCTTATCACTGCAGAACTACTTATCCGATTTACGTGCTTTTTTTTTAACCATACGTATGTTCTCTGGCCAGGTTATAGGCTACATTTTATTAGGTGACATAAGGAATAAGCAGTGACGATAATAGTAAATTAAGTCGGAGAAAAATTTGCCGCTAGCGCGTTCTCTTGCAATACACTCCCTAAAGCATTAAATATGGAACAATATCATGTAGCAAAGAATACAATATATATAAAATGCAACGTCTCTCTGTCTGTCTGTCTGTCTGTCCGTTAGTGCGCTTATCACTCGAGAACCACTTATCGGATTTACGTGTTTTTATAAATTTATACATATGTTCTATATAATTCGATATAAGCCTAGATAATGAGAGATAAGGTGAGATAATTGGAGATAAGGAGAAATAATGGGAAATAAGTCGAGATAAGCCTCGATAATGGGAGATAAGGTGAGATAATGGGAGATAAGTATAAATAATGGGAGATAAGGAGAGATAATGGGAGATAAGCAGAGATAAGTCTAAATAATGGGAGTTATCGTGAGATAATGGGAGATAAGGAGAAATAATGGGAGATAAGTCGAGATAAGCCTAGATAATGGGAAATAAGGTGAGATAATGGAAGATAAGGAGAAATAATGGGAGATAAGGAGAAATAATGGGAGATGAGCAGAGATAAGCCTAGATAATAGAAATTATGTAGAGATAATGGGAAATAAGGAGAGAAATATTGGGAGATAAGGAGAAATAATGGGAGATATTTTATTACGTTGGGTAACATAAGGAATAAGCAGTGACGATAGTAGTGAATCAAGTCTACGCGAGCGGAGCCGCGGGCCCGGCTAGTTTATATATAATGTAACATTATTTATATGTAAACGAAATGAAAACGTAACACACCGAGGTAAACGTCCAGATGTTTTTTATTTGAGTTTTATATAAGAATTAGCGTGCAAATATTTAGAAAATTAGTAGATATTAAAATAAAATCATGTTTTGAAGTCATCACGTGTGTTACAGAGTAAATCACTGCAAAATAAGTTTCTTGAAACATTATAGGGTATGCAATTTATTCTAAAGAGATGGATTAATCGGATAAAAGACCTTTTGAAGAGGGTGGCACCAGAAGCGACATGCTAAGCGTCATACAGATACAATGTTCGAGTGTTCAAGGTAAATAGAGGAATGCACGTGATGTCAGCAGCAAAGTTACAGATTGACTTTTGTCTTGTTTTTTTGCAGCAGATCATTTATATAAAGAAGAAAGATTAAGCAGCCCTGGGGTATACCGGCAATCATAGCAAAGGCGTGGGAAACAAATAAATGTGGTCGTTACCCTGTCACTTGCAAAGAGTGATTTCTGAGAAGAGTCGAAAGCACTTTTCGTACATACGAACGATCCATCATGCCGAAAAAGGTACAAAACCTTGAATATATGAAGCGTAACAATTAATATAATTATAGACGGATAAACTAATATAGACTTGAAACTCAAATGCTACTATACGATCGAAAATAAAAAACTACAGAATAAGTAAGGAGTTCCAATGTACTTATTTTATTAGAAGAAGTGAGTTACCACACGCTTTACGACATCCTCGACCTTGGTTCGTAAACGTATTTCCTCGTTACGCAAGTAGTCTCTAAGCTTTACTCCCAGCATAATTCGTTCTATACTCTCTGGTTAGTTCGAAGTTTATTAGCTGTTTTCTCCGTTAATGTTGCGGTTTCTAATCCATACGTCGTCACAGGGAGAATGCACGTTTTAAAAACTTTGGTTTTTAGATTGATCGGGATATCAGGACTTGTTAAGACGTGATCTAGTTTTCCAGTGGCTGCCCATGTCATTCTAATTCTCCTACTCAATTCAGCTTTTTGGTTCTCTTTATCAAGTTTTATTTCATGATGTAGGTAAACATATTCTTTCACATTTTCTATTTTAGTGCCTCCAACATAGACTGGTGTTTCATCTGGAGTCACGATTTTAGTTTTTGTTAAATTCGTAGTCAGCCCAACTTATTCTGAAACTGCCTTCTGATCTTGGACCATTTCCTGTAACTCTTATAAGTCGTTGCCGATCAAAACTATATCGTCAGCAAAACAGAGGTGGTTCAAGTACCTTCCATCAACATTTATTCCTCTTTCCTCCCAAACCAGTTGTTTAAAGACGTCCTCCAAAGCCGGTGTAGGAAGTTTCGGCTAGATAGTGTCGCCTTGTCTTATTCCGCGTTGTAGATCTATTTCATTGGTTATTAGATCATCATCGATTTCAACTTGTGGTGTGGCCATTTCGGCCTGACGGATGGTGAAATGTAATATATTAAAATTCCGTGTTTCAATTCCTTCCTCTAACAATGAATTTGCACGACGTTTCAAGTGTCTTGCTGCTGCTGCTTCTCGATACTGTGATCTTTGTGCTGCTGCCGCTTGAAGCTTAACTCAGTTAGCTTCCGGCGGCAGCTGCAGCAAGATCACAATATAGACTAGCAGCAGCAGCAGCACTTGAAAATATCAAATGAGATTTTGGTGAAACGTCGTACAAATTCATTGTTAGACGAACGGATTGAAATTTGGAATTTTAAATTTTAATGCATTATATATATATATATATATATATATATATATATATATATATATATATATATCTAATATATTTAAAATGTAACATCTCTCTGTCTGTTAGTGCGCTTATCACTCGAGAACCACTTATCCGATTTACTTGCTTTTTTTAAAAAAGATAAATATGTTCTCTGGCCAGGTTATAGAATGTATTTTATTACGTTACGTAACATAAGTAATAAGCAGTAACGATAATAGTGAATCAAGTTAGAAAAAAGTTTGCCGGTAGCGCGTTCTCTTGTAATACACTGCCTAAACCATTAAATATGGAACAATATCATGTAGCAAAGAATATAATATATATAAAATGCAACGTCTCCCTGTTTGTCCGTTAGTGCGCTTATCACTTGAGAACCACTTATCCGATTTACGTGCTTTTTTTTGTTATGTTCTCTGGTCGGGTTTTAGGATATATGTTATTACGTTAGGTAACAGAAGGAATAAGCAGTGACGATAATAGTGAATCAAATCTACGCGAGCGAAGCCGCGGACACGGCTAAATAAGTGGGATGATGCACTGAATATATTCATTACATGGAAGGGTCTATTAGCTAAAGCGAGGAATAACCAAAACATCGAGAAGGCAGCAGTCAGCGTAGCGCCAGAACCCGTAATTACCACTGATACGGGTAACCAACCTGCAAACACCGATACTCGAACGAATACTCCCGATCCCCCACCTACAATCTGCGTAGACGCCGACCTATAAATGACGGCGACCGCAATTCGGTTTCTCAGTCAGCTCCAAGCGGTAGTAATGTATTACATTCCACCATCCGTGAAAATCTCTATTGTAATATATATATATATATATATATATATATATATATATATATATATATATATATATATATATATATATATATATATATATATATATATATATCATATATGATATAAATATATATATCATATATATGAGGCGGGCTTCATGGATCATTTGGTGATAGCTGAGAGTTAAAGGCCATTGCCATGATTAACGTTGCTGGGATGTGTAGATATTTCGATAGTCTCTCGAATTTTCTTAGGATAGAAAAAGAAATTTGTTACCAGGATCTTTGATTGGTCAAGGAGAACCTGGTATCCTGTTTGTGCAGCAGTTGAAAAACTCCAGCATGAAACAGGACACCAAATTTTCTTTGACCAGTAAAAAAATCCTTGCAAGAAATTCCTTTTTCTGTCCTAAGAAAGTTCGACAGCCCATCAGAATATCTAAACATCTTAACAACCACCAATCTGGGAACAGATCATTCGTGACACCTCGCCCTCTCTCCCAATTTTACTTTATTTAACTTATTTATTTTGCTGAATTTAATTTATTTAACTTATTTATTTTAATAAATTTAATTTATTTAACTTATTTATTTTAATACATTTAATTTATTTAACTTATTTATTTTACTTATTTGAATTTAATTTAATTTAACTTTTTTATTTTAATGAATTTAATTTATTTAACTTATTTATTTAAATGAATTTAATTTATTTAACTTATTTGTTTTAATAAATTTAATTTATTTAACTTATTTATTTTGCTGAATTTAAATTTATTTAACTTATTTATTTTACTGAATTTAATTTATTTAACTTATTTATTTTAATAAATTTAATTTATTTAACTTATTTATTTTACTGAATTTAATTTATTTAACTTTTTTATTTTAATGAATTTAAACACAACACAAACATCTACAAAGTAAAAAAAATGCGGTGCCACCACTTGTGGGCTTTTCGATCGATTTCATAGATACTTTTCAGATGTCAAATCGATCTACGTATCCCATATGTTTATTATAATGTTTGACCATAACAGGACATGGGATTTATTCTGTATTGCCATTTTTCTGTTTTCTAGAGACAACTTCCATGATGGATGGGTCATGATAGTTTTCTAAAAACAAAACGGTTCTTCGATCCATCCACTTCAGTGCTGCTAATCCATCTGTAGAAACTCTCCAATCTATGTCGCCCCTTTTCATGTGTTTATCCACTTTGAGCTCTGGATAATATTTCCTTCCTTTACGCACAGTTCCACATGCATAGATGCCATCAGCTAACAAGTCTCTTTGCAATTCTACAGAGTTGAAAAAATTGTCGAAGAATACTTTGTGGTGCTTGCCAACTAAAGCCCTTGTTAGATCTTTTACTACGCGATGTCACAATTTTTTTCTCAACTGACTGATCAACTTTCCCCGTATAAATTTGGAACTCAGATACAAATCCAGTAGAATCAGCCCGAATCCATACCTTGTAGCCGCGTTTCGTGGGCTTCATTGGCATATACTGGCGAAGACTACTTCTCCCCTTGAATTTGATCATAGATTCATCGATTGATTGAAATTCACCAGGATTCAAAGCAGAGCCAAAAAGTTTGTGTCAATTTAGAAAGTAATGGCCTGATTTTGTACAATTTATCATAATTGGCCTCACCTTTTTTTGGCTGTACTGAGTTATCATTTACGTGAAGATTACTTAGAAGCCAGGTGAATCTGTCACGAGATAAAACAGAACTTATAAAATAATCCCTAAGTTCTTCTCTCGAGGACCAGTAGTCTCTATAACTTGGCATTTTTTTCAAGCTCATTAGCATGTTTACACCCAAAAATGATTTTATTTCTTTGTTGGTGGTTGGAATAAAGTAGTTGCTGCCACCATTTTTTTGTAAGGCATACAAATTTGTCTGAAAAACAATTTCAGATATGAAACAATCCGGAAACAAATACAAAAACATATCGGTAGGAGTTTCAACGTTGTCAGGAACATTAGGCCCTGCCTGAGACACAAATTGGTTTACGCGTGTTGTATGAGTGACATCATTTGTCCAAACAACTGATTTTTTTCTAAGTTCTTCTTGACGAATTACTTCTAACGGTAACTCATCCTCACTGTCCCATTCTTTAGTGACTTTCGCTTGCTCATTATCTTCGAAAATGAATGGAATATCTTCTATATCAAATAAAATGTTAGCAGAATTTTGTACTAGATTCCGAAGAAATCAGTTCTCGAAACAAGCTCTGAAGAAGCAGGCAGGATGATAGGCAAAACGTCAGCACCACTTGTTCAATCAATACAGGAGAAATCCAGAAGAGTTATTATAGCTCTTTAACTAGTGGAAGTCTTCTATCAAAATTAAAAGCTATCTAATTTTGATAGATGCTTATATTCTTAGTTGATCTTATGCTTTGCTTGAATTAACAATACTGGCCGAAAGTATGCGGGTTCTAATTATGAGCTGTATGCTGAGCATCAAAAAGGTGGGTAACTAGCATATGATGCAAAAATTACACACACTATTTTTTATTTTTGTTGAAGAAGGACAGTTTTATTGATTATTTTGAATTTCAAGATTTTAATCATGAAAACTTGTAACTATGGAGGATTTCAGTTGGTGACAATTGTGGATAAATTTTAACCCTGAATATTTTATTTAAGAGACAATCCAAAGATGAAATTGTCTGCCAGAAGCAGCAAATTCTAAATATATTCTCTAGGAAAATATAGAAAGTACGAACATTTTCAACAGATTTATGTGCCAGCTGAAAAATACCTTGAGAATATTTAGATGATGAATGTGTTTAAATAATAAAATTAAAGGATGAAAGAAAAACAGTTTTACGTAAGCATACCGCTTGATTCATAATTATAATTTCTGCTGCAAATAATCGCTATTTTCCCATATTAATTTCCCGAAGACCTTTAACATTCTTCTTAATAAAATCATCGTCTTTCTTTTTTCTTTTAAGTAAGTTTGCATGACCAAACAAGGTGAGCAGATCTTAATTCCTTTAATGAACAAATTGCCCTCATTTTACAGTAAATTAATCGAGTAATTATTATTTTATAGGCAGATGTACGTTTTAATTTAGAAGCTAGGGAAAGTGGAGCATATTGTACCGATCTATATATTTGATTCATGAGCGTAGCTAGGGAGGCGGGCAGGCGCCGGCAGTTGCCCCCCTAGATTCTTGTGGGACTAAAAAATTATAAATATATTTTTTTCTCCATTAATGGGATTTTGAGTTTTGAGCTGCTGCTCCTTCTAGTTCAGAGGCTGGCTACGTACATGATTCCATTACTTGAAAAATTAATTCATTCTGCCCGTAAGTTTCGTTCAAACATATACCGTTTGACTCTCTAATCATTCTTGATTTTACTAACTGACAGTGGCAGATCTTACGCAGCAGCCTGCCCGTACTTAATTCTTAGGCATAATAAATAATATAAAAGCACAATATAGGCCATGAAGACCTAGGGCTTAGTAAAACTTGTGTCCTTCTCCCTACTTCCCTCTTCCATCATCCGACGTCCAAGTATTGTTGGATCGTATGTCTCCATTCTATTCTGTTCTGCGCCTTCGTCCTCCAGTCTCTGATCCCCTCTGGCTCTTAAATCCTCCTCAACATGTTGCAACCATCTCCTCCGCGGCCTTCCCTTCCTTCTCGCATCCACAGGCTTCATCGCCAGCACCATTTTCGGCAGTCTCTCTCTTGTCAAACGTTGTACATGTCCTAACCATCTCATTCTTTGCGCTCTTATAAAAGATATGATTCTAGGTCCGTAATATAAGTCTTCTAGTTCCTGATTTGTCCGCCTAGTCTACCCTTCCGGTGTATTTCTTCCTCCGTAGATCACTCTTAACATCCTTCTTTCCCACCTCTCTAACGTCTCTTCCTCCAATTTATTCATTACCCATGTATCACATCCATAGGTGACAGTAGGTCTTATGACCGATGTATAAATCCTCAATTTTGTCTTTCTAGAGACGTACTTTGATTTCATAAAAGCATTCAGCTCCCACATTTTTGGTTGCCCTTTGCTAGTCGCGCCTTCAATTCGCTCCCCTCATGCCCGTTTTCTTCCAGCAGTACCCCCAAATATATAAATCTATCCACTCTCTCAAATTTATATTCCCTTCCATCATAGGGCCCTACATTTAGTTCTTTTTCTTTCTTAGTTTCTGTGGTTCTTGCTACCATATTTCGTTTTCTCAGAGTTGATTTCTAATCTATACTTACTTGCCTCTCTTATTAGTCTTTTCGTTCTCTTTGCCAGTTCTCTACTAGACTTTGCTACCAACGTCAAATCATCCACATATGCTATACACTGGCGCTCCTTATTAAAAATTGTACCGTTAGCCTTAGGCATAATCAAGTAAAATAGAAATAGAAATAATGCCTATAGGGATAATACAAGAGGGCCGGAGAAATTGAGCTCAGTTTTGTAAAAGTTCTTTTACAGGTTCTAAACTATTTATATTTATGTACGTACATTTAAATGAGTTTTCAATTTTTTTGACGTGTTGAATACAGTTTCTCCAGTTTTCAACGGTTACATTTTTTACTTCTGTCTTTATCAACTCAATCACACTACTGTTTAAAGTGGGTGCATTATTGTGAGCATGTATATTAGACTTTATTTTATGCCATATCAACTCGATCGCATTAAAGATACAATAATATGGTGGAAGCCGAATTATTTCGTGTCCTGCTTCCTTTGCAATTTTATCACAAACATATTCCTTTAAAAAATTGTAACTTTTTAAAACTTCTAACAATTGTTAACTGTATAACTTTCATGGAAATATGTGTCACGTTCTCACAAAAAAGGCTTGTATGTCCTTTTTTCTACTGATGGAACTTGGTACCTTATTCATTAGGCGACTATGATAGGGGGCATTATCCATCACAATACAGTTATTCGGTGGTATATTGGGCATTAATTGGTTTTGAAGCCATTCTTCAAAAACTTCAGCGGTTTTCCAATTTATCACTCATGCGCATCTGACACTTGTTGATGACAACAAAATGGCGCAGTGTCAAATCTTTATAGCACAAGCTGCATTGGTGCACCATCTATTGTCTGAAATCCGCATTTCATACTTGTACACCTGGTAGGTAAAGTGATCAGTTTATTTAAATTTTGTTGACATATTTCAAAAAAATGTTACAATTTACTCGACTTTCCCTTAATTAAAAGTAATTTGAGTTAAAATTAAGTTTAAGTCTATTATAACGTAAATTATACAATTATTTAATCAATTTTCCAATTTACCTTCCTGCTGGTGATATGGGAAAATCATTTATATTGGGTGGGATCGGCTTATAGAAGTAATATGATTATCCAATTAGATAAATAATGTTTATACATGTCACTTGAGTTAATTTGTTTGAACATTGATATTGATGAGCTATAAAGTTTTTTTTTATTAATTTTAGAACGTTTTTCTCTATTAAAATAATCAATTCTGAGATATTATATAAATTTGTGGAAATTTACTACGAAAGGATGTTGTATCTATAATATATATATTCTGTCTGTCTGTCTGTCCGTTAGTGCGCTTATCACTGGAGAACCACTTATCCGATTTACGTTTTTTTTTTTTAAAACGTACATATATTCTCTGGCCAGGTTATAGGCTATATTTTATCACGATAGGTAACATAACGAATGAGCAGTGACGATAATAGTGAATGGAGTCGAAAAGAAGTTTGTCGCTAGCGCGTTCCTTTGCAATACTCAGCCAAAACCATTAAACATGGAACAATATTATGTAGCAGAGAATATCTATAACCTATAGTCTATAATATATATTAAATGCAATGTCTCTCTGTCTGTCTGTCTGTCCATTAGTGCGTTTATCACGCGAGAATCACTTATCCGATTTACGTGTCTTTTTTTAAATTCATACATATATTCTTCGGCCAGGTTATATAATAATAATAATAATCTATATCTATAATATATATAAAATGCAACGTCTGTCTGTTTGTCAGTCTGTCCGTTAGTTGACTTATCCCTCGAGAACCACTTATCCGATATACGTAATTTTTAAAATTCATACATATGTTCTCTGACCAGGTTATAGATATATATTTTATTACATCTATGATATATATGTATATATATATATATATATATATATATATATATATATATATATATATATATATGTCTCTCTGTCTGTCTGTCTGTACATTAGTGCGCTTTTTTATCACGCGAGAACCACTTATCCGATTTACGTAGTTTTTTTTTTAAAACATACTTATGTTCTCTGGCCAGGTTATATATAATCTTATATCTATAATATATATAAAATCCAACGTCTCTCACGTCTCTCTGTCTGTCTGTCTGCCTGTCTCTCTGCCTGCCTGTCTGTCTGTCTGTTAGTGTGCTTATCACTGGAGAACCACTTATCCGATTTACGTGGTTTTTTTTTAAACATACAAATGTTCTCTGGCTAGGTTATCTATCTAAAATATATATAAAATGCAACGTTTCTCTGTCTGTCTATCTGTGGTTTTTTTTTAAAACATACATATGTTCTCTGGCCAGGTTATATATAATCTTATATCTATAATATATATAAAATCCAACGTCTCTCTGTCTGTCTGTCTGCCTGTCTCTCTGCCTGTCTGTCTGTCTGTCCGTTAGTGTGCTTATCACTGGAGAACCACTTATCCGATTTACGTGGTTTTTTTTTAAAACATACATATGTTCTCTAGCTAGGTTACCTATCTAAAATATATATAAAATGCAACGTCTCTCTGTCTGTCTATCTGTCTCTCTGTCCGTTAGTGCGTTACGTGCTTTTTTTTAAAACACACATATGTTCTCTGGCCAACTTATAAGAAATATTTTATTGCGTTAGGGAAACATAAAGAATAAGCAGTGACGATAATAGTGAATCAAGTTGGAAAAAAGGTTACCGTTAGCGCGTTCTCTTGGAATACACTGCCTAAACCAAAATATGGAACAATAACATGTTGCAAAGAATATAATGTAAATGTATAATGTCTCTCTGTCTGTCTGTTTGTCCGTTAGTGCGCTTATCACTTGAGAACCACTTATTCGATTTACGTGTTTTTATAAATTTATACATATGTTCTATATAATTCGATATAACCCTGGATAACGGGAGATAAGGTGAGATAATGGGAGATAAGTATAAATAATGGGAGATAAGGAGAAATAATGGGAGATAAGCGGAGTTATGGTGAGATAATGGGAGATAAGGAGAAATATTGGGAGATAAGAAGAAATATTGCCAGATAAGTCGAGATAAGCCTAGATAATGGGAGATAAGGTGAGATAATGGGAGATAAGGAGAAATAATGGGAGATGAGCAGAGATAAGCCTAGATAATGGCAATTATGGAGAGATAATGGGAGATAAGGAAAAATAATGGAGATAAGGGGAAATAATGGCAGATATTTTATTACGTTAGGTAACATAAGGAATAAGCAGTGACGATAGTAGTGAATTAAGTCCCCGCGAGCGGAGCCGCGGGCACGGCTAGTACTAAATAAAGGGATAATGGCTGCCCTAGCTTCACAGCGTTGTTTCTGCTTAGAGTACTCGGGGGGTCTCAGGTTCAAACCAGGCAGGTATTATTTACAAATTTATTTAGGTATATTTGGCTTGTCTACATACACAGGAAATAGTTTATTGCAGAAATGCAATAATGTTTATGGCAGTACTATTGTGCTGTCTAGAAGTTGCTATGAAATACAAATGTACAGCCTTGGCCAAAAGTATTAGGCACTCCTAATAAACACGTGAAACTCATAAGATATTAAAAAAAAACTAATTGTTTTAACAATACTATAGGCGACGCCGTCAAAAACTAACTTAAACAGTAGACAATCTCTTTTACAGGTCCATTAAACACCTGGCCCACAAAATTGCGATAATGAGGTTTTTTGAAAAATGTTTTTAATGTTTTATCAGTCCCTTTTTTACTACTTGTAGTATCAAGAAGCTTCTGTGCGTGTTTTATTTGTGAACTGGGCATTCTCATATTTGAGAAATGCCTAAGAAAAGTGAGCTTGATATCGAAAAACGAATTAAAATTCAAACCCTACATGAATAAGGCAAATCCCAAGTAGAAATAGCCCAGTTAGTGAAATGTTCTGGGTACGCAGTGCAAAGGTTTGTGGAGATTGGCTCCCATGCCAACAAAATGAGAACGGGCAGAAAACGTAAGACTAAGGGCGACAGGACAGAAAACTCATCTGCGAGTCTATTAAAAATCGAAAAAAAATCATCTGAGCTCGCTGCAACTCTGTCGGAAGAAATTGGGATGCCGATTAGTTCTCAAACGGCAAGGAGAAGACTGACAGAAGCTAGATTAAGAGGGTGCAAAGCTAGAAAGAAGCCTTTTCTCTCAGAGACCAATAGGAAGAAACGCTTAGAGTGGGCTCTGAAGCACCAACATTTTAGCTAAGAGGGTTGGTCTAATGTTGTATGGTCCGACGAATCCAACTTTGAGGTAAGTTTTTATATGATTTATTTTAACAAATTATTATTTTAGAATTACGCTTTCTTAATTTAATCCGTTTTAGTCAAAATAATAACTACTTTTTTAATTGAGTATTTTTTCTATTCTTACAGCTATTCGAAACGTCAGGTGTACCATTCGTGAGGCGGCGTGTCGGCGAGGAATACCATCCAGATTGCGTGGTACCTACTGTAAAACACGGAGGACGCAGCATTATGATCTGGGGTTGCATGGCTGCTTAAAGTGTCGGCAAAATGTTCGTTTGTGAAGGCCGCATAAACAGCCAAAAGTACATAAATGTACTAGAAACTGTACTGATGCCTTCGCTAACGCGCATTTTTGGCGACAGTAATTTAGACGACATCAAATTCCAGCAAGATAATGCACCTTGTCATAAATCAGCGCTACGATGCGCTGGTTTAGAGACAATAACATTGTCTTGTTGGATTGGCCGGCGCAGTTTCCAGATATCGAGCATCTTTGGGAGATTCTGAAGCGCAAGATATGGGAGCATAGCATAACATCAAAGCAGCACTAAAAAGCGCTTTGATGAATGAGTGGGATGCTATAAGTACAACTGAATGTACTAGGCTTGTACGCAGCATGCCCCAAAGAATTGCTGCTGTAATTAAAGCTAAGGGCAGACACACCAAATATTAATTAATTTCATAATTTTACCTCAATATAAGATTTTACAAAACATACGAATTTAATTTTTTACCCTGAAACACAAGAAATGAAGTAAATTGTAGGGTGCTTAATACTTTTGGCCAAGGCTGTATGTTTCAGCATTTAGACAACGCTGTCGGATATTGCGACATCCTCGTCTTTATCTTCATTATATAGAAAACACCGAAATTAATATTTAGGCATAAAAAGAACAAAAAGTCAGTACTAAGAGCAGTGATATGTCATAGTGCGTGTAACCCTTATAGAGCCCAAGAAAAATGGATCAATTTGGATGTCGAATGCAATGGCAAA
>CM032449.1:213911047-213957360 GCA_019049505.1 Pachyrhynchus sulphureomaculatus
CCGATGTACCCCGAAGCGCTATATTGCTTACTTTCTTTTTTTTACATGCGAAGTGCGCAGGTCTGGTAAATGCCTATGAAATGGTGGAAAATTTTGTTAAGCTGCATGACCGTTAGTAAGCGTGATTTTTCAAAATTTCAATCAGTCTGCAGTTATTTATTGGCAGCTGACAGTGTTACACTTTCGGTAGAAATGGATAAAGCCGACTATTTTTATTAAAGAACAAATTAGCAAGATAAACTGAAAGAAGTTCATGGAGATTTTGCACACGTAGCAGGGGGGCGAGCAAGACAGAATTATATACTCAATTACTGAATGAATAAATTTCAAACGTGGCCGTACAAAAGCACTCTCAAGAAATTGTCACGTAAAATGTCGTGCGTCTTGCTCGTACCAGATACCAACAGTCCATCTTGTTTTGGGGTCCAACATAATTGAACATCACAGCGCGCTCCGTCCGTTGCAGGCCATTTACTTGGTCGTGTGTGAGGCGTCCACTCGTCAAAAAATGCTTGTTTTCTCATCTTTGAACTATTGGCAGTCTTTTCCCATTTTTCGTCGCATGATCACCATATTTTTTTGAATGTTCTTTCTTTCAACTGTGAGAGTATCGGCTCCGTACGTAAGAACGGGGAGTATGCAATCTGTCAAATACTTTTCTTTTTATACACATATGAAGGTTAGATTTGAGCGCTCGAATACATAGGCCAGTTTGAGCCAATATACAGCCTAAGCACCAAACAGGAGAGACCTATTCCCCCTCCAACGAACCCCACCGCTGAAATTTCACGAAAAGTGTTTCGGTGGGCGGGCTATGCCTCTCGTCCTATGCTGATTTCATGTTCCCTCTCTCGCCTCTTGTATTTTTAATGATCTCGCCTGGTGCACTCTTGCTCTAGCTCTACCGTGCCCACTCAAAACGAACAGGCAAAAATCGCCGCTGAAATCATGAGTACTGTTATAACACTACCTAATCTGCTTATGACCAGTAATTTATAGTGGTGGCGCACTTCACACGCTTAATACAAGATTTGTCATAATGAAAAAATCTTGGATTAGATTGATATTTAGACCCAACCTTTCCTGAAGCATAGTGTGGCGTAGTTTGTGCTATCTTGTATTTGTCTGATTTTAAAGACAATGTCGTCGGCGAAACAGAGTGAATTTAACTTTTACCGTCAATGTTAAGTCTCATTCTTTCCCCCAGTTTATTGATTTTTAGAATACTTTCTAGAAGTGTTACGAAGAGCAGTTGCTGGTGGATTGATTAGTTCGTTTTAACATGAGCTATGGCATTCTTGCATATATGTATTTAATTACATTGGAATATCGATGATCAATATGAACACTCGGTAAGCGCTTCTAAAAGTCCTGCTGATTTACAGAATCAAAATCCTTTTCGAAGTCCACAAATATGAGTACAAAAGAGGCTTATTATATTCTATACATTTTTCAGTGAGGATTTTAACTGTAAGCAGATGGTCGTTTTTTGTTCTATACCCCCGAGCGGAAACCTGCTGTTTTTTTTGAAAAGAAAAACTCGAATTTATTTGCTAGACGTTTGGTAAGTATTTTCATGAATAACTTGTTTACACCAGGCTCAAGAGTCTAATGGGTAGCGATGGATTGATAAAGTCTGAAGTATCTCCTTTTTTATGCATGATGACAATAGTTGCATTATTCCATTGCGATGGAGTTATTCCCTTCCAGGAGACATTTATAGAAATAAAATTTAAGTGATTTGATAAATTTGTTGTCCTCCTTGTTTAATTGCCTCTACTACAATATTATCATTCACCCGGAGCTTTGTTATATATCCTCCGACCTCTGATTTAGGACTTTTTAGGTATGTTGATTTCACTGTTCTTTTATCCCAAATCTCGTAAGGTATATAATTGTTGATAAAATAATTCGATGATCTGTAAATATATCTCTTTTGTTTTGTTACTAAAAGTTGTAATAATAACTTTTAAGTAATGGCTGCCGGAAATAAAGTAATCGCTAGATCAGTCATCAGTTCTTGTGTTTCTTTCCACGAACACCTATCATCTAATATTTGACTGAAATCTTGCTTCTCTATTGCTGCAACGAACTCGGAAACTTTCAAATCACTCTCATATACAACACACTGTAAAAATCAAACGACACTCTTGGGAACAGGAGATAAACAAAAATTTTTGTCATATATAATTATGTGCTTAGTCACATAAAAGAATATCCACGCACGCACGTTTTCTATTAAATTTGCTGCGTTTTTGTGATTACCGCTCTTTCGATTAAATAAGGTTGACACGAAACTGAAAAAAATCTATTTCGTTTTATTTATTTTAAAACACTATTTATTAATGAACACCTTACAGTGCGTGTTGTCCTCTCTGATTTCCTCCACCATCGCAACGTACAATTTATCGTTAACTGCCACAATGTTATTGTAACCAATTTCCTTGGTAGTGTTTGATTGTCTGTCGAAATAGGAAATAATTTGAAACGCGTGATCACTTTTAATGGTGCTAAACGAGACTTTTAGTTTCTATCACTGGATATGATTGGGTAACTACTAGGTAGCTAGAATATAATACGAAGTTGCGAAATTGTCAAATACTGAATATTTGTCCCAAAAATTACGAAGAGGACACGTAAGCTTTGTCGTTATACTAGGGCTTTAAGATAATATACGAGTAGTACCTGGTGCGATTCGAAAGTTTCCGGATTAACACTGTAAAATCTGAAGTATTTATTTTTAGGCTGTATGGCTCCTGTCACCTTCAATGCAGCGGTCCTACCGTCCCAGGTCGATGCTGTCACTGCCTTCAGCATCGCATTGTATCATCTAACGTTTCGAACCGGCGACCCTTTAACTTGGTGTTCATATAGGGAAGTAGCCCATATGAAATCACAGTGCCAAATTGGGCAAATATAGGATGGAAGATGAATATCATGGAATTCTTCTTCAAAAACTGTTGCGTACAGAACCAACAGTGCATTTTCATTATTCCGGAGGATGCTTTTTTCTCTCTACAGCTTTGGGACATTTTCTAACCAATAAAAAATTCGTGGAAAATGCTCAGAATTGTCCGACGACGGTCTTCATGAATGATTTGCTGGACTTTGGCGGTTCCCCTAAAGTTCGGCCCGCCTTAACTCGCAAAAAACCACTAGAAAATTTGCGTACGGCTCTGGACTTCGTCACCTAATGCTTTCCGAATAATTTCATACGTTACAATATGTTTAAAAACAAAATTTCACACGCGCGCGCCTGCTTTTTTTTCCGTATCCATTGTAAAAGTAACGGAGCAACACAACTATCACTTTACACAAAACGTGCCTAAAGAACAAATTGAATGCGCCTGCAAATGGAATCTTGTCACACAGCGTTGCTAGGAGTGTACCTATCGCCATCTGTCGGGCAAGTCAGTAAAGTTTAAAATTTCCTTTCGTAAAAATGTGGTTTCTGGAATTTTGACAAGCTTCAAATAGGAATATCAAAAGAAAAATTTGATTTTTTTTTACATATTTAGAGACACATAGATTACAGGAAACGTTTAGTAAGACTTTGTGCAGGGAGGGTTCCGTGCGATCTCGATAGTAACGACTATTTTAAATGGATGAACGCTTGAGAATATCTGATGCTCTTTTCAATATTTTGAATACAGCATGGGATCTCCTCGAGCGTTTTTCAAAATTTTAAATTCACTGGTAACAACTTATTTCTCGAAATAATATAATTAGAAAGTACGGAACCCTCAGTACGCGAATTCCGCTAGCACTTCATTATCTGATATATTTTTCACTGAAAACTCTGTTGTTGCAGTAAAGTTCCTGCTTTTCTTAGCGTCGTTGATATTGCCGGCTTAGTAAAGGGTGCTTCTGAAGGACAAGGTCTTGGAAATGCATTCCTTTCCCATATAAGTGCTTGTGATGCCATATTTCATCTTTGCCGTAAGTAATTCAAATTAAGAAAATGGAAAGAAAAACGAGATGGTTCATTTTTAGTGTTCCGTACGGAACACTTATAAGATCACTTCGGTGTCCGTCCGTCTGTCTGCCTGTCACACCCGATTTCCTCCGAAACTGTTTGACACAGAAAGTGGAAATTTGGCACTAATATAGAAATTAGTGGCCTTATCAGGGCCGTGTAGTATTGAAAGTTAAATTTTGACTTAAGGGGTTTGTTTTGGAGGGTGAAATCGGAAGCGAAAAAAAAAAATTTTTTACTAGGTCATCGAGTGGGGTGTAAAATGAAAGCTACACGAGTTCAAAAATATATATAATGTAATACTTGCGTACACTTTTCTTTGTATTATTTTTAAAAAATTGCGGAAAAAATCGCTGTCCCCTCCCTTGTCTCGGAAAGTACTGATCAAAAAATTTTGAAATAATTCTGGAATATTCTCCACAGGGTGTAGATTGAACGAAAATTGTCACAAGTGCATTACCTTTAATAATTTATCTGGTATATAAAAAAAAAAATAAAAATTTCAAGGTCGTCAGTTTTCAGTAAAGGCCGGAAAAAAAACGTTGTTGAAAACTCATTTGGGATGTGTTTTATGAAGGCATTAATCATTTTATACCTACAAAAATTTTTATTTTAAAAGCAATCACCGTACGGACTTTATCTATGAGAATTTAAGGAACTTTAATTGAGCCATCTAACAAGATCTATCTGAAACCTGTAACAAATAGATGCTTATACTGCACTCTGTCGGCGATTTACTAAGCCTATTCAAGCAGAGCGGCACAGCACGGCTGGCACTTATTGCAGAAACACACCTTTCTCGAGCTTACTGCTCGAAGGCATAGATGGCAGCATTGGTATAACAACTAAAGACGAAACGAAAAGAATCGCATTTTTAGAAGTTATCAAAAGTGTTCTTCTTATTTGCTGAACCCTCCCAAGACGCATTTCGCCGCATCACGGCTCATCGGCTGGGCTAGGTTCAGCAAATACGAGAACACATTTTTAGTCCTTTATCCAGGTAACTAACGGAAAACTGCAACAAATAGATGCTTATACTACACTCTGTCGGCGACTTACTAAGCCTATTCAAGCAGAGCGGCACAGCACGGCTGGCACTTATTGCAGAAATGTAGGACTAAAAATGTGTTCTCGTATTTGCTGAACCTAGCCCAGCTGATGAGCCGTGATACGGCGAAACGCGGCTTGGGATGGTCCAGCAAATACGAAGAACACTTTTGATAACTTCTAAAAATACGATTCTCTTCGTTTCGTTTTTAGTTGTTATACCAATGCGGCCGAAGATCTATCTGTTTTTCAATTAGGTATATCGATGATCTTTCAGCCAGAATAATTCTAATGCTGTCAACCAGGTCTAAATTTAAAACTTGTAAACTTTGGCCAAGTTAAAAATGAATTCCCCAATACGCTAAAAGTACGAGGCTGGTTTGAAAAGTCCGTGCAAAGTCCGAGAGATGGCACCACCGGCGCGTATCGAGGTCATGTTTAGTTAGTAGCATCTCTTGAATGAACGCACACCAAGTTTCAGCCATATTGGTCTATTTCTTTGTGTTTGGCATTCGTGTGAATCAAGGAAGTCGAGTGATTTTCAAGAAATGGACGAAAAAGAATTTCGTGTGGTGATTAAACATTACTTTATGAAAGGCAAAACGCCTCAGGAGACTAAAGAGAAGCTTGATAATCATTATGGTGACTCTGCACCTTCGATTAGAACAGTTTATAAGTGGTTTCGAAATTTTCGGACTGGCCATATGGGCACAAGTGACGCTGAACGTTCTGGACGGCCTGTGGAGGTTACGACTCCAGAAATCATTGATCAAATCCATGATATGGTGATGGACACAAGAAAGTCCTTTTCCATCACGACAACGCACCAGCACACACCTCAGCAGTTGTGGTCGCAAAATTAATGGAAATAGGATTCCAACTCGTTTCACATCCCCCCTATTCTCCAGACTTGGCTCCCTCGGATTATTATTTGTTCCCCAATTTGAAGAAATGGCTGGCGGGACAAAGATTTTATTCAAACGAGGAGGTGATTGCAGACACTAATGGATATTTTGCAGACTTGGACAAATCCTATTATTCGGAAGGGATCAACAAACTAGAACATCGTTGGACGAAGTGTATAAACCTAAAAGGAGACTATGTCGAAAAATAAAAAAGGTTTACCCCAAACACATAAGTAGTTTTTACTTTTGCACGGACTTTTCAAACCAGCCTCGTATAGTACTAGTTTCAAATATAGTTTAGTGGTTTGAAATTAAACTCATATTTAGATTTAGATGTAAGAAAGCCTTAACCTTAACCTTAATGGTTTTAAATTTAGTTCATGTTTTAAAGTTTTCCATGTAATGCCGTAGAAAAAGGTCAAAATAATGATGAGATAGACATAGTTTAGATACAGCAATATTATGATTTTATCCTCTCTAGGGTATCACCAAGAGTATTGGACCTCGAAAAACTTCGAGTTTACAAACAATTTAAATTTTCAAAACGCGTTTTTTAGCTTAAATGTGAATAACTCCGGTTATATAAGTCGGATCGGGACAAAAAAAAAAACAAACTCTTCGTAATGAAATTTCCAACAAATTCTCGTTGGCTTTAAGTCGCTCAAGTGCATACATAACCTACAAAATTGAAAAAAGGTAAGAAACATTTTATTGTACAGGTCGACTAAGTAAACCGATCGGCTTGAAACTTTCAGAAAATAGGCCTTTTGTTATAGCAAAAATACTCTGTAATTTTGGTATAAAAATGTTTAACCCAGTGGGCACAATTGAATTTGTTATTTAAAATTTGAATTGCCCGCCATTTTATGGCATTTAGGATCTTTTTTTTCAAAATTTAAGTCTCCGATGCCATGCCAAAAAATTGTTTTCGAGGTCATTTTAACCGTTTTTTTTTTACATTTGTTTATTAATCAAATAATAAATTTCTTTCGATCATTTTGAAAAAAAATAAATTTTTTTGTTATTTTAATAAGGGTCTCGCGATTCTCTAGTGTTTAAAATTTTTAAATTTTTTTTTTTTTTTCAACATGACTGGAAAAACGCATTTGTTGTTATTAGATTAACAAACAAATGTAAAAAACGGTTAAAATGACTCCAAAAAAAATTTTTTTTTAATTGCATCGTGGTGCGTCGAGACCTAAATTTTGAAAAAAAAGATCCATTTTGCTATAACAAAAGGCATATGTTCTGAAAGTATCAAGCCGATCGGTTCACTTAGTCGACCTGTACAATAAAATGAAAAAAAGAAAACAGTGTTTTGCCTGTTTTGTCAATTTTGTAGGTTATGTACACACTTGAGCGACTTAAAACCAACGAGGATTTGTTGTAAATTTCATTACGAAGAGTTTGGTTTTTTGTCTCGATATCGCTTATATAACCGAGGTTATTCACATTTTAAGCTCAAAATACGCGTTTTGAAAACTTAAGTTGTTTATAAACAAAAGAGTATAAGTTTTTCGAGGTCCAAAACTCAGGACCATACGCCTGGTGATACCCCGGAGAGGATAAAATCATAATATTCCTGTGCAATTTCAAATGATTTTTTTACTGCACTAATAATATTAACACGTTTTATAGGTGCCTTTGATGATGATGACGTCACACACATCGAAGGTGAAGTAAACCCAGTTAGAGATTTGGATATTATCGCGGAAGAACTAAGATTGAAAGATGAAGAAATGCTAATGAAAAATTTAGAAAAATTAGAAAGAACTGTTTTGAGGGGTGGCGACAAGAAGCAAAAACCAGAATATGTGAGTATGTGAATCAGTTTTTATATAAATCATCTCAAAGCACAGCGTGCCCCACTTTAGTGGCAGTGAATTGCGGTCTGGGAAAGAAATACAAAAACAGCTAAAAATGGAACGAAAACAGGACTTAATCAGAGTGATTTTAAAATGTTTTTGTATTTTTTCGGAAGGTACTCTAAAAAAAACTAAATTTGTAAGTTTTGTTTTTAAATCAACTAGCCTATCTATGCAACTCAATACAAATGGGTTATCTATTAGTCCTCTTACGTACAATAACCGGTCAACTGCAAGATGAACTTGCGTACGTTAATTTCTTTTAAAATAAAAAAAATTGTTACGGAGGTATAAAATGATCAGTGTCTTCACAAAAAACACCCCAAATGAGTTTTCAATAAAGTTTGTTTCCAATCTTTACTGAAAACTGATGACCTTGATTTTTTTTTTGTATATACCAGATAAATTATTAAAGGTAATGCACTCGTAATAATTTTCGTTCAATCTACACCCCGTAGAGAATATTCCAGAATTTTTTTCAAAATTTATTGATCGGTACTTTTCGAGATAAGGGGAACAGCGATTTTTCGCGATTTTTTAAAAATAATACAAAGAAAAGTGTGCGCAAGTATTACATTATATATATATATATTTTTTTACTCATGTTTTCACAAACTTTCATTTGACACCCTTGAGTCAAAATTTAACTTTCAAAACTATACGGCTCTGATAAGGCCTTCAATTCCTATATTAGTACCAAATTTCAACTTTCTATGACAAATAGTTTCGGAGAAAATCGGGTGTGGGGACAGACAGACAGAAAGGCAGACAGACGAACAGACACCGAAGTGATCTTATAAGTATTCCGTACTAAACACTAAAAATGATATATCCATCCTATTAATTAGATCTCATAGGAAACGTTTTTCGATAAAATATTAATAGACTAAGAGGGCGACCCGAAAGTTTGACCTGTCGACTAACCGTTGTCTAGTTGTTCCTTTTATCGGGCGAGTTGAATAAAAGCCTTTAACGTTGATTTTGCGGCCCCCGTGTTCTGGAATGCACAGATAAGGCCCAAAGTACTACATCTAAAAATGGATTGTGGCTCTAAAGCTGGATCCGGTCGTTTCGGACGGTCGACTTTTCTAGTGTTAACAAATGTTATTACTTCATTCAACTAGTTAAATGACAGTCCATTTTTGAATGTAGCATTTTAGGCATTCCAGGGCACGCCGCAAATTCAACGTTAAATGCTTTTATTCGACTCGCTTGATAGAATGACTAACTAGGCAGACGGTTAATGGACAGGTCAAAATTTCGGGTCGCCCTCTTGGTCTATAAAGGTGTATATTTTGAACTACTTAACAGAATAGAAGTTCTTAATATCATTCAAAATTTTAAGAATAAAAACAATATTAGGCTAGATAAAACCCCCATTAAAATTACTATAACAATATCAACTTTGTCTTCGAACTATTTACATATATTATCAATTATTCTATTAATAACAGCGGATTCCCTCCCTTACTAAAGCTAGCACTTGTATGCTATGTATATGTACCAGTATTTATATACAAAAAATATTTTGATGGATATTTAGTGTTTCTGTCTGACTTTGGCAGATCTATAGAGGCCGCAAGTACTAATTTTGTTGTTTCGGTCTATCAAAAGATGGATGATGGGAATATGTGGCCACCCTCGATTATGGACTTTTTGGTGAGCAAACAATTCGTTTTAAGCTTTCGATGTCACATATGGTTGTCATCCTGCTCAGAAAACAAAAAAATGTATATGCAGGGCTCAGTGGTGGCATCGTTGCTGTTTATTTTTTATATCATTGACTCGTCACATCACTTATAAGCGACAAAATGGACTTCGTTTGCTGACGCTTCTGTCGTGGTCACAGCGTGGCGTATTGAGAAAGTCAAGTAAGGTTTTTAGTATTCGTCATCATCATTAGCTTATTCCATCAATAGTCGGATGTAAGCTTCCCCAAGTTGTCTCCAATGAGTTTTGTTGTTTGCTTTTTGCATCCATTCATGTCCCGCTAATTTTTTTATGTCGTCCGTCCATCTTATCTGTGGTCTACCTCTGCATCTTTTATGTTCTCTAAACCTCTATTCAACTATACGGCGTGTCTATTTATTTCCATTCTTCCTTGCGATATGCCTCGCCCAATTCCGCCTTAATATATATATTCCTTGTATTACATCTGTCACTTTGGATCCTTTTCGTATCTCGATGTTAGGAATACGATTTTAGAGTCCTCTCATTGCTCTTTGGGTTACCTAGAGTTTATTTGTTATACTTTTATTTAAAACCCACGTTTCAGTTAATACCGGCAATACATATTGATCGAACACTCTGGATTTTATTGAATTTGAGATGCCCAATTTAAATGTAGATTGTAACCCTCCAAACGCAGACGAAGCTAACGCGACTCTTCTATCTAAGTCTGCCTTTAAATTATTTTTTGATATTTCGATTTTTAGTCTTAAATATATTAATGTTTGTACCTTTCCTATTTTTTGACCTTCCATTAATAGTTCCTGGCTGTTTCTTCACTTTTGTTGTTCAGGTATTTGGTTTTGGTAAAGTTTATTTTTAGATCTATTTCTCGAGACTTGTTATTTAATTCCATTCGTATTTCTTGTAATTCGTTTTTTGTGTTGGCAATCAGAGTGACATCAGCTGCGAACCTTAAGTGATTTATTCGTTCACCATCGATTAATATTCCTTTATTTTCCCACTTTAACGATTTGAACATGTCTTCTAGAGTCAACGTGAAGTACATTGAGGATATTGAGTTGCTTCGTCTAATTACTCTTGTCATTTTGATTTTATTTGTTTTTTCTTCGAGCATTATTTGTGATTTTTATATATGTGTTCAAGAAGAGTTGTGTATCTTTCGCCGACTCTGCTGTTACTTCAGGCGTTAAGAACTGTTCATATCTATACCGAATCAAAAGCTTTTTCGTAGCCAACCGTTGCTATCCACAAGGTGACCTTATATTCATATGCCTTTTCGACTAGTAATCTAATTATTTGAAGATGGTCCAAAGTACTGTATCCCCGTCTAAATCCCACTAATTTGTTCGTTAATCTGTATGTTATGATTCTAATGAGAATTTTGTATAGTACCGATAACAGGCCGATGGGTCTGTAATTCTCCAATTTAAATTTGTTCTCCTTTTTAAAAATAAACGCAATCAAGGCGTTTACTGTTGTTGGTATTTTACTTTCTATAAGACACCTGTTAAACAGAGCTTGAAGAGATTGTATCATCAATGCCTCTAAATACCTTAGCTTTTCTATAGTTATTTCATCGTCCCCTAATTCTTTGTTGTACATATTATGTTGTATGGCGTTCATTATTTCATCCGTTGTTACATCGGGAATTTCTTCAGATCCCACATTTCTTACTATTATTATATTTCCTTTTTCTTTCCCGGACGGTGGCGTTTTAGTATTACATTTTGCAAAAAATGTACGGGGTAAATCACTTAATCAATATTATTTTATTGGTACTTTTACTCGTAATGATATATAACAATTTTATGAATCAAAATTGACCAGCTCAGTCCTTACAAGGTCTTCTTAACCCAATTTTTTTTTGCTGTATCATTGCCATGTGGACATCAAAGCAAATTGACAAGTGATGAATGGACGCTTTACAATCAATTTTTGAATGTGTTTCTGTAATCATAATAGCTTATGAATAGTACTATCGTCCTCAGTGTTAAAAAGACGATAAACATCACTGCAAAGTCACGTCACCAGCAGAGATTTCCGAGACGGACTCAGGAGAAAGAAGCTTTTTTACAAAATTAGTTTGGTAAAAATGTAGTTAAATTGGTGTTGTACATATTTATATTCAGTATAGACGAAAAAGTCTACACCATATGGTCAAATTTTATTGTTGCTGGTGTTTCAAAAGTATATCCTTATGTATTTCGATCGATTTATTTATTATTTGTTACTTCGTATAATAAAAATAAACTAATAGGGAGATAAATAGATAAAATAGATTCATTACTTTTGAGTGTTGCAATTTTAATTCATTTATCCTCCAGTGATTCTCTGCTGCTCCGCCTCACGGTCATCTTACAATTGGAAGTAACAGGATTACGTGGCGAAACAGCATCTAGTATTTTGGTCTACATTACGACCAAAGACTGTAGCTGTAACAGCACAAAGCAC
Organism: Pachyrhynchus sulphureomaculatus; assembly: GCA_019049505.1. Classification (NCBI taxonomy): domain Eukaryota; kingdom Metazoa; phylum Arthropoda; class Insecta; order Coleoptera; family Curculionidae; genus Pachyrhynchus; species Pachyrhynchus sulphureomaculatus. The sequence goes on from CM032449.1 coordinate 213,922,984, forward strand.
AACCTTTTTATCTAGTCTGTATTCACTACTGATGGTTCCGATATGCTTTTGCTTCGGCAGAAAATAAGATAAATCACCTGACGATCATCGAGTAGATTATTTTTCATCTTTATTCAAGCAAAACCTAACGTTACAGTTGAGTGTCAATTAAAAACAGTAGTAAAAATTTACCAGAGAAGAATTGTTTGCTGCCAGTCTTAAAAACTGTTATTCCGTCTCTGACAAGAATCCTAATAAACTCACAGACCACACGCGACGCATGCGCCTCTAATTTACATAACATTTCGTTTAATTTTATCCTTTTGACGTTTCAGATTTTTCATTTCACTATAAAAAAATCGCAAGTCACTTGTGACATAATTGAATTTAACTTTGTGTTAGAGATTATTTCGATGTTGTTAAACACAAAGCGAGGCCAATCGCTTGTCATATTTGTCGTATTGTTGTACGATTGATTGATAATAATGGTGCCTAGAGACATAGAATTGAATAGGATGTACATTGTTTTATAAACACTAAAGCAATCTTGATCTTAAAATTTATACATTAGACCTGCAGAAAACCCTAATAAAAAAAACCGGTCAAGTGCAAGTTGGGCTTGCACAATTAGTGTTCCGTACTGCCTTTAAAACAAGAATGTTTATTACGGAGGTATAAAATGATCAGTGACTTCACAAAATACACCGCATATGAGTTTTCAATAAAAGAATTAAGAGCCTAGATTACAAACATGTCTAGTCAGATACCGACTCAGCAAGCTAATCAGACCAACCAGAATGAGACAAAAAGGTTCTGATATGCCAATATGTACTTTCACGCTTTTTCTAGTCAATAATGTATAATAGTTATAGCATCTTGTCTACCTAATAGCCAATAAATCAATAGAGTACACTCTAGAATCTAGTAATAAAAGTGAAAAACAGATTTACTACCTAAATATTTGTTTAATTATAAACAAATAAAAAAAAATCCTTTACCATTTTGTATGTCAAATAGTTTTTTTTATACCAGATAAATTATCAAACGTGATGCACTCGTGATAATTTTCTATCAATCTACACTTTATGAAGAATATTCCAGAATTTTTTCAAAATTTTTTGATTTTCTATATAGGGTGGGACCGATTTTTTAAAAATAATGTTTGTTCAAGTATCACATCATATATATTTTTGAACTCGTGTTTTCACAAATTTTCATTTGACATCCTACTCGATGACCTAGTAAAAAAAAAAAAGTAATTTCTGATTTCACCCCCCCCCATATACCAGATAAATTATCACACGTAATGCACTCGTGATAATTTTTGCTCAATCTTCACTTTATGAAGAATATTCCATAATTTTTTCAAAATTTTTTGATCAGTACTTTTCGTGATAGGGTGGAGCGACAGAGATTGAAATTTGGGACAAATATAGGATCAGATCAGTGCCGTATAGTGTTGACAGTTAAATTTTAGCTTAAGGGGTTAGTTTTGAGGTATAAAATCAGTAGTGAAAGAAAAATACCAGGTCAGCGAGTGTGTGTGTCAAATGAAAGCTTACGAAAACAAACATATAAGGGACGAAGGAGGTGGGGGAAAAGATTGAGAGGTTGATCAGTATATATAGTGTTATTGGAGCAAATTTTGGACAAGAATTTTGCCCGAACTCAACTGGAACTTGCAAATTTACTCGGAGGGGATCACTCAGCAAACTATTCCTCATGGCCTACAGTAGCTGTGAGGATTCGCAAGAAGTCCTGGTGGGTTTTTCATGATCTCATTTCCGAACAAAAAAGAAACGAAAAAGAAAAGCAATCTCAGAATTTGGCTGGGAAATTCTATCGCATGCGGCGTGTTCTCCAGACTTGGCCACAATGCTGTCTGGCTGATTCTCAGTTCAGGTCAGTTAAACATCGAAACAACTATCATCATAAACTATGAAGATTTTTGTATTAGTTTTTTTTTACAAAAAAAATGTCCAGATAACAGCCAAAAATTAACTTGTATACTTAGTAAAACGTGGCGATTTTTTGATTAGGTTGATGAAACTCTAGAACGAAAATTCGGTTCAGCGATTAGCTAGCAAATGTTGGGTAATGAGTCATTATTCCACACATTTAAATAATTTTTAATACAGTCTTTTGCATAATGCTTAAGATAGTATTGAATATATAGAAAAATAAGTATTATTGCTAAATATTTTGATGGATTAATGGATGCTTTTCTTTGTTATAGGTTGCATTAGCCAAAGTTAAGAGCATCTTGGTCGATGAAAAAAAAGCACATTAGATTTGCAGACTGGGTGCTAAAGATGTAAGTACTTTATTTAGATCAATTTTTGGAAATATTAATCAATTTTAGTTTTGGTTATGAAATTATCGACTTATCCACCCGAATTATTACTTTTCTTGGTAACGGAAAGTATTGTATTCCTGAAAAAAAATACATTTCGAGATTTTTGTTTTTCTTCACGTTATAGAGTTCTTAAGTCAGGAAAAACATAGTTACTCATTACTGTCGATCTCTCTCTCTGTCGGTCTGTTCGTCTCTTGATAACTCTCGAATGAGATGAAATATCAATTTCAAAACGTGGTGTATTTATATTATATATATATATATATATATATATATATATATATATATATATATATACATTATATATATATATATATAATATATATATATATATATATATATATATATATACATTATATATATATATATCTATATTATATATATATATATATATATAATATATATATATACATTATATATATATATATATATATATATTTATATATATATGATATATATATATTATATATATTATATTGTAACATTCATTTTTTCCTAGATTTTAAGACCATGTAATGTTACTGATTTTTCCATTTCAAATTGTACTTATTTTAATTTTTGTTCCGAACGGTATATTAAACAGGGATTCCCAGACGTTCGGTATATAGTGAGTTGTGCGGGTTCCTGACCGAACCTCTCGCTACGCCGCGATTGGTGGAATGTTTGATCGGCAGTTTTGATTGGAGCGTCGTGATATTACTGGCAAAAGTCGCACGATTATTTAAGGCTCCGCAGACCGTAAATCGAGGTTGTTTTCCATCTAGCCGCAACCAGGCAGTACCATCAAGCCGCTGCCGGGCTGTTTTCCATCTAGCCGCAGCCAGGCAGTACCGTCTAGCCGAGAGGCTATTTTCCATCTAGCCGAAGTAGGCTAATTTTCATCAGAGCCGCTAAGTAAAAGCAGCAGTGTCTTAAATAAAAGCCGTAGTGAGCTTTCTAAGTGTTTGTTAAGAAAAAGTGTGAAATCGGGCGTAGTCGATCACAGCAGGAATAAAAAAAACAGTAAGTCAACAAAACTCCCTTCAATAGACTTATTCGAGAGTAGCGCCTTAACTGCAATGTAAAACAGACTAAAAAGTGAAGTGTAAAGCACGATTTTCTCGTCTTCGGGGGTTATAATAGTCTAAAATTTTAATGTAACAACTACTAGTTAGGCTAGAATTTGTTAGGTAAAACTGTAAAGGTTAGAACTTTTCATTTTAAAAAACAAGAATAAATTTTCTTTTTGTGATTAAAGCTAGTGTCTCACTGAATATTTATTTTTCTTTTCAGGATAAGTTGTACTAGACTAATTCTTTTTAGTAATACCCATAAAACCCTTCAGCATTTTTTCCATTTTTTTTAGCTGAAGTTAGATCCTTTCTATTTTAAAATGGATGGTGCCCAAAAATTTGGTACAGCTAAAGCCTTTTTTAAAAAAAATAGAAATTAATTCCAAAAAAGACGTAAGACAATTATCTCTTACCCATATTCTCTACCAAGGAAAACTGAGCTAGTGTTTGTTTAATTTCTTTAGTTCTTTTAAAAATCAGGAAAATTGTTCTCCAGTCAATATCAGACAATTAAAGCGGAGGCTGCAAGAAACTTTGCTCCACTCAATTCATTAGCAGAAATTTTTTCAAAAAAATGCGGGGCTGCAAGCGTGGAAAATTGTGCTCAAGCTTGGGGCAACAATTTTTTTGAGGTCCACAACACGGTACAAAATAGCGCTGTCAACGCGGGGCTTTTGGAATTTTATTTTTTAAAAAAGGGTTCAGTGTACTAGCTTTCGAACAAAATAAAAGCTCTAACTTTGCAGATATTTTTATTTCATAATATTTATTAAAAGAAACTACACTATAGCAGTAAGACAAAAGCAGGAAATTTGTAGAATTTTTTATTTCAATTTATCTGATGATATGAGTCAGATATTTGAATTTTGTTTTGTTGTTGACTCTAAGATAAGCGATTCCTACTTTTTTCTTAAAAGCTAGCTTTATAGTTCAGATTAGCAGATGTGCTGGTTTACTTTAATTTTTTGCAGTGTTAGATTTTGCGGTTAACCGAACAAAAAAACTGTTCTTTTTTCTCACCTATATTTTGCATGAATATTAAAAATACTTTGCTGATACGAAACGGTATTTAGAGATTTTTTATAGGAAATTCTTAAGATAAATTGGTAAAAGAATTTTAATAGAAGGCAATACTTAGAAATTTTTTTTGAAATTGTCGAAGATTTTTTAAATGTTTGGTAAAGAAGTTTACATATTTTAAGTGCCTTTGCATATTTTTTATTTTGACTATTGGGAATACAGGAGAAATATTTTTTAACGACTTTTTAAACAATTCTTTTAAATTTTATTCATTTATCATGGAAGCCGTCAATTTTAAAGTCAATCACTTACTGGAAAATGAATTAGACTATGAACTGAAAAGCCGTCGTATTTTCTCAGAACGTCCGGTCGCGGATAAAAGAAAGATTCTAACGAGGATCTTAAGTAAAGAAATATTCCAATAGATCAGATTGGACTAAATAGTTACAAAAAGTTTCAGATTTTTTTTTAAGTCTAATAAAAATTCTCCTTCTCAAATTAAAACTCCTGCTTCTCCAAATGGTCACATGTCTCCTTTATTCGTGCATAAATATTTAGATAATGGACCGCATATAAAGATTATTAGGTGCCCATTTCTCGGCTTTATTTGACTCTCGTGCAAATGCCTCCGTTGTTAGGTCAGAATGGTATTAAAATTTTAAGTCGTTTAAGTATATAAATATGCCACGTCAAAAATAGAAGTGTTACCACTGCAGATGGCAGCCGTCTAAAATTTTTAGGTACGGTTGAGTTGCCGCTAGTCTGCAATGGTCATTGTTTTGAGTAATCTCTGCTCTAGTAGTACCTTCTCTATCACATACTTTGGTTTTTTAGGGTGTGATTTTGCACAAAAATTCGGAATTTTAGTAAATTTTAAAGATAATTCGTGGTATCCACAGTCCCTAGAAGTCAATTCTCATACAAGTTTTTGTGAAAGATTGTTATTCAGAAAGTTCTATAGAAAACCTTTTCTCGCGTCTATGTACCCTAGATGATCTCTCGCGGACGGAACGCTTAAAAGCAGAAAAAGTAATAAGCTCTTTCAATGAAATAAGTAGTAAAGATAGGTTAGGCCGAACGAATAAAAATCACCATGTCTATAGATACGGCTGATGCCAGTCCTGTAAAGACAAGGCCCTTCGCCATGTCTCCGTACATGTCAAAAGTATTAAATAAGGGGTTAGACGAAATGTTGACACTCGGAGTGACATCGTCTAAGCTATGACGGAAGAAAGCTCAACGAGGTCAGCAAATTTGATAACTACCCATTACCGAACATCGACAGAATTTTGTAAGGAGTTAGACGAAATGTTGACACTCGGAGTGACATCGTCTAAGCTATGACGGAAGAAAGCTCAACGAGGTCAGCAAATTTGATAAAACTATCCATTACCGAACATCGATAGAATTTTGACATCACTCAGGAATGCTAAGTATGTATCCTCGATAGACCTTAGAAAGGCATTCTGGCAAATTCCTTTGGACAAATCCTCTAAGGAAAAGACCGCTTTTGCAGTAGTAGGCCGAGGTCTATTTCAGTTCGTCACTATGCCGTTTGGTCTAAAGAACGCTGCTCAAACTCAGCAACGTTTAGTGGACGCTATATTTGGTCCGAAATATGAGCCACATATTTTTACCTATCTAGATGATATTTTAGTAACATCGGAAGACTTCGAATCGCATATTCGCTTACTTAAGGAAGTAAAAGATAAATTGAAAGAGGCCGGACTGACGATAAATTTGAGCAAATGTGATTTTTTCAAAACTTCTCTAAAGTTTTTAGGCTATATTGTAGGCTCAAATTCCTTGCGTACCGATCCGGATAAAGTATCAAGCATGGTTAATTATGCGAGACCTACTAATACTACGGAAGTTAAGCGCTTCGTAGGAATGTGTTCATGGTACAGACGTTCTATTGAGAATTTTTCTACCCTGTTGTCGCCTATTAATGATCTTTTGAAAGGACAAAAAAAAGGACAATCGATAGATTGGACAAAGGCAGCCGAAGAATCTTTTATAAAAAGATTAAAGAGCTATTGGTTTCAGCTCCCATTTTATCCCAACCAGACTTTTCCCAACAGTTTTATATTTCTAGTGATGCTTCTAATACCGGTTTAGGGGGCGTCCTAACACAGAAAATCAATGGTGAGGAAAGAGTGATAGCGTATGCCAGTAGAACTTTATCAAAGGCTGAACGTAACTATTCGGTTGTTGAAAAAGAATGTTTAGCCGTACTCTTTAACATCGAAAAGTTTCGACCTTACATCGAAGGTGTTCCTTTCACGGTCATAACAGATCATTATAGTTTATTGTGGTTTAATTCTATTAAAAACCCTAGTGGCAAACTAGCGCGTTGGGCGATTAGGTTGAGACAACATACGTTTAAAATTCATAGCGGCCAAAAATGCGTTTCGATATCTTAAAGTTTGTGAGGACTTGTGAAGTATGTGGAGCGCAGAAATCTCCAAATACACTACCAATGGGACTGATGGGAAAAGAGAAAACGGTTAATTACCCTTTTCAAGTCATAGCAGCTGATCTAGTAGGCCCATTTCCACGTTCAAAAAAGGGAAATAAATGACTTTTCGTAATTTCTTGCTGGTTAACAAAGTATACCGTGTTATTTCCTTTGAAAAGCTCTAAAGCCGAATGCTTTTTGAAAATTTTAGAAAACGATATTTTTCTAATCCACGGAGTTTCATCGCTTTCGATATGCGATAACGGTACTCAGTTTACTTCTGAGTGTCTTAAGAGCTTAAGTGAGACATATAGTTTTAACATACGTTTCAATCCCGTGTGCTCTCTACAATATAATTTCGTTCAAATAATATTCGTTGATTCACGTGATAATTCGGGATAAAGGAATTTCAAAGATTCAAACACGAAGTAACCGGGTTTACACCGTCTTTCTTAGTTTACGGCAGACAGATACCTCTATCTGGATCGTATTATAAAAAATTAGATTTGGATGTCAATGTTGACAGCGAAATAATTCCGGGTAACAGGGGTGCGTACGCCGAAAATTTAAAGGGTTTAAAAGATATTTTCACCGACGTGCGTAGTAGGATAAATAAGGCTTATGAACGGAACAGTAAGTCTTACAACCTTAGAAAAAGGGATTTTGCCTTTAATATAGGTGATCACGTTTGGCGAAAAAATAAAATTCTTTCCAGTGCAGCAGATAAATTCACATCTAAGTTGGTACCTAAGTATGTGCATTGCGTGATTAGAGAAAAGATTTCAGATTTAGTTTATGGTTTAGTTAATTTAGATGGGACTAAAATAGGACGATGGCATATTAAAGACTTAAAACCATTCAATGAACCTAACCCTAGTGAAAGTTTGTCAGAAGAAGAATAATTTATATTTACATTATCTTAATTGCTTTACTTTATTTTTTTTTGATGTTGCTCTGTAGAGGTGACGACCTCGTTTTTTTGACTGTTATAAAAGTTGAGCAGAGAATAGCTTACTTTTATTGTTTAATGCTAAGGTTTTGGGTACTGATCATATCCAAACTTAGGTTGATTGTAGTTGATGTTTAGCATCGACTCAGTTTTGCGAGCTTGCGAAAGAGTCACACTCAGGATATATCATAAGACTGGTATGTCGGTGGTCGCGGGATTTGATTTGCTTATGACCCCAAATAATATCCAGTTCTTGACACTTGGAAGCGAAATTTTGATTAGAGGCAATCCAAGGTGATCTTGAGTTAGGACAAAACGCAAGATGTAGCTCGTGTAGTGTGATGTTGAGTCAAAAATTTTTTTTATGAGCAATTTCAAAGTTTGTTACCCGAGTGGGTGTATTTTTATTACCTTAATGGTATATGTTGGGTGCAATTAAGAGTAAATTGATTTTGGTTTATCCTGTAAGTCTAAGACTTGGATTATTTTGGTTTAGATCTTCTTCTGAATTGACAAACTGAGGGTATTTTCTATTTTTTTCAGAGCCGTTTTTAAAACGTTACCTTTGAGTCACTAATTTTTTAAAAAATTTTTTTGCATAGACTCATAGGCGTCTGATGATATTTTTTCGGTATACTATCGGATTGATAGGAAATTGAAGTTCTGCAGGAGAACTAAAGGCTGATCATTTACAGGAGATGAGAGCAGAGTAAGACAGTCGTTTCACAAAGAAATGATCAAAATCTGATACCGAGATGAGAACCTTGTCAAGAGAGGCTAAGCGCAGTGAAGGAAGATTCCTAACCGAATTTTTAGATTTCCAAGAGGTAATCTAGAAGTTTGGGCTGACAGAAAACGGTTATGCCTGATACCTGTAGCAGTTTCTTCTAGAGGCTATTGTCTAGGGAGACGATTAACACCATGATCGAATATTTTAGCTGTCAACGATGTTTTCTTCTTGTTTCTGATTAAGCTGGAAAAGCTCTTGTCGTCTTCAAAAGTTTTGTTGCGTTGCCACCAAAAATTTGAGAAATTTTTGCTTCATGTAGCTTTTTAAGCTCATTTTCGTTTTTTTAAAATTTCGTTAGAAGCTTGGTTAAGTCAACCTTGTAAACCTTTTAGGTTGTATCCCATGAGTTATTGTTTTTACAGGCTGTGATGCACCGGGTGCTAACAGATGCCGTTACGACGTTTGGCAGGAAGTTAGTCTTCCTGAGGAACAGACTGATTGGAAGGGTAGTCTATGGGGGGTGAACGTTTGACCTTTGGGACCTTTAGGGTTTTGTTACTCAATGGTTATTTCTATTTGAACCAAAGGAGAGCCTAGCTACTGTAGTCGACCTCAGCTCCAATTAGCCTATTAGTGGTGACAGGCTGTTGGCAGTAGTGTGTTTCGGAACACCCTATTGATTAATTTTTTTTTTGACTTATGGTGGTGTGGTAGACACCGTTTCAGTTTAGTGGATGCTATAATCTACTCCCTTTTGTTGGTGGACACCAGGTCACCAATTCCGTATTTTATTGTCTCCACCATTCAGTATATCGTGGTGAGGTGTTTGTCTCCTGTTATGTGGGATGGATTGAATGTTTTTCGTTGTTGTTCTAGGGCGAGACCAGTACACGAGGGTTCTTCATGCAACTTGAAGAGCGCAATGCTGGTTAAGTTTTATATCTCAGTGTAGCCACCCTGAAGAATGACGGAGGGCGTTTTTTCCGGCTCATGTTTCTAGGCAGATTTGTCACTTTGGTGCGATGTGCCGAAGATTTGATTAACTTTTGCTAAGAGCTTTCACCAAGCTCAGTATGGAGTTATCATAACCAAAGTTTGGGATTTGAACTCCTGTATATATTTCTGTATATATTTCTGTATATATTTCTGTATATATTTCGGTGTAGGTTGGTTGCCTGAGGGCATGTGCTCAAAATGCGTGATTTTGAGTCGTTTTGCTTATGGACTCCTATATATAGGATTATGACTTAGGGAGGTCCTATTTCGAGACTTGCTGTCTCATATAGTTATATTGGGAATGTTTCCTTGAATGTTAGTTGTGCGCGTAGACTAATCATTCTGTTCTTAGTGAACATTGCTTTTTGAAGCAGGATCATTCAGTTTGGTGAATTTTAGCTTTTATAGCTATTCACTGTGTTTAGAGTGAATTTTAGCTTTTATAGCTATTCACTGTGCCTATAGTGGTATTGTTAGCTTTTATAGCTGCTCACTATGTTAATGGCGAGTTTGTTCTTTTAGAACGCAGACTTTGTAGTCGAGGACTATTTACAGAGTGTTTTCTTGGCGAGGAGCCGAGGTTTTTTCTGGTGATATACCAGAATGTTTTCTTGGTGAGGAGCCGAGGTTTTTTCTGGCGATGTACCAGAATGTTTTCTTGGCGAGGAGCCGAGGCTTTTTTCTGGCGATATACCAGAGTGTTTTCTTGGCGAGGCCGAGTTTTTTTCTGGCGATATACCAGAGTGTTTAGTTGGCGATAACTGACGTTTTCCCTGGCGATTTTTTGCATGCCTGGATGTCTCAGGACGTCGACATTGCGCGATGTAGAGTTTTCCCTAGCGATTTTAGCATGTCTAGATGTCTTAGGACGTCGACATTGCGCGATAGAGTGCGATTATTTTCTGAGTGCGACTAGTAGTGATACTAGATTTAGAATGTTCTCTTAGTGATGAGCTAGAGCATGGATGGCGATTTTTCCCGAGCGTTTTTTTGTCTGGATATTTATCCAGATATTTTTTTTTTTTTTGGGCCTAGTGCTAAATGGTCTGACAAGACTTTTTTTTCTTTTTAGTGTAAGTGTTTGCACTAGAATCATTTTTTTATTTTTTTTTTTATTTAAGATTTTTTATAAATTTCTTTTGCTGAAATAGAAAATTTTCAGACAATCCTTAAAATATTTTAAGGGGGGTATTCATATTTTATTTCAGTTCACTTTTTTTGATTTAGACAAGAGTCTAGACAAAGTTATATTTTTTTTTGTTTTGGTAACAATAACAGAGCTGATTCTTTTATATAAGAAGACCGCGATTGTTATCTTGGAACAGGTATTTCTTATGTTCATGTAAGGATTTTTATTTGCTTTTTGATGTACTTAACCTTAGTGTCTAATTAAGTTAAGTCTAGTTATAAGATTCTTGTGTCATGCAAAGATTTTCATTTGGTTTCCATTGTACTTAATATTAGTGCTTAATTGAATTAAGTCTAGTAGTAAGGTCCGAGTTTGTAATTTTGTTTTAAGTTCTGACCTTAGTATTAAGTGATAGTGTACCACTTTGTACCTTTTCATAAGTAGCCTAAGTTTAATAGACTAGTGTAGTCTATTTCTTTTTGGAAGGGGGTAAATGTAACATTCATTTTTTCCTAGATTTTAAGACCATGTAATGTTACTGATTTTTCCATTTCAAATTGTACTTATTTTCATTTTTGTTCGGAACGGTATATTAAACAGGGATTCCAAGACGTTCGGTATATAGTGAGTTGTGCGGGTTCCTGACCCAACCTCTCGCTACGCCGCGATTGGTGAAATGTTTGATCCGCAGTTTTGATTGGAGCGTCGTGATATTACCGGCAAAAGTCGCACGATTATTTAAGGCTCCGCAGAACCGTTGAAATCGAGGTTGTTTTCCATCTAGCCGCAACCAGGCAGTACCATCAAGCCGCTGCCGGGCTGTTTTCCATCTAGCCGCAGCCAGGCAGTACCGTCTAGCCGAGAGGCTATTTTCCATCTAGCCGAAGTAGGCTAATTTTCATCAGAGCCGCTAAATAAAAGCACCAGTGTCTTAAATAAAAGCCGTAGTGAGCTTTCTAAGTGTTTGTTAAGAAAAAGTGTGAAATCGGGCGTAGTCGATCACAGCAGGAATAAAAAAAACAGTAAGTCAACAAAACTCCCTTCAATAGACTTATTCGAGAGTAGCGCCTTAACTGCAATGTAAAACAGACTAAAAAGTGAAGTGTAAAGCACGATTTCTCGTCTTCGGGGGTTATAATAGTCTAAAATTTTAATGTAACAACTACTAGTTAGGCTAGAATTTGTTAGGTAAAACTGTAAAGGTTAGAACTTTTCATTTTAAAAAAAAACATGAATAAATTTTCTTTTTGTTGATTAAAGCTAGTGTCTCACTGAATACTTATTTTTCTTTTCAGGATAAGTTGTACTAGACTAATTCCTTTTTAGTAATATCCATAAAACACTTCAGTTTTTTTCTCATTTTTTTTAGCTGAAGTTAAATCCTTTCTATTTTAAAATGAGTGGTGCCCAAAAAACTTGTACAAAAGCTTTTTAAAAAAATAGAAAATAATTCCAAAAAGACGTAAGACAAATATCTCTTACCCATATCTCTCTACCAAAGAAAACTGAGCTAGTGTTTCTTTAATTTCTTTAGTTCCTTTTAAAATCAGGTTTCACTCAATTCATTATCAGAAATTAAAGCGGGGCTGCAAGAAAATTGTGCTCAAGCTTGGGGCGTCCAATATTCAAACGGTACAAAATGACGCAGTGTACGTGGGGCGCAATTAAACACCTTTTCATAGGCTACAAAATGACACCACAACGTGCGGGCAAGTTCCAATGTTACAAAATTGCGCTCAAGCGTGGGACAAACAACTTCTCACAGGGTACAAAAAGAGATGCCTCAAACTGAGAACACTTTTTCACAGGCGACAAAATTACGCCCAAGCTTGGGGCCAACACATTTTTTCACACGTTACAATGTATTCTGTCAAAATATCTTTGACCTATAAATAACTAACAATTCAGCATTTTGTTATCGATTTGATTTAGCTTTGATTATAGGTAATAAGCTTTGTTAATGTTTTAACAGAAAAATAAGGACATTTGATTGGTTAAATTTGATAAAAAAAGACATTTTTCTTTCATTTGAACAGTCCCCTGGAAAATCCAGCAATCCCCTATCACAGACTTTCACAAAATCGTCCATAACTCACAAAAAAAGAGAAAATATTTCAGCTTTTTTAAGATATACGAGTATGTTTATTACTGCCTTCCGTTGTACATATTTTATTATTTATTTTAAACGAAAAAATATGCATGAGACATTATATATATATATATATATATATATATATATATATATATATAATATATATATATATATATATATATATATATATATATATATGTATACATATATATATATATATATATATATATATATATATATATATATATATATATATATATATATATATATATGTATACATATATATATATATATATATATATATATAATATATATATATATATATATATATATATATATATATATATATATATATATATGGGTAATTCTTTGTCAACCGGACCCCCCTCCTGCCCATTACAGGTTTTGAGATAAAATGATCAGTAGGGGCTCAAAATTTTCGTTGAGATGTCTACTTTTTAATGCCGTATGCTACTTTGAAAATTCAAGATGTCCGAAGCAATATGGCGGCTACAAGGGAAGAGCACTCAAAAAAATACGAAATTGCAATATTACTAACTTGTAAAAATGTACTATAAGTGCTCAAAATTTCCAATTAAACCTCTATTTAACAGTGGAATTTATTGAGGAAATTGTTATTTAAAAATCAAATATTGATTTCATCAATTTTTTAAATGTAATAATAACATAATAAAGTCATGTAAAAGGCCCAATCCAAACAAAGCCTAAAGCATCAAATTCCCAAATAAGAAAAACTTTACATCGAACATAGCAAAAAAACATCAATGCTAAACCTAACATTACCTAATTTCATCAAACCACAAACCTAACATAGACTAATGTATCAAAAAATTTGATGCTTTAGGCTTTGTTAGAACTTGGCCTTTTACACGCCTTGATTATGTTATTATTACATTTAAAAAATTGATGAAATCAATATTTCATTTTTAAATAACAATTTCCTCAATAAATTCCACTGTTCAATAGAGGTTTAATTGGAAATTTTGAGCACTTATAATACACTTTTACGCCCTTATAACTCATTTTTACAAGTTAGTAATATTGCAATTTTCGTATTTTTTTGAGTGCTCTTCCCCTTGTAGCTACCATATTGCTTCGGACATCTTGAATTTTTCAAAAGTAGCATACGGCATTAAAAAGTAGACATCTAACGAAAATTTTGAGCCCCTACAGAACATTTTTAAGCGGTTATAACTCATTTTTTACAAGTCAGTAATATCGGAATTTTACGTTTTTTTTGAGTGCTCTTCCCCTTTTAGCCGCCATATTGCTTCGGACATCTTGAATTTTCAAAAGTAGCATACGGCATTAAAAAGTAGACATCTCAACGAAAATTTTTGAGCCCCTACTGACCATTTTATCTCAAAACCTGTAATGGGCAGGAGGGGGGGTCCGGTTGACAGAGAATTACCCATATATACGAGGCTGGTTTGAAAAGTCCGTGCAAAAATAAAAACTACTTATGTGTTTGGGTAAACCTTTTTTATTTTTCGACATAGTCTCCTTTTAGGCTTATACACTTCGTCCAATGATGTTCTAGTTTGTTGATCCCTTCCGAATAATAGGATTTGTCCAAGTCTGCAAAATATCCATTAGTGTCTGCAATCACCTCCTCGTTTGAATAAAATCTTTGTCCTGCCAGCCATTTCTTCAAATTGGGAACAAATAGTAGTCCGAGGGAGCCAAGTCTGGAGAATAGGGGGGATGTGAAACGAGTTAGAATCCTATTTCCATTAATTTTGCGACCACAACTGCTGAGGTGTGTGCTGGTGCGTTGTCGTGATGGAAAAGGACTTTCTTGTGGGCCAATCGCGGGCGTTTTTTCTTGCAGCTCGGTTTTCAAACGGTCCAATAACGATGAATAATATTCACCTGTAATAGTTTTACCCTTTTCCAGATAGTCGATGAGGATTATTCCTTGCGAATCCCAAAAGACAGTCGCCATAACCTTTCCGCCGAAGGAACGGTCTTCGCCTTTTTTGGTGCAGATTTCCCCTTGGTAACCCATTGTTTAGATTATTGTTTGGTCTCAGGAGTATAGTAATGTATCCATGTTTTATCCACAATGACGAAACGACGCTTAAAGTCCTCCGGATTCTTCTGGAACAGCTACAAACCATCCTTGCAACACTTCACACGATTCCATTTTTGGTCAAGCGTGAGCAATCGCGGCACCCATCTTGCGGATAGCTTTCTCATGTCCAAATGTTTATGCAAAATATTATGTACCCGTTCAGTCGAGATGCCCACAGCACTAGCAATCTCACGCACCTTAACTCTTCCGTCATCCATCACCATATCATGGATTTGATCAATGATTTCTGGAGTCGTAACCTCCACAGGCCGTCCAGAACGTTCAGCGTCACTTGTGCCCATATGGCCAGTCCGAAGATTCTGAAACCACTTATAAACTGTTCTAATCGAAGGTGCAGAGTCACCATAATGTTTATCAAGCTTCTCTTTAGTCTCCTGAGGCGTTTTACCTTTCATAAAGTAATGTTTAATCACCACACGAAATTCTTTTTCGTCCATTTCTTGAAAATCACTCGACTTCCTTGATTCACACGAATGCCAAACACAAAGAAATAGACCAATATGGCTGAAACTTGGTGTGCGTTCATTCAAGAGATGCTACTAACTAAACATGACCTCGATACGCGCCGGTGGTGCCATCTCTCGGACTTTGCACGGACTTTTCAAAACCAGCCTCGTATATATATATATATATATATATATATATATATATATATATATATATATATACGTGCGTGCAAAGTCCGAGAGATGGCACCACCGGCGCGTATCGAGGTCATGTTTAGTTAGTAGCATCTCTTGAATGAACGCACACCAAGTTTCAGCCATATTGGTCTATTTCTTTGTGTTTGGCATTCGTGTGAATCAAGGAAGTCGAGTGATTTTCAAGAAATGGACGAAAAAGAATTTCGTGTGGTGATTAAACATTACTTTATGAAACGCCTCAGGAGACTAAAGAGAAGCTTGATAAACATTATGGTGACTCTGCACCTTCGATTAGAACAGTTTATAAGTGGTTTCAAAATTTTCGGACTGGCCATATGGGAACAAGTGACGCTGAACGTTCTGGACGGCCTGTGGAGGTTACGACTCCAGAAATCATTGATCAAATCCATGATATGGTGATGGATGACAGAAGAGTTAAGGTGCGTGAGATTGTTAATGCTGTGGGCATCTCGACTGAACGGGTACATAATATTTTGCATAAACATTTGGACATGAGAAAGCTATCCGCAAGATGGGTGCCGCGATTGCTCACGCTTGACCAAAAACGGAATCGTGTGAAGTGTTGCAAGGATGGTTTGTAGCTGTTCCAGAAGAATCTGGAGGACTTTAAGCGTCGTTTCGTCACTATGGATGAAACATGGATACATTACTATACTCCTGAGACCAAACAACAATCTAAACAATGGGTTACCAAGGGGGAATCTGCACCAAAAAAGGCGAAGACCGTTCCTTCGGCCGGAAAGGTTATGGCGACTGTCTTTTGGGATTCGCAAGGGATAATCCTCATCGACTAACTGGAAAAGGGTAAAAACTATTACAGGTGAATATTATTCATCGTTATTGGACCGTTTGAAAACCTAGCAGCAAGAAAAACGCCCGCGATTGGCCCACAAGAAAGTCCTTTTCCATCACAACAATGCACCAGCACACACCTCAGCAGTTGTGGTCGCAAAATTAATGGAAATAGGATTCCAACTCGTTTCACATCCACCCTGTTCTCCAGACTTGGCTCCCTCGGACTACTATTTGTTCCCCAATTTGAAGAAATGGCTGGCGGGACAAAGATTTTATTCAAACGAGGAGGTGATTGCAGACACTAATGGATATTTTGCAGACTTGGACAAATCCTATTATTAGGAAGGGATCAACAAACTAGAACATCGTTGGACGAAGTGTATAAGCCTAAAAGAAGACTATGTCGAAAAATAAAAAAGGTTTACCCCAAACACATAAGTAGTTTTTTATTTTTGCACGGACTTTTCAAACCAGCCTCGTATATAGCTGAAGAATTTTTTAAAATTTTAAAAAAGTCGATTTTTAGTCATTTTTAAAATTTTGTATCTTAACTTTCATATAACTTAGGGATTCAAAAAAACTCGGCATTCTTCTCTGTTAAACTTATATTTTCAAGAAAAATTTTTGTTTTAAACTTAAATCCGGCTTTCAACTGAACCACTATTTTAGCAAAATTTTGCTTGTTTTTTAAATGCTCTTAGATCTACAGTTTTTGAAGTAAAAGGCTGGCTGACTGCTCATATTTTTCATCTATGTATATTCTGTTGATATCTACCCTAATTTTCATTTATGGCCTCTATTCTTTTAATATATGACTAAACAAAGTCGATTGATTTTTGAAAAATCGCTATTTTCAAATAGCCATAACTTTTTTGAATCAACTCAGAATCGCTTGAAATTTCCAGAGATTATGCTTCATTCTATCCTCAAACGACCCTAAAAATTTCAAGTTTGAAATAGAAGTGGTTTACGAGCTATACATTTTTAAAATTGTCAAATTTTCTACTTAATATAACATTTTTGTGGTTTTATGCTTGATTTTATAAATTTGACGTAATAGATTAATAAACAAATGAAAAAAGCCTAAATTACATTACATATATCATATTAGAATAAAATATGTATGTTTTATTTTATAACATATATTTATCTATGATGATATCAATACTCTTACTACGAATTCATTAAAAAACCTTTGTGTAAGACTGTTTTAAATATAATATTGAAACAAATAACAAAAATTGAATTCGTAAAGATCTTATGATTTTTCGTAACTTCACCTGAATGTTAAAATTTGTCTCTTTTTATCTATAATAATATATATAAAATGCAACGTCTATCTGTCTGTCTGACCATTAGTGCGCTTATCACTGGAAAACCACTTATCCGATTTACATACTTTTTTTTTTTAAACATACATATGTTCTCTGGCCAGGTTCTGAGCTATATTTTATTACGATAGGTAGCATAGGGAATGAGCAGTGACGATAATACTGAATGAAGCCGGAAAAAAGTTTACCGCTAGCGAGTTCCTTTGCAATACACAGCCTAAAAGCAGCATTAAATATGGAACAATATTATGTAGCAGAGAACATCTATAATATATATATATATATATATATATATATATATATATATATATATATATATATATATATATATATATATATAAATAAAGGGTGATTCATTTAGAGGTACTTTTTGTGATGGGGATTTAATTGCAGATTGCGCATGCGTCGTGTCAACTGAAGTGACATTCCGGTTCAGTAGTGTTTGACAATTCATAATGGAAAGACTTAGCCCGGCACAGCGTCTACAAATTGTTCAACTTTATTACGAAAATGGGCGTTCTACGAGGAATGTGTATCGGGCGCTTAGAGCAACTTATGGTCCACATAATCGGCCTACCGAACGCACAATTCGCTCTACCATCAATAAGTTTGAGAGCCAATTTTCATTATTGGATAATGCTCGACCGAATAGACCACATCCAGCACGTAGTGAAGAAAATATAGGGGCGGTAGCGGAGAGTGTACGCGAAGACCGTGAAGTGTCGATTCGTCGCCGTTCTCAACAGCTTGGCCTGTCATATTCAACAACTTGGCGTATTTTACGTAAGGATCTTTCTTTCAAAGCATACAAAATTCAACTAGTGCAACAACTGAAGCCGACCGACCTTCCGAATCGTTTCCGTTTTAGTCGTTGGGCTCTTGACAAGCTTGCAGAAGATCCACTGTTTTCGAGAAAAAATTTGTTCACCGATGAGGCCCATTTTTGGCTTAATGGGTTCGTGAATAAACAAAATGCCCGTATTTGGGGTGATGAACAACCTGAAGAGGTTCAAGAGCTGCCATTAAATCCAGAAAAAACAACTGTTTGGTGTGGTTTATGGGCCGGTGGAATAATCGGTCCATATTTCTTCAAAACAGAGGCCGGCCGGAATGTTACTGTGAATGGTGACCGTTATCGCGCCATGATAACAGACTATTTGATGCCAGAAATTGAAGCCCGTGGTCTCGACGAAATTTGGTTCCAACAAGATGGCGCCACTTGCCATACAGCCCGTGAAACCATGGCTTTACTGCGAGAGCAATTCGGCGAACAGATCATTTCACGCTTTGGACCAGTGAATTGGCCGGCTAGATCATGTGACATCACACCTCTTGACTTTTTCCTTTGGGGCTATGTAAAGTCCAAAGTCTACATGGATAAGCCAGCTACAATTGAGGCATTGGAGGCCAATATTACTCGAGTCATTGGCCAAATACCACTCGAAATACTCACACGCGTCATTGAAAATTGGAACTTCAGAATGGACGTTGTTAACCGTAGTCGCGGGCAACATTTGAAAGAAATTATCTTTAAGAAATAATTGTAAAGAATGGTTCTTTTATATGATAATAAATATTATAAAATAAAATTGTTTTTATTCATTTTTTTTATTTAAAAAAAAGTACCTCTAAATGAATCACCCTTTATATATATATATAATATATATATATATATATATATATATATATATATATATATATATAAATATATATATGTATATATATATATATATATATATATATATATATATATATATATATACTGCAATGTCTCTCTGTCTGTCTTTCTGTCTGTCTCTTTGTCTGACCATTAGTGCGTTTATCACGCGAGAACCACTTATCCGATTTACGTTTTTTTTTTAAATTCATACATATATTCTTTGACCAGGTTATATAATAATAAAAATCTATATCTATAATATATATAAAATGCAACGTCTGTCTGTCTGTCTGTCTGCCGGTTAGTGCGCTTATCACTGAAGAACCACTTATCCGATTTACGTAATTTTTTTTAAACATGCTAAACCATTAAATGTGGAACAATATGATGTAGCAAAGAATAACTATAATATATATAAAATGCAACTTCTCTCTGTCTGTCTGTCTGTCCGTTAGTGCGCTTATCACTAGAGAACCACTTATCCGATTTGCGTGCTTTTTTTAAACATATATTCTCTGGCCAGGTTTTAGGATATATTTTATTACGTTAGGTGACATAAGAAATAAGCAGTGACGATAATAGTGAATCAGGTCGGAGAAAAGTTTGCCGCTAGCGCGTTCTCTTACAATACACTGCCTAAAGCATTAAATATAGAACAATATCATGTTACAAAGAATATAATATATATAAAATGCAACGTCTCTCTATCTGTCTGTCTGTCCGTTAGTGCGCTTATCACTTGAGAACCACTTATCCGATTTACGTGTTTTTTATAAATTTATACATAAGTTCTATATAATTCGATATAAGGCTAGATAATGGGAGATAAGGTGAGATAATGGGAGATAAGAATAAATAATTGGAGATAAGGAGACATAATGGGAGATAAGCAGAGATAAGTCTAGATAATGGAAGTTATGGTGAGATAATGGAAGATAAGGAGAAATAATGGAAGATAAGGAGAAATATTGCGAGATAAGTCGTGATAAGCCTAGATAATGGGAGATAAGGTGAGATAATGGGAGATAAGGGGAAATAATGGGAGATAAGGAGAAATAATGGGAGATGAGCAGAGATTAGCCTAGATAATGGAAGTTATATAGAGATAATGGGAGATAAGGAGAAATAATGGGAGATAAGGGGCAATAATAGCAGATATTTTATTACGTTAGGTAACATAAGGAATAAGCAGTGACCATAGTAGTAAATCAAGTCCACGCGAGCGGACCCGCGGGCTCTGCTAGTATATATACAAACAATAGATAAGTATTTATTTATTCCGTCATATTTATAGAATCAAGGATAAAACCATAAAATGTCATATTAAATACAAATCTAATAATTTTAAAAATTTATAGCTCGTAAACCACTTCTATTCCAAACTTGAAATTTTCAAAGTTGTTTAGGGATAGAATGAAGTATAACCTTTGAAAATTTCAAGCGATTTCGATTTGACAGAAAAAAATTATGGCTATCTGAAAATAGCGATTTTTCAAAAATCAATCGAATTTGTTTGGTCATATATTAAAAGAACAGAGGCAATCAATGAAAATTAGGATAGATATCAACAGAATAAACCTAGACGAAAAATATGAGTTGTCGGCCAGCCCTCTACTTCAAAAACTGTAGAGCCGAGAGCATTTCAAAAACAAGCAAAATTTTGCTAAAACAGTGGTTCAGTTGAAAGCTCCCAGTCAAGCCGGATTTAAGTTTAAAACAAAAATCTATATTTTCCTTGAAAATATAAGTTTAACAGAGAAGAATGCCGAGTTTTGTGAATCTCTAAGTTATATGAAAGCTAAGATACAAAATTTTGAAAATGACTAAAAAATCGACTTTTTTAAAATTTTAAAAAATTCTACAGCTGCCGGATTTTATCGTATCGAGCTCAAATTTGGAGGATCACCTTCTTCTCGAAACTGCTTTCGAAGAAAAAATCTGCATGCAAATCGCCGACCCACGCCCGAACACTTTTGTCGAAAAGTACTGGATTTTCTCATATATATATATATATATATATATATATATATATATATATATATATATATATATATATATATATATATATATATAGGGGCCTTTTATTCATTAGTTTCTAATTTCTAACTGAATAGGCACGCTAAAAATTCAATATCAATACCATAACCAGCTTTGATCAACCGTCACATCGAAACGGCATGCATGATGTGATGCCGACTTCAAACCCACGTCGACTTGATCCACGCATATTAAATTTAAATTTTTACATTACTAAGCCAATCGGCTCAGTAATGTTACGTGCCATCGGCCTCTATCAGTCCGACCAATGGCGTGTAAAGTGGGCGTGGCTTCATTTATTTGTTTGTGATGCATATGCCATTCCCGTCGCTAAACTGACTTTGAACATGAGAAGATCGAGCACATGGGAGAGATTCAATTCAATTTAATGGATTTTTGTTTTTAGTACTGCGATAAGTGCTACCAGTAAGATGATTTTTTTAAATTTCCAGTAAAAAATGAATCGAACGGAAAATTTATGCTAGAATTTACCAGAATCGTTAGAGTAAAAAATATAATGCTTTAATAGGCAATTTAGTACAAAAAAGAAACATAAAAACCCATATTCATTGTCGGTTAAATTATAATTATAACACTAAAGTCCGTTTGTTTGGAGTTGATAGCACACGGCATGGGTTATAAACATTAAAATGTCATAAACCATAAGCGTCCGAAATTTCTCTACGAATTATTTGCATTTTTAGTGTTAATCACCTTTATTTTCTATCCCTATACAATAGTGTGACCTTTTTCTAAAAAATGTTTTATTACATACCTTCTAAACTTTACAATAAGCTATATACAGTCCCTGGCCAAATTATTAGACGCACTGCAAGATTTCATGTAAAATATTAATTACCGAGTGATATTGTACCGTTTTATTATTTTAAATTGATTTGTTTTTTATTTTTATATTATCCAATCAATTACCTATTTATTTGACATAAATAAAACAGCATTAATTTAGAAAAGCATAAGTTTATTAAGTTTTAAAGAAAAGTGAAATTAATGTTAGTAAAAGTCAATATTTAGTTGAGCCACCTTTAGCCGCTATCAAAGCTTTAATTCTGCGCGGCATGCTATCAATGCAAGATTGTACTGTCTCCTGCATTTGAGGATGATGATTCCACACATGAATAATCTTTTCTAGGAGCTGGGTTTTGTTGGTAATCACATCTTTAGCCACTTCTCTTTTCATCAGCTCCCACACATTTTCAATGGGGTTCATATCAGGGCTATTACCCAGCCAATCCAACAGAGGGATATTTTTTTCTGCCAAAAAAGCTTTAACAGACCGAGCAGTGTGGCAGGGAGCTCCATCTTGCATGAAAGTGAATGGTTCCCCATTTGGAAACCATTCTCTGAGCTGCGGAATCAACCGATTTTGTAATACTTCTTTGTACAGTAATACCCCGCTTAGCGCGACCCCGTTACGCGCGGTTTCACTATAACGCGAATTTCAAATTTCGCGCTCATGTAGTCATTAACTTCTCTATGGTCGCGGGGGGATCCCCGCTTTCTCTGAATATTCTCTTTGAAGAATTGGGAATTCCCTGTCCTTCGACTTTGTTCTATGGGGATTTCCTCGTTCGTTTCGTGTGTTCATTTGTTCCGTAATGTTAGTTCGGTCGGCTGGCAGTTTTGTTTTAATATTTATTGGAGATACATACATACATAATTTAACCCTACGTTAAAAATGCCGCCTGTAAAGAAAAAAGAGCGTAAAAGCGTCACTTTGGAATTGAAGATGAAAGTGTTAAGAAGAATGGAAAATGGAGGCAAAGCAACAATTGTTGGGAGAGATTTTGGACTCTCAGAATCGACTGTGAGAACGATTTATAAAAATCGGGAAAAAATTAAAATCTCCAGCGAAGGTTCAACACCTATAAGTGCAACAAAACTTTCTCGTTCGAGATCATCTATCTTAGAAAGAATGGAGAAATTACTGTCAGTCTGGATCGAAGATTTGAATAAGAAGAACACACCACTAAGTCAAGATCTCATATGCACAAAAGCAAAATCTTTGTATGAGATGCTGAAAACAAAAGAAGGAGAAGGGAGTGCCACTCCGACTTTTGCTGCCAGCAGAGGCTGGTTCCATCGGTTCAAGCAGCGTTCTAATCTTCACAATATCCACATAACAGGCGAGGCGGCCAGCGCGGACATTCAAGCTGCAGCTGAGTTTCCAGACAAGTTTCAAGACTTCGTTAGACGAGAGAAAATTCCTGCTTGTCTCATCTTCAATGTTGATGAGACCGCACTTTACTGGAAAAAATGCCATCTCGAACATTCATTTCTAAGGAAGAACGTCAAGCCAGTGGTTTCAAAGCTGCGAAAGATCGACTAACACTTCTGCTGGGTGGTAATGCCACTGGTGATTTCAAACTGAAACCTTTACTAGTGTACCATTCAGAAACACCCCGTGCAATGCGAGGCACAGACAAGACAAGTCTACCAGTTGTGTGGCGATCAAACAGAAAGGCGTGGGTTACACGGGAAATTTTTCAAGAATGGTATTCTAATAGTTTTTGCCCATCAGTCAAATCATACTGTGACAGAAATGGGCTTGAACCTAAAGTTATATTACTCTTAGACAATGCCCCAGGACATCCAATCTCACTTGATACGCCCAGAGACTTAAAAGTGTACGTAAAGTTCCTTCCACCAAACACTACGTCAATATTACAACCTATGGACCAGGGAGCAATAGCAAACTTCAAAGCTTATTACCATCGCCGCACTTTTAGCCAACTAATTCATGAAACTGACGGGGAAGGAAGACAGTCTATGCGAGAGTGGTGGAAGTCATACAACATTATGAAGTCTATTCACAACATAGAAGAGGCTTGGAAGGAAGTTAAAATGAGTTGTATGAATGGGGTGTGGCGTAATCTTTGGCCAGATGTAGTGGAAGCACCTAGAAGAATTGTCCAGATGCAGAGACAAGTGCTTGAAGACATTGCTGCAATGATTGAGGGGTCTGAACTTGAAGATGTCACGGTAGAAGATCTCGTAGAACTTGTAGCAACGCACGACGATCCTATTAGCAATGAAGATCTGATCGAGTTACAGAATAATCCTATCTACGATGAGGAAGAACAAGTAGAAGAGAAAGTTTTATCTTCAGGGGAAATACAAAATGCACTTTCAAAAATTTATTCAGGTTTGGACATATTGCAGAGTATAGACAATAATGATGACCGTGTCTTGACCGTGTGTCAAACAATTAAAAACAGTGTTGGGTGTTATGAACGTATTTTACAAGAACGTAAACAAAACGTTACCCAAAAGACAATAGATGTATTTTTCCGTAAAAAATAAGAGTATGTATTGCATAAAGTGTTCTTAGAATTAAAGTGATTGATTAAAATGATTTGTATTTTTTTGTTTAATCATAAACCTCGATATACGCGAATTTCAGTTAACGCGATTTTTTTCGGAACGTATCCCTCGCGTAAAGCGGGGTATTACTGTACTGATCTTGCCTCATTATTCCTTTGACGACGTACAGACGTCCAGTGCCCTTGCCGCTGATGACTGACCAAATCATCACTTTGGTGGGATGTTTAACCGTCGGGACGACACAATCAGGATGAAACTTTTCTCCATGACGACGACGCACATACTGAGCTTTATTCTGCAAAATTTCGAATGTGCTTTCGTCACTGAAGCAGACCTGTCAAAAATAGGAAAAATATATAAAACTTCCATGTTTATTTGCTTTATTTAACTGAAAATGATAATAATGTATCAATTATTGATTAAATTGCTGTATCTTACCGATCTCCAGAAGTCCACATCTTTGTCTTGCCATTGTTTGGCCCACTTCAGGCGCTTTGCTTTCATTGCAGCTGTTAACTTGGGCTTCCTGGCGGGGCGACAGGCCTTAAAATCTAATTCTTTCAATTTTCTTCGAACAGTGCGCTCAGAAGCATTTACGCTAGCATCCTGGAGTTGTGATTTTATTACCTTTGTGGTAGCAAATCTGTTTTCTACACAAATTTTCTTCAAACATCTCTCTGACCGTGAAGTGAAAATTGGTTTTCTACCGCATCTTTTCTTTCTTTTCGGGCTTAGTTCCTTCCCTGACTCAATTTTCTTTTTTATGCGTCGTACACTAGCTTCAGAAACCTCCAATCTTCGTGATATTTCTCGGTTTGTAAATGTTTTCGCAATCACAAGGGCCTTCACTTCAGCTTTTTTACGTGGTGAAAGATCGCCTTTTCTACCCATAATGAAAATAGTCCAATTACTTTTTTAAAACACTGCATACAAAATAAACTAATAACTGAGTAGTATAAAACTGTTAAACAAACAATCACAGTCCATAAAGCCACAGAAACACGTCCGTACCTGACTCGATTCCGATCGCGACTGATACAGGTTTGTACTTGTTTACGTTCATGTATCACTTTGCCAACACAGTGTTGCCATATGTTAAAAATAAATACAAATATGTAGTTTACAACAATTCTTTTAAATAAAAATCAATAATATTGTAGTTTAAATATACCATTATTGCATAAAAACTCTTAGAAACATAAAATTACTAAAAAAAAATACAGTGCGTCTAATAATTTGGCCAGGGACTGTAAATCAACGCATTTCAAAGTTTATTTTAATGAGTAAATGATGAAACTGAAAATCTTATTTGTATGATTAAGGCCTAAACGAATACAATTACTAATTCTTAAGAACTAGAAATCTACAGTGTTATAAAGCTTAATGATAATAGTTACAATAAAACTATTTGGGATTTTAGCAGTTATTAGGATATAATTAACCAAAGTACTTATCGTTAGGTCGGAGTACTTCGCGGAGTCTGTAAATCTGCATTTTCTCTGCTAGAAAAAATAATGATACTTAACGTTCACGATGCCCTAGTGCAGGGGCGGTAACGTTTTAACTAAGGGGTGCCAGTTTTCATCCATAGGGTAAGTCCGGGATATACGCTCCAGCGGGATAGGCGCCTCATTACATTTGTGTGAAATGTAAGACGCGTAAACAAAAGAATGCCTTATAATACGAACGTGCCCCTCCCTCACTTCAATCTGCCACAAAGCGTTGGTGCGTGCGGTTGTGCGTAGGAGCGCTAATGACAGTGACGAGCCAAACAGTCGAGATTTTACTTTGTGGATGATTTTCAGCCCCTTATAATTTTGGAGTTAACATGTAAGTTTATTTTATTTTTACTTCTGAATAAGGAGTAGGGTATGTAGATTATTATTAATTACATTTTTAGGATAAAATAAACGTATTTACCATTTTTTTTCGAAGGTACCTATTCCTGTGAAAAGGGATATATGCCCCGATATGTTTTGAGATAGTCGCCCCTAAGAGCGTCTATCCCTACTTCACCTTAATGCATGCTGGCTTTAAGGGCATCTATCCCTTGCCGTACTTAAGTGTATGTTATATGATTCAGATTGGAAATGTCCCGTAAATACAAGCGTAAAGCCGGCGTCCAACCGCGTGTCATTACTTGGACCGAGGACACATTGGCTGCAGCAATAGCAGAAATGCAAGATAAACGACTTAGCGTCAATGATATAGCAAAAAGACACGGAATACCATCTAGGACGTTACGTCGGCGGTTTGCTACACAAAATAAGAAAATGATACCATTAGGTAGGTACCTACTTTTATGATTGCACGTGTGCATTTATAATAATATTGCTTCGGATTGAGAATACTTACCTACCTCGTATAATTATGGGCAGGTAGTAATTTTTTTTATTTTGCCTAACTAATACCTACAATTTTTTTAGGAAAACATCCAACTCTTGGATTCGAAAATAAACGTCGGCTGGTCACACATATTCATAAGCTAGAACAAGGCATACCAGTGAAAAGCAAAAAAGATCAGTAAAAAGTTAAAGAAAAAGTTGATTTGAAAAGAACTAAAGCTAAGAAGCAAAAAATAAATAATTCAAGTGACTATAAGTCAAGCGATACAGATATTACTGAGGATAGTATTGAAAGTGATAAAAATGAAAAAGAAAACAACAAAAAGAATAGCATTGAAAAACAAAGAAAAGATAAAGAGAAAATTAAAAGAAAACTGAGGAAGCAAACAGCTATGAAATTTTACAGTTCTAGTGAAGACGATAATAAAGAGAATGAGAACAGTAGTTTTGAAGTTGAAGAAATAAAAAAAACAAAAGACAAAGACACAAAAACACGACAAAACTTATTCCAAAACCAAAGAAACATTCAAAAAGGCAAAGCCTGCTTTAATATATAGTTCTAATGATGAAAATGATGGAGTAGATGATAAGAATCTAGATGAGGATCATTGCGTGGAATGTCTTGACTATTATAGTAACACCAAATCCAAAGTAGATTGGATCCGTTGTGTTATGTGCCACAAGTGGCTCCACGAAACATGCACATTATATCGCAATTATTGCAACAAATGTGGGCGAATGCAGATTATTGCCACCAAAATGGCTAAATAGTTTTGCAGTTTTTAAGACGATTATATTTTTGTACCTAAGATGATTGATCTCTATACCTAGTGTTTTTAATTAATATGTTTATTTTTGTCCATGTTTAGTAAACTAGTAACATCATCTTAAATAATTGAAAAAAATAGCTAAAAAGAATATATATATATATATATATATATATATATATATATATATATATATATATATATATATATATATATATATATATATATTTTATTGACTTTTATATATTATTATTTACATTTTTCCTTATCTATTTATATAACGTTACAAAATATTTTCTCTATATATTTATCATAAGTAAAATTTCAGTTCTTTATTATGATGTCATTAGAATTGTTGGCAGGGCGGGTATCAGTTTATTTTGTTGTATAATGAAGGAACTAGACATCTACTTTATTTTGCAAATCGAGACTTTCCTTGCTAGTAAGAAAATTACTCGAGGTTGGTCACACTCTGGGTAACTTACTGTATTTTAAAAATGAATCTATACCAGGGGTCGGCAACCTTTTAACTAATGGGTGCCAGTTTTCACCCACACAACATTTTGCGTGCCGACATAGGTACTTACTACAACTAAAATTAACAAAAATTAACTTAAATTAACTTAAAATATTGCTTTTAGAAGGTTTAATTACAAAAAAAAAATTTTGACGTTTAACAAATAATTTTATTATACTAGTCCTAGGACCTAGTGTGAACCCTGTGCTTGAAGTTCTTTAGAGAGTTTTCTTATATCCGGTTCATGTCAGGTTATTTTCAGTGTCACACATTCTTCCGAGTTGTCTGCTGCCTGCTTCGGTACGGGTTTAAAATCACTCTCATATAGGAAAAAAGTTGTTCACAGATATAGGATAATCCGAAAGATGTAAGCATGGCAAACGCTACTTTCTTAAGACAAATAAATTTCTCTGGTAAACTCATCCAACAACTGAATATCTCGTTTGAATGGTTCTGGCAGTCACCTTCTAATACCCTTCTTAATTCTACAAATTTCGTGTTCCATAACTCGGAGCTTTTAAATTCAATGTATTGAAGATCAAAATCATTTATGTCCATCCGTGAGAAAAGAGATATGTCAAAGCAACTGCTGGAAAAATGCATTAAATCTGGTTTGATTAAAAAAGCGAACATAGGACCATGTTAGTCATACTCGTATATTTAAGAATTTCGTCTATTAGTGCACCATCGTCGACACTGGATATATAAGTTTTTAAATTTGGAAAATATTTATATGTGTTTGTAGTAATATCGTTGATAAATAAATCTATTTTTAATTTGAATGATTTCCAGGATTCGTATAAATCCAGAACTGTTTTGCCTGAACCTTGTAACTTTAAGTTGAGTTCACTGAGATGGTTTGTAATATCAGTAAGAAACATTAACATACAGATCCAGTTCTTATCTTCTAGTTCAGGATAAGCATCCCTTGATTTTTTTCCAACAAGAACGAGTTAATTTCCCCCAGACATTGCACAAATCTAGAGGGCACTTTACCACGGCTGAGCCAGCGCACATTATTGTGCAATGGTATATCTGAATATGCACTTTCTAATTCCCCCAGAAACGCCTGAAATTGTCTATGGATCAGTGAAGAACGACCGACAATGTAGTTAACTATTTTAACCACCCTATCCATCACGGATTTTAAACTTCCAGCGGAGATTTTAGCGCACAAACTCTCTTGGTGAATTATGCAATGAAAATTCAAAACTGATAGACCCATGCGTTCAATAAGAAGGGAATCAAATCCTTTATATCTCCCAATCATAGCAGGAGCGCCATCTGTCGCTACGCAAAAAATTTTATTTAAATCAATGTTCCGCTTTTCAAAATCTTTAACAAATTTTGAAAATATATCCTCTCCTCTTGTAGTTCCCTGCAATGGGAGCAGACAAATCAGCTCTTCATACACATTGCCATCATCGAAGTATCGCGCAACGATTGCCAGACGGGCAATGTCATTAATATCGACACTTTCATCCAATGCTACCCTAAATACAAAACTCCGTTTGATAGCGTCTCTCTGCTGTTTTTGGACATTTTGTGTCATTTCGGTAATTCGTCTTTCGATGGTCCGCGCTGATGCCGGTATATCCCTAATCCTGGCCAATATTGTATCCTTATTGGGCAAGTCGTCGAATAAAATCTCGCCAGTACTCAAAAACGTTTGCTTCATAAATTCTCCGTCAGTGAACGGCCTACCCTTTTGTGCCAACGATTGTGCAATTTTGAAACTGCATTCAGTTACCTGATTTTTTCCTTGGAAAACTTTGCTAAAGAATGTTGACTGTTTCTCGTATTGTTTACTTGCTCTTTGTATTGCCTCTCTTTTATCAGAGTTATCTTTAAATGACGATTCATGTTTTTTCTGGAAATGTCAGATGTCCGGAAAACTACGCTTTCCTGACATAGGACACAAATGGCCCGATCGTTTTGCTGTACAAAACCGTAATCTGTCGTCCATGAAGTTTGAAATGATCGAACGTCTACCTTCTGTTTCTTCGCGGCCATAACGCAACGTAATTTTAATTTTTAAACTTTTCGACGACTATTGACTGCAACGGATGTTACTTCTATACTAATCCAAACGTGTAGCCGCTTGCTATATATAGAAAAAGAATGTTTCCAGAAAATTCCAATAATTACGTTTATTAAATTTCTTAGAACAAAAATTATTATCTACAACGCAACTAGAAGTTAAATCTAACAAAAACTAAAGTCCGGCAATATAAAAAGAGTTGCGGCGCGCGTCGGATCGACTGAAATCAAGTCAAACAAAAACCGCCTTATAGCGGCTCTTTTGATCTGAATTGAGGACGTTTATTTGTGTTTTTGCCTAGGCTTATATTTTGAGGCTTGCCGTCTCTAATACTTGCCGAAATTTAAGCCATACCAATGCATTCAGTAAAATTATAAATTACAAAATATATATTTTGTAGTTTTTGGTAATAATACCTAGTGACCTATATAATATATCGTTTTTGTTTGTATCGTTAAAGTAATACTGTCTTCGATTATTTACTTAATTTCGAAACATGTCACAGATCACAGAATTAATGTGTAAACTTAGAATAGGTACGCGTGTCATTCAAAATTGCTTGGCGTGCCAGAGATGGCACGCATGCCATAGGTTGCCGACCCCTGCCCTAGTGCATCAACAGCCAACAAACCAAGTTAGTGAACTTATGGCTGGAGTTGGATCAGCAACTGTTAATAGATTTCTAAAAGAAAGAAAACGCGGTCCTTGCAACGAACATCAGAATCACAAAGGAAAGGAACTCTTAGAGGTCGATGAAGACTTTAAAAATTCAATAACAAGAACCATTTTGTTATTAAAAAAGAAGTACCTGCATTACATAAAGTTTTGCAAGAAATCAGAGAAGGCCATAACCTGAATTTTCGTTGGGAAAAACATAATAGAAAATCTGTTCTTATCAATAAAACAGAAATAATTTGTTGGAGAAGAGAATATCTACGAGAATTCAGAAAATTTCGAGCCGAAGAAAGAAATATTTTTATTTAAATGAGACTTGGGATAATGAGGGACACAAAGTGAAAAAATTCTGGATTGACAAAAGCATTAAGAGTGTCAAGCAAGCTTTAATGGAAGGTTGGTCAACTAAATTACAACCCCTTTCAGGAAAAGGTCGCAGGCTAATTATAGCACTTATTGGTAGTGAAAACTCAAACATAAAGATGGTATGTTAAAGGTGAAACTTCTCAGAATTGCGAAATAAAATAAGGCACAATTCAAGAAATAACGTAGTCGATGAGATGGCAAAGGAACGGAATATCACAGTACTTAGATTACCTCTATATCATTTCGAATTGAATTCCATAGAGCTAATTTGGGCACAAATAAAAGGTTTCGTTGCAAGGGAAAACACCATGTAATCAAACTTCAAGACGTAGAAAAATTATTACCCCCCGGAATAGAGAGGTTCAAAGAGGATAATTGGAAAAAGTCATTCGACATATTATAGAAGAAGAAAATAAAATGTGGAAACTTGACGAATACATCGAAGAAACTGTGGAAATAGAACCCTTAATTATCAATTTAAGAGAAGCCGAGTTTTCACATTTTGAAGATGATGATTGTTTTTGGTTGTAATTAAAGTACTTATATATCGTGAATTGTGAATTTGTATGTACACATAGATC
The DNA here is from genome assembly GCA_019049505.1 of Pachyrhynchus sulphureomaculatus. NCBI lineage: Eukaryota > Metazoa > Arthropoda > Insecta > Coleoptera > Curculionidae > Pachyrhynchus > Pachyrhynchus sulphureomaculatus. The sequence continues at coordinate 213,954,983 of CM032449.1, forward strand.
TACAGATTAAAACATTTTTGGTAATAAAATCTTATTTATTAAACATTAAAAGCAGGTTACGCTCGGACGGCTATGCTACCGCTTAATCCTCATTTACATTTTATGACTATATTGTATAGCAGAGGTTTTCTGCCTAAAATATGATGAACCTTTAAAAATAACACAGGGCAACAAAAAAATTATTTTGTTTTGGTGCCTGGGATTTTAGAGCTGATTTTTAAACTATATTTGGGATGCAATCCGTTTTTCTCTATCAGCTCTACTTTTTTAGATACATCAACTTATCTACCAATGTGGTTTTTATTCAGTATATTCATTTATGAGAGTTCTAAAATTATTATATATTCATTAATGTAGGTACAACGGTTTTATTGTCAGTCTGTAATTGAGTAAATTCCAGGTAAATCTATAAATAGTGGAACCATTGCCTATCAGGTACCTGAACTGACCCTTTTAATCACCTAACTCGGGTAAGTCTCGTCAGTTTGTGCGTTCTTACTAATGAGAGTAGATCGAATTTGGCGTGTTATTTTATGTTAAGAAAAGAGTGTTTTTGTGTTATTGAACAGAATTAAAATGAGTTCAGGTTCCAGTTCAAGAAGAAGTTGTGTAAATCAACCTGATGTGTTTTGCTATATATGCGGAAAATACATGTTTCAACAAAACAGACAAACTATTACTGACTTTGTAAAGCGAGCGTATCTTGGATACTTTGGAGTTAAGCTTGGTGATCAGGACAAAACGTGGGCCCCGCATCTCGTATGTAAAACTTGTACAGAGCATTTACGGCAGTGGACTACCGGGAAAAGAAAATGTCTAAAATTCGGCGTACCAATGGTTTGGACAGAACCAAAAAACCACTTCAATGATTGTTATTTCTGTTTAGTAAATACTAATGGAATCAATCGAAATAACCGCAGTAAGTGGACTTATCCCAATTTAGACTCGGCAATACGCCCTATCCCGCACTCAGATGAAATACCGATTCCAACATTTCATCCGCTACCACATATCTCTGATGACGAATATTTTCCCTATGATCGCTCTTCTGATGCTAATAAAAGTTCTGATGCTAATGAAACTAACAGTGACTATGAGGGGACGTCATCAGTTCCTCAACGCTTCAATCAAAATGAATTAAATGATCTCACCAGGGATCTCAATTTATCGAAAAAAGCTTCTGAAGTACTGGCTTCTAGGTTGAACGACAAAAATTTACTGGAACAAGGAATCAAAATTACCTTTTACCGTACAAGAGAAAAAGATCTGCTACCATTCTTTTCTCAAGAAGACAATCTTGTATTTTATCACGAAATTAGGGGACTCATGAAAGAAATGGGACTTTCTGAATATATTCCAGATGATTGGCGCCTATTTATTGACAGTTCAAAGCGAAGTTTAAAATGTGTCCTTCTACATAATGGGAATAAATATGGTTCAATACCACTAGCTCACTCAACGAAACTGAAAGAAGAATATAATACCATAGCTTTGGTCTTGCAGAAGATAAAGTATTACGAACATCAATGGATGATTTGTGTAGACTTAAAAATGGTAAACTTTCTTCTTGGGCAGCAAAGTGGTTACACGAAATATCCGTGTTTCTTGTGCCTCTGGGAGAGTAGGGACAAAACACGCCACTGGGTTAGAAAAGATTGGCCTCAGAGAGAAAACATGGACGTTGGGGAAAAGAATGTCATTAACGACGCTTTGGTTGAAAGAGAAAAAATCATACTTCCTCCGTTACATTTAAAGTTGGGCTTAATGAAGCAATTTGTAAAGGCTCTTGATAAGAATGGGTCTTGTTTTGCATATATAGGGGTAAAAATGCATCAGTTGAGCACAGAAAAACTCAAAGCAGGGATATTTGACGGCCCACAAATAAGACAATTAATTAAGGATCCTGCCTGAATTCAATGAATCAAGTTGAACGAGAAGCTTGGACATCATTTGTTGCAGTTGTAGAAAATTTTCTGGGCAAACATAAAGCTCAAAACTATGTTGAATGGTTAACAAGATGCTTAATAGTTTCAAATCCTTAGGGTGCAATATGAGTATTAAAATACACTATTTACACAGCCACTTAGACCGTTTTCCAGAAAATTTAGGAGACATGAGTGAGGAACAAGGTGAAAGATTTCACCAAGATATTAAAGTTATGGAGGACCGCTACCAAGGAAGATGGGACATGCACATGATGGCAGATTACTGCTGGAGTTTAAAAAGGGACTGTTTAAAAAAACATTCAAGAATGTCGCGGAAAAGAAGCTTTCCAAGTGTTGAGTGACTATTTCATTTCTTCAATGTTTTTTTTTTGTTTGTAAGTACGACATAATATTGTATTTTGTATAACTAAAATAAAAATTTCGTATCTACTT
>CM032449.1:213957460-214069960 GCA_019049505.1 Pachyrhynchus sulphureomaculatus
TTCATCAATTGAAAAACCATGATGTGCAGGAGCTGTGGTTTCAACAAGACGGCGCAATATGTCACACAGCTCGTGCCACAATTGATTTATTGAAGGAAACGTTTGGTAACCGCATAGTTTCACGTTTCGGACCAGTGAATTGGCCTCCAAGATCGTGCGATTTAACGCCCCTAGACTATTTTCTGTGGGGATATGTGAAGTCGCTAGTCTACGCCGATAAGCCCGAAACGATTGACCACTTGGAGGACAACGTTCGCGCGTTATTGCCAATATACGGCCACAAATGTTGGAAAAAGTCATCGAAAATTGGACCTCCAGATTAGACTACGTCCAAGCCAGCCGTGGCGGTCATATGCCAGAAGTCATATTTAAATTATAATGCCAGAAGATTATCTTTCGAATAAAGTAAATTTCATGCCAATTTAAAAAATTCATCTTTGTTTTATTCCATTTCAAAGTTCTATACCTCTATAAAAAACACCCTTATATATATATATATATATATATATATATATATATATATATATATATATATATATATATATATATATACATATATTATGGGTCTAGCACCCCTGCTGCAAGGAAGTCCCTAAAGCGCTACGGGAGCGACACGTGTGCGGAAAAAGCGATTCACGTTGTTCTTGAATAGCTGTAAGTTGTACTTGGTGGGAAATACAATGCTCGGCAATCGGGATGATGTTCTCCATATAAAAGATTGCTTGTACGAGGAGTAACAAGCTGAACCTCATACGGATGTGAAGTATTAGCGCGACGTATACTTCAAACACGCACCGCTCTGGGAGGAATTAAGCGTGCTACATCCTTCGAACCCTTTCCATGAAAATACTTGTAGAATAGGCTCAAGTCGCCAATCGTTCTTCGATGTTCCAGCAAATAAGACCGCCGGTCAGTTTCGGGTCTCCAGTCAGACAAACAGCTCTTCTCTGAATAGAATTCAACAAATGCAATGTATGTTTGGAGCCCCAAACATGGGAGCAGTATTCCATAGTTGGTCGTTGTAAAGAATTAACAGTTGCTGTGGAGTGTAAAGCTTTCTGATTCGAAATAATATTCCCAACTTTTGAGAAGCTCTCCTTGCTATGCCGGCGACATATTCATGCCAGGACATATTTGCTCCCAAATTAACGCCCAACAAATTGAGTGGCGATGTAAAGGAATGCCGCCTGGGTTTTTGTAGCGTTAAATTCCACTTAGTTACCGTCACTCCAAGATAGAATTTCTTCCAGGTCTTTGTTAAGTTGAACGACTTCCCGCTGTCTGCGGATATTCGTCTAAGTAGCCAATGTGCGAGCGTTCAAGACGACTGCCAGCATTGCTTGGAATCCAAGCGAATTTCATACCATTTGCGTTTCCTTTAACGCAATAAACGATCGCAACTGTATAAATTATGAATTTGCGCAATTTTTAAATTGAACCAGAGGACTGTTTTAAAAATAGATAGAAAGATATTTGAGTGATCGCCTATTATATCTAAATTCATGGTTGTATTTTATAAATATGAGTATTCTATTCTAGTTTAACTTATGACCATTTATATTACGTAGTTTTAATACTCGAAATAAATATTTGTAGTGCAACTTGTCAATTTGGAAATGGGACATGACAGGGGACTGTGTTTTGGGGTTTTTGAAAGGCATTTAAATGAATATTACCACATTATTTAATTATATGCGCTGTAGAGCGCCAATAATAGGTAACGTATTATCGTTTTTAATACATAGAACTCAGTAATAATAACTGTAAATAATTTGCCTGGGACATCGATTTTCCAGTTAGTGGACACCTATATATGTATATATATATATATATATATATATATATATATATATATATATATATATATATATATATATATATATATATATATATATGTATATATGTATATATATATATATATATATATATATATATATATATATATATATATATATATATATATATATTGTAACATTCATTTTTTCCTAGATTTTAAGACCATGTAATGTTACTGATTTTTCACTTCAAATTGTATTTATTTTCATTTTTGTATCGAACGGTATATTAAACAGAGATTCCAAGACGTTCGGTATATAGTGTGTTGTGCGGGTTGCCGACCGAATCTATCGAATTCATAGTGCGCCGTGATTGGTGAAATGTTTGTATCCGGTTTTGGTTCCGGCGTCGCGATATTACAGGCAAAAGTCGCACGGTTTATTTAAGGCTCCGCAGAGCTCGAAAGGGGGCTGTTTTCCATCTAGCCGCAGCCGGGCTATTTTCCATCTAGTCGCCGAGTAGGCGGAGTTCCATCTAGCCGACAGGCTAATTTTCATCAGAGTCGCCAAGTAGGCTTCCTTCGACTGAGCTACAAAAAAAAAAAGCTCAGAACAACCATCATGCGAGCTAAGTAAAAGTACCAGTTTCTTAACTAAAAGCCGTAGTGGGCTTTCAAAGTGTTAGCTAGAAAAGTGTGAAATCGGTTTGAATGCCATCAAAGCAGGAATAAGAACAGTAAGTTACCAAAACTTCCTTCAATAGACTTATTCCAGAGTAGTGCCTTAACAGCAATTTAAAACAGACTAAAAAGTGAAGTGTAAAGCACTATTTTTCGTCTTCGGGGGTTATCATAGTTCAGGATTTAAATGTAATAACTACTAGTTAGGCTAGAATTTTTTTGTAGAACTGCAAAGGTTAGAACTTTTTATTTTAAAAAAAACATGAATAAATTCTCTTTTTTTGTTGATTAAAGCTAGTGTCTCACTGAATACCTATCCTACTTTTCAGGACAAGAACGGCTGTACCAAACTGATTTTTTTATTTACCAACAATACATTCTTTCAGTATTTTTCCATTTTTTTAGCTGAAGTTAGATCCTTTCTATTTTAAAATGGATGGTGCCCAAAATTTGTACAGCTAAAGCTTTTTAAAAATAGAAAATAATTCCAAAAAGACGTAAGAAAATTATCTCTTACCCATATCTCTCTACCAAGGAAAACTGAGCTAGTGTGTGTTTAATTTCTTTAGTTCTTTTAAAATCAGGGTTCACTCAATTCAGTATCAGAAATTAAAGCGGGCAAGTTCCAATGTTACAATATATATATATATATATATATATATATATATATATATATATATATATATATATATATATATATATATATATATATATTCAGTAGAATCTCGATTATCCGAAATAATATGGACCAAAGTGATTTAAGATAATCGAAATTTCGGTTAATCCGAATTTTATTATAAACTAGAAGTTTAGAATGAATACAACATTGCAGATTGACTTAAAAGCATTTATACGATATGCTATTACGTACATAGGTATTTATTAAAACAAAGAATGGATCAATTAGTTTACTTATTTTATGTATATGCACGGAAAATCGAAAATAAAAGTTTCCTTCTTAACGTTTAATGTCTTAAAAATGAGGTAATTTTTAACTGCACTCGTTTTGCATTAGTTCTGTTTTTGGCTGCAATGTCTCTCCAACATTTGATGAGCAAGACGTCCGCGACGGTTGCATTTTCTTGTTGTTCTACATAAGTTAACGCTTTTTTTAGGGTCTCTAGTCCTTCTGAATGTAGTATTTTTACTGGAATATTGCCAGTGGCTTCTACTTCATTATCATCATCGTCATCACTGTCTCTCCTCTTGTGGAATCAATTTTGACCAAGATTTTTCCAGAGTACTACTCTTTACTTGATTCCATGCTGAAGCTATCCAATATATAACATTTTTCAAATTTATCTTTTTAAGACAATCAGTAAGATTGCCACCTTCATCTACTTCTTCTAAAATATGCTTCAATAACAAACGCCTGTAATTGCGTTTTAAATTTTCCGGTACACCTTGATCAATAGGCTGAATGAGAGAAGTTACAGCAAGAGGCAAAAACATTGCTTTTATTTCTCCACTTTCAAGTTGCTCCGTCTGGGTGAGTGGGGGCGTTATCTAGTAACAGAATACATTTTCTAGGATATCCATGTTCTTTTAAAAAAAAAATTCCACTTTGGGAACAAAATCTTCAAAAAACCAATGTTTAAATAGAATCACGTTTATCCAGGCATTGTTTTGATTATTATACAAAACAGGAAAAGCATTGCGACGAATATTCTTAAAGGTTCGTGGATTTGCTGACTTACTAGTACATAATAATGAGAGTTTGTGTCTTCCAGAAGCATTACTGCATGCAAGAACAGTAATACGTTCTTTGCTACGTTTGTAACCAGGTGCTTCAGCTTCCGTTTTTGAAGCTAAGGTATTTGACGGCAACGTTTTGTGGTTCAAGCCTGTTTCATCACAATTATAGATTTGGTCTGGTTCTTTCCTAAGTTGCTCAAGTTTCTCTGCAAATTTTTTTGCAACAGATACATCAGCCGACAATCTTTCTTCACAAACTTTCAGTTGACGTACACCATGTCTTTTTTTCCACCTGTATAGCCATTCGTCACTTGCAGAAAAATTTACAGGCGCTTCAATAACTGGCAACCCTTCGCTTAAACTCACTGCCTTATGTTTTAAAATTGTTCCTGAAATTGGTATTCCACGTTCTCGATTATGTGTAAACCATAAAAATAAAGAATCATCCACTTTTTGGCACTTACCGCTTTTCATACTTTTTCGTGCCTGTGTGGACGATGACAAAACACTACACCATTTTTCAAGTTTTTCGCGATTTTTTTTCCACTCTGAAACAGTACTCACGGCTACACCCAAATCCTTCGCTATATTTTTAAGAAGTACACCATTATCTAAACGTTGAATTGCTTCAAGTTTCTCTTTTAAGGTAATAACAACACGTTTACGCTTATTATTATGACGCTCCATTTTGTAAAATATCTATTAAAACGAAACTATTACCTCTGCGATAATAATAGGCGTAATGAGTAACTTATAACACTCGTCGACTAACCAAAACATAGACAGCGGTAAAATTCTAGACGTCGGGGAGTCCCCGACACGTTAAGGAAACCACTCATCGTCTGTTTCGAATAATGGGGATTTTTTCGTTTAATGGGAATACAATTTGCTTTTTAACAGTTTGTTTCGGATAAGCCGAATTTCAGATAATCGCGATTCGGATAATCGGGATTGTACTGTATATATATATATATATATATATATATATATATATATATATATATATATATATAACTGTATATATATATATATATATATATATATATATATATATACTGTATATATATATATATATATATATATATATATATATATATATAAACTTGATTGGTTTTTCTTGGGTACTTAGGTTCTTTGTGTCACACAAATAGTTGCCTTTCAGGGTATATACACAATGAATATTAAAAAATAAAGAATTTTTGAAAATGCCTAAAAAAAAATAAGGCGAAACGTCAAATAAACTAGTTTGTGTTTTCCAAAAGAACCTAAGTACCCAAGAAAAACCAATCAAGTTTATGTAAACAAAAGGTTCAACAAAAAAATTATTATATATATATATATATATATATATATATATATATATATATATATATATATATATATATATATATATATATATTTATATATATGTACATATATGAAAAAATGAAAATTAATTTAAATTAGTTTAGAACCCCATGACATGCATGCATCAACTTGAGTTTTATAAAAAATTGTGTGTACATTGGTTTTCAGTGTCGTTAGTTTTCTCTTTTTATAATTACAAAAATATCAGTCAATAAATCATTTATATTCTGAAATGTCGGCAAATTTCTTTGCTCGACTAAAAATATCTTCGAAACAACAAATATGGCGTATTAATTTATAAAAGCGTTTAAAAAGAAACTGTGGAATTCTTATAGTGAGGCATTCTACGCTTGTAATAATAATTATTTGCTGGAAGTTCAAAGGATAGAGACAATCGACCTGTCACATTGTTTAACAATATAATCTTCCATTATGTTACGTGAACGACCTATGATAAACTGACAAGTACGTACGTACGTAAGTATATATATATATATATATATATATATATATATATATATATATATATATATATATATATATATATATATATATATATATATATATTTAATATTTTTTGTTGTGAATTTCTCTACCGTACTTTAATATGGAATAGGGATTTATATCAGGTTTTGCGGTTTGTAGACAATTAACACTGAATTGATATTAATTCAATATTTCGTCATTATAATATGACTTCATTGGGAAAAAACTAAAATAAAATACAAAACAATGGGTCAGACAAATGGTGAACTATAATTGATACTTGGGAAGAACTTACCAACTAAGAGTATGCTGTATATGCAAAGTGACAAAAATTATTAGCAACACTTAACTAACTAGATACATCAATGTAAATAAAACAATGCAACAGGGACACTACACGGTTCATATTTATCAACTAACTGAAAGGTTGTGCTGGTACAAATTAAATATTAAAAGTATCCATCAAAACATCTGCAATGGTTCACAACCCGTCAGTAGTGGTAAAATTTCTTTTAATCAAATTTTAAAACGTTACAATAGATGATGCTCAATTTATTCGTGTCCGATTTATAATTTACACAGTTTTTTGCCTATTTATTGGCATATCAAGGAACAACCGAATCTTATAATTCTTTTCTTTTTCCAATATTTCTCCATTTGGAAGATCAAATCGATGTCCCGTTTTTAGGTGGTGGTCTACAACGGCACATGATCTTTTGCTTATTCGACAATGAGTCTTATGTTGTGTGATTCTCTGTTTAAGCCATTGTGAGGTTTGTCAAACGTAGCAAGAGTCACAACCCAAACATGACAATTTGTAAATCACGTCGGTGTTATACAGTAATGATGGCTTTTGTCTGAGTTGGGTGAACAAGGTGTAGTTGCTCAGACTATTATATTAGAGATTACAGACTTTGTTAATCCACGTACAAACGGTAGTTTCTTGTGTTTTACTTCATTGTAAGTCTCTTCTGTGGGGCCATCATAATTATTAGAATCATAAATTAGTCTCCTCAGGATGTGTTTGGGGTACCCATTGTTACAGAACATTCTGAATAATATATTTAAATTAGTTTGTAAGAAACTTTCATGGCTGATGTGTGTTATTGTTTTTCAAAGTTATTACACTGTTATTTCTGCTTAGTTGGGTGATTAGAATAATAATTTATAAATCTGCCGGATGCGGTTGGTTCCTGGCACCAGTTTAAAATAATTACATTGTCCTCAGTTCTAATGACCTTTGTGTCAAGAAAGGGTACACTTCTATCATTTTCTAGTTTCATGGTGAATTGTAAGTGTTTATTAAAGGTATTAAAGGTGTATAAGGTTACACACACATATTTGAAAATAAAAGGGGTATTAAAAGGTAGTTTTGGTAATATAACAGCAACGAGTTGGTCCAACACTATAGTGGCCAGAATAGCACTAATGGGGGATCCCATTGGGGTACCGAATATTTGTGTGTAGAATTTCTCATTAAAACTGAAATATAAATTTAGTAAGTCTTAAAAAGTTATTTTTTGATAAAGACGTGTGTGTTTCAATGGAGGCCCATTTGTTTTCTAAGATCTCCAATACTAATTCAACCGGTATGTTCGTAAACAGGGAGACCACATCCAAAAAAATCAACTTTTTATTAACTTTAAACCTTTTATTTATTTATTTAACAAATTATTTTGTGTATATATATATATATATATATATATATATATATATATATATATATATATATATATATATATATATATATATATATATATACCAGGTGTACAAGTATGAAACGCGGATTTTTTTTCTAAAAAAAACATGTTAAATTCGGAAGAATGATAAAAAGTGACATTTTTTCACATCTTCGTACGAACCAAAGCGCTGCTCAGCAAGTGCGTAACCCATCGATGCAAACAAGTGGTAATCGGAAGAAGCCAAGTCTGGTGAGTAAGCCGCATGGGGTAGAACTTCCCAGCTGAGTGCTTCCAACGTGTCGCGAACTGGTTTTGCCGTATGTGATGGAGCATTGTCATGAAGAAAAATGACATTGTGTTGCCTCTTTCGATATTCTAGCCTTTTTTCAAGCAGCGAACGGTTGAAATCGGTCAATTGTTATTGGTAACGTTTAGTATTAACCGTTTCCCCAGGTTTTAACAGCTCATAATAGACCACGCCCCTCTGGTTCCACCAAACACGTAGCGTCTTTCTGCCTAAGCGATTCGGTCTTGCGGTCGATGTGGATGGTGCGCCTGGGTCTACCCATAATTTTTTGCGCTGGAGATTCTCAAAATAAATCCACTTTTCATCCCCTGTAAATCCCCTGTAACTATACGATGCGAAAACGACTTCCTTTTGTACCGAGCGAGCAAAATATCACACGTGTTTTTGCGCTTTTCCTATCCATTTGCCTGTCGTTCAATTCATGTGGTACCCATCTACCGGTGTTCTGAATCTTTCCCATGTCTCGTAGAAACCATCGTTCACACATATCTTGCGATGGAGCATGTTCACCATAAGCTTCTCGAAGTAATCGGTATGATTCAACAGCGGTTTTCTTCAAATGAAAACAAAAAATTAATGCTGTCCGCGAATGCTCTTTGTTCGGTATAAATTTCAACATATTGAACACAACACTATGTACACACTTTTCCAATTTATCACTCGTGCGCGTCTGACACTTGTTGATGACACAACGAAATGGCGCAGTGTCAAATCTTTATAGCACAAACTGCATTGGGGCACCATCTGTTGTCTGAAATCAGCATTTCATACTTGTACACCTTATATATATATATATATATATATATATATATATATATAATATATATAAATATAATCTATAATATATATAAAATGCAACGTCTCTCTGTCTGTCTGTCTGTCCGTTAATGCACTTATCACTGCAGAACCACTTATCCGATTACTTTTTTTTTAAAAACATACATATGTTCTCTGGCCAGGTTACAGGCTATATTTTATTACGATAGGTAGCATAAGGAATGAGCAGTGACGATAATAGTGAATGAAGTCGGAAAAAGGGTTGCCGCTAGCGCTTTCCCTTGCAATACACAGCCTAAACCATTAAATATGGAACAATATTATGTAGCAGAGAATATCTATAATGTATAATCTATAATATATATAAAATGCAATGTCTCTCTGTCTGTCTGTCTGTCCATTAGTGCGTTTATCAGGCGAGAACCACTTATTCGATTTACCTGTCTTTTTTTTAAATTCATACATATATTCTTTGGCCAGGTTATAAAGTAATCTATATCTATAATATATATAAAATGCAACGTCTCTTTCTTTCTGTCTGTCTGTGCGTTAGTGCGCTTATCCCTCGAGAACCACTTATCCGATTTACGTGATTTTTTAAATTCATACATATGTTCTCTAACCTGGTTATAGATATATATTTTATTACATCTATAATATATATATATATATATATATATATATATATATATATATATATATAAAATGCAATGTATCTCTGTCTGTCTGTCTGTCCGTTAGTGCGCTTATCACTGGAGGACCACTTATCCGATTTACGTACTTTTTTTTAAAAACATACATATGTTCTCTGGCCAGGTTAAAGGCTGTATTTTATTACGATAGGTAGCATAAGAAATGAGCAGTGACGATAATAGTGAATGAAGTCGGAAAAAAGTTTGCCGCTAGCGCGTTCTCTTGCAATACACAGCCTAAACCATTAAATATGGAACAATATTATGTGGCAGGGAATATCTATAATCTATAATATATATAAAATGCAATGTCTCTCTGTCTGTCTGTCTGTCCATTTGTCTGTTTATCACGCGAGAACCACTTATCCGATTTATGTGTCTTTTTTTAAATTCATACATATATTCTTTGACCAGGTTATATAATATTAACAATCTATATCTATAATATATATAAAATGGAACGTCTCTCTGTCTGTCTGTCTGTCCGTTAGTGCGCTTATCACTGGAGAACTACTTATCAGATTTACGTGTTTTTTTTTGAACATATATATGTTCTCTGGCCAGGTTATAGGGTATATTTTATTACGTTAGGTAACATGATGAATAAGCAGTGACGATAATAGTGAATCAAATTGGAAAAAAGTTTACCGCTAGCGCGTTCTCTTGCAATACACTGCCTAAACCATTAAATATGAAACAATATCATGTTGCAAAGAATATAATATATATAAAATACAACGTCTCTCTGTCTGTCCGTTAGTACGCTTATCACTTGAGAACCGCTTATCCGATTTACGTGTTTTTATAAAATTTATACATATGTTCTATATAATTCGATATAAGCCTAGATAATGGGAGATAAGGTGAGATAATGGGAAATAAGTATAAATAATGGGAGATAAGGAGAAATAATGGTAAGTAAGCAGAGATAATGGGAGTTATGGTAAGACAGTGGGAGATAAGGAGAAATATTGGGAGATAAGGAGAAATATTGCGAGATAAGTCGAGATAAGCCTAGATAATGGGAGATAAGGTGAGATAATGGGAGATAAGAAAAAATAATGGGAGATAAGGAGAAATAATGGGAGATGAGCAGAGATAAGCCTAAATAATGAAAATTATGTAGAGATAATGGGAGATAAGAAGAAATAATGGAAGATAAGGGGAAATAATGGCAGATATTTTACTACGTTAGGTAATATAGGGAATAACCAGTGACGATAGTAGTGAATCAAGTCCACGCGAGCGGAGCCGCTGGCACGGCTAATATATATATATATATATATATATATATATATATATATATATATATATATATATATATATATATATATACATATATATATATAAATATAAATTTAAGCATCGACTCCCGGAAACTTCGCCTTCTGTATCCGAATGTATCGGTCCCATCATTTTTTTTTCCATTGATCTAACTTTTCCTGGAAGGTCGGAGCTGTTACTTGCTCCAGTATCGTCTACGATTTACGTTCTATCTCCTCTACCGCGGGAATCCTTTAACTTTATCTTCATATCCTTGCAAAGGCGTGTTATAACGTTGCAATAGATTGCCGAACTCACTATTTGCCTCTGAAGGACAAATTCTGAATGGACGTTGAAAGGCTAGTTCCTTTAGTTTAGTGCAAACATCAATGAGTTGCTGCTTTTGATTACTTGTCAACAATCGCAAAACAACTTTGACGCGACTCGATGCACGTCCAATATTTCCATTGGCTCACATGTTCCATAACTAATAGAAAGTTTTTCAGAGAGCTCGAAATTGTCCGACCGTGGTCGTCACTAATGATTCGTTGAACTTTGGCGATGATTGTGTGTGATTGCAGTTGCATATTTTCCGGAACGTTCATTGTGTTCTATCGACGTTTGGCCGGCTTTAAATAGCGAAAATGAGTCGAAAATTTGCCTGCGGCTCTGGGCTTCGTCCCTAAATGCTTTCCAAATCATTTTGAACGTTTCACGATTACTTTTCCCGAGTTTAAAACAAAATTTTATTTATAACATTATTTATAAAGCCCTCATATTTTCCAAATTGAACTATGGCGATATAATGTATGACACGGCTTCTAAAACAGCTAAAAAAAAACTGGATATTATCCAGAACCAAGCATTAAGATCGATAACAGGCGCCTATAGAACCTCTCCGATCCCTAGTCTACATACAACCTCCTCCATGCCCCCTCTCTCCATCATCAGACAATTATCTTTAGTAAAATACTTCACTAAGGCATTATATTGCCCACACGTGAATTCATTTCTACACCTGAGGAAGACACTCTCATCACTCCCTTTTCCTTCTAACTCATTCAAATCCAGAGTTAGAACGGTCTTTAGATCTCTTTCTCTTTCCCTCCCTTCCTAATCATACGACTATCCTCTAAATACAATTTTTCCGCCTTGGACAATTCCTCTTCCTTTCATTGATTTTTCATTACTTGAATATTCCAAATCAAACAATAATTCTACATACATTAAATCAAAATTTTATTCTTTATTAGATCAAAAGTACAGAAAACACTACATTTATTTCACAGATGGATCAAAGACTGAGCAAGGAGTGGGCTCAGCATATTATTCTTTAATTTACCCCAGAAAGTTCAAACTCCCATCCCACATTTCAATTTATGCAGCAGCTATCAAAGAATGTCTAAGACATATAGTTCAAAATAGTAAGCAGGATATATACCTAATAGCCTCTGATTCATATAGTTCTCTCCAAGCCATAAACTTGGGGAAAACTTAACAGGCATACATCAGACATATCATGGATCTCCTTTACATGTCCAAATTAAAAAACAGGAAGATATCATTCCTATGGATTCCGAGCCACGTAGGCATTTTGCGAAATGAAAAAGCTGATCGCCTAGCAAAATTAGCTATATCAGAAGGAATTAGTATAATTAATGAAAATCACCCCAGTGAATTTCACAGATTCCTGAAATCAAAACATAAAGAACTCTTTCAAATACAATGAGATTTATTGGAACAACCAAATAAACTTTGGGATATCAAACCTCTGGTATATCCTCCATTACAGTTAAACTGTCTCTCCAGAAGAGAAAATTGTATTTGGAGGAGATTGTCTATAGGTCAAACGCAATTCTCACATAGTCATTTACTCAAAAAAGAGCTCCCTCCCATATGTCTAAAATGTAATAGTCCCCTCACGGTAAAACATCTCTTTGAAGACCAAATACACCTTTCTGATAGAAACAGACATAATATCTTAACGAACAGTCTCTCTCAACTATTATCTGCTGATCAAATTTCAAAAAAACGTAACTAAAATAGTAAACTATCTTAGAGATTTTCAACTCCTAAACAACATTTAGTAATTGAAGAGAAAAGTTTTAACACCAAACAATGCTATATGACCCTGGTAGTCGATGCGCCAAAAACTTCAAATCAATCAATCAATCAAACACACACGCGCTACTCTTCTCGTATTCGTTGAAACTGATTTACCCAGTACTTTCCGTGCAAACATGTAGTTCTCAAATAAGTACTAAATTTGAGATTCTCAAGTAAAGAGAAAGTAAATTTCCATAATATGAATAAAATTATAAAACATATTTCCTTGAAACAATAACGCTCAAAAATATAAGTTTCATCCCTATTTCAAATATTATACTATCTTTTCGCTCGAGTATTATGATGCCAATACACCGACAGACTAACAGACTGACAGTTGAATTGACAAATCGATGGGAATGAGAATCTATATTTTTCGCGGTCTAAGAACACTAAAACCTTAAGAAAAACAAAAATTGCAGGGGATAATACTTTCCCTTTAGCAAGGGGCATAAAAACAATAATTTACCTACTGTGCCAAAGGTAAGTTCCGGCCAATTTAGCTGATTGTATTTCCAAAAAT
Organism: Pachyrhynchus sulphureomaculatus; assembly: GCA_019049505.1. Classification (NCBI taxonomy): domain Eukaryota; kingdom Metazoa; phylum Arthropoda; class Insecta; order Coleoptera; family Curculionidae; genus Pachyrhynchus; species Pachyrhynchus sulphureomaculatus. The sequence goes on from CM032449.1 coordinate 213,970,794, forward strand.
TTGTCATATAATCAACTTAATATTTTTTAGATTACTCTGTAACCTGATCGCAATACCTTCCACACACTATTTCTGATAAAATTGCGAATAATGAAAAAGTAAGAACACTGAAACAGAAGTATATTATGCCATAGTTCTCAAAAACTGTGCGAGGGAACTAACACCAGTTTTCTGTAGACCTTTCAACTTATCCTACAGAAAGGGAATATTTCCTTCCTGCTGGAAATGTACTACAGTTCAGCCGATAACTAAAAAAGGCAAGACCTTGCCAAATAACTACCAACCAATCGCACTGCTTTCAATAATATCAAAAGTCATGGAAAAGGTTATCAATCAGCATCTTCTAAAATATCTTGCAGGATCCAACATTATTAGCTATCACCAATATGGCTTTCATAAAAATAGATCAACAGGAGATCTTCTGACTTATGTAACACACGTTTGGAACAACGCAATTGAACACTTTGGAGAATCTCGAGCGGTTGCTCTCGACATCTCCAAGGCATTCGACCGTGTTTGGCACGATGGGCTGTTGGCTAAGCTACGTTCTTGTGGTATGTCTGAAAGGTTCTGTTTGTGGCTCTCATGTTTCCTCAAAGAGCGTTCTTTACGGGTGGCAGTCGACGGATTTCTTTCTACACCTTCACTATCAACGCCGGTGTACCTCAAGGCTCCATACTGTCTCCTACTCTCTTTCTCATTTACATTAATGATATGCTGGAAAAGATCTACAGCTTTATAGATGACAGTATGCTTATCTCTTCATTCACTTTGAACGCTCGGACATCGGCTACTCAGACCAATATCCGCAGACAGCAGAAAGTCATTCAACTTAACAAAGACCTGGATGAAATTCTATCTTGGGGTGTCAGTAACCAAGTGGAATTTAACGCTACAAAAATCCAGGCGGCTGTTTTTTCTAAAAAAAGGTAACGTTGCTGAATCCGACAGTTGACAGGAGTACAAAATGTCAGACTAACGCACCTTCAAATAAAGGAAAACGAGAATAACTATTTTGCATGCCGGATCTGAAAAGGGCTGGGTTTCAAATTGTCTACTATCACGAAGACACGATCGCAGAACTTTTTGAAAGTTGGTTTCAAAATTCCCTTTTGCCAAATATTCCCGAACAGAGTGTTGGCCAATGCAAGTTACCATAGTCGCCCACTAAATAAGGTTACTAATGCAGCCAACACCAAACCAGAAATACAGGAATATATGTTAGAAAATGACATTTATTTTGACTTTAGTTATAAAAAAGGGATCTTTTGGAAGTTTTGAAAGACTATAAATTGAAAAAAAAATATGTTTGTGAGAGTATGGCTGAAAAAATGGGACACACTGTTTTGCGGCGTCCTCCGTATTATTGTGTGTTTACCATAATCCAACTGAACATATTTGGCATCAAGTTAAATCAAAAATAAGGGTACAAAATGTTTCTCCTACTTTAAGCGTGTCAGTGTTTAAATTAATAAAAAAAAAGTTATAAATTGTGAAAGCTGGAAGAATTCCATTCAGCACGTTGTTAAAGTTGAACATTCATATATTTATGTAAATAATATAAAACCACTGATAATTACGTCAATATTTATACATTATATATGTCCCCTCTTGTAAACCCCATTCATTCAAATGGTAAATTTGTATGTCTTATCCATTCGTTTTTACATGCATCTATAAATAAACATCTCCAAAAACACTTATAATTTTATTTATTTGCATTAATGAATAAAATTCTTAAGTCCATCTCTGAAACCTATCATAAACAAAAGATCAGAATTTTTATATTGCTCACTTCAAACGGCAAAAATCAGGTTCTTATATTTTGGGACAGGCTATATAAACGTTCAGTTAAACAAAACTGGTATCTCGCAAAAATAGGCAATAAAACTTCAGATAAATCAGATAAAATAAAACATAAATTTATTTACACTTATTAACTAAACCTGTAAACTAATGTAGTGCTTAAAAATTAAAATATGAAGGCTATTATTGATTAAGAATTAAGAGATATTATATGTATAATCAAACTACTATCTAAAAAGGCAATTCTGATTTTGATACTATAAAAAACGCTTAAATTTGCTTAGTAAACGTTATTCCTCATATGAATGTTCTAGAATATTGTCTTTTATTGGCCAACATATGGCCTTAGTATAAGGAAATCATACGATCTGTACCAAGACCAAAATGTGATCAGATAATTTAAGAACATCCAAGTCATTGTTTTATAAATTAAAGTTTTCGGATACAAAGAATGTTACTGTCTTAGGAAGTTTCTTCTTTCGGCATTGGTGGAACAGATCTTCTTAACTAAATGTCTCTACTGCATTAGATTATTCCCCAGCTATTTATAAATGTGCAGCTCTGGAGCGTAGGTTGTTGGAATAAAGTTTGATACTTGGTGGTAGACTTCAAGAAAACAGGCGATGGAACAATTTTGGCAAAAAGAAGAAGACTACTACAAATACTGTACAATAAAAATTTAGCAGAAGAAAAAAAAAATCCATCAACTCTGCGTCGTGTGTTCAAAAGTAATTGGAAAGAATGCGGTACTGAAAATACCATCGTACCGTTTTCCAACGGTGAGTTTTCCACCCAAAACTACAAAAACAATTTTGATTTTTAGAGTTTTTCGTACAAAAAAAAACAAAAAAAAAACAGGTGGGCGGAGTAAAGATAAAACATCCATTACTAAATGGGGTTTTATTGAAAACTAATTCGCGAAGTAATTGGTCTAATATGTTTACGAAAGTATGTCTTATAGTATCATTGAAAACGGAGCAGAAGTAAAGAACCAGACCAGCTAAAATATTGATATCTAAATGGATCTAATCTTGTAGTGAACTAGGAAAGGGAAATACTACACCTTATTATGAAATATAATAAATACAAGGAAACTCTAAAGAAAAATATATTCGATAATAAAACCTGTACTGTTGTGGGAAAAATCCTATAGCGTTAAGCGAAAGCAAGTTGTAAAAAATAAACGCAACAATATAATATCTGTAATCTATCACGATCTCATCTATAATATATATAAAATGCAACGTCTATCTGTCTGTCTGTCTGTCTGCCGGACTGTCCATTAGTACGCTTATCACTGAAGAACCCCTTATCCGATTTACGTGTTTTTTTTTAAAACATACATATGTTTTCTGACCAGGTTATCTATAATCTTCTATAATATATAAAATGCAAAGTCTCTCTGTCTGTCTGTCCGTTAGTACGCTTATCACTGGAGAACTACTTATCCGATTTAGGTTTTTTTTTTTAAAACATATATATGTTCGCTGGCCAGGTTATCTATAATATATATAAAATGCAACGTCTTTCTGTCTGTCTGTCTGTTAGTGCGCTTATCACTGGAGAACCACTTATCCGATTTACGTGTTTTTTTTTAACATACATATGTTCTCTGGCCAGTTATAAGATATATTTTATTACGTTAGGTAACATAAAGAATAAGCAGTGACAATAATGGTGAGTCAAGTCGGAAAAAAAAAAAGTTTGCCGCTAGCGCGTTCTCTTGCAATACACTGCCTAAACCATTAAATATGGAACAATATCATGTAGCAAAGAATACCTATATTATATATAAAACGCAACGTCTCTCTGTCTATCCGTTAGTGCGCTTATCACTCGAGAACCACCTATTCGATTTACGTGTTTTTTTTTTAAATCATACATTTGTTCTCTGGCCAGGTTATCTATAACCTTTTATAATATATATAAATGCTACGTCTCTCTGTCTATGTCTCTGTTTGTCTGTTTGTCTGTCTCTCTGTCTGTCCATTAGTGCGCTTATCACTGGAGAACTACTTATCCGATTTAGGTTTTTTTTTTTTTAAACATACATATGTTCGCTGGCCAGGTTATCTATAATATATATAAAATGCCACGTCTCTCTGTCTGTCTGTCTGTTAGTGCGCTTATCACTGGAGAACCACTTATCCGATTTACGTGTTTTTTTTTTAACATACATATGTTCTCTGGCCAGGTTATAAGATATATTTTATTACGTTAGGTACCATAAGGAATAAGCAGTGACAATAATAGTGAGTCAAGTCGAAAAAAAGTTTGCCGCTAGCGCGTTCTCTTGCAATACACTGCCTAAACCATTAAATATGGAACAACATCATCTAGCAAAGAATACCTATATTATATATAAAACGCAACGTCTCTCTGTCTGTCTGTCTATCCGTTAGTGCGCCTATCACTCGAGAACCACTTATCCGATTTACGTGTTTTTTTTTAAATCATACATTTGTTCTCTGGCCAGGTTATCTATAATCTTTTATAATATATATAAAATGCAACGTCTCTCTGTCTATGTGTCTGTTTGTTTGTCTGTCTCTTTGTCTGTCCATTAGTGCGCTAATCACTGGAGAACCACTTATCCGATTTACGTGTTTTTTTTTTTAATTCATGCATATGTTCTCTGACCAGACTATATAATAATAATAATCTATATAATATATATAAAGCGCAACGTCTCTCTGCTTGTCTGTCTGTCCGTTAGTGTACTTATCATTCGAGAAACACTTATCCGATTGACGTATATTTTTTTAATTCTTAACTTAATATTTGTCAAAAAAAATCTATAATATATATAAAACGCAACGTTTCTCTGTCTGTCTATCTGTCCATTAGTGCGCTTAGTACTCAAGAACCTCTCATCCGATTTACGTGTTTTTTTTTAAAACATATATATATATATATATATATATATATATATATATATATATATATATATATATATATATATATATATATTCTCTGGCCAGGTTATAGGGTACATTTTATTACGTTAGGTAACATAAGGAATAAGCAGTGACGATAATAGTGAATCAAGTCCACGTGAGCGGAGCCACGGGCACTCTAGTATGTCATACGTCTTACGACCATCTCTTTTACATGTGTCACTATCAAAATAGCGCAATGTTTCGAGAAGTTATGGTATATGTAAGGTAAAGTTATTTTTATCTTACAATTTTTACTTAACAACTTATCCTAAATGAGCGTACGATAAATATAACAATCAAGTTTTATCTACGAAACGTTTATTTTTTCCACAAAATACTTCAAACACTATTATTCCACTTGCATGAACCAATCCATGGTCCGTCAATAACAATAATTTAACATAGTCTTATGCACAAATTGGCAAAACCTAAACGTCTTTAATTCAGAAAATTAGATGAAATTTAAATGAGCAGATCACGATCTTTACTGGCTTAAAATTATGTTTAGTTGGGCGAGAAACTGCGCTAAACTATTTTAATATAAAATTAACAGTTTTTGCACAACCCCTTAATAATATTCAATTTTTAGTGTTCCGTACGGAACACTTATAAGATGACTTCGGTGTCTGTCCGAACACGTCTGTCACACCCGATTTTCTTCGAAACTATTTGTCATAAAATCCCCTTTTTAGTGTTCCGTACGGAACACTTATAAGATCACTTCGGCGTCTGTCTGTCCGTCTGTCGCACCCGATTTTCTCCGCAACTATTTGTCACAGAAAGTTGAAATTTGGTAATAATATAGGAATTGATGGCCTCATCAGAGCCATGTAGTTTTGAAAGTTAAATTTTGACCTAAGGGGTTAGTTTTGGAGGGTGAAATCGGAAGGGAAAAAAATTTTTTTTACTAGGTAATCGAGTGTGGTGTCAAATGAAAGCTTGTGAAAACACGAGAAAAAAAAAATTTATATATAATGTAATACTTGCGTGCACTTTTCTTTGAATTATTTTTAAAAAATCGCGAAAAATCGCTGTCCACCCGCCTTATCTCGAAAAGTACTTATCAAAAAATTTTGAAAAAATTCTGGAATATTCTCCAAGGGGTGTAGATTGAACGAAAATTATCACGAGTGATAATTGTCGTGCAAATAAAGTGACCTTTAATAGTTTTAATGGTATATAAAAAAAAAACCAAAAATTTCAAGGTCATCAATTTTCAGTAAAGATTGTAAACAAACTTTGTTGAAAACTCATTTGGGGTGTGTTTTGTGAAGTCACTGATCATTTTATCCTTCCGTTACAAAAACTTTTATTTCAAAAGCAATCAACGTACGGAACACTAATTGTACAAGTTCAACTTGCACTTGACCGGTTTTGTCTATTGGCATTCTTGCAGTAGGGGGGTTTTACAGCTTCCTAAATGATGTATAATTTTATTATTTATTTGGAACTAATTAATTCACTATACTGGCTGTTCACTGAGCTCTATTTTTGATAGTGTCACTGTATCCTTCTGAGCCCATCTCGTACCTCAATTTGGTAAGCAGCGTTACTATATTTATTGATTATTCTTGAAAAGGTTAATGTGGAGACCAAAACCTTTAGGTTCCTTTCCTTTTTCAACTACTATACGTGTATTAAATTTGTAATCGATATATAGTTTTATTCAAAATTATAGTGCTAGAGAGACCGACGAAAATGGTGACGGTGGTTTAATATTGCACTGACCTAGCCGTTACTTGATGGAGATCCTTAATAACTAGGAATAAAAATTTAAACAACTGTTTAAGATCATCACTTATGTTTATTATATTATTGGTGACAATTATTTCAACACACTGTGCCTTCTTCTAGAGCAAGATGTAAATTTAGTTAGTCTTTTCTTATAGCGACTGCATCATTTAAGCTGTGACGTTAAAATTGCATATGATTTGATTAGTTATTTATTGTTAATTAAATAAGGCATATTTAAGACAAAAAGTAATTCATACTTTTTTAGAAGACTCTTTACTAATTTAATTTCAATAAGTTGTTTTTTTCAAATAAATAAAGAGGCACTGAGACCAGTTAGTCTTTTCTTATAGCGACTGCACCATTTAAGCTGTGAGTCACTGTATATATATATATATATATATATATATATATATATATATATATATATATATATATATATATATATATATATATATATATATATATCTCCTCAGCCTATGGTCATCCACTCCTGAATGAAGGCCTCTTCCAATCTTTTCCACGTCGTTCTGTTTAGGGCTGTTTGGATCCAATTTCCCCCCGCAATTTTCTGGATGTCATCGCGCCACCTTTCTGGAGGTCTTCCAACACTCCTTTTGGTTTGTCTTGGACGCCAGTTTATCATTTTGCTGGTCCATCTTTCTGAGCTTTGACGAGCTATATGGCCAGCCCATTGCCATTTGAGTTGAGCTACTCTTCTGAGGACATCTGTCACACACGTTCTTCTTCTAATTTCCTCGTTCTGTATCCTGTCTCTCAGGCTAATTCCGAGCATAGATCTCTCCATTGCTCGTTGTGTCACTTGAAGCTTCTCAGCGGTTTTTCGGGTGAGTGCCATCGTCTCGAGACCATACGTAAGGACCGGCAGAATACATGAGTCGTATGTTTTACGTTTAAGATTTATTGGGATTTCTCTAGATTTAAGTATATACCCCAACTTGCCGAACGCAGCCCAACCTTGTCCTATTCTTCTAGTTATTTCAGAGCTTTGATTTTCTTTACCAAGTTGTATTTTGTGTCCCAAGTAAATATATTCTGATACGTTTTCCAGTGTTTGGTTTCCGATGTTTACCTGAATATTTTTCCACACTCATTATTTTTGTTTTATGTAGATTCATCTCGAGTCCGATGCTTAAGGATGCCTGATGCAATTCTTCCAGCATGCTCTGAATTTCCTCCCTTTTATCGCTTATAATCACTATATCGTCTGCGAATCGTAAATGGTTCAGACGCACACCATCTATATTTATGCCCCTGGATTGCCAATTTAAACTCTTAAAAATGTCCTCTAAGGCTAGTGTGAAGAGTTTAGGGGAGATAGTATCGCCCTGACGTATGCCTCTGTTTACCAATATCTTATCTGTCTTTGTATCTTCGTCCAGTGTTATTTGGATGGTCGCGTTTTCGTATATGTGTTTGATGAAATTTGAATACCTGGTGTCTACTCTTGCGTTGTCTAGAGCTCTCAATATTGCCCAAGTTTCGACCGAGTCGAAGGCCTTTTTGTAATCTACAAATGCCAGGTGCAATGGTATGTTATATTCTGTGGTCTTCTCTATGAGAGTGCGTACTGTCTGCAAGTGGTCAATCGTACTAAAACCTTTTCGGAAACCTGCTTGTTCTACTGGTTGATACGAATCTATTTTTTGAGTTAATCTATTTGTTACTATTTTTGTTAGCAACTTGTATAAGTGTGATAGTAGACTAATAGGACGGTAGTTTTCTATGTCATTTCTATCGCCTTTTTTGTATAGCAAAATAACCTCGGCGTTGTTCCATTTTGTTGGAATTCTTTCTTCGGTTATGCCTTTGTTGAGTAGGATTCGTACATTCTCTACTAGATATTCTCCTCCCATTTTTAACAATTCAGTGGTGATTTGATCTTCTCCTGGATATTTCTGAGATTTCATTTGGTTGAGCGCTGTTCTTAATTCATTGGTATCTATTTCAGGAATTTCCTCGGATCCAACATTTTGAATTTTCCGTCTGTTGTACTGATGACCTTGGGACTGGGAACTGTAGAGATGCTTATAGAAGTCCTGAACTATGGCAACAATTTCCGTTCTACTATTAACTACGGTACCACTGTTGTTTTTCAATTTACTTAATTTCGTTCTTCCATTTGATAAGTGAGATTTTACCACTTTCTTATTTTTGTTGTTTTCAATAGTATTCTTTACCAACTTTTTGTTGTATTCTCTTAGATCTTTTCGAATGTTCTTGTCTATTTCTCTATTTGTTGTCTTATAACTCTCAGCTTCCCTATCTGTTTCTCTTCTCATTTTGATCAGATTTTTAGTAGTTTGGCTAAACTTGCCGATGTTCTTTTGTTTAGCACATATTTGTTTTGTTGCTACTTGTATGCTACTTCTTATGGTTTTACTTAGATCTTCCATTTCCATGTCTTTCAATCTGTTTGTCTCTCTTAGTTTTACGTTTAATGTATCCTGAAATTTTTCTTTATTTTTTGATAGAGTTTCCACTGTAGGATATTTTTGTTTCTTTAGTATTAGTTTGTTTCTTTCGAATTTGATGTTTAGGTATATGGTTGCTCTAACCATTCGATGGTCGCTATTTGTATCGAACCGATTTAAAACGGTAACATCCTGACAGATTTCTTTTTTGTTAGTGATTATGTAGTCAATTTCATTCATAATACTGTCATCGGGGCTACTCCAAATCCATCTTTTCAGGTTTTTTGAAGAATGAATTCATACAGTAAAGTTGTTCATTTCTGCAATAGTCGACAAGCTTTTCACCTCTGGCATTTCTATCCCCCACTCTGAATTTGCCGATATTTATGGTATCTTGGTTTGTATTTTTGCCAATTTTGGCATTGAAATCTCCCATAATAATCACATATTTCGCATTTTCATTTGTTTTTGTTGTTGATATATCTTCATATAGCTGTTCTACTGCTTCGTCGTCAGATGTGCATGTTGGAGCATATACCTGTATCACTTGCATGTTATACCTCTTGTTGATTTGTATAGTAACGTAGATGACTCTATCTGATACGGCTGTCATTTTTATAATTTGATGTTTCAATCGTTTATTCACCAATAGGGCGACTCCACCTATGTGGTCATTTGTTTCCGAATTATTCCGGTATAACAGATGGCCTGACTTCAGATATGTAGCTTGTTCCCCTTTAAGTCTTGATTCGCTCAATCCCAAGATGTCCCATTTTATGTGTCGGAGTTCCTCTTCTAATCTCTCCATGTGTTGTTGCGATCTTAATATTCTTATGTTGTAAGTAGCAATCCAGAGTTTGTTATTTTTCCTTTGATAGTTTTGGTTTAGGTTTATCTTCGCCGAATTTTTGCCTCCCCCAGAATCCGCGAGGCTGACTGAAGTTTCAGTGCAAGATTCTGAGCCATTGGCTCTACTTGCCTGGGGTATTTCTGTTTTAGAATTCGACATTTCCATGTTTTGGAAGGTTACATCACTTGAAACGCCACGCTTGCTAGGCGGGTTGGTGAGTTGGATAGGATAAAATAGGAATGGGATAGTGAGGTGATTTGACAGGATTTAAGTTAGGTATGGACATGATTCTCCTCGGATAGGATGTTAGGGAGATCATGAGCTCACGTATAGCAGGTTTGCTAAACCTATAGTAGATCTGTTTCTCATCGGGATCATGAGAAAGTATCCACCCGCTACCATATATATATATATATATATATATATATATATATATATATATATATATATATATATATATATATATATATATATAAATAATACAGTCTGATAAAAAAAAAATTGCAGCCCTTGTACGGTAAAGGAGCGCATTATCAACCATAAAAAGATATTATTTTCCCATAGCGCCTCAAAACAGACGTACAACAGGATTTAACACCTCTTGAGTGTAAGAGGGGAAGAGTGTCCAAGCTCCGTTCACAATTCCTTCCCAAAACAAGATGCTTTCTAATTTCGGCTGGTTGTAGCTTGTGCTTGATGGAAATTCATATAGTAAAAGACTGTTTTTAGTCAATTTCCACTGAAACCAGGAAATTTGAAACAAGCTGATATAAGCTTTCTAGCTTCAAACTACTTCAAGTTACTTCTAAAATGTGCAATAACTACGCAAAATATTTGGTTTTAAACCAGTCGAAATTGACTAAAAATAGTCTTTTATTATATATTTAAGATGCTTTTTCCCTAGAAACGCATAAGTAAATATATGCCGGGTATCTGACACCAAGATAATTCTAGTCAACTAAGAACATGATTTTTTTCAAATTTGGACCATCGTTCCCCATTTTCTAAGCTTATTGTGACCAATGTCGTTGTTTGTGTGACTTAATTTAAGAATTCATAGTAATATAGTGCGATGCAACTTTCTAGCTTTAAATTGGCATAATATTGTTTTCCTGGAGGCATTAATCCCTATAGATGTTATCAACGACGGGTTTCCATCATTAATAACATCTTCTAGAGATTTGTCGGTCTTACGCAGCAATTCTTCCAGGTCGATCCGTAATATCATAAGGCTCCTGAACTCCCGCTACCTATTTCTGCTATTTCACTTTGTGACAGCCCTTGCTACAATGATGTTACTATACGAATTAATATTTTTAGGCATTTTTAATAGCCAAGTATTGAAATTAATTCAAGATAGACGAGTATAAGAGGAGGTCATGTGAGTTAAATAAAACCTATTATATAAATAAAAATCCGACGAATATGAAATACAGTAGAACCTCGATTAACCAAGTCGCGATTATCCGAGCTCCGGATTAACCGAGCCAATCTAAGAACCTGATTATCCGAGGTACGCGCGTCCATGCTGCGTATTAACCGAGCTTCTAAAATATGTATGTACATGTTTCCTTTTAAAATCGTCGGGGCCTTCGGGGAATCTCCCTGGCCCGTGTGAGGGGTTCCCCTATTTATGTTTTTGGACTCTTTCAGCATGGAAATTTGCGTGAATGCAGTGCGTTACAGCGTTTACTACGGAGAAGTACGAGTATACTCACATAATTTATGTGGTTGAAGTTCTGGTAATTAAGTGTAATTAATACCAACTACTTTGTTTGCATTTTTGTTTGTCGTATTATAATGGAGCAAAACAAGCGTAAAAGAATCGTCGTTCCTATTGACGAAAAATTAAAAGCCATCAGAAGAATTGAAGCAGGAGAGACAATTAAAGTTGTTACACAAGATTATGGAGTAGGTGAGGTAACGGTTCGAGATTGGAAAAGAAACCGCACAAAAATAGAAGAGTGGTGTATAAATCAAGCCTCCTCGTCCTCAGAAAGAAAACAATGAAAACCGGCGACTATGAAAAGGTTAACGAAGCTTTATTCATGTGGTTTAACCAACAGAGATCAAAAGGTGTGCCTCCGTCAGGTCCAATTTTACAACAGAAAGCAGTAATGATTAGTAGGCAATTCCCAGAGATAGATCAGTTTACCGCCAGTTCTGGATAGCTTGACCGCTGGAAAAAAAACGGTACGATGTACGACAACTGACTGTATGTGGTGAAAAACTTTCTGCTGATGTGTCATCAATTGAGAAGTTTAAGCAAAACTTTAAAAAGCAAATCGAAGATTGTGGATACACATGTGATCAAATTTACAACTGTGACGAAACTGGTCTGAATTATAAAATGCTTCCATCAGAAACATTGGCATCTCGACAGGAAAAATCAGCTCCTGGGCACAAACGAAATAAGGAAAGATTAACTATAATGGTATGTTCCAATGCATCTGGCAAGCACAAAATCCCACTGATGGTGATTGGCAAGTCTACACGTCCAAGAACTTTAAAAGACATCTCACCCAAAGCCCTACCAGTCTATTATAAAAGTCAGAAGAGCGCATGGATGGATGCGACCTTATTTACTAACTGGTTTGAAGAAAAGTTCGTGCCATCTGTGACTAAATTTTTAAACAGAAACCATCTTCCTATTAAAGCAATTTTGTTAATCGATAATGCTCCCTCTCACCCTGGAGAAGGACTTCATGTGGGCGAAATTGTAAAAAATTTTCCCCCAAATGTAACCAGCATAATGCAACCAATGGATCAAGGCATCCTCGAAAACATTAAAAAAAATTATAGGCGTTTATATCTTGAACATCTGTTAGAATACAAAGAAAAGGGGGATATTATCAATGGGATGAGAAAGGTTACACTGAAAAATGTTATTTACTGGGTAAGTCAAGCTTGGGATTCTGTGCGTACTGCCACTATTCAGAAATCTTGGTCAAAAGTTATTGATTTTGAGGACTATAATGACAGTGAAGATGATACTCCATTAAATGAATTAGCTTTGAAATTGAGAAGCCATGGAGAAATGTCCTGTTCAAATTTTAACAGCGAGATAGAAGAAAAAGAAAAAAGTTTATTTGAATTAATGTAAAAATTAAAAGGTTGCGAAAATGTGACAAGAGAAGATGTTGTTGAATGGCTTACAGCAAATGATTTAGAAGAAGAAATGAGTATTGAAGAAATAACGAATGTCTTTCAGGAAACCCAAAAATCAGATGACGATGACGATGACGAAGCGGCGGTGGATGAACAGTCTCAGATCTCTCAACAAGAAGGTTTTGCTTCTTTGGAAAAAGCTTTGAGGTATATTCAACAACAACCAGCGGCAACCCCAGCAGATTTGCTTCTTCTTAATGGATGGAGAAACATTGCAGCGAGAAAAAGAAGATGCAATATGAACCAGAAGCGCATAGGTACCTATTTCACTGTTTTATAATGTATGTACCTATTTATATGTTATAAACGTTAATACATCGGTTTAAAGTATTGGTGTTTATTTTTTGGATGAATAAAAAACAAATCCGAATTATCCGAGTTTTCAGTTATCCGAGGAGGGTGCCCCCCACGTTACCTCAGATAACCGGAGTTCTACTGTATAATTAAAAAATGCAACATTACTTTGGAACCTCTAACAGTAAAAGGAAAACAAAATTCGTTAAGGGAAAGTTTGATATGACATGGCACACAAAATTTCTATAAAATATCGTAATAATAAATATCGTTACGACACGCTTAACGTACTTTACACAATCACTCTCCGATATTATAATAACGTAAAATCGTTTATGCATGGTCAGTACAATATGGGAATGGTTATTATGTTCGTAATCTGGATAATGCTCACTTTACCATATTTTAAAATAAAATGAAATTATGCATTTAATCAAGTAAATCGGCCACTTAATTAGAATAATATGCAGGCTATAGGTACTTACGTAAGGCTATTATTATTACCAATTTACTTTTGTATCATTTATTTCTATATGGCAGATTTTTTAAAAATTACTCGTATTATTATATTATTTCTACACTTCTTATTATTTTAATCCTTAGTTTGGGTAGATACTCTAGCTTTGGCAACTCTACGCCAAATCTTTTGTTCTTCTTTAGCAAACCCTATCTATATAATTTGTTAACTTTCTCCTCTGTCCAAACTGTACCATGTGCTTCTGGTTAATTGTGTCAGAATGCTCCCGATCTTAACTATAAATAATTATTTATTTTTCAACATTCCTCTTTAATTAATTTATTAGCATTTTAACTGGAATAATTGCCCCTACATATGGAATTCTAGGAGTCTATCTCCAATCGTGAATTTTTAATCTCGAATCATCTCATCTGCTCCTGTATACATAAAAATAATCTTAGGCTTAGGATTTTTTTTCTATTAAGAATAATAATCATAGTTACGTGTCATCTATAATATATATAAAATGCAACGTCTCTCTATCTGTCTGTCTGTCTGTCGGTTAGTGCGCTTATCACTGGAGAATCACTTATCGGATTTACGTTTTTTTTTTTTAAACATACATATGTATAAGTTAGTGCTCTTATCCCTCGAGAACCACTTATCCGATTTACGTAATTTTTTAAATTCATACATATCTTCTCTGACCAGGTTATAGATATCTATTTTATTACATCTATAATATATATAAAATGCAACATATATCTGTCTGTCTGTCTGTCTGTCTGTGCGTCCGTTGGTGCGCTTATCACTGGAGAACCACTTATCCGATTCACGTACTTATTTTTTAAAACATACATATGTTCTCTGGCCAGGTTATAGGCTATATTTTATTACGATAGATAGCATAAGGAATGAGCAGTGACGATAATAGTGAATGAAGTCGGAAAAAAGTTTATTGCTAGCGCGTTCTCTTGCAATACATAGCCTAAACCATTAAATATGGAACAATATTATGTAGCAGAGAATATCTATAATCTATAATGTATATAAGATGCAATGTCTCTCTGTCTGTCCATTAGTGCGTTCACGCGAGAACCACTTATCCGATTTACGTGTTTTTTTTTTAATTCATACATTTGTTCTCTGGCCAGGTTATCTATAATCATCTATCTATAATATGTATAAAATGCAACGACTGTCTCTCTGTCTGTCTGTCTGCCTGTCTCTCTGCCTGTCTGTTTGTTTGTTCGTTAGTGCGCTTATCACTGGAGAACCACTTATCCGATTTATGTGTTTTTTTTTAAACATATGTTCTCTGGCCAGGTTATAGGATATATTTTATTGCGTTAGGTAACATAAAGAATAAGCAGTGACGATAATAGTGAATCAAGTCGGAAAAAAGGTTACCGTTAGCGCGTTCTCTTGCAATACACTGCCTAAACCATTAAATATGGAACAATATCATGTTGCAAAGAATATAATATATATAAAATGCAACGTCTCTCTGTCTGTCTGTCTGTCCGTTAGTACGCTTATCACTTGAGAACCACTTATCCGATTTATGTGTTTTTCTAAATTTATACGTATGTTCTATATAATTCGATATAAGCCTAGATAATGGGAGATAATGGGAGATAAGTATAAATAATGGGAGATATGGAGAAATGATGAGAGATAAGCAGAGATAAGTCTAGATAATGGGAGTTATGGTAAGATAATGAGAGATAAGGAGAAATAATGAGAGATAAGGAGACATATTGTGAGCTAAGTGGAGATAAGCCTAGATAATGGGAGATAAGGTGAGATAATGTGAGATAAGGGGAAATAATAGGAGATAAGGAGAAATAATGGCAGATGAGGAGAGATAAGCCTTGATAATGAAAATTATGTAGAGATAATGGCAGATAAGGAGAAATAATTGGAGATAAGGGGAAATAATGGCAGATATTTTATTACGTTAGGTAATATAAGGAATAAGCAGTGACGATAGTAGTGAATCAAGTACACGCGAGCGGAGCCGCGGGCACTGCTAGTTTCACAATATAATTACGTCATTTCTACGTGCGCCATATTTGGTAATAGTCAATCCAGAATTGACGGTCTAGGAGTTGTTTTATCCATCTCGGTTACTACACAGACGATCAAAATGTTAGTTGGACAAAATAACGTCTATCTATGACTTATGTTTCTTATACTCCTGACTCAGTTTTCCTTGTAAAAAGAAGAAAAATTGCTATTCGCTTGAACAGAGATCTTAAATTACCTAGACTAAACATAAAGTTGGACTATCCAGCAAAATGCTTAAATTTAAGGGTCTTAGTTATATTGCACAAATCTTGTTTTTTTTTTTTAAATTTTGGTATTAAGTTAGATAGCTTCGTTTTCTGAAATTTGTACCAATAAACTTAAAAACTTTATATAAAAAGGTTAATCTTCCCTCGTAAATGTTAAGAAGCAACTAAATTCAACGTTTTTTTACGATATTATGGCAAATTATACGAATATACCGTGGTAACCACAAATTATTTTGATTTTGGTATGATATAGCATTAAACCACTGACATAAGATTTTCATGCTCTTTAGAAAATTTAACCGCGTAAGTAAGTACGGAATCAGTTACCTTTTTGGTAATGGTTTACATCCAATTTTATACATTTTACTAGAAAAAGCGAACAAATTGGTTTTGTGGCATTCTTTTTTTTTCAAATTAAATTTAATTATTATTCATGGTATTAACCAAGCATATCATGGGTTCCACTATAATAAAAACTCATCTTCTCAAAGGTAAATACAGACAATAAAAGGATCCTATATTAAAAAAATCCAGTGTGAATCTGATGTACTAAGTAAAAAAGAGAATGATTCATGAAAAAATATATTTAGGCAATCCAATTTGCACATTGCTAGAATGGAATTAATTTTACCTAACTGAAGAAATGTAAAGCAAATTTTAAATTAATTTTACACACGTTGGCAAATAAAAAAAATCGGTAAAATGACTTTCTTAAGTAAAGAGAAAGTAAATTTCCATAATATGAATAAAATTATAGGTCTTAACACCTACCTCTATCACTCTTTTTCCTTGAAAAGATATTGCTCAAAAACTATAGGTTTCATATCTATTTCAAATATTATACAGAACCACACCCTGATAGTCGGATAGACAAGCCGATGGAAACATATATCCCATCAAAAACATAAAATGTAAAAAAATGCCAAGTCTCGCAAGGCAGTCGTTCCACCACAAAAAGTTGTGAGATCTCATGTAAAACCAAGTCAGTTATTTTAGTTAGTATCTATGGAAGCACCTATTCAACAACTTTGTTATAAATTGTTATCTATTTAGTTACCTACCAACATTTATAGTGACCGTATCAATATTAGACATGTTTACTTCTATAATAAATATAATGACTTGGCAATCGCACGGCAACATAATAACATAAGAATAACACTGGTCAACAAAAAAAAGAAAATTGCTTGTCTTCTGTGAATTGACGCGTATTTTTTAAATATGGCAACAATTTTTCTCTAACAGCTTTTGTTTTTGAGTTATAGCTAACTACCCTCATTTACTATTTTTACTTAGATTTTCGTTTTTTATTGGACACTAAAATATATTTTGTTGTTATTTTAGATATGGCTTCGTCAAGAAGATGTTGTGTGCTTAATCCCGATTGTTTTTGCTATATTTGTGGTGAATATATATTTGCAAAATATCGAAAACCTAGAAGCTTCTGAAATTTTAGCATCTCGTTTAAAAGAAAAAAATTTTCTTACTCCGGAAACCAACATTACATTTTATCATACCCGAGAAAAAAATCTGTTACCGTATTTTTCTCAAGAGAAGGATTTAGTTTTTTGTAACGATGTTGGTGGTATTTTGCAGCAGATGGGACTAAAACAGTACCAACCTAGTGATTGGCGTCTTTTCATAGACAGCAGCAAAAGAAGTTTAAAGTGTGTTTTGCTTCATAACGGTAACAAGTACGGATCTATACCTATTGCACATTTGACGGCTTTAAAAGAAGAATACGTAAATGTTTCTAAGATTATGGAAAAAATTAAGTATCAAGACCACAAATGGGTCATTTGTGTTGATCTGAAAATGGTTAACTTTCACACAAAGTTCCCTTGTTTCATGTGTCTCTGGGATAGTCATGACAAACAACACCATTGGTCACGAAAAGTTTGGCCAGTGCGGGAAGAGCTAAAAGTTGGTACAAAAAATGTTATAAACGTACCTTTAGTTAGCCGAGACCGCATCATACTTCCACCACTTCATATTAAACTCGGCATAATGAAACAGTTTGTGAAGGCGTTTGACAAAAGTGGCGAATGTTTTAATTTTCTTTCACGCAGGTTTCCAGGACTAAGTTCAGAAAAATTGAAAGCTGATATTTTTGATGGGCCACAGATTAGCCAACTCGTGAAAAATCCTAATTTTGTCAAATCAATGACTGAAGTCGAATCCAAAGCTTGGAATTCATTTGTTTTGGTTATGAGTAGCTTCCTAGGTAAAAAGAAATCTGACGACCATGTCGAGCTTGTTGAGTGCATGCTATCGAACTTGCAAGAGCTAGGGTGCAACATGAGCATAAAAATCCACTTCCTGCACTCGCATTTAGACGGATTTCCACAAAATCTGGGTGATTTTAGTGAGGAGTAGGGTGAAAGATTTCATCAGGATCTTCGGCCAATGGAAGAGCGTTATCAGGGGCGGTGGGACTCACATATGATGGCAGACTACTGCTGGAGTTTGCAACGAGATCTACCTAAAGTCGTTCATTCAAGGAAATTTTATAAAAGATCATTTGCTAGTGTTCAATAGAAATTTTGTTAACATAATGTATTATTTTTTTGTATTTTTTTGTCAAAATAATAAAACTGTATATTTCAAAAGGTAAAGCTGTTAGCAATCTCTCAGTATTTTTTTTCGTAGTCAGGGCCATAGAAATACCCAATAACAGAAAAAAAAATAAAGGAAACAAGACTTGTGTTGACCAGTGTAATCTACTAACATATTTCGATTGCTAAGTAAGTCTAAACAGTGCACTTAAGAATAAAGTATTTTAAATAGTAAATTATTCTTATGTGATTATGTTGCCGTGCGATTGCGAAGTCATTATATTTATTATAGAAATAAAGATGTCTAATATTGATACGGTCACTATAAATGTTGGTCGGTAACTAAATAGATAACAATTTATGACAAAGTTGTTGAATAGGTGCTTCCATAGATACTAACTAAAGTAACTGACTTGGTTTTACATGAGATCTCACAACTTTTTGTGGTGGAAGGACTGCCTTGCGAGACACTTTTTTACATTTTATGTTTTTGATGGGATCTCATCTCTTTTGTAGGTAGTCCTCCTTTTTTTTTCTTCTCGGGTAATATTTCTTGTACGTCAGCTATGGATTTTCTTAAAGCCCACTCCCTGTTTCTATTGGTTTTTCTCAAAAGCTATGATGTAACAATTTTTGACAAGTCTGGACGATAAGTACTTCTAAGTCGATTATATTCAACGATTGCAGACTCCTGTGTTTTGATACTACCGAAGTCGACATTAATTAGATGTAATCCGTGAAGACTGAAGAACCGATGTCCATCAGTGCACTGTTTAGACTTAGCCCCTGACTTTTTTGTATGGTAATAGCATAGGTTATACATATCGGAAACTGTTCGCGATGAACATAAATAAGCTCTATTAATAATTTCAAATTTAGTTTTGACTGGACCAAGCTCGTAAAGATGTTCATTATTAAATGTAATATGTATTTTTTTTTTATTTTATTTGTATTTTTAGGATCAACCTTTACTCCTTGTGCTATACCGATAGAACCGTTAACTAAGTCAAGACTCACGTCAATATTTCGTCTTAACATGACTTTTGCTCCTATTTTAATAACTATATTTTCTTCTAGCCCTGTTGTCATGGAAGCATCATCTTCATACTTTTTTATAATTAAAATATACTTAAAGTATTTCACTTAACAATTTTTTAATTACACGAAGTAGGTAAGTACTCGTATTATAAAACGAATATATTTGATAAATGAAAAATATTATTAAATATAATATATTAATAATGGATTTTTTAGTGATTAATTAACTTTATACGACATATTATTTACCGGGATTTACGGTTGACCTTGCATTATGCTATGTATGGCTGGGCGCTGCGCGCTCTCCGCGCTCTATCTCAAAAACGGTTAAGCGTATAAAAAAATATTTAGAACAAAATTTGTAGAAAATTTTATGCTCTACAATTTTTAAATATCATTGAAACTATAGGAAGCAAGATATTTGCGAAAAAACCGATTTTTGTGACCTTTGACCTTGAATACCTTAAGACGCGGACCACGAGATTTTATGAGACTTTTGGGACAACTTTTAGAATGCCAAAATAAAGGTTTACAGCTTATTATCTCTCATTCCGAGGTTGATCCTCTTTTTTGGCTTAAGGGACTGTACAATTTAGAAAACGGGACTGAAATTTCGGGATGTTTCAGTTTTTTCGTTCCTTTATAGGCTAAACACTCACTAAATTCAAAATTTGAAGTTTATGTGTCTGTTAGAAGTACCTTAGAATTTTGATGATCGGTGAGTGTGTCAGTGACAAAATTAAAGAACTTCGACTGGCGATAGTTCGTAAATTATAAGGTATAAATAGTAGGTAATTTAGGAATATAGCTAGTATAGTATGTCCTCTTGGTCACTGAAAATTCAGGCTCCTAGCTTTAGCCACAACAAAGTTACAGGGGGGTCCAAAGTGCCGTGAGTGGCTTCGAGAAAAGGATGGTACGGCTGTGTTTTCTTCTCGACTTGGCGGGGACACTGCTTTGCCCCCAGATTTTTTTCGATCTAAGAACACTAAAATGTAAAGAAAAGCACAAGTATCAAGGGGGTAATTATTTCCCTTTACCAAAAGACATAAAAAAAAAATTACCAACTGTGCCAGACGTAAGTAAGTTTAGGCCAATTGAACTGTTTGTATTTCTAAATTATTATTATTATTATTACAAAAAGTTCTTCTTTCTCACATTTGATCAATGTGGTTCCATGTTTGGCTGACGGGCCAAAACCAAGTCAGCACAAACGCTATTACCATTCCGTATTAAGGAATGACCTGACAATGTTACATGTTTTCAAAATCACTGACTTCTGAATGTTTTTGTGTATGTTTGTGTTGAGTCCTAATTGTACTAAGTGTGGTGTGAATGTTGTTGGTGTAAGGCCTGTGGCTGATATAATGAGGGGGACAATGATGACTTTTTCTTGTTTCCATAGCCTTTTTATTTCCGTTGCAAGATCTGTGTATTTGGAAATTTTCTCTGTGTATTTCGTTTGGATGTTTGTGTCGTTGGGGACAGCTATGTCAATTAGATAGGTGACTTTTTCTTTTTTGCACTGAAAAGTAATATCGGGTCTATTGGCGGAGACTGTTTTATCTGTATGGATACCGATGTCCCAGTAGAGCTTGTAATCTTCATTTTCAAGTATGGATGTTGGCGTGTATTTGTAGTAGGGATCTGTGTTTTCTATGAGTTTGTATGTTGTGGCCAGTGCTTGGTGAACTACTTTGGCAGCTGAATCATGCCTGGCTGTGTACTCTGTTCCGGCCAATATTTTACATCCGCTCGTTATGTGTTCGATCGTTTCTTTCTGCTGGTGGCATTTCCTACATCTGTCCTCTGCAATATTCGGGTCTTTGATGATATGCTTTTGGTAGTTTCTGGTTAATATGACTTTATCCTGAATGGCAAGTAAGAAGCCTTCAGTCTCAGGGAATAGCTGCCCGTCCTGTAACCAGGTTTATGATTGTTTTTTATTTACGTGGTCTTGTTCTATGTGGTATCTGTGTTTTCCGTGGAGTGTTTTCTCTGACCACGTTTTCATCTTTTCCTGTTGTAATTTGGTGTGACTGTGTGTGTCTGCTGAGTGGTCTGCCCGGGCTAAGTCGAGAGGTGTGTAGTTTTTGTCTGCTTTCACTGTAGCTGTGTGGAGGCTGGTTTGCTTGCTGTGAAAGAATTTCCTAAGTGTTTGTATTTGTTTTGTGTGTAATGATCTGATGTCTATAATTCCTCTTCCTCCTGCCTTCCTCTCGATGGTAAGTCTTTCTTTGCATGCGTTGGGGTGTAATTTCCTGTATTTGGTGAATTGAGATCGTATAAGGATGTGAATATTTTCTATGTCTGTTTGTGACCATTTGATGATACCAAATGAATATGTGAGTACAGGTATAGCGAACGTGTTGATGGCTTTAGTGAGATTCTTAGAGTTGAGTTTTGTTTGCAAAAGTTTCGTCAGTCTGTTTTTGAATTCGGTTCTGAGCTCTGTTTTGATGTGAGTGTGGTTGAGTTTGGTGCTTTGTTGGAAGCCTAGATATTTGTATGTTTCTTTGTCGAACATGTTATCGAGTGTTTCATTGTTAATGGTTTCTGTCTCATGGTGGCACTTCCATTGGCCTTTGTTGATGTGGAGCACTTTGCATTTACTTATACCAAATTCCATATTGACATCTAAGGTGAATATTTCTGTGGTTTTGAGGAGTTCTTTCAGCTGTGTTTGTGTGGCAGCGTAGAGTTTTATGTCGTCCATATATAGGAGGTGGTTTATTTTATGTTGATTCACTTTTTGGTGTCTGATATTGAAGCCATGCTCTGTTCTGTTTAGTATATTTGAGAGTGGATTGAGGCAGAGGCAAAACCATAGAGCGCTGAGCGAGTCTCCCTGAAATATACCCCGTCTGATGTACAGCTCTTCTGTTTCGATGCGTTCGGTTGGTGTTTCTAGGCGTATTTTGGTTTTCCATGTTTTCATAATTTGCGCGAGAAACTGCCTGAGTTGTTGGTTGATTTTATAGATTTCTAGGGCTCTGATTAACCAGCTGTGGGGTATGGAGTCGAAGGCTTTTTTATAGTCTATGTAACCGATGTGAATGTTTCTGTGTTCTTTTCTGGTTTGTCCCATAATCACGCTATCAATGATCAGCTGCTCTTTGCATCCTCGACTATTTTTCCTGCATCCCTTCTGCTCTTCTGTGATAATATTGTTCTCTGTTAGGTGTTGTTCTATTTTCTTGGAAATTGCGGCTGTGATGATCTTGTATAGGGTTGGAAGACAGGTGATAGGTCGGTAGTTTGACGGGTTTGTGGGTGTCTGAGCTTTTGGGTTTAACGTATGTTATTCCTTGTGTAAGGAAAGTGGGAAGTGTGTGTGGTTGTAGAATGGCTTTGTTGATTTGGTGTGTGAGTGCTTCGTGTGTGGTGGTAAACTGTTTGTACCAGAAGTTTTGTATATTGTCTATTCCAGGACATTTCCAGTTGTGTGTGTGTTTGATTGTTTCTGTAATTTCTTCTGTAGTTAGTGTGGAATTTTCTTGTTCTGTCACACGTTTGTGTTTATCTTCTTCGGCTTTGATCCAGGGTTATTATTATTATTATTATTATTATTATTTTCTATAAGCAACTTAACATTTTGCAGGTTACTCTGTAATAGACCGCAATCCCTCTAGAAACTCTTTCTGTTAAAATTGGGAATTATGAAAAAGTAAGAACATTAAAGTAGAAGTATATGATGATATATGCGCTATTAGCCTGCAATGTAAACGTGCTGTTTGATAGATTTTGAATAAATTTGTACGATATAAGCAAATGCATTTGAAATATTTTTCCTGGTTTTACTTTTACCGGCGCCTGCCATTAGTCTCAAGATTAATGGATCACCCTATTAAAACTTTTAAAATTTATCGTTTTTGTGATTGTGATTTTTTTCACGAATACAATACTTGCCTTTAGCAAGGAAAGTGATATAAGATAAAAACGTCCGGCTTAGGATTACAATAACTAAGTAGAATGTAAAGCTACAATAACTTGGGATGCAGTTCTTTCTGCACAAGTTAAGGTTGCAGAACTTGGTATAGTTTTGTCGAGCCACTCTATTCCATTACCAATACGTAGTCGTTATTTTACGAACAAATAAATATTAGTGTAAACTTGTCGCAGACATAAAAATAGAGTTTTCTTAAAAGTGTGAAATATTAATCTGTACTTTACATTTAACCATAGATTAACTTTTACTCCCATGTTTGAATCTCTGCTCTCAAACATATTCTCCATCTGTTAGATTCTATCTGGAAGCTCAACCCGAATTTTGTGGATAATCGACGAAGCGGTTGTGATTTGAGTTTCTTCTATAAATATTTTCATGAGAGTTCTACCCAGCCGATTCAGCTCATCACTTCTAGTATTACCTTCTTTAAGCACTCCATTGCATGATAAATTGCATCCTTTTAATATGACACCTAAGACTATGCATCCCATAAACGTAAATCGGTACTTTCACACACGCGCCACTCCAAAAAGATTTGGCTATTTCCCTGTAGTGCATGTGTTTTCCTCATAAATAAAAAGATAAAACAATTACAAAGCGAGGGAAGTTCTTTTTAGTGTTCCGTACGGAACACTTATAAGATGACTTCGTTGTCTGCCTGTCTGACTCTCTGTCACACCCGATTTTCTCCGAAACTATTTGACATAGAAAGTTGAAATTTGGTAATAATATAGGAATTTATGGCCTCATCAGAGCCATGTAGTTTTTAGACTTAAATTTTGACTTAAGGGGTTAGTTTTGAGGGGTGAAATCGGAAGTGAAAAAAAATTTTTACTAGGTCATCGAGTGTGATGTCAAATGAAAGCCTGTGAAAATACTTGCGCGCACATTTCTTTGTATTATTTTTAAAAAATCGCGAAAAATCGCTGTCCCCAGCCTTATCTCGAAAATTACTTATCAAAAAATTTTGAAAAAATTCTGGAATATTCTCCACGGGGTGTAGATTGAACGAAAATTATCACGAGTGCATTACCTTTAATAATTCACTGGTCAACAAAAAAAAGAAAATTGCTTGTTTCCTGTGATTTTTTTTTGTTTCTATCTCAAATTGACGCGTATTTTTTAAATATGGCAATAATTTTTCTCTAACAGCTTTTGTTTTTGAGTTATAGCTAACTATCATTTACTATTTTTACTTAGATTTTCGTTTTTTATTGGACACTAAAATATATTTTGTTGTTGTTTTAGATATGGCTTCGTCAAGAAGATGTTGTGTGCTTAATCCCGATTGTTTTTGCTATATTTGTGGTGAATATATATTTACAAAATATGGAAAACCTATATCAGACTTTGTGAAAACTGCGTGTCATCAATACTTTAAAATAAAATTGTGTAATCAGGACAAGCCATGGGTTCCTCATATTGTATGCCAGAAATGTGTGGTATGTCTACGGTTATGGTCCAGTGGAAAAAGAGATGCAATAATGTTCGTAACACCCATGATTTGGCGAGAATCTCGAAACCATGATGACGATTGCTACTTCTGCGTTGTGAAAATAAACGGAATTAACCCTGGAAATCGAAGTAAGTGGTCATATCCTAACTTATCTTCTGCTCAACGACCTCCATTAAAATCACAAGAGGTACAACCCAGCACATCTAAATCTTCTGATGATCCAAATCTCTGTGAACCCAAACGAAATACATCAAGTGAAGACTCTGATTCAGACTACAAATGTAGCCTTTCAGAACCTCAACCATTTAATCAGAAAGAACTAAATGACTTAGTAAGAGATCTGAACTTACCAAAAGAAGCTTCTGAAATTTTAGCATCTCCTTTAAAAGAAAAAAATTTGCTTACTCCGGAAACCAACATTACATTTTATCGTACCAGAGAAAAAAATCTGTTACCGTATTTTTCTCAAGAGAAGGATTTAGTTTTTTGTAACGATGTTGGTGGTATTTTGTAGCAGATGGGATTAAAACAGTACCAACCTAGTGATTGGCGTCTTTTCACAGACAGCAGCAAAAGAAGTTTAAAGTGTGTTTTGCTTCAAAACAGTAACGAGTACGGATCTATACCTATTGCACATTCGACGACTAAGGTTATGGAAAAAATTAAGTATCAAGACCACAAATGGGTCATTTGTGTTGATCTGAAAATGGTTAACTTTCTTTTAGGTCAACAAGGGGGGTACACAAAGTTCCCTTGTTTCATGTGTCTCTGGGATAGTCGTGACAAACAACACCATTGGTCACCAAAAGTTTGGCCAGTGCGGAAGAGCTAAAAGTTGGTACCAAAAATATTATAAACGTGCCTTTAGTTAGCCGAGACCGCATCATACTTCCACCACTTCTTATTAAACTCGGCATAATGAAACAGTTTGTGAAGGCGCTTGACAAAAGTGGCGAATGTTTTAATTTTCTTTCACGCAAGTTTCCAGGATTAAGTTCAGAAAAATTGAAAGCTGGTATTTTTGATGGGCCACAGATTAGACAACTCCTGAAAGATCCTAATTTTGTCAAATCAATGACTGAAGTCGAATCCAAGGCTTGGAATTCATTTGTTGTGGTTATGAGTAGCTTCCTAGGTAAAAAGAAATCTGACGACCATGTCGAGCTTGTTGAGTGCATGCTATCGAACTTGCAAGAGCTAGGGTGCAACATGAGCATAAAAATCCACTTCCTGCACTCGCATTTAGACCGATTTCCACAAAATCTGGGTGATTTTAGTGAGGAGCAGGGTGAAAGATTTCATCAGGATCTTCGGACAATGGAAGAGCGTTATCAGGGGCGGTGGGACTTACATATCATGGCAGACTACTGCTGGAGTTTGCAATGAGATCTACCTAAAGTCGTTCATTCAAGGAAATCTTATAAAAGATCATTTGCTAGTGTTCAATAGAAATTTTGTTAACATAATGTATTCTTTTTTTGTATTTTTTTGGCAAAATAATAAAACTGTATATTTCAAAAGGTAAAGCTGTTAGCAATCTCCCAGTATTTTTTTCATAGTCAGGGCCATAGAAATACCCAATAACAGAAAAAAAAATAAAGGAAACAAGACTTGTGTCGACCAGTGAATTTATCTGGTATATAAAAAAACAAAAATTTCAAGGTCATCAGATTTCAGTAAAGATTGGAAACAAACTTTGTTGAAAACTCATTTGGGGTGTGTTTTGTGAAGTCACTGATCATTTTATACCTCTCTAACAAATTTTTTTATTTTAAAAGCAATCAACGTACGGAACACTAACTGCGCAAGTTCAACTTGCACTTGACCGGTTATTTAATATTATAAGCAAAATTAAATGACATTCAGGAAGTGTTTTTTAATTATTTTTGAATTTTTGCGAATTACAATTCAGTTTTTAAAACTCAGACTAGGCTTATATTTATAACCGCCACAAGTAACGTGCTTACAAGTGCAAGAAATTATTTAACTTAGCCCAATTACGTCAAAGTTTGCGGTGCAATTTTAAAACCTTTAGACTGGCGGTATCACACGCTACTTAAAGGAATGTCAGTAATTCTACTAATTATAAAGCGCTTTATGATGTGTGTCTGTTGTTATCCCCTCGAGATCACAGACAATCCATGTTCTTTTTGGAAGGGGTCTAGGTAAAGATTATAACAGTAAGCGTAGCTGTGTACAACGTTTTTCGTTTGAATAGGCCCACAGGGCCCGAGCCAACGCTACAATGGGGACAAATACGTAATTTTTGTCTAATTCCATTTTCTGGCCGCAATTTTCAAGGAATCTCACTATTTTAAAATCTTCGTTATTTATTTCTCTATTGATCCGTCTGGGAGGATTTTGGATTATTTACTATAATTTTTACTAATTTATCAATAAATCAGGTCTGGGAAAAAGTTCGTGGCGTTTTTTTAGTAAAATTCAACTGGTTTTCTTATAGTGTGAAAACGAATTTATTTAAACCAAATATGCTCCATTATTATGGACAATGTTTCGCCATTTTTTGGGTAGAGCCATGATGCCATCGGTGAAGAACTCCTGTGGTTTCTGGTTGAAAAACTGAATCAAGTGGTTTCATAGGCTTCTTTTGAAAGCAGCTTAATTCCATTTAGAGAGTTCTGCAGAGATCGGAACAAGTGATAGTCAGAGGATGCTATGTCTGGACTATACGGTGGATGCATCAAAACTTCCCAACCAAGCTCTCGGAATTTTTGACGGGTCATCAAAGAAGTGTGTGGTCGGGCGTTCTCATGATGGAAGACAACACCTTTCCTATTAATCAATTCGGGCCGTTTTCTTTCAATTGCCTGGCGTAATCCATCTAGTTGTCCACAGTAGAGTTGAGAATCAATCGTCTGACCAACTGGTCAGTAGCTCATGGTGGACGATTCCCTTCCAGGCCCACCACACACACACAGCATCACCCTTTTCGGCGTCAATCCTGGCTTCGCGAACGCTTGTGACGACTCACCATCCCTTGTCCACGATCTTTTACGCTTCCGATTGTCGTATGTGATCCATTTTTCATCACCGGTTATGACACGTTTTAGAAATGGCTCGATTTCATTGCGTTTCGCGTTCAACTCATGAGGAACCCATACATCGAGCTTCTTTTTGTAGCCAGCTTTGTGTAAATAGTTCAAAACCGTTTTGTGGTCAATGCTTAGCTCCATATCAATATCGACATTGCTAATATGCTTATCTTGCTGGACTTTTTCAAGAATTTCATCAACTTTTTCAGTGATTGGACGACCAGAGCGTGACTCATCTTTCACATTAAAATTGCCAGAACGAAAGCGAGCGAACCATTTCCGCGCAACAGATTTTGATAAAGTACCTTCACCGCACACAGCACAAATTTTTTCACAAGCCTGCGCAACGTTCTTCCCTTTGTCGTAATAATATTGCAAAATATAGCGCAATTTTTCATTACTTTTCTCCATCTTCAAACGCAAACAACTTTCCAACCACTGCACCAATTTCGATGTTTATAGACTCAAAGTAACGCTCGAAGTGTCATCTTTCCAACGAGCGTTTAGTGGTGTCGCTGCGATTTGTGTTTTTTGAGTTATTTGCAATTGAAGCCATCGAGAAAAACGCCACGAACTTTTTCCTAGACCCAATATATTGCTTTTTTCCGAAAAAACACGTTTTTAGGCAATAAGATGAGGCTCAGTTATCTCAAGGAATCTCAATAATTTTTTTTATAATCTTCGTTTTTGACTTCTCTGTCGATCTGTTAGGGCGGATTTTTGATTATGAGACTCATTTTATTGTTTATAAAGATATTTTTTGGAAAAAAGCAATATACATTGATAAATTAGTAAAAATTATGGTAAATAATCAAAAATCCGATAGACAGACAAATCAAGAACGAAGAGTTAAAAAAAATAGTGAGAATCCTTGAAAATTGCGGTCAGGAAATGAATTTGGGTAAAAATTATGTATGGTCTCCATAGTGCTGCGGTCCGGTTTTAAGGGGAGGTAAGTTGAATATTAGCCCAAATGATTCGGACATAGTACAAGATTTTAGCGTATTCAATTTTGTTAAAAATCAATTTTTATGTAGCATGTACGGAAAATAATAAATAAAAAACCTAACTACATAAGTTATACAGAGTACAGCAATATTTGATTATAATTATCTATAATATATATAAAATGCAACGTCTCTCTGTCTACCTACCTGTCTGTCCGTTAGTGCGCATATCACTGGAGAACCACTTATCCGATGTACGTGCTTTTTTTTTAAAAAAAAACGTACATATGTTTTCTGGCCAGGTTATAGAATATATTTTATTACGTTAGGTAACATAAGGAATAAACAGTGACGATAATAGTGAATCAAGTCGTAAAAAAGTTTGCCGCTAACGCGTTCTCTTTGCAATCCACAGCCTAAACTATTAAATATGGAAGAATATCATGTAACAAAGAATATAATATATATAAAATGCAACGTCTTTCTGTCTATCCGTTAGTGCGCTTATGACTTGAGAGCCACTTATCCCATTTATCCAATTTACGTGCTTTTTTTTTAAAACATACCTGTGTTTCCTGGCCAGGTTATAGGATAATAAGATATCCTATAGTTAGGTAACGTTAGGTAACATATGATATATTTATTTACGTTAGGCAACATAATAAACAGTGACGATAATAGTGAATTAAGTCGGAAAGAAGTTTGCCGCTAACACGTTCTTTTGCAATACACTACCTAAACCATTAAATATGAAACAATATCATGCAGCAAAGAATATAATATATATAAAATGCAACGTCTCTCCGTCTGTTTGGCTATCTGTCTGTCCGTGAGTGCTTAGCATTCAAGAACCACTTATTTGATTTACGTTTTTTTTTTTTTTAAATACATACATACATACATTCTGATCTGATCCGGTCTCTTATGTCACCGTTGCGTCGAAATGTAGTATTCCTGTGTTTTTACCAAGTCTCAAACAACATTTGTGTCACAGTTATATTTATGTATTAGTTTTTATTTCATATATATAAATTTAGTTATTATTATTGAATCAACTGCATAGGTTAAATGAGGAAGCCTGGCTTCAATTTCGCCTTTTGTAATATTACCTTGTAAATTACAATAAAGACATTATTCTACTCAGTATATATCACCACTACACCAAACACTTTATTTTTGCGCTCGACGCGCGTTTCGCTAACCATGTTAGCTTCGTCAGGAGCGATGATTGACTAAAGCTAAACTACAAATCTACCCTATTTATACTTAGCCTAACCCTTGAATTACTCAAGCGGAACTAATGACATAGGCAAGGCCATCAATTCCGGTCAAGTAACCAGTAGAGGGGACTATAAGGAATAGGCTCTCTGTCTTTATTTAAACTACTTTTACATTTTATGATTTCCATACTTTCGTATACGTTTAACAATCTCCTATCAGATACATTTTTTATCAATCTTAGATTATCTAATGTTACAGTATGATCAGCTTCAAGGGCATGTTAGGCAATCCTAGACTTTTCTGTTCTATTGTATTTTAAGTGTGCTAAATGTTCTTTAAATCGTGTTTTAATTGACCTTTTAGTTTGCCCAACATATTTTTTGTCACAATCATTACAACTAATTTCATAAATTCCACTTTTCTCACAATTAGGAATCTTATCTTTGGGATTTCCTAAGATATTCCTCAGATTGTCTGATGACTTATAGACTAAGGTGAGGCCTACCTTATTAAATACCTTATTGAGTCCCTTGCTATATTTCGGAATATATGGTATGGAGACATACTTGGTGTTATTTTCTTCGCGTGTAAAAAAGGTGGAATTCTGAATATTAAACCTAAACTTATGTCTATTTATTAGCTTATTTACTAAGTCGTCGTCATAACCATTAACTCTAGTTATATTTCTAATACGATTCCTTTCTTTATTAAAGTTTACTCTATTGAGAGGGAAAGTGATTAAACGATGAACTAAAAAATGTAATGAGACTAATTTATGTTGTTTGCAATGAAATGAATCATTAGGAATATATCTATCTGTTACTGTGTCCTTTCTATAGATATCAAATTCTAATCTATTATTATTTTTAATAATTAAAATATCTAGAAAAGGCAATTGTCCTTTGTTCTCAACTTCGTAAGGGAATTTAATGGAATCATACCGGCTATTTAATTTAGAAACAAAATCATCAATATTTGCTTTATTTGTATCAAAAATCGCGAAAATATCATCCACATACCTATACCATACCCTTGGGAAATATTCGAATTCTTGACTGGCTTCGATTTCAAACTTACTCATGAATAAATTGGCTATGAAAGGTGATAAGCAATTACCCATAGCTGTTCTTTCTTTCTGAACATCGTAAGTACAGTAGTAAGATTAGATTAGTAGGTGCAGATATTTGGTTTTTAAAGTCTTGCAAGAAATTTAAAGTTTTTCCTAATTTTTTTAAGGTTAATTTACCAAAATCAAACATTTCAGAAAAAGTTTCATTATTTGCTAAACAAAAATGGCTTGACTTAGAAATCAAGAATTTGTACACAAAACGTAGTATGTTAGAAGTAGAATCATACAGCATATTCAAAAAACTTACTTCAGGATTAAATAATATTGAATATGAAGTATGGAGCGAGTTCCAGAGGAAAATGTTTTTAGTTATTGATATTCAATATAAAAAGAAATTCTCTATTCTAAGTAAAAAATTAAAAAAGCTCTTACCGAAGAAGAATAGTCCTCAGGAACTCGTAAACATTGTAGAAAATCATTCATCTCAATCCTTTACACGAAATGAAATTCACATCTTAAACAAAGGTCTTAACTTTGCAGTACCCCCTCCTACAGATAATTTATCAGAAATAGTTGCTCACATTTAAAGTTCCATTAGTACACTCCCAGAAAATAGTAAATCATTTGTTAGGGAAGCATGCCGCAATCAAATATCGAAAAACATGGTTAACAACACAAATTCTAATTCACGAAAAAACATAAAAGTAGTTAAAGGATTGAAAAAGAAAGATGTCTTCTACTTAAAAGCGGATAAAGGAAATAAGGTTGTTATATTGGATAAGAAAGATTATTTTGAACGCGTAGATAATCTTATCGAATCTGGCCCTTATGAAAAGGTAACAAGAAATCCATTACCGAGAATGATATCAGAGGTTAAAAATTCTTTAAAAAAATGTAAGAACCTTGTCTCCGACTCGCTAAAATTTAAATTAAATGTGAGTAATCCGACCATACCAAAATTGTATTGCTTACCCAAAATTCACAAACCTGGAAAAGCAATGCGACCTATTGTTTCATCGGTCGGATCATCCACATATTTAATATCCAAATGGTTATCAAAAGAACTTGAGAAGTTACCATTAAATACTTTCGCAGTGAAGAATTCGTTAGAATTCATTAATAAAACAAAAAATTTAGTTCTTAATGAAGGTGAAGTCTTAATTTCTTTTGATGTTAGTTCTTTGTTCCCAAGTGTGCCAATTCCACAAACTTTACAATATCTCGAAGAATTACTTAGAAGGAATGACTTTGAAGACGAAATTATTCGTGAATACTTAACATTATCTAAACTTTGTATGAAACAAAATTATTTCCAATATAACAATCAATTTTATGTTCAGAAAGAAGGAACAGCTATGGGTAATTGCTTATCACCTTTCATAGCCAATTTATTCATGAGTAAGTTTGAAATCGAAGCCAGTCAAGAATTCGAATATTTCCCAAGGGTATAGGTATGTGGATGATATTTTCGCGATTTTTGATACAAAGAAAGCAAATATTGATGATTTTGTTTCTAAATTAAATAGCCGGTATGATTCCATTAAATTCACTTACGAAGTTGAGAACAAAGGACAATTGCCTTTTCTAGATATTTTAATTATTAAAAATAATAATAGATTAGAATTTGATATCTATAGGAAGGACACAGTAACAGATAGATATATTCCTAATGATTCATTTCATTGCAAACAACATAAATTAGCCTCATTACATTTTTTAGTTCATCGTTTAATCACTTTCCCTCTGAATAGAGTAAACTTTATTAAAGAAAGGAATCGTTTTAGAAATATAACTAGAGTTAATGGTTATGACGACGACTTAGTAAATAAGCTAATAAATAGACATAAGTTTAGTTTTAAAATTCAGAATTCCACCTTTTTTACACGCGAAGAAAATAACACCAAGTATGTCTCCATACCATATAATCCGAAATATGGCAAGGGACTCAATAAGGTATTTAATAAGGTAAGCCTCACCTTAGTCTATAAGTCATCAGACAATCTGAGGAATATCTTAGGAAATCCCAAAGATAAGATTCCTAATTGTGAGAAAAGTGGAATTTATGAAATTAGTTGTAATGATTGTGACAAAAAGTATGTTGGGCAAACTAAAAGGGCAATTAAAACACGATTTAAAGAACATTTAGCACACTTAAAATACAATAGAACAGAAAAGTCTAGCATTGCCGAACATGCCCTTGAAGCTGATCATACTGTAACATTAGATAATCTAAGATTGATAAAAAATGTATCTGATAGGAGATTGTTAAACGCATACGAAAGTATGGAAATCATAAAATGTAAAAGTAGTTTAAATAAAGACAGAGGGCCTATTCCTTATAGTCCCCTCTACTGGTTAATTGACCGGAATTGATGACCTTGCCTATGTCATTAGTTCCGCTTGAGTAATTCAAGGGTTAGGCTAAGTATAAATAGGGTAGATTTGTAGTTTAGCTTCAGTCAATCATCGCTCCTGATGAAGCTAACATGGTTAGCGAAACGCGCGTCGAGTGCAAAAATAAAGTGTTTGGTGTAGTGGTGATATATACTGAGTAGTATCATTGTGTCAAAGATTCCACATTCCCAACTTAGTAAAGACATTATTATTATTATCATTATTATTATATGTTCTATGTTATGTTAGATAACATAAGGAATAAGTAGTAACGATAATAGTGAATCAAGTCCACGCGAGCGGAACCGCGGGCACGGCTAGTTTTTTATAAGAACCGGGCTTTTTTTAACTACAAATTCTATAATTCTCAAATATGAGCAAAAATATTACTTATCTGTCACAGTATGAGAGTGTATCAAATTACTTTCTCAATCCGTATAATTAAAAAAGTAACGACGTATGTAGTAGACGAAATGCATTTAATAATTTTTGTGGATACATCCATGGCGACATCGACAGAAAATTAAAGGCTACTTAGGCCACTGAGAGTAGAAATTACTATTATCGTTTTCGCATTTTTGACTGTAATTTTTTTTCTTCTCTTTATTTTAATGGCCACATCAGTCCGTACTTTTAATGTAAGGGCAAAACTTATTGACACTGTATATATTGTCTGTTTATTAAACATGTTAGTATTTTTGTAACTCTGTAAATAAATTAATTAACAAGACAATTTAAATTTTTGTCGTAATTATCAAATTCCCCTGGTATTCAAACACAAAATGTATATCCGCAACAACTAACACACATATTTTTTTTATTTTTAGTTAAGCATCCAAATGGTATATACCAGGGGTTCTCTAGCTATGTGTCGCGACGCCCTGGGGCGTCGCGGGGTTATCCTAGGGGAGTCGCGAGACGAGGGGCACATGTCGCCTGCACGCGACGTAATGAGTTAGTGCGCAACGCAGCGCGCATCTCATCAGCGACTCAGTAAGCCCATAAATATATTAGAATAGAGGAGAGAAAGTATATAGCCAGCTGTAAGGGAAAGCGTAGAGTCGTTAAAAAGAAAAGGAAATAATATGAGACAATTCTGTCTCTCTTACTCTGTGCTTCAGTGCTGAATTCCGTCGCCGAGTAAGAGAAACAGAATGACTCTTATATTATTCATTTCTCTTTCTCTGAGCACTACACTTTTCGCAAGAACTTACCTCCTCTACTCTAATATCTCTATGAGTAAGCCCGCCCCTCCATTTTCCCGGGCTATCGTTCGTTCATCGTTTGGTCTTTTATTCCGGCGCTTTATTTATGCGTCGATTACAAGCGTTGATGAATGCAGTGTTTTGATTTCAAGTGTGTTGTATTTAATTTACTCGCGCATATTCATTACTTAAAATGGATAACTTTATTCAAATAAATAGAAAATGTGTGTGTGACGCAGGAGAGAATAGAAAAGAAAATGTAGAAAAACGAAAAAAGTACAGAAAAGATAAGGATGATTTTGGATTTACCTATGTTAGCAAAAGAAATATGGAACCTCCCCAATGTGCTGTTTGTCATAAGGTGCTGGCTACGGAAAGTATGCTTCCTAATAAATTGAAACGTCATTTAGAAACAAACTCACAATTTACAAGGAAAGCCGCGAGACTCTTTTGCAAGAAAATTGCGAGAACTGAAACATCAGTCAACATCCTTGTTTTCCAGAGCATCTATTCCTTTCAAAATACTGCTCGCCTCTTACAAGGTCGCTCACCGTATTGCCAAATGTAAGAAACTACATATTCCTTTTTCTAACAATACGATTAATCGTCGCATTCATGACATAGCTGAAGACATTAATGAGCAAATTGTGGAAAATCTTTCTGGTTTATTTGCCATTCAACTGGATGAAGCGACAGTAATAACAACGCTCAATTAATATGTTACGTGCGGTACATGGAAGAAACAAATGTACATGAGGATTTGTTATTTTGCAAAATAATGACTAATACCGGTAAGGCTAGTGATTTGTTTGAGATCATAGATTCATACATGGAAGATAATAACATTCAATGGGAGAAGTATGTCGGTGTCTGTACGGATGGAGCTCGCGCGATGTCAGGGAAGTATGAAGGACTTCAAGCTTTCATTAAAACCAAGGCTCCAAATGTAAAATGGATACATTGCGTCATACATAGGAAGACCTTGGCTGCAAAAAATATTTCATCTCAATTAAATTTTGTGATGGTATAATTATCAAACTGGTGAACTTTATAAAAACAAGACCCGTGTGGGCAAGATTTTTCCATAAGCTTTGTGAAGATTTCAGTGCCT
This sequence comes from Pachyrhynchus sulphureomaculatus, assembly GCA_019049505.1. NCBI lineage: Eukaryota > Metazoa > Arthropoda > Insecta > Coleoptera > Curculionidae > Pachyrhynchus > Pachyrhynchus sulphureomaculatus. Next base: position 214,006,769 of record CM032449.1, read on the forward strand.
GGCATACTTTACTTTATTACTGTAACTCTCGTTGGTTGTAGAGAGGTAACGTATTCTCACGTGTACACGAATTAAAAAATGAGTTGTACAAGTATTCATCGACAGAATCGCATCGTGAAGCAGAAAAGTTTAAAAAAATACAGACTTCTTAATAAAACTGGCATATCTTCGCGACATATTTGGGAAATTAAATGTCCTTAATAACTCGTTGCAGGAAAATGAAACGCATATACTGCAAGTGACTGATAAAATAGCAGCGTTTCAAAAGAAGTTGCTGGTGTGGAAAAGAAAAATAGAAGAGGAGCAAGAAAATACTGACTGTTTTCCTATTTTGAAAGGCTTTATGAAAGAAAAATCTATTCAAAATCTGGAGCAAGGTTTGCAGTTGATATTTATCCAACACTTATCGACATTAAGCACCCATTTAAATAAATATTTTCCAGATAATATGAATCAATATGATTGGATTAGAAACCCATTCTAATCGACCCCACCACCATCTACACTTTCAACAGTCGAGGAAGAACAGCTGTTAGAACTATCTTGTGATAGGAGCCTAAAACTACGATTCGTTAAAGACAAACTGTTTCAATTTTGGAGCAATGCATCCCGAGAATATCCTACTATCAATACTACGGGTTTGAGGGTTCTTTTACCATTTGCTACGTAGTATTTGTGTGAAACTGGCTTTTCTGCAGTTGTAGTAATCAAATCGAAGTATATGTATATATATATATATATATATATATATATATATATATATATATATATATATATATATATATATATCAATCGGTTTTATAACGTCTTCCGTCTTCCGATGCCTAATTTCCACTCCTCCCGGTTTCTCCATCCCTCCTCCTCCAGATCTCTCTCTAGTACTTCCTTGTTGATTCCTCCTCTCCAGCTTTGGCGTGGTCTTCCTCGCTTTCTTTTTCCATGAGGGTTCCAATTTAAAAACTTTTTAGGTAGTCGGTCTTGTGACATTCTCTGTACATATCCGTACCATACCAACTGTTGGGTTCTGATTTCGTCCACTATATCCTGGTTTATTTCTAAAGCTCGCCTTATCGTGTCATTTGGTGTGCGGTCTTTTCTGGATTTTCTGGCTGCTCGTCTCCAGAAATCCATTTCTGTAGATATTAGTATTTTTTCTGTTCTTTCCTTTAATGGCCACAGCTGGGAGCTGTAAGTTATTATACTTTTCACTATTGAGTTGTAAATTCTCTTCTTATTTTCAATGGTTATGTTTTTATCCCACAGTATACTACTAAGCATTGCAATCGCTTTTCTTTCTTGGATATTCTTCTCGAATATTGCTTCTTCCAGTGTTCCGTCCCTAGGTATTCTCGTTCCCAAATACTTATAACTGGCACAGTGTTTGATGGTGTGTCCTGTGGCCAGTTTCAAGTCCTGCTGTTGGCCCCATTTTTCATATTCCTCCATAAGTTTTCGTGACATGTATTCCATATCATCGATGTCCTGAGTGACTACTACCTGGTCATCTGCGAATGATAGCGTGTACAATGTAGTATCGTCATCCAGTGGTAATCCCATACTGCTGCATTTCCTTTTCTAGTTCTTCAGTGCACTCTCCAAATAGATTTTAAATAGCGTTGGGGATATACAGCAGCCCTGTTTGAGACCCTTTGTGACCTGGAACCCTGTTGTTATACCATATTTGGTTTTCACACTACTTCTTGCGTCTTGGTATAAGGATTTTACGGCTTTAATTATTTCGGTGCTTACATTACTCTGTTGTAGTGTTTCCCACAATCTCATTAGGGGCACGCTGTCGTAGGCCTTTTTTAAATCAACAAACAAGAAATGGACTTCCTGATCAAATGCGGTTTTTTTTTCTAGGATTTGTGTCAGTGAGAAGAGATGGTCTATTGTGGATCTTCCTGCTCTAAAGCCTGCCTGTTCTTCAGCTTCTACGTCCACGTATTCCGTTTCTATTCTATTTTTAAGTATTTTTCCGTGTATTCTGCTAATAGATCCTGTAAGCATTATTCCACTATAGTTATCGCAATTATTTTTGTCTCCTTTCTTATGAATTGTTGATATGTATGATATTTTCCATTCCTCAGGTACTTCTGATGTGTTAATGCATCTTTGGAATAAGTTCCTCAAAGCGCTAAATAGCTTTTCAGTTCCGTATTTTACTATCTCTCCTGGGATGTTTCCTGGTCCTGGGGCTCTACCATTTTTTAGCGTTTTACATACTTCTTTAACTTCTGATGTTGTTATCCTTATTGGGGATCCTCGTATAACTATATTTGGGTTTCCATGTTGGGTACTTTTGAACTCTGGTCTATCTTCTGTTAGCATATTTGTAAAATATCGGTTCCATTTTTCTGGTGTTTATTGGTGAGAAGATTTCTCTTTTCCGTTCTTCAAATCGAAGTACAGGTCACAAATAAAGTTAGAAGAAGAAATGATAGTAGCAACTTCAAAACTTCAGCCCCGATTTGAGAAGTTATGCTCAGAAAAGCAAGCAGCAAGAAGTTTTTTTTTTATGTTCTCTAATAAATAATAATTAAGATTCTATATTCTTTGGAATTTTCTTTGAATAATAAAGTAATTTTATTATCTGCCAGAGCTCCACACAGGTATCTTCTTTTAGACGGGCGTCGCATAAAAATTGCAACCTGTAAAGGGAGTCGCAGTAAAAAAAAGATTTGGAACCCCTGGTATATACATACATATATACCATCCGACAAAAAAGTAGGTTAACATCAAAGAACCCGCCAAAACAGAATTAGCATAACATGCTTACTCATGCCGCTAATGCATTATAATGCGTGCGCTTGATTTGCATAATTTGCGTAATTTAATTCACCTCAATTACCATACCTGCTGTGAGGTAAACAATAGTGTGTTTTTTTTATATTTCTGCACCTTGTTAGATAACTAGGTGGCCGGAGAAGATTTGCAAATTAGTTAGGAATAGTGATGCTTTACATAGATAGTAGATTTTCATGATCGTAATGAGTATTTGAATGAATCTTTATAAAAGAACAACCATGTCCTATACATCAAAATTTAATTTTGTTCACCAGTTTATAAGAAAAATCATGTAATAAACCTAAGATGTCAAGTATTCTCCATTTTGTAATTATTTAAACATAATCTTCATTACCGCAAACAATACATTGTTAATTAGTTTTTCCATATAGTTCAGTTTATGCAATTTTATATGATTTTACAATTATTAATCTCAAATTATGTATTCTGATTATGTTATAAAAATGATTCCATCAGATGTTTGATGTGTGCATACAATTCATTTGCAATCATTATTACGCAAAATAATGAATGCATTTCTTGTTCTTACTAATGAAGAAAATTTGAATTTATATTACTTGTTTTATTTTATTTATGCACTGTTTGCAGATATTGAAGAAGGTAAAATAAAAACCATATATTTAAAGGGACAGTGAGAGATAGTATCTCCATAAAATTTCTTTCTATTGATTAAAATTGAGGCTCTAATTTAAATTTTGACTAGTGTTAATGAGAATTCCCATATCGTAGTTCTTCGCGTGGCGTTTATTGAATAATATTTTTACTCTATCCATAAATACGAGTACTACGAGAACTGTTAACTGAATTAGTCGAAACAACTTCTCATTTGCTATGGAGAGTAGTTTGACATTTAGTAACTACGTATACAAAGTTTGGTGATTCAGAATTTACTGTGCTATTTATAGTGAATTTTTGAAAAACATATGACCAACGAAAATTTTGGATTTAATAAAATGAAATATCGATTTGTGATAAAGTATCTCTTTTTGAAAGGATTGTACACTAAAGAAATTGACGCCAACATCTATATCTATAATATATATAAAATGCAACGTCTCTCTGTCTGCCTGTCTGTCCGTTTGTGCGCTTATTACTCGAGAACCATTTATCCAATTTACGTGCTTTTTTTTTTAAAACATACATATGTTCTCTGGCCAAGTTATAGGTTATATTTTATTACGTTAGGTAACATAAGGAATAAACAGTGACAATAATAGTGAATTAAGTCGAAAAAAAGTTTGCCGCTAGCGCGTCCTCTTGTAATACGCTACCTAAACCATTAAATATGGAACAATATTATGTACCAAAGAAAATAATATATACAAAATGCAACATCTCTCTGTCTATCTGTCTGTCCATTAGTGCACTGATCCGATTTACATGTTTTTTTTTTAATTCATACATTTGTTCTCTGGCCAGGTTACCTATAACCTTCCATAATATATATATAAAATTTAACGTATCTATGTCTGCCTGTCAATTTGTCCGTAAGTGCGCTTATCACTCGAGAACCACTTATCCAATTTACGTGTTTTTTTTTTTTTTAAAAAAAACATACATTTGTTCTCTGGCCAGGTTGTCTATAATTTTCTATAATATATATAAAATGCAACGTCCCTTTGTCCGTCCGTCCGTTAATGCGCTTATTACTAGAGAACAACTTATCTGATTTACGTGCTTTCTTTTAAAACATACATATGTTCTCTGGCCAGGTTATAGTATATATTTTATTATGTTAGGTAACATAAGGAATAAGTAGTGACGATAATAGTGAATCATGTCGGAAAAAGTTTGCGTCTAGCGCGTTCTCTTGTAATACACTCCCTAAATCATTAAATACGGAACAATATCATGTAGCAAAGAATATAATATATATAAAATACAACGTCTCTGTCTGTCTGTCTGTCCGTTAGTGCGTTTATCACTCGAGAATCATTTATCCGATTTACCTGTTTTTTTTTTTTTTAAACACACATTTGTTCTCTGGCCAGGTTATCTATAATCTTCTATAATATATATAAAATGCAACGTCTCTCTGTCTGTCTGTCCGTTAGTGCGCTTATCACACGAGAACCACTTATCTGATTTACGTGCTTTTTTTTTAAAACATACATATGTTCCCTGGCGAGGTTATAGGATATATTTTATTACGTTAGATAATATAAAAAAATAAGCAATGACGATAATAGTAAATCAAGTCGGAAAAAAGTTTACCGCTAGCGCACTCTCTTGCAATACGCTGCCTAAACCGTTAAATATGGAATAATATCATGTAACAAAGAATACAATATATATAAAATGCAACGCCTCTCTGTATGTCTGTCTATCCGCTAGTGCGCTTATCACTCAATAATTACTTACCCGATTTACGTGTTTTTTTTTTTAATTCATACTTATGTTTTCTGGCCAGGTTATATAATAATAATAATAATCTATATAATATATATAAAACGGAACGTCTCTCTGCCTGTCTGTCCGTTAGTGCGCTTAGTACTCAAGAACCATTTATTCGATTTACGTGTTTTTTTATAAAATACATATGTTTCCCGACTAGGTCAGGGTCGGCAACCTATGGCATGTGTACCATCTCTGGCACGCCAAGCAATTTTGAATGGCACGCGTACCCATTCAAAGTTTACACATTAATTCTGTAATCTGTGACATGTTTCGAAATTAAGTAAATAATCGAAGACAGTATTACTTTAACGATACAAACAAAAACGATATATTATATAGGTCACTAGGTATTATTACCAAAAACTACAAAATATATATTTTGTAATTTATAATTTTACAGAATGCATTGGTTTGGCTTTAATTTCGGCAAGTATTAAAGGCGGCAAGCCTCAAAATATAAGCCTAGGCAAAAACACAAATAAACGTCCTCAATTCAGATCAAAAGAGCCGCTATAAGGCGGTTTTTGTTTGACTTGACTTCAATTGTTCCGACACGTGCCGCAACTCTTTTTATATTGCGCGTTGTAGATAATAATTTTTGTTCTAAGAAATTTAATAAACGTAATTATTGGAATTTTCTGGAAACATTATTTTTCAATATATAGCAAGCGGCTACACGTTTGGATCATTTAGTATAGCAGTAACATCCGTTCCAGTCAATAGTCGTTGTTTAAAAATTAAAATTACGTTGCGTTTTGGCCGCGAACAAACAGAAGGTAGACGTTCGATCATTTTAAACTTCATGGACAACAGATTACGGTTTTGTACAGCAAAACGATCGGGCCATTTGTGTCCTATGTCGGGAAAGCGTATTTTTTCGGACATCTAGTGTTCAACGACATTTCCAGATAAAATATAAATCATCATTTAAAGATAACGCTGATAAAAGGGAGGCAATACAAAGAGCAAGTAAACAATACGAGAAACAGTCAACATTCTTTAGCAAAGTTTTCCAAGGAAAAAATCAGGTACCTAAATGCAGTTTCAAAATTACACAATCGTTGGCACATAAGGGTAGGCCGTTCACTGACGGAGAATTTATGAAGCAAACGTTTTTGAGTACTGGCGAGATTTTATTCCACGACTTGCCCAATAAGGATACAATATTGGCCAGGATTAGGGATATACCGGCATCAGCGCGGACCATCGAGAGACGAGTTACCGAAATGACACAAAATGTCCAAATACAGGAGAGAGCTCTATCAAACGGAGTTTTGTATTTAGTGTAGCATTGGATGAAAGTGTCGATATTAATGACATTGCCCGTCTGGCAATCGTTGCGCGATACTTCGATGATGGCAGTGTGTATGAAGAGCTGATTTGTCTGCTCCCATTACAGGAAACTACAAGAGGAGAGGATATATTTTCAGAATTTGTTAAACATTTTGAAAAGCGGAAAACTGATTTAAATATTTTTTTTTTTCGTAACGACAGATGGCGCTCCTGCTATAATTGGGAGACATAAAGGATTTATTTCCCTTCTTATTGAACGCTTGGGTCGTTCAGTTTTGAATTTTCATTGCATAATTCACCAAGACAGTTTGTGCGCTAAAATCTCCGCTGGAAGTTTAAAATCCGTAATGGATAGGGTGGTTAAAATAGTTAACTAAATTGTCGGTCGTTCCTCACTGATCCATAGACAATTTAAGGCGTTTCTGCAGGAATTAGAAAGTGCATATTCAGATATACCATTGCACAATAAAGTGCGCTGGCTCAGCTGTGGTAAAGTGCTCTCTAGATTTGTGCAATGTCTGCGCGAAATTAAATCGTTCGTGTTGGAAAAAAATTAAGTGGATGCTTATCCACTGTATGTTAATATTTCTTACTGATATTACAAACCATCTCAGTGAAATCAACTTAAAGTTACAAGGTTCAGGCAAAACAGTTCTGGATTTATACGAATCCTGGAAATCATTCAACCATGTAGTTTTGAAAGCTAAATTTTGACTTAAGGGGTTAGTTTTGAGGGGTGAAATCGGAAGTGAAAAAAAAATTTTTTTACTAGGTAATCGAGTGTGGTGTCAAATGAAAGCTTGTGAAAACACGAGTACAAAATATATATATATATATATATGTATGTATATATATATATATATATATATATATATATATATATATATATATATATATATATATATATATATATATATATATATATAATGTAATACTTGCGCGCACTTTTCTTTGTATTATTTTTAAAAAATCGCGAAAAATCGCTGTCCACCAGCCTTATCTCGAAAAGTACTTATCAAAAAATTTTGAAAAAATTCTGGAATATTCTCCACGGGGTGTGGATTGAACGAAAATTATCACGCGTGCATTACCTGTAATAATTTAGCTGGTATATAAAAAAAAACAGAAATTTCAAGGTCATCAATTTTCAGTAAAGATTGGAAATAAACTTTGTTGAAAACTCATTTGGGGTGTGTTTTGTGAAGTCACTGATCATTTTATACTTCCGTTACAACATTTCTTATTTTAAAAGCAATCAACGTACGGAACACTAATTGCACAAGTTCAACTTGCACTTGACCGGTTATTTTTCATTTTATTGTCATTTATTTCCAATTCTCAAAAGGCAATTGCAAGGTGAAGATAAATCGTAATAAAACATTAGTGAATAGTTAGTGGTATTAAAAAAAAAACTAAGCCACAGTCCCTCCCATACGGATATATCAAAAAAAGATAGCAGATGATATTTTTATTCGAGTCGAGTTTTAGAAGCAAGGGTAATGTGTTATTCGTGGGCGTATACATCTGATTAGACATACTTCGAGAATAATTATCGCGCCACAGTAATTTGTAACTTGGGTTAAGTTGCATCTGCATGGAAAACGACCCAACTCTCGAATATCGCACGATAAATCATTTCGTTTGCGATATTATTCATAAATATGCCTGCAATTAAGCGAAATGCAATTACTTTTTCGAATTAAAGATTCAAGATCAAATCGATATCTGCATACGGGAATGTACTTAATGCATATGTAAAGATATATATATATATATATATATATATATATATATATATATATATATATATATATATATATATATATATATATATACATATATATCGATTATCCAAAATAATATGGACCAAAGTGATTTCAGATAATCGAAATTTTAGGTAATACGAATTTTTTTATAAAATAGAAGTTTAGAATGAATACAACATTGCAGATTGACTTAAAAGCATTTATACGATTAGCTATTACGTATATAGGTATTTATTAAAACAAAGAATAGAACAATTAGTTTACTTATTTTATGTATATGTACAGAAAATCGAAAATAAAACAGTTTCATTCTTAACTTTAATATCTTAAAAATGAGGTAATTTTTAACTGCACTCTTTTTGCGTTAGTTCTGTTTTTGGCTGCAATGTCTGATGCAACGTTTGATAAGCAAAACGTCCGCGGCGGTTGCATTTTCTTGTTGTTCTACATAAGCTAACGCTTTTTCTAGGGCCTCTAGTCCTTCTGAATGTGACATTTTTACTGGAATCTTGTCAGTGGCTTCTACTTCGTTATCATCATCGTCATCACTGTCTATTTTATTAGCATTTTTGCAAACAGTTTTAATTAATCCTTAGTCAGTCATTTCATCTTCCACACTATCACTGTTTAACCATTCACTAACACCGGTTTCCGTAACACTTTCACATCCTGATATTCTTGTAATAATTTGATGTAAACTTTCATTATCTTCTGTTTCTGCCTCTGAGTAATGTCTCTCCTCGAGTGGAATCAATTTTGACCAAGATTTTTCCAGAGTACTACTCTTTACCTGATTCCAGGCTGAAGCTATCCAATATATAACATTTCTCAGATTTATCTTTTTTAGACAATCAGTAAGATTGTCACCATCATCTACTTCTTCTAAAATATGCTCCAATAACGAACGCCTGTAACTGAGTTTTAAATTTTCCAGGACACCCTGATCCATAGGCTGAATGAGAAAAGTTATAGCAGGAGCCAAAAACATTGTTTTTATTTCCCCATTTTCAAGTTGCTCCGCACTTGGGTAAGTGGGGCCGTTATCTAGTAACAGAATACATTTTCTAGGATATCCATGTTCTTTAAAAAAAAGTTCCACTTTGGGAACAAAATCTTCAAAAAACCAGTCTTTAAATAGAGTCGCATTTATCGAGGCATTGTTTCGATTTTTATACAAAACAGGAAAAGCATTGCGACGAATATTCTTAAAGGTTCGTGGATTTGTTGACTTACCAATACATAATAATGGGAGTTTGTGTCTTCTAGAAGCATTACTGCATGCAAGAACAGTAATACGTTCTTTGCTACGTTTATAACCACGTGCTCCAACTTTCGTTTTTGAAGCTAAGGTATTTGACGGCAACGTTTTGTAGTTCAAGACTGTTTCATCCCAGTTATAGATTTGGTCTGATTGTAAACCATGTTCTTTCATACGCTGCTCAAAATTCTATGCAAATTTTTTTGCAGCAGATACATCAGCCGACAATCTTTCTCCACAAACTTTCAGTTGACGTACACCTTTTTTCTACCTGTCTAGTCAACCATCACTTGTAGAAAAATTTACAGGCGCTTCAATAAGTGGCATTTCTTCGCTTAAACTCACTGCCTTATGTTTTAAAATTGTTCCTGAAATTGGTATTCCACGTTCTCGATTCTGTGTAACCAGAAAAATAAAGAATCATCCACTTTTTGGCAATCACTTTTCATACTTTTTCATGCCTGTGTGGGCGATGACAAAACACTATACCATTTTTCAAGTTTTTCACGATTTTTTCTCTACTCTAAAACAGTACTCACGGCTACACCTAAAACTTTCGCTATAGTTTTAAGAAGTTCACCATTATCTAAACGTCGAATTGCTTCAAGTTTCTCTTTTAAGGTAATAACACCACGTTAACGCTTATTATTATGACGATCCATTTGGTAAAATATCTATTAAAACGAAACTCTTACCTCTGCGATAATAATAGACGTAATGAGTAACTTATAACACTCGTCGACTAACCAAAACATAGACAGCGGTAAAATTCTGGACGTCGAGGAGTCCCCGACGCGTTAAGGAAACCACTCATCGTCTATTTCGAATAATGGGGATTTTTTCTTTTAATGGGAATACAATTTGCTTTTTAACAGTTTGTTTCGGATAAGCAGGATTTCAGATAATCGGGATTGTATTGTATATATATATATATATATATATATATATATATATATATATATATATATATATATATATATATATATTTGTGTATATATATATTATACGGTGAAAAGTATCGGAAAGCGGTCTATGTAGGAAAATTATTCTTTTGTTGTTTAAAACTCTCTCTCTCTCTCTCTCTCTGTCTGTCTCTCCATTAGTGTGCTTAGCACTCAAGAACCAGTTATCCGATTTACGTGTTTTCTTTTTTCTCTGGCCAGGTTATAGGATATATTTTATTATGATAGGCAACATAAGGAATAAGCAGCATAATACTGAGTCAAGTCGAGCGGAGCGCGCGCACGCCTAGTATTATATAAATATATGGGACATTATATGTACATATATATATATATATATATATATATATATATATATATATATATATATCACAGTTTAAGGTCAGAGGATACAAGATGGACTAAAAAAATTGTGTAATGAAGGTTGGGGGCGGACAAGCGTAGCCGAGGAAGACCTCCAGGCCTATGCCTAGGAGGGGGCGCAAATTGAGGCTGCATGATTGATTATATATATGTATGTATATATATATATATATATATATATATATATATATATATATATATATATATATATATATATATATACAGTCCCTGGCCAAATTATTAGACGCACTGCAAGATTTCATGTAAAATATTAATTACCGAGTGATATTGTACCGTTTTATTATTTTAAATTGATTTGTTTTTTATTTTTATATTATCCAATCAATTACCTATTTATTTGACATAAATAAAACAGCATTAATTTAGAAAAGCATAAGTTTATTAAGTTTTAAAGAAAAGTGAAATTAATGTTAGTAAAAGTCAATATTTAGTTGAGCCACCTTTAGCCGCTATCAAAGCTTTAATTCTGCGCGGCATGCTATCAATGCAAGATTGTACTGTCTCCTGCATTTGAGGATGATGATTCCACACATGAATAATCTTTTCTAGGAGCTGGGTTTTGTTGGTAATCACATCTTTAGCCACTTCTCTTTTCATCAGCTCCCACACATTTTCAATGGGGTTCATATCAGGGCTATTACCCGGCCAATCCAACAAAGGGATATTTTTTTCTGCCAAAAAAGCTTTAACAGACAGAGCAGTGTGGCAGGGAGCTCCATCTTGCATGAAAGTGAATGGTTCCCCATTTGGAAACCATTCTCTGAGCTGCGGAATCAACCGATTTTGTAATACTTCTTTGTACTGATATTGCCTCATTATTCCTTTGACGACGTACAGACGTCCAGTGCCCTTGCCGCTGATGACTGACCAAATCATCACTTTGGTGGGATGTTTAACCGTCTGGACGACACAATCAGAATGAAACTTTTCTCCATGACGACTACGCACATACTGAGCTTTATTCTGCAAAATTTCGAATGGGCTTTCGTCACTGAAGCAGACCTGTCAAAAATAGGAAAAATATATAAACTTCCATGTTTATTTGCTTTATTTAACTGAAAATGATAATAATGTATCAATTATTGATTAAATTGCTGTATCTTACCGATCTCCAGAAGTCCACATCTTTGTCTTGCCATTGTTTGGCCCACTTCAGGCGCTTTGCTTTCATTGCAGCTGTTAACTTGGGCTTCCTGGCGGGGCGACAGGCCTTAAAATCTAATTCTTTCAATTTTCTTCGAACAGTGCGCTCAGAAGCATTTACGCTAGCATCCTGGAGTTGTGATTTTATTACCTTTGTGGTAGCAAATCTGTTTTCTACACAAATTTTCTTCAAACATCTCTCTGACCGTGGAGTGAAAATTGGTTTTCTACCGCATCTTTTCTTTCTTTTCGGGCTTAATTCCTTCCCTGACTCAATTTTCTTTTTTATGCGTCGTACACTAGCTTCAGAAACCTCCAATCTTCGTGATATTTCTCGGTTTGTAAATGTTTTCGCAATCACAAGGGCCTTCACTTCAGCTTTTTTACGTGGTGAAAGATCGCCTTTTCTACCCATAATGAAAATAGTCCAATTACTTTTTTAAAACACTGCATACAAAATAAACTAATAACTGAGTAGTATAAAACTGTTAAACAAACAATCACAGTCCTTAAAGCCACAGAAACACGTCCGTACCTGACTCGATTCCGATCGCGACTGATACAGGTTTGTACTTATTTACGTTCATGTATCACTTTGTCAACACAGTGTTGCCATATGTTAAAAATAAATACAAATATGTAGTCTACAACAATTTTTTTAAATAAAAATCAATAATATTGTAGTTTAGATATACCATTATTGCATAAAAACTCTTAAGAAACATAAAATTACTAAAAAAAATACAGTGCGTCTAATAATTTGGCCAGGGACTGTATATATGCATTAGTAGAATGCACCAAAGGTTCATAGACCAGGGTCTGTAACTACATTTTAAGTTTAAGTTGGAAAACCAACTATTTTTCTGCCAACAATTTTTTTTTCGTTTTATTATTATCACTGTTTTCTGTCGTATCGATTACTAGTTTTTATGGGGTAGAGTTCCAAGCAGGTTACTAGTGTTAACAAAAAATTAAAAGTTCTAGTGAGCTACCATCTACACTAATATACCTAGTCCAGCATTTTTCGCATTCTCTCATTCTATCTAAAAAAAATTGGGTCTCAAAAATCTACGTTACAGCGGCTTTCAATTCATCTGAGGAAAATTTTCGTTCCTTAAGGTCTATCTTTAGACGTTTAAAGAGGAGGAGGTATAGGATTAATGTGGATTTACAGCTATCAGTAATTTTGTGTAACAGCAAAGTTTCGGTTTTTCATGAATTCAGACGGTTTTCTTTAATTTTCAGGTTTTGGATCATAAATTTGTAAAAATCTCCATTAATTATGGACCCTTTTTCTATATATTCAATACACTTCCTTTACAATTCCAAAAAACTATCGCCATCAACTTTTTAGAAGATTGCACCTACTTTAGATCTGGAGAGATCTTATAAACGTATTGATTAACTCCTGCTTCGTGGGAGGATCCTAATAGAATAGAATAGAGCCTAAATATCGACGCATTGTTCTATCAGATGTTCTCTTGAAATTTCTTTTCTCCTCAGTTTCTGCTGTAGGGTTAGGAGTTTGGACATCCATAATGTAGAAACTTTTTTCTTCCCTAAATCTTCAAACCTACATATATTCTTTTACGAGCAAATTTTGGTCTATTCAGTGAGAAACTTAATCATTCCCCTATACTCAGAAGTTCTTGTAGTTGTACAAAATTTCGTCAAAAAGTACTGAGAATAGCCGCAGTGATTTGACAATTAATAATATAATTTTCTTAGTTTTGAGATTTAATATGACTTGATTTGTAACTCACGACATAGTGCAGGTGGATTCCAAGCAACACCTTCATATATTAAATTCCTAGGTGTGTGCCCGATCTTGATGGTAGATATTGTCACCAGATACGGCTCTTCGGCTGAACCAGAGTGCAGATTAGTTCGATAGCGCTTACGCGCGGGTGGTCGCCGGACAGATCAATACATGACCTCTCATTTTAATAGGCTTATATTTTACCTAAGATTTTCTTCCGTTGGCACACGAGAATCTGCATGTATGCATGAAAATCCTGGAAGGTTGCCAGATCGTTAAATATTCCTACTGCATTTTGCTTTGAGGGAGTATAAATTTATTATTATTAAAGTTTTAATTTTTTCATTATGAAAAACTCCTAAAATCTTAACCTTTATTCTATTTTCGGTTTTTAGGTAAATTCAAAAAACTAATAACACAGGTCTGCAACAAAAATGCTGTCTGGATGTTTTCAACTGATTTCTATATATTTAGGTGTTCTGAAAACTAAAAAAACTGACGTTATTTTGCAATACGCAAAATTTTATTATAAAAAAGGGGTTTTTTGGGCTAACTTGAAGTCATAAATAAATAGGTACAATTTTATTTTGATTACTGTTTTTAAATGTATACAGGCCATAACTATCATTACTTTCTAAATAAAGAACGCCCTGTGTGAGCTAAATTAACAAACATAAACGTTGTAACCAGAACGTGCGCGCTCCGATAGTGTAGAAAGTGGCGCGGTACAATTACGTGTTAACTCGTCATTGTTTTATAGATCTTGGTTCAATATAGTGCAATGTCATCTGTGCGGAAGTGTGTGAAATCGTCTGACAGTTTCTGTTATATTTGTGCCGAAAATATGGTATTAAAGCAACAACTTAATATTACGGACTTTGTAAAAAAAGTATACTTCACGTATTTTGGCTTAAAACTTGGAGATCAGGATAAAGTTTGGGCACCTCATAAAATCTGCAAACGATGTGTTAAAGACCTTCGAAATTGGTTTAAGGGCAAGAAAAAAGCTTTCCGATATGCGATTCCTATAGTATGGCGCGAGCAAAAGAACCATAGTGATGATTGTTACTTTTGTTCGTGTAATGTGAAAGTGTATAATTCAAAATGGAAGCAGTCCATTTCATACCCCAATCTGCAATCAGCTATTCGTCCCATCCCTCATGGGACCGAAATACCAGTGCCCAAGGCCCCTGCTACCTTGGAAGAGATTCCAAGTTCTGACGAAGATGGTGCTGTACCTGAACCCGATGACAAGTCAACTTTTCAATTTGAAGATGCCAGCAGTCCGAAATTGTTTTCCCAGGGCGAGCTAAATGATTTGGTAAGAGACCTGAATCTTCCCAAAAAACGCTGCTGAGTTGCTTGGATCAAGGCTCAAAAGCAGGAACTTACTTTTGCCGGGAGTGTCTTCCTCCTGGTTTAGATATCGTGAGAAGCAGTTCACGTCCTACTTTGCCCAAGAGGACGAGTTGGTTTATTGTACCAATATTGAAGGTTTGATGGATACATTTAAGATCTCATACGACCCAGCACAGTGGCGTATTTTCATAGATTCTTCAAAAAGGAGCCTTAAAGTAGTTCTGCTTCACAATGGCGGTTTCTATGCTTCCATTCCTGTCGGTTATTCCGTACACCTCAAGGAAACCTACAAGAACTTGGAATTGGTTCTTTGCAAATTAAAATATAAAGACCACGGTTGGCAAGTGTGCGGTGATTTAAAAATCTTGGGCATGTTGCTCGGACAACAATCTGGGTTTACCAAATTCCCTTGCTTTTTGTGTCTATGGGATAGTAGAGACCGAGCAAATCACTGGACCAAAAAGTGTTGGCCTCCGAGGGAGCTTAAAGTTGACGAAAAGAACGTCCTGCATAAAACTTTGGTGCCTCCTCATAAAGTTCTCCTACCACCGCTTCACATAAAGCTGGGATTGATGAAGCAATTTGTAAAGTCACTTCCAAGAGATGGAAATTGCTTCAAATACTTAATATCAAAGTCCTCTCGGAGGCAAAGTTGAAGGAAGGTGTTTTCGTTGGACCAGATATTAGACGGCTTATGGCTGATCCTCAATTCATCACAACCATGACGGATCCTCAAAGAGAAGGGTGGATTACCTTTAAAGAGGACATAGAGAAATTTTTAGGCAATAACAAAGACCCTAACTACAAACAAATCGTCAAAAGAATGTTAAAAGCATTTCAAGCTTAAGGTTGCCTAATGAGTTTAAAAGTACATTTTCTTCATTCCCACCTCGACTACTTTCCAGAAAATTTAGGAGATCTGCCTGAAGAGCAAGGTGAACGATTTCACCAAGATATTAAGGAGATGGAAAAAGATACCAGGGAAGATGGAGCGTCTCAATGATGGCAGACTACTGTTGGACGCTTTAGAGAGACCTTCCAGATGTTTCCTACAAGCGAAAATGTACCAAAAGGAGTCTCACTGGGAAAAAGATATGTGTTTAGTGCTTACTAATGAATGTATTTTAGATAAAAAAATAAGTTTTGTTAGGCAATTATAAATTAAAAAATTTTTTTTTAGTCTTTTATCTTTTATTTTAAGATGATAACTTGTTTAACATAGATACCTACATTGTCAGAAAACGTGACGTTCTATGACAAAATGAAGGTCATTTTCGGATTCAGTACACCCAAAAACATAAGAATTACGCAAAAAAACCAAAACAGCTCTCAATTTTTTTTTTGCAGACTTGTGTAATTTGAGATCCGAACGAAATAGAGGAAAATGAATTTTAAATTTTAACTATTCGTAGCAGTGGCGGCTCGTAATGGAATTTGGTGGAGGTTCACACACCTCACAAGGTATGTGAACCAGCTGAAAGTCTTTCTTCATTCATGGTACTTCTCAAAAACAACTTAATTCTTTTTAAAGTGGAGAAATTTCTTTCAGTTTCAGCAGTTGTCATCGGAATGGTAATAATTAGCTTCAGTAAAGTGTACGTTGCGGAAAATACATTTTGTAAATTATTTTTCTAAAATCTGGCCGTTTATAAATAAGTTCAAGTTCAGTTTGTAATCTAATTTTGTCCATAAATGGATATGCCTGAACTATATCATTTAAAAACTCCGAGAACTTAGAAGACATACGCAGACGCGAACCACTTAGATGGATATTAAATGAAAACCTTTCGTTAATTTGAATTAATACATAATCTCATACTTCTTTTGCTGCAACTACTTTCGTTAAATAAGGATCTTCCTTACATCTTTTATTCTGAAAATGAACTACATCTTCAATGAAAGTAGGAATTTCTTCAGCATTTTGTCTTTCAGTCGCTATACATTTTTCAAATATTTGCTGTGGCTACTTGTGCAGGATCAGAAGTCGATTTTTGCAAACTGTTATACAGGATATCAGCGTGTGGCATAATTTTATGAAAAAATGTTAGCCTGAATTCAAATTGTGCATCGTATAACATTCTACGGATTGCGAATTGTGGTAGATTGTTTCGAAGTATTTTCTACCTTCTCCATACATTCGATAAGTGCTTCTCTGTTCTCAAAAATAATATTTATAACTCTACTTTTAAAAAGCCATCGTGTCGTAGAAGTTCTTGGAATATGCAGCGTACAACTTCATTTAATATTTCAACCCGCTGAATTTGAAAAAAAATTCGTAATATCTGTTATATTAGAAACTAACTGTGCCCGCGGCTCCGCTAGCGTGGACTTGATTCACTTCTATCGTTACTGCTTATTCCTTATGTTACCTAACGTAATAAAATATCTGTCATTATTTCCCATTATCTCCCATTATTTCTCCTTATCTCCCATTTATTCTACATAATTTCCATTATCTAGACTTATCTCTGCTCATCTCCCATTATTTCTCCTTATCTCCCATTATTATCTCACCTTATCTGCCATTATCTCACCTTATCTCCCATTATCTAGGCTTATCTCGACTTATCTCGCAATATTTCTCCTTATCTCCCATTATTTATCCTTATCTCCCATTATCTAGGCTTATATCGAATTATATAGAACATATGTATAAATTTATAAAAAACACGTAAATCGGATAAGTGGTTCTCAAGTGATAAGCGCACTAACGGACAGACAGACAGACAGAGAGACGTTGCATTTTAATATATATAAAATGCAACGTCTCTCTGTCTGTCTGTCTGTCCGTTAGTGCGCTTATCCCTCGAGAACCACTTATCCGATTTACGTGATTTTTTAAATTCATACATATGTTCTCTGACCAGGTTATAGATATATATTTTATTACATCTATAATATATATATAAATTGCAACGTATCTCTGTCTGTCTGTCCGTCCGTTAGTGCGCTTATCCAATAAATATGGAACAATATCATGTTGCAAAGAATATAATATATATAAAATGCAACGTCTCTCTGTCTGTCTGTCTGCCTGTCTCTCTGCCTGTCTGTTTGCCCATCCGTTAGTGCGTTTATCACTGGAGAACCACTTATCCGATTTACGTGCATTTTTTAAAACATACATATGTTCTCTGGCCAGGCTATCTATCTATAATATATATATATATATATATATATATATATATATATATACATATATATATATATATATATATATATAATGCAACGTCTCTCTGTCTGTCTATCTGTCTGTCTGTCCGCTAGTGCATTACTTCCTTTTTTATTAAAACATACATATGTTCTCTGGCCAAGTGATAGAATATATTTTATTGCGTTAGGTAACATAAAGAATAAGAAGTGACGATAATACTGAATCAAGTCGGAAAAAAGGTTACCGTTAGCGCGTTCTCTTGCAAATCATCTAAACCAATAAATATGAAACAATATCATGTTGCAAAGAATATAATATATATAAAATGCAACATCTCTCTGTCTGTCTGTCTGTCCGTCTTATCACTTGAGAACCACTTATCCGATTTACGTGTTTATATAAATTTATACATATGCTCTATTTAATTCGATATAAGCCTAGATAATAGGAGGTAAGATGAGGTAATAGGAGATAAGTATAAATAATGGGAGATAAGGAGAAATAATGGGAGATAAGCAGAGATAAGTCTAGATAATGGGAGTTATGGTGAGATAATGGGAGATAAGGAGAAATAATGGGAGATAAGGAGAAATAATGGGAGATGAGCAGAGATAAGCCTAGATAATGGAGATTATGAAGAGATAATGGGAGATAAGGAAGAATAATGGGAGATAAGGGGAAATAATGGCAAATATTTTATTACGTTAGGTAACATAAGAAATAAGCAGTGATGATAGTAGTGAATCAAGTCCACGCGAGCGGAGCCGCGGGCACGGCTAGTATTATATTAAAATAAAAGTACGAAAATAAAAAGTTAATACTATTTTATTGCTACCCTGTAAAAATCTTTCTAATTAGTCAAATTGAAAGCATTCAAGGCATAAGTATAATTAGTGTAAGGCATCACCTCCTTAGAGCCATTATAATAAGCAAAATAAACAACATTTCCGCTATGTTAATTCCTATTCATAAAAATTCAATTAGGAATGTTTTATAATGTTCTAAATGCCCATTTCATGCATATTTACTAATTAAGCTTTTTTTGTTAATTTGATTTTTTTTGAATAATTGCCTGGATAATCAGGTACATGTTCCTGCCCTTTCAGTTTACATTAATATAAATCACATTCAAAATATTTAACTGGTTTATTTTTTGAAAAGACTCTTAATCTAAAAATTAGCGACATTCCATCCATATCTTTATATATCAGGTCTGGGAAAAAGTTCATGGCGTTTTTCCCGATAGATGGCGTCAATTGCAAATAACTCAAGAAACACAGATCACAGCGACACCATTTGTCATCTTTGGAAAGGTGACACTTCGAGCGTTACTTTGAGTGTATAAACAAATTGGTGCAGTGGTTGGAAAGTTGTTTGCGTTTGAAAATAGAGAAAAGTAATGAAAAACTGCGCTATATTTTGCAATATTATTACGACAAAGGGAAGAACGCTGCGCAGGCTTGTGAAAAAATGTGTGCTGTGTACGGTGAAGGTACTTTATCAAAATCTGTTGCGTGGAAATGATTCGCTCGTTTTCGTTCCGGTAATTTTGATGTGAAAGACGAGTCACGCTCTGATCGTCCAATCACTGAAAAAGCTGATGAAATTCTTGAAAAAGTCCAACAAGATAAGCATATCAGCAGTGTCGATATTGGTATGGAGCTAGGCACTGACCACAAAACGGTTTTGAACCATTTACACAAAGCTGGCTACAAAAAGAAGCTCGATGTATGGGTTCCTCATGAGTTGAGCACCATAAATATGATACACCGAATTAACATCTGCGATGCGCTGCTGAAACGCAATGAAATCGAGCCATTTCTGAAACGTGTCATAACCGGTGATGAAAAATGGGTCACGTACGACAATCGGAAGCGTAAAAGATCGTGGACAAAGGATGGTGAGCCGTCACAAGCGTTCGCGAAGCGAGGATTGACGCCGAAAAAGGAGATGCTGTGTGTGTGGTGGGACTGGAAGGGAATCGTCCACCATGAGCTACTTCCAGTTGATCAGACGTTTGATTCTCAACTCTACTGTGGACAACTAGAGAGATTACGACAGGCAATTGAAAGAAAACAGCCCGAATTGATTAATATGAAAGGTGTTGTCTTCCATCATGACAACGCCCGACCACACACTTCTTTGATGACCTGTCAAAAATTGCGAGAGCTTGGTTGGGAAGTTTTGATGCATCCAGCGTATAGTCCAGACATAGCATCCTCTGACTATCACTTGTTCCGATCTCAGCAGAACTCTCTCAATGGAATTAAGCTGCTTTCAAAAGAAGCCTGTGAAAACCATTTGATTCAGTTTTTCAACCAGAAACCTCAGAAGTTCTTCACCGATGGCATCATGGCTCTACCCGAAAAATGGCGAAACATTATCGATAATAATAGAGCATATTTGGTTTAAATAAATTCATTTTCACACTATAAGAAAACCAGTTGAATTTTACTAAAAAAAAACGCCACGAACTTTTTCCCAGACCTGATATGTAGGTATAGTTCACTACATCTTTTCTTGACGTAGTTGCTGCCATGAGGTATAACAGCAGTTGTCCTGAGTAATTAAAAAGTTTTACTGACAAATATAACGGACTAAATGGGCCTTTATTAAGGAAGCGCCTTGAGAAGTAAGGGATTCGCAGGAGCTTCATTTTTTAGGTACTTCAATAAGATTAAAGAAAAATACAGCTGCTACTTTTTACGTTACGTATACTATGTCAAACAGGTAGAAGTTTATTTTCCTCGACTATCTAAAGGCAGTCATTAATGTAAATTCCGAAAAACTAGTAAATAGATATTTTTTAAACTAAAAGAAAACAGACTTTGCCTGATGATAGTTGGGGGTTATATAACCAAATTAGAAGTAATTATTTCTAATTTATTTTATATCAACTTTCATTTCAAAAAAAAAAATCAATGCTAGTTTTTCTTTTAAAAACGTATTTTTATAAAGAAGGAATGTCTCATTTAAAAAGTCCTCGTGGAAGGTCTTGAGAGTATAGAAACTGTTTGACAAGTTTCCAACCTTCGTTTTAGCTCCATCCATGATTTCAAATCAGCATCCTATAACACACTGAGTCAGTTCCAACCAATCACTGCTACAGCCTACTGTTCGGAAACTATCAGTTTACCGTCAACAACTGACCAGTAGATACCGATAACGTAAAATCACTCTTAGACGAAACTTTTCCGACGACTAACTCGAAAAAACCGTGATCAATGTATGTACTCTCAGGCCTACAAGAAAACACATTTCTTTATATATATATATATATATATATATATATATATATATATATATATTTTTATATATATATATATATATATATATATATATATATATATATATACATATATATATATATATATATATATATATATATATATATATTTATATATATATATGTATATATATATATATATATATATATATATATATATATATATATATATATATATACAAATATTGGAATCTATACACATACAGATGACACCCACTGCAATAAACCAAAAAACAGATGTAAATAACCTAAACCGTATCTACCTACCAGTCATATAAAGCCTTTCACGTTAAGTGGTTGTTTGTAAAATGTAAAAATGTGTTTTTGACAGTGATTTAAAATTAACAGCCCAATACAATGAACTACGTTCTTTGGTAAGGTCCTCATTAATTTATACAGTTAAGTATTTTAAATTAAAAACTACGAAAAGCTACAAATACTTTAACCCTGAAATACACGACAAACTTATTATTACTTATCTATATTTAATTCATCTAATGTCATCTTTTAGAACAAATTTTGAAGAAGAAGACCTTTTCCGAAGGGCGAAACGCCACTAAATATATAACAAATCCAAGAATAGTTTTAATGATCTAATTCCAAGAACACGTAAATTATATATATATATATATATATATATATATATATATATATATATATATATATATATATATATATATATAGTCAGTAATAAATGATAAACCAAGTGAAGAGAAAGACACAATTAGAGCTAATATAACTAATATTATAACCAATCACAAAACTAAAATTAAAAACAACAAACAAAAAATGAACCTACTGCAAAAAAGAATCAAAAAAAACTTATACCGTACGAAACAATTTATTAAAGACAACCTCCAGATTGTAATAGCAAAACCAGATAAAACTAACAAAACTGTCATAATGAACACCAAAGATTATGAATCCAAGATGGAAACCCTTCTTAATGACCAAAATACATATAAGAAACTTAATAGTGACCCCACGAACGTTTTCCAAAAGAAAAACAACGCCTTTATAAAAAACTATTAAATAAGAAAGAAATAAATAATGAAGAAGCCAAAAGGTTAATCATAAACAACGCAGTGTCACCTAAAATTTATGGTTTACCCAAATTGCATAAACAAAACATACCGCTAAGGCCAATCGTATCATGTTTAAAATCACCCTTTTATAACATTTCAAAATACCTAGCCAAATGTATATCTAATATTACAGGTAAAAATAACTATTTTATCAAAGATTCATTCACATTTAAAGAATTCATTGACACGATAAACAAACCACAAAACTATAAACTTCTTTCACTAGATGTTGTGTCATTATACACAAATATACCTAAAGAACTTGTACAGACTGCCATAAACAAAAAATGGGATCCATTAACAGAACACACAACAATATCAAAAGAAAACTTTATTGAAGCAACCTTACTTTAAATACTAATTATTTCCAATATCAAGACAAATTCTAACAACAAATAGAAGGGTGTGCCATGGGTTCTCCTATATCCTCAGTAATAGCTCAATTGGTTATGGAGCATTTAGAAGAAAGTGTTATAAATAATTTAGAGTACAACATACTATTTTTCAAAAGATTTGTGGATGATTGTTTATTGGCAGTTACAACAGATAACACTGATAAAGTCCTGCATGATTTCAACAGTTTCCATCAAAAATTGCAATTTACTTCAGAAATCGAAAATAACAATGAAATACATTTCCTGGATACAACTTTAATTAGAAAACATAACAAAATAATCACTAAATGGTGTATTAAACCAACGTGGTCTGGCAGGTATTTGAACTTCTACTCTAATCACACAAAGGCACAAAAGGTAAGTGTTATTGTCGGTTTAACAGACCGGGCAATAGCGCTGACCTCACCAAATTTAAGACCGAAAGCACTGAATCAAATGAAATCAGTGTTAATACAAAATGGATTTAGAGAAAAAGACATCAACCAAACAATAAAAACAAGGACATACAAATTCTATAATAAAAAAATCAAAAAAGAGGAAACCAAAAAACAAAATCAGAACAAATTTCTCCCACTACCTTATACACGCGATTTATCAGAAAAAACTAGGGGGCACTCTAAAAAAATATGACATAACTGTTTGTCACAAAACGCAGAACAAACTAAGCTCACTATTTACAAACTTGAAAAGCCAGGTACCGACCATGAACCAATCCAACGTAGTTTATTCGGTACCTTGTGAAGATTGCCCGATGCATTATATTGGTATGACGACCCAATTATTAGAAAACAGACTCAACGGACACAAGTATACAAAAAATGCAACAACGGCACTTCATAAACACACAACGGAACTTGGACATGACTTCAACTTTAATGAAACAAAGATTTTAAACAGGGACATTAATATTGGAAAACTTGCAATAAAAGAAATGATCGAAATTAAAAAAAATGAGAAATTTACAGTCAATGATCAAAGTGATATAAAAGGAATTAGCAATATTTATACAAATTTAATAAGGTAATATTTTAAAATGTATACTCATCCTAATATATTAACAAAAAGACTACCTGCTTAATATTCAAAAAACAAAAAAAAAATAAAAATTACGGATCAATAATACAAAATAAAATTCTACATTCGATAAGAATGCCACTACGACTTGTCAGTAGTAAATAAAATATGTGAGATTCAAGGTATGTCCCATGTGATTTTAATTTTTAAAGATAGAACTAAGAATTTATGTAAATAGTTTATGGTTGTGTGTGTTAAATAATTTGTATTGTACTAGTGTACCTAAATGTAAATTATTTTTATATTTTTATATTTGGTATAATTTGTAGAAATAAAGAAAAAAATGAAAATGCTCTAAACCAAAGGGCGAAACGTCAATTTAAGTTTCATTTAAATACCAAATATTCATAAAACGAACCCAAAGCCCAAGAATTGAAAACAAATATATATATATATATATATATATATATATATATATATATATATATATATATATATATATAGTATGTCCAAAAACTCTCCATACACCACCTGCTTTCTATACTATTTTTCTGTTATTTTAACTAATTAATTGGAACTACAAGAAAACATGTTTAAATTAATATTTGAAACTTAACCAACAAGAATTAGTATTAAAAACAACTACGGAACATTTTATTTAGAAGTTACATCATTGTTATAAAAATGTAAACAAAAAGCTTTGTAAAGAATTAACAGTTGTTGTGGAGTGTAAAGCTTTCTGGTTCGAAATAATATTCCCAACCTTTGAGAAGCTCTCCTGGCTATGCCTGCAATAGGTTCATGCCAGGACATATTTGCTCCCAAATTAACGCCCAACAAATTGAGTGACGATATTAGAGGAATGGAGTGCCCCGACATAAATATGTCGGGTTCAGCAACGTTAACTTTTTTAGAAAAAACTGCCGCCTAGGTTTTTGTAGCGTTAAATTCCACTTGGTTACTGTCACCCCACTTAATATTAGACATATTAT
Organism: Pachyrhynchus sulphureomaculatus; assembly: GCA_019049505.1. Classification (NCBI taxonomy): domain Eukaryota; kingdom Metazoa; phylum Arthropoda; class Insecta; order Coleoptera; family Curculionidae; genus Pachyrhynchus; species Pachyrhynchus sulphureomaculatus. The sequence continues at coordinate 214,031,824 of CM032449.1, forward strand.
ATTCGGGTAGCTATAAACGATCAAAAAAACACATATAATTATACATATAAGCTAAAATCTTCACGAAATAAAATAAATCTATCTATACAAATAGCATATGAACAAAAATCATTCTTATGGGTTAAACTAGTAAATTTTTAAATGTGAGCTATCATTTTTTCAAAATATATATTATCGGTCAAAAAGGACCGTCTTCAATTCCTTAGATCAACAAAAAGGAACAAACTTCACGATAAATGAGAAAAAAAGAGTCAAGTAGAACAACAGCAGCATTATTTTTGATCAACTATTTATATAATAAGACATTTATTACATCATTGGTATAAATATAAACTAGTTTTTTCATCACTCTTTGCTAATTTTCCTGCCTAATTTGACGGAAAAATACACTAGAAAAACAGATTTGATATATTAGATTCTTATTAGTATTACAACTAATTAGTTTTTACACTAAATTAACTTCCTAAGCTATTATTTAGAGAAAACAATTATCCCCATCTGATAAAGAACAAATTTACATAAAATATGTTAAAATAAAATCTAAAATTATATAAATAATGTGAAAATTGGGTTCACATTCTTAACAGGTATGCAAGCGAAAGCAGATGGTTGAAATTATGTTTAGACAAACAAAATTAAAAAATTAATTATTTTTATGATAATTACATAACCTGCTGGGCAAGATACTTCAAATGAAGTTAATATTTTATTGAAGTTTTTTTTTATAATGTTATGGTACACAAGTCCTCCTGAGACTAATATCTAAATAGGTTGCCAATACGCAAAGTTAGGCCACAGGCACATCATTTTTCAAGTAAATTTGTGATTAAAGATGTTTTTTAAGGACTAAATTAATTTAATTTTAATTGTCATTACTAAGATGTCAACATCTTCTAAAATAAGAGCATTATTTTCTAAGCAGTGTTGTGTTGTTTGGTGTGATAGATCTCTCGTTAATTAAGAAACACTGTATCTACTTTTTTGGTACTTATTTTTTCTTAAACTACAAAACTATATTGTGTAACTTCGAGAAAGGTTAATATAATATTATTAATGAATTTTGAACGTATATGTATAGACCTCTATTTTCTATGGGAATGATTCTTAGAGGTTCTATACCTTTTTGTGTTCTGTTACCTGTATTGCTTTTTGATAATGTAATTAACGCTTGCTTTTATTTAAAATGAATTAATATTTAGATCAAAGAGTCAATACAGTAATTTCCTAATTATAGTTACATACAATACTTAGTTATGACCAAGCTGACTTGTCAATTACAACTATATTGGGAATGTGGAATCTTTGACACAATGACACTACTCAGTATATATCACCACTACACCAAACAATTTATTTTTGAGCTCGACGCGCGTTTCGCTAACCATATTAGCTTCATTAGAAGAAATGGTTAACTCATATATACTGAGTATTGTCAATTACAGTTTAAAAGGAAAATAACTATATTTAATTTATAGTATAGGTATACAACAATAAAAATAAGTTCTTTATAGGAGGAATATTAATAACAGGTAACTAAATCTTCAAAATTTTAAATAGTAACCATAATTACTATCAAAATGGACTTCGATTAGGTGTACTGTCCATTTAACGAACTTATTTTCAGAATATTTTACCCTCTGGCACACATCGTCTGACAAAATCATATTACAAAAATTTCTTTGGAATCACATTAAAATTTTTATTATTTTTTAATAGCATATTTGATTCAATAATCCATTATTTCAGTTATTTCAATAATCCCATTCCCCAGTGGTTTTGTGATCTCAACATGACACTTAATATTTAAACTTTCAAACCCAGCTTACAAGAAAATAAAATATACTGTCTAAAATTTGAAAATAATAAATATGTTGTTACAGGTTCTGTATTCCTTACAATATATTCACAGAAACTTTTGAAAGATTGGCATGAAAAAGGAGCAATGTAATTTATAGAGAAAAATAGAAAAAAAAGTCACTTTCAGAGTATTAATTGTACTTGCAATTAAACAGTGTTAAATTTATCAGGTTTATTATTAGAAAAGGTGTGTCAAACAATTAATTCAGATGAAGTTATTGAAAACTAGAACGCTCTTGAGAATACACCTTTTAGAAAAAATAATATGTTTTATTTATAATTTATCAAATATAAATAGTTTTAAATAACTGAATACTAGTTTACACAAAAATAAATCTTTCTAAAAACCAGAATTTGGAGGATTATTTATTAATCATAAAAAAATTACACGGGCACACAAAAAAAGTTTTTCACTACAGAACGGATCCCTATACCTACATGTATTTTTGGGAATCCGAGGTCAGAATTGAGCAATCACGTCAGGATTTTTAAATAACCAGCCGAACTAAGTTTAGAAATAAATTTCAAGCTTTAATGACCAAATCACTCTACCAATACGAACATTTTATTAAATCAATCAAGGTTCCCTGGAAGGCTGTCTCTTGAGCAAATATGCCTAAACAAAATGTACATTAGTAATGATAATATTGTTTCATGCATATGTATTTTTTCAAAAATGCATTTAAGATAGTGAAAAGTTGTCTTGTGAAAGCAAGCAATAGAGATTTATTAAAATAATCAACAACTCCAACAACTTTAATCGCATACCATGATTTCTATAAAATCATTGTTTCAACTAAAAGCAGAGGAACTGCAAAAAAAAAATCATTAATGCAGCAACTTAAACTTTGACGGATAATACTGTTGATGATTACATGTGATGTAAATAAAGCATAATTAAATTTAGTTATGATTTAGAATAATAGTCTTAGCGCGCCCTGATTGAGTTAGAAATTTCTTATTTGCAAATTTTAGAGCATAAAAAAGTGTGACTCGAGCAAATAATTATATGGAATATTGCAATTCTCACCGTCACAACAATAACCTCCTTTCCTCATGATTATATAAATTGTTTCTCAACCTTTTCGATTATTTTCACTTACAAACGTTTTTAATTCTCTTTTTTTTTACTAACTCTCTTTTCCTTCTGTCTTTATATTCATATAAACTGCAGTCACATCAAGAAACGATGGACAATACATTTCCAAAGACACATTCCGAGATCGGATGTTAACACTGAGCGGCCATTTTGAAAAAGGACCCATCGACGCACGCGCCGTCAAAATCTCGTCACCAAATTGGAGCTCAGTTTCGCTACTGCAGTATGTTTACTGTGGTTAGGCGGTTAATTTAAAATATGTCTGTTTGTTGCAATGATAACCTTTGATATCGATCTCAAATTGATATACATATAATACCTAAAGTAAAATAACCGGTCAAGTGAAAGTTGAACTTGCGCAATTAGTGTTCCGTACGTTAATTGCTTTTAAGATAAAAAATTTTGTTACGGAGGAATAAAATCATCAGTGACTTCACAAAACACACCCCAAATGAGTTTTCTACAAAGTTTGTTTTCAGTCTTTACTGAAAACTGATGATCTTGATTTTTTTTTTTTTATATACCAGATAAATTATTAAAGGTAATGCACTCGTGATAATTTTCGTTCAATCTACACCCCGTGGAGAATATTCCAGAATTTTTTTAAAAATTTTTGGTAAGGACTTTTCGAGATAAGGCGGGTGGACAGCGATTTTTCGCGAATTTTTAAAAATAATACAAAGAAAAGTGCGGACAAGTATTACATTATATATATTTTTTACTCGTGTTTTCACAAGCTTTCATTTGACACCATACTCGATGACCTAGTAAAAAAATTTTTTTTTCACTTCCGATTTAAGTCCCCAAAACTAAACCCTTAAGTTGAAATTTAACTTTCAAAATTACATGGCTCTGATGAGGCCAACAATTCCTATATTATTACCAAATTTCAACTTTCTATGACAAATAGTTTCGGAGAAAATCGGGTGTGACAGACAGACACCGAAGTCTAGTGTTCCGCACGGAACACTAAAAAGAATCTATAATTCACAAGCGGTGTCGCTTCAGAGGAAGGGGTAGGGGGTAGAGAGTAAATTTTGTAATTTTCTAAAAAATAAAAATGTCTAAATATCTATATCAACTAGTAAAAATAAACATAGTTCATACTACAGCAGGAACCACCGTTCTCTTATCTGTCGATCCATCTTGGGACGCGTTTCGCCATATCACGGCTCATTAGCCAAGCTAGGATTGACAAACGAAAGAATAATACAGTACCTATTGCGATACTGGCGTAAAATCGCAGTAAAATACAACAAATTATGAGATATTACGCCATTACTACAATAAATAATTCGAGTTTTTCTCTTGTGTTTGTTGTTCCTAGCTCGGCTGATGACCCGTGCTACAGTGAAACGCGACCCGAGATAGAATATCAGATGAGAGAACAGTGGTTACTGCTGAAGTGGTATTTTTGTAGTTGATATAGATTTTTATTACTGGATTAGAAAATTGGCGATCGGGCTGCCTAACGGTAATTGCTAGTAACAATTCCTCTGTCAGTCTGTGGGCTTAAACAGCCACCGGTCAAGGGTAGGTATGCTTTCAAATTTTAAAAATTCACAAGCCAGAGATTACCATGTGTTGTAAAGTAAATCCCAAGATATAAGATCCTCCCTTTTTGCTTTTTCAATGGGGCAATAAACGACCCTATTACGGTTTTGTGCATAGTTGCCAGGTATTACGATAAACGTATTTTTATTTTACCTGCTCTCACTTGCACCTGCAATCATATCGGATCTATTTTTACCTATAAATTTACTACCTGGCAACCCGGTTTGGAGCTCTTTAAGTATTTGATAATATAGGCCTAATGACCACAGGTCCACATTAGGATTCAAAAGATACTTTTTATTATTTTTATTTTTAGTTTTCCTTACAGTTTACAACGTACCGGTTCTATTTTAATTATGTGGCGCCCGTGGGAAAATTGCAATAGTGGCTATTGCAAGAGAAAACATTTATCACTTGACGCTAAACAAATAGTGAAAAATGTTTACGACAGTTTGGTAAAAAGAAATTCGAATAGACAAAGTGCTTTGCAAGCAACCAGCGAACTAATAAAAACCCCAATTTCTACGATTAAGGGTATTGTAGGAAAACCATCACTCAGGAACAGGAATAAACGGAAAGATTTTCAAATGCATCATGTACATGATTGTGAAAAAGACGTCATCAGGAGAAAAATATATTCTATGTATGAAGAGCAGTTGTTGCCGACACTAAACAAAATAAAATTAAGACTGGCGCAGGACCGGACCAATGTAAATTGTGGCCGATCAACCCTTCACAGAACTGTCTTAAGAATGGGATTTACGTTCCGAAAAATCAACAAAAGGCAAGTAGATGGAGTCACAAAAATTACAAATCCTGCGACATATTTATTTACAAGAAATTAAAAAGTATCGATCATAGAATTGGCCAATAATTTACCTTGACGAAACATGATTCGATACCCATGACACTGTGCAAAAGGGTGGGTTGACAGCAGTACAAAATGTCAGACTAACGATCTTTTGGAAGTTTTGAAAGACTATAAATTGGAAAAGAAATATGTTTGTGATAGTATGGCTGAGAAATGGGACACACTGTTTTGCGGTTTCTTCCGTATTATTGTGTGTTTAATCCAACTGAACATATTTGGTATCAAGTTAAATCAAAATAAGGGCACAAAATGTTTCTCCTACTTTAAGCATGTTAGTGGCTGAATTAGTGAAAAAAGTTATAAATGTATAATATATACCATATTTATGTAAATAATATAAAACCACTGATAACACATCCCCACAAAAAAAAAAGTGGGGTATACTTTTGATGCGATATATCAGATCGATCCGTAGTATTTTTGCCCGCTGATCACGAATCTGACGTCAGAATATCGCCATCACATCTCAATTTTTTTCTAACCTCAAAAAATAGGTAAAAATTAGTAAAAATTAAGAAAAATATACTCCTAAAAAATTGATTCAAGCTTTTTCATGAATCCAAAGATGTATTAATATGTATTCGGACACGCTAAGCTAATATTCATCGGTTAGATTAAGCCATACAGTTCTGTTTTCTTTCTAACCTCAATAAATCAGATAGATATAGTGCTTCTCGAATGCAAAAACGAATTCAAATCAAAATTCAACCGATTCTTACCAAATTTGGTACACGAGGGTTTTTTGGGTTGCTGATCATGAATCTGAGGTCGGATTTGCAAAATTCAAAATGGCGGATCCAAGATGGCGGACAAAATTTTTGAAAACCAACCGATTCCTACCAAATTTGGTATACAGTTGGGGAATCCTCAAACCTGATACTCTTAAACCCTAAACCCTGAAATCTTAGACTCCCACACCCTGTAACCTCAAAAAATAGACCTCAATAACCCTGTAACTTTAAAAATGAGACCCAATAAACTCAAAACCAGGACTTTTAAACCATATACTCTCAAATAGTAGACCCTTAAGCCCTAGAATTGCGAAGGTTAGACCCGCGCCTAACTTTCCTTTTTTTGGCTGTATCTTGTCCTTTTTTCCGCGAATGACCTATTCAAAGGCTTTCTGCCCAAACGCTTTTGAGGACTTGTTTCTCTTTTTAGCGACCAGCAATAGTCCGCTAGCATATGGTCATCCCATCGTTCTTGATACCGATTTTCTATGATTTTCAGATCTTGGTGAAAACGTTCCCCTTGCTCCTCACTGTAGTCACCAAGATTATCTGGGAAATCATCGATGTGGGAGTCCCTGCATCGTAATTCTCTTTCTTCTACCTGCCATGACGGCATCTAAGCCGTTATCCAGGGACTTTGCCGGCTAGTGGAGTAACACCGTTGCCCATCGTCACCACGTGGAGGTGCCCTGGATGCAGGTAGAAGAATAAAAATCGACCGATGAATTTTCTCGGCGTTCAAAATGGCGCGAAAACATCTGCCATCTTGAATTTTGCAAATCCAACCTCAGATTCGTGATCAGCGACCCAAAAAATCCCCGTGTACCAAATTTGGTAAGGATCGGTTGAATTTTAATTTGAATTCGTTTTTGCATTCGAGAAGCACTATATCTGTCTGATTTATTGAGGTTAGAAAGAAAACAGAACTGTATGGCTTAATCCAACCGATGAATATTAGCTTAGCGTGTCCGAATACATATTAATACATCTTTGAATTCATGAAAAAGCTTGAATCAATTTTTAAGGAGTATATTTTTTTCTTAATTTTTACTAATTTTTACCTATTTTTTGAGGTTAGAAAAAAATTGAGATGTGATGGCGATATTCTGACGTCAGATTCGTGATCAGCGGGAAAAAATACTACGGATCTGATATATCGCATCAAAAGTATACCCCACTTTTTTTTTTTTGTGGGGCTGTGTAATTACCTCAGCTGATGACAGTGATAGTGAAACCGAATTAGAGTTAAGTTAAAATATATCTTTATTTATACAATATGTCCCCTCTTGTAAACCCAATTCATTCAAACTGTATATTTGTACTTCTTATCCATTTGTTTTTACATGCATCTATAAATAAACATCTCCAAAAAGAGTTATGATTTTATTTATTTGCATTTATGAATAAAATTCTTAAGTCCATCTCTGCAACCTATCATAAACAAAAGGTCAGAATTTTTATATTGCCCACTTAAAACGGCAAAAATCAGGATCTTATATTTTGAGACAGGCTACATCTTACTGCGATCAATCGTATTATGAGAATTTGCTAATCTTTTTTGAAATTAATTTTGTTTTTGCTAATCTTTTTGAAATTAATTTTGTTTACACTTTTATAACAATGATGTAACTTCTAATAAAATGGTTCGTAGTTGTTTTTAATACTAATCCTCGTTGATTAAGTTTCAAATTTTAATTTAAACATGTTTTCTCATAGTTCCAATTAATTAGTTAAACATAACAGAAAAATAATATAGAAATCAGGTGGTGTATGGAGACTTCTTGGACTTACTATATATACTTCAGTGAATAGACAAGGCAAATTAATTATGATTATTACATTATAACTGTTATAATTTGTGCTAGCAGAGCTGACTGTTATTTACATTGAAAAATAATAGCAAAGTTATAACTGGCTTAAAACAAAGACTATTAAAAACGGCATAAAAGATACTAAAGGAGCTCCATTAGAAATGTACGAAACGTTCATTTTTCATTACGAACTTTAATCTACGCCAATGAATCGGACATAAAAGTTATTAAATCGGTGAGCGTGCAGCTCCGTGCAGATTGGTCTTTAGAGAAATGTCAGTCTGCTTCTTAATTTTTATGCCGGGCGCAGGAGGTGCGAGAACGGAGGCCGATAACGAACCATTTCGCTTGCAAAACGCCCGCCACAAAGAAAATCTATAATTGGATTGTTATGAAATAGCGATCGATAAAAATTTTGAACTATTTCCCAGACTACATACAGGGTAGTTCAAAAGTACTGGTGGAATTTTTCATGGTATGACGTATATTGACTAGATTTTTTCTGTCTCACATTTCAACTGTGATATATATATATATATATATATATATATATATATATATATATATATATATATATATATATATATATATATATATATTGACGAATAGTTCTAACGGGTGTGAAATGTAGTAGTGGTTTTTTTTTTCGGCTATACCGTGTTAGCTTGAAGTCCCTTGATGGACGGTTGAATTGAATTCAACGCCAAGACACCGACCAGTGATCAACGCTTTGAAAAAGATGGATGAGATTCCATCGAAGCGTTAGCGAAACCGTCCATCAAGAGACTTCAAGCTAACACGGGATACCCGAAAAACCACTACTACATATATATATATATATATATATATATATATATATATATATATATATATATATATATATATATATATATATATACTACCGTCAGAAAGTATTTGCCCACATAGAAATTTCAATGTAACTGCCAAAATTTAATACCTAATTAAACCCTTTTATTATACTAAGTAAACTTAATTGTTTTTAACAAGTATTCATCATAAAATTGTTTGTGAAATCACAAATTAAAAAACCAATTAGAACAAATTTCCAAGTTTTGCACGATAATCGTTTTGAGTCGATGCGATTTCTGAGAATTCCAGTTAAAGTAAGAACTCCTTTCAAGTTTTTAGGGATTATGGGAATTCCTAGTGACATTTTATGATAATAACTATTCTATAAATACCATTGCCCTTTTGGAAATTAACCATTCGCAAATAGTACTTTGCCATTGATACAGGCTCAATTGTTTTTTGAAAATGCCAAAAACGAAAGAAGTTTCCGTTAAAAATCGGGCTCTGATAATTACAAGACATCAAAATAGTCACTCGAATCGACAAATTGCGAGTGATATGCGGATGTCAAGGAGAACGGTGGACTACATCGTAAATAAATTTTCTGCGGGACATGCAATTCTCAACCAAAAACGTTCAGGAAGACCTCGAAAAACGACTCCCGCTGGAGACAGAGCTATAACAATGTCCAGCAGACGTAATCGCCGCCTAATCGCACCAGAAATCGCGGCTCAAGTAAACCTGGAGCGGCCCATCCGCATCAGCGTGACAACCGTGGAGAACACGAAAATTGGACATCAGAACAATGGAATTCCATCCTTTGGTGCGACGAAGCTAAATCCGAAATTTTCGGCTCAAATCGACGAGTTTACGTGCGCATGGTGGAGGTTCAGTAATGGTTTAGGATTGTGGAGGTCACATAGATGAGAAAAATCCTGGAGAATCATGAATATTTTTCTGATTTTCTAGACTGTAAGTAAAGTGAAAATAAATAATAATTCATTAAAATTTAAAAAAAAAAAATATTATCTGGGTTTTTGTGGTCTTTGGGCTGAACAAACTAGGTGGGCAAATACTTTCTGACGGTAGTGAATATATATATATATATATATATATATATATATATATATATATATATATATATATATATATATATAGATTGTCATCTTCAGGGTTCAGGTTCATTAATTAGAAATAGGATACTCTGATAACGTTAGAAGATACATAAAATTTATTTTGCAGGCTGCAACCTTATTATAGGAGGGTGCCTGGAATAACTTATTGATTGTGTAAAAATAATAACTTGTACAACAAAGTGAGATGCAAACCTCCTAATACTTCGTAGAGAGAGCAGTCCTTAATACATATTACCCTAAAGGAAAAAATCTACAGAGAAGACACCAAACCTGAAGACAATACTAAAGGTAACATGAAGATGGGCAGGAAAAAGAAATACCTAACGACCCAAACTAAGATGGTATAATGACATCAGGAAAGTGGCAAGGATAGAATGGACGAACGCAGGACAGAAACAAATAGAAAGAATTAGAGTTGGGCATATATCCACACATAAACGAGGAAAGTTAAACAGAGATAGAAAGAGATACAGATCTGGAATAAAAGGATATGACAGATAATCACTGAGTAAAAGACTTAGATATACAGGTTGGTCCAAACGAAACAGAGACATTGTTCGGGTCCTTTTGAACAGTTATCTCCATTGAGTGTGTCCTTCAATTCTCTCAAATATTAAATGTCAAGAGACTTCGACTAGCGTAATTATTTCAGAGTTCGTTAAATTTCCCGGTTTCAGATCTGATCTAGGGAAACTGCTTTCCAAAATTCAAGAAATTGTTAAGTTGTATCTTGCAAATAAATTGAGATTATTAGAAATAAGACAGTGTTTTTAAAATAGTTGACTATTTAAACCAGAATGGCATTTTTGAATAATTTATTCATATGGAAATAAAAATCGGTTTATGCCATTAGGATTCAATCAGTTCCAAAGTTCCTTTACTTTTTTATATTATGTTCCGAACTTTCCTAATTTTACCAAAAAAAAATGGGATATAGGACTAAAAATTTCAATATAAAGCATTATACTGAACATTAAAAAACTAAACAATACTGTCTTTTAGTTGTTTTTAGAAAATAAATTTCTTAAAATTGAATGTTTTTAGTTAAAAAAAAATAATTAGCTAACTATAGCTATAAAAATACGATTCTAGAACAGATTTTTTTCTTCACACAATGCTGTCTTTATTACGTGTTCAAATTTTATATACAGTAAATAATGTTGTTACACAATTATAGAACATTAGAAACGAAATTTTTTTTTTATGGATCTAGCACACGTGCTGCAGGGTAGTCCCTAAAGCGCAAGAGGAGCGACGCGTGTGCGGAGAAAGCGATTCACGTTGTTCTTGAATCGCTGTAAATTGTACTCGGTGGGAAACACAGTCCTGGGCAAATTATTCCAAAGGGATGATGTTTTCAATATAAAAGACTGCTTGAAAAGCGTTGTATGAAGAGTAACAAGCTGAACCTCATACGAATGTAAAGTATTAGCGCGACGTGTACTTTTAACATGCACCGCTCTGGGAGGAATTAAGCGGGCCGCATCCTTCGAACACTTTCCATGAAACTACTTGCAGAATAGGTTCAAGTCGCCAACCGTTCTTCGATGTTCCAGCGAATCAAGGCCGCCGGTAAGTTCTGGGTTTCCAATCAGACGAACAGCTCTTCTCTGAATAGAATCCAACAAATGCAGTGAATGTTTGGGAGCGGAGCCCCAAACATGGGAGCACTATTCCATAGTTGGTCGAATTTGAGCTTTGCAAAGAATTAACAGTTGTTGTGGAGTGTAAAACTTTCTGGTTCGTAATAATATTCCCAACTTTTGAGAAGCTCTCCTTGCTATGCTTGCAACATGTTCATGCCAGGACATATTTGCTCCCAAATTAACGCCCAAGAAATTGAGTGACGATGTTAGAGGAATGGAGTGTCCCGACATAACTATGTCGGGTTCAGCAACGTTAACTTTTTTAGAAAAAACTGCCGCCTGGGTTTTTTGTAGCGTTAGATTCCACTTGGTTACTGCCACCCCAAGATTATCTATCTGTCACTGTCTCCTTCCTATAGATATCAAATTCTAATCTATTATTATTTTTAATAATTAAAATATCTAGAAAAGGCAATTGTCCTTTGTTCTCAACTTCGTAAGTGAATTTAATGGAATCATACTGGCTATTTAATTTAGAAACAAAATCATAAATATATACTCTTTCAAAAATCGCGAGACTATCATCCACATACCTATACCATACCCTTGGGAAATATTCGATTTCTTGACTGGCTTCGATTTCAAACTTACTCATGAATAAATTGGCTATGAAAGGTGATAAGCAATTACCCATAGCTGTTCCTTCTTTCGGAACATAAAATTGATTGTTATATTGGAAATAATTTTGTTCCATACAAAGTTTAGATAATGTTAAGTATTCACGAATAATTTCGTCTTCAAAGTCATTCATTCTAAGTAATTCTTTGAGATATTGTAAAGTTTGTGGAATTGGCACACTTGGGAACAAAGAACTAACATCAAAAAAAATTAAGACTTCACCTTCATTAAGAACTAGATTTTTTTGTTTTATTAATGAATTCTAACGAATTCTTCACTGCTTTCGCAGTGAAGAGAAAAGTGGAATTTATGAAATTAGTTGTAATGATTGTGACAAAAAGTATGTTGGGCAAACTAAAAGGTCAATTAAAACACGATTTAAAGAACATTTAGCACGCTTAAAATACAGTAGAACAAAAAAGTCTAGCATTGCCGAACATGCCCTTGAAGCTGATCATACTCTAACATTAGATAATCTACGATTAATAAAAAAATGTATCTGATAGGAGATTGTTGAACGCATACGAAAGTATAGAAATCATAAAATGTAAAAGCAGTTTAAATAAAGACAGAGGGCCTATTCCTTATAGTCCCCTCTACTGGTCACTTGACCGGAACTGATGGCCTTGCCGATGTCATTAGTTCCGCTTGAGTAATTCAAGGGTTAGGCTAAGTATAAATAGGGTAGATTTGTAGTTTAGCTTTAGTCAAACATCGCTCCTGGATGAAGCTAACATGGTTAGCGAAACGCGCGTCGAATGCAAAAATAAAGTGTTTGTTGTAGTGGTGATATATACTGAGTAGTACCATTGTGCCAAAGATTCCACATTCCCAACTTAGTTAACAAAATTAATTTTTAAAAGTGGCACCAAAGTACTAAATATTAAGTAGTAAAAACATAATTTAAAAAAAATTTTCATTTCTATATATTAACTCTAACCCCTGTAGCTAAACCAGTTAGTTACATACTGTAGTGTTGTTTCCGATACGGTTCAGTTAGCATTTTAACTAACAAATTTTATCACCTAACTCCATAATGGGAGTAACAATATTAAACGATATATTTTCTCTCGTTTTTGCGTTTTTCCAACTTTATCTATTATATTAAGTATAGCCTTGTTATTGGAACTAATAGCTAGTACATAATGTTCATAATGATTTATTGTCGTAAGCATGGAGATTATAACATTTTTGCACTCTTAAATGTAGTTTCTATTTTAGTATTTCAGCTAGACGTTTCTTCCCGTTCCTTCTTTACTTCACGCACTCCGGAACTGCATAATCCATTATAATTAAGTAACATTGAGATAACAAACAATTTAATCAAGGATAGTCTGAACAATGGATCTTTGCAGTCATGTGACCTCAAGAATATTCATGCGATTCAATCGGCTGTCAATTCGGTGTCGGCGGTCTGAGTTTTAAATGACAATTTCATCTGGTTTGTAATTAACGAAAACTAACACACTAAAAGTGTATAATGTATAAAACACCCTAGTTCTTACTTGTGAAGGACATTTACTTCTCTGCATAAATCCAACGTCTAATATCACCTATTTTTATTTTTCAGGTTGCTATTAGATTATTTTGTGAGTAAATTTACTCTAACGGAAAGTTCACAATTGTGATCTGTTAGTTATTTGAAGTTTGTGTAATGTTTGTAATGAAACTACAATACATACTTAACACAGCTTTATCAAATTTACATATAAGGCATTATAAAAACTGTAAAAAGTTGCACCGTAGAACTCATTAAATAATATTTTAAAATAGAGAACTAAAATACTCTACTTTTAAAAAACAGAAAAATATTTCATGACAAGGGTATAAAGTATGAATAGGAGATATAAATTTCATAATCCAATTTTAATTTCATTTATCAAATCAAACTAATAGATAGATAAGTCTATATTTGTCCTTCAAAATTTAAAATGAATGTTGCCCAAGGGGCTTGGAACGTGTCAATAAGTAATATTTAAATTATTAATTGAATAATGACACTAATCGCTAGAAGTAGATTCTTCACTCCAGCTTTCATCATTCCCAACACGAATAATGATTTCTGGAATCTCTTCGATTACTATCTCACGATCATACCACTGTTCAATCAGGTTTTCGGTATGTTATACGCTGGCATGCAATACCTCTGGTGTACACTAGGGTGACCGCAAAAAATCGATGTCGGAATTTTGTTCATCTGGACCCCACAAAACGATTCCCCTTTCCAGATATTGAGATAGCCGAAATTTGAGCTCGATTAAACGACGTTAACCCGTGCCGCTCGTCGCTCAAAGTTTGAAAAAATCCAAATTTTTGGCCAAAAAGCTGACATATGGAGCCATAACTCCAGAACGGCAAATAATAGAAACACGCTTAATATTTCAAAAGAAAGCTAATGTTGTTCTTCAAAATTTATATTCTATACATAATTGTTGTTATTTTAAGTCAAACCGAGTTACAACAGCCTTTAGCCCCAAAAACGTGACCTGGTACCAGTAGGAGCCAGTTTGGGAGTATTTTAAGAATTTTACGGGTTTTTACATAATGTGTCTCGGAATTAACATTTTTTTTGTTAAAAAGTATTTTGGAACTCAATTTTCAAACATAAAGAGCCTTTTGTTCAAATTTAATCTTTTATTATATGGGAATTACCTGACTAGTTTACCAAAAAAAGACCCGTTTGACAGGTAAAAAAAAGGGGTGAATCTAATTTCTATTTTAGGGATGGTGATTTTACTTCAGCGTACAACCGACCTTTTATTTATTCAGTTTAGTTTCTAAAGTGCCTTTGAGCTGGTTATATCGAACAATTATCTAGTGAAGATATTTTAAGACACTGAAGAGGACAGCATCTACCAGGAACTTGAGAGCTTGGAGGAAATGGACATCCCTGAAGAAGCTGCAGAAGATCCAGGACCATCTGAGAGCAAGAGGATGAAAGTTTCATTTGCAAGGGGCGTTAAAGAGATTTTAAACATGAAATTGTGTCCATTTTATTAGATCGATGTAAGGTATCCGACAGAAATGCCACGAGAATTTTAAGAGCTACTCTAGAAGCACTAAACCTTGACCCTCTTGAGTACAAAGTCTCGAAAACTTTATTACATGATAGAAGGCAAATGTTCAGAGAACAACATAATAAAAAAATTTTTGATAAAGTAAACATTCCTGAAAAAGAGCCCATGGTTGTCCATTGGGACGGTAAACTTTTACCGGGTGTTTTAAAAAATGAACAATATGAGCAAATAGCTATAGCTATTTCATATGGCGAAAAGGAACAGCTGCTGGGAGTTCAGGTAACAGCAAACAGCTCTGGAGAGGAGCAAGCCGTAGCCGTATATGAATGCCTACATGAATGGGGTCTTCTCAACACCGTCAAGGCGATGTGCTTCGACACTACAGCATCCAACACGGGAAGACTCAAAGGAGCATGCGTCATATTGGAGCAAATGTTAAGAAGAGAATTGTTATACCTAGCTTGCCGTCACCATATCTTGGAAATTCTGTTAAGAGGCGTATTCGACACAAATATGGGATCAACCACTGGACCTCATCCAGACATTTTCAATAGATTCCTCACTACGTGGCCCAAGATAGACAAAGGAAAATACGACACAGGTATCAGTGACAATCTAATACAAAAGCAGCTAACTCCAGAAGTAATTGCAAATGTTACTGCTGAATTCGAGACCAAATTAACTGAGAGCCACCCCAGAGATGACTACAAGGAGCTATTGCAGTTGGTTCTCATATTTGTTGGATCACTAGACGGCAATGTTGTGGGTTTTAGAACTCCAGGAGCCATTCATCACGCTAGGTGGATGGCAAAGGCTATTTACTGCTTAAAAATGTTCATTTTTCGTAGTCAATTTAAGATGTCTAAAGAAGAAGAAAGTTCTGTGCGTGCCATTTCTGTTTTCCTAGTTAAAATTTATTGTAAAGCTTGGTTCAATGCTCCAAAAGCTCATCTTGCACCAAAGCAAGATTTAGGTATTTTGCATAGTCTGTTAGACTATAAAGAATGTGACAACGACATTGCAGAAATAGCCCTGACCAAATTTTCGAACCATTTGTGGTATTTGAATGCAAGGTTGGTGGGATTATCGTTTTTTGATCCCACCATTATAGACGACGAAAATTTGTTAAAGGCTAATAAATTGCTCAGTAGCACAGATGAACCATCATAGCACGCTAGGGTTGTAAATCCAAAAGTTAGGAAAGAAAACTTAAAAGAGGTAGTTGATGGAGGATTGGTAAATTTTCTTACCAAAGAAACGTTTACATTCTTTGACCAATTTAATATAAAAACAGATTTCATAAGATAACATCCAAACACCTAGCCTCAAAATAATGACTTCCAAGAAGGATTGAAAATTGTCAAAACATTAAAAGTAGTTAATGATATGGTTGAGCGTGGTGTTAAATTAATAACCGACTTTAACGACCTTCTGACAAAAGATGAAGACCAAAAGCAATAAGTCCTGCAAGTTGTAAGTAAATGCCGAGCATTATATCCTGACGTTTCAAAAACTACTTTAACAAAAGCTCTAGAATAGATTAGATAACTATGTAAAATTATCAACTCATGTAGGTACTACGTCTGTATCTTTTCTGTGTCTGTTTTGTATGTATTATATACCTAATTTTCATATTTTAAAATAAAAAATGTCATTAGACTTATCAGTATTACTTGTTTTTTTATTATATTTCTACTTTAAACTCAAAATATACCAAAAAAAAAAAGCAAAATTTATCACTTAATAACAAAATATACGAAATATGCTCCTAGTGGTACCAGGTCACGTTTTTGGGGCTAAAGGCTGTTGTAACTCGGTTTGACTTAAAATGACAACAATTATGTATAAAATATAAATTTTGAAGAACCACATTAGCTTTCTTTTGAGATATTAAGCGTATTTCTATTATTTACCGTTCTGGAGTTATGGCTCCATATGTCAGCTTTTTGGCCAAAAATTTGGATTTTTTCAAACTTTGAGCGACGAGCGGCACGGGTTAACGTCGTTTAATCGAGCTTAAATTTCGGCTATCTCAATATCTGGAAAGGGGAATCGTTTTGTGGGGTCCAGACGAACAAGATTCCGACATTTTTTTCCCCCTCTATGAGATCCGGTCACTCTAGTGTACACACTAGGGCTCTATTCCACATCTGAAGTATTTGTTTATCTCCATATCCCTCTTCATCAATTTGCTTGTTATAAAATGTTTTTGCATTTGTCCAAATTAGCTCGACTGCATTAAATTGGCAGTGATAAGAAGGTAATTTTCACACTTCATGCCCATGCTCTTGAAAAATTTTATCAATTTGAAATTCCTTTGATTTTTTATCACCTTTTACAATATCTAACAATTCTGTCTTAAACATCTGTTTATTATGAGGTAAACTATTCTTTTGAAACCACTCGAGAATTTCTTCTTTTTTCCATGCTGAAGAAGGCTGTCTTTCTATTTCAACTGAATGGTATGAAGCATTATCCATGTTAATTAAAAATGGTTCTTCTAAATTATGAATCAATTCCACCTTGGCAATAGACACGACCAATAAACGAATTAATTCCTAATTTATGACCCTTATTATGTAAATATGAACTAAATATTTCTTTAAATTTTTTATCTGTTAATCCAGATCGTCCTGATTTAATTCAAATACTTCTTTTCACGTTTAGATTTTAATTAATAGAAATTCTGTGTCATCTATAAATTTAGTGGGTCATGTCCTCTATACATATATTAATTTCAAATATTCTTCGTATAGAATAATTCGAATTAAGAAAGAAAACCCTAAACTATTTTTAATTTCTTCTTATTATTCCAGACGTTAAAATACTTATCTAGTCTACCTACCCAAAACGACAATTAAAAACCTAAGTATAAAATTTTATATAGTTTGATAAATCGTGTATAATCAGGTAGTTCATTTATCACCTAAACGTCACATCCTAATTCTAGGGTAGATTTTGAAATGTTCCGAATTCAAGTTTAGACTAAGTAGTCAAAATGCATAGCGGTCAATAATTATTTCGATATTTTGTGATCCCGAATATTTAAAGATGTTAACTGTGCCCAGGTTTGGCGCCAAATTATTTTACCTGTGTAACTCCAATATTAATTTAGTTTTTTTTTTCAACTATACGTGGGTAGTTGAAAAATCAAATCAAGTAACGACGGATTTTCTTGTTGAAACAGCACACGAGCTGCGGGAGAAGCGATAAATCCCAACGATTTCTTGAATTGTTGTAGGCTCTGTTAGGTGGAAAACATAGCCCTGGACAGTTAATTTAAAAGGGCTAAGGTTCCCCATATAATCTTGAAGAGGGTGGGACGAGGACTGACAAGCTGAACCTGATGCAGATGTTATGTTGCGGAGTGTATTCTTAGCATACACCAGCCTAAGAGGAATAAAATGGGCTACAATCATCGAGCAATTTTCAGATAAGCATTACAGAATCGGCTTGAGATGATTGATGTTCTAAGGCAGGGGTGTTCAAACGGTCGATCGCGATCGACAAGTCGATCGCGAGTACTTTTTGTGTCGATCTCGAGAAAAAAATTCCGATATAGAACTATTCACAGATTTTGTTTTAGGTAACTAAAACAAAATGTAATGAATAAACTACTAAAATTTATTCGATGCACAATTACGCCAGAATAACCCCCTCATCACTTTCTTTTATCGTAATTACCCCCCCTGCTAGCGGCAAAAGGCGGCTTTATCAAAGGAACGCGCGGTACTTGTCAAAGAAAAGCCGCGTTTTTGATTCCCGCCGATTTTTCTAGAAACTTCGGGCGGCGTGTTTGTGACGGGAACATTCGAGACGATATAAATGTTGCGCCTGCAGGAATAGGAGTCAGTCTGAGTTGTAACTTGAAGGCGATACATCGATACAAAGTTTATTAATAAATAGTCCAAAATGAGTGCGGCGAAGAAAAGTAAAACTTATCATTTTAATAACGATTGGGAGGAATAATTTTTCTTTTTGTATGGTAAAGGATAAGTGCATTTGTCTCATTTGCCGTGCGTCAGTTGCAATACCTAAGCGTGGGAACTTAAAGAGGCATCATAAAACGGTTCATAAAACTATGAAAAGGATTTTCCGTCACAGTGAATTAAGAAAACGAAAAGTACGTGATTTGATAATTTGTTTGAAAAAAGAACAAACCATGTTCACAAGACCAGCCAAACAATCAAAAGCTACAACGATCGCGTCATTTAAAATATCTCATATATTGGCGAAACACAAGAAACCATTTGATGATGGATTGGTTGTGAAGGAAGCATTTATTGAAGCGGGTGAGACTTTATTTGGAGATTTTAAAAATAAAACAGAGATTATGTCTGCTATTAGAGAACTTCAGTTATCTCGTCCGACTGTCACAAGGCGTGTTGAAGTCATGAGTCATGCATTACAACCGATGGAGCACCAGCAATAACTGGAAACAAAAACGGTTTTGTGGCATTGTGTCGAGCTAATGATGATTTTCCTTCGTTTTTCTCCTTCCATTGCATTATACATCAACAAGTTTTGTGTTCAAAAGTTCTAAACATGGAGGACATTATGGGCATTGCAATAAAAATTGTGAATTCTATCCGTGCACGTAGCTTGCAACGACGGCTCTTTAAATTGCAGTTGGACGATAGTGAGTCAGCTGAACACACACTGATTTAGTTCTTCACACGGACGTCAGGTGGTTGAGTCGCGGAAAATTCCTAGAAAGGTTTCAAGAATTATTGCCCGAAATAACAGCTTTTCTGGACGAAAGAGGTGATGACATTCAGATGCTGAAAAACAGAAAATGGCTGTCTGATTGGCATTTCAGACATCACAATGCATTTAAACACCATTAATTTGGAGCTTCAAGGTAAAGGAAAAACTATTATTGAGATGATTAGCGCAATAAACGCATTCAAAAGTAAATTGCAACTTATGATAGATCAACTGAAAAGAAAGGATCTGAAAAATTTTCCGTCTTTGAAAGCAAGGATTCCTCAGTTGAATTATGATATTTATGAGGCAGAATTATCAAATATTTTGGGCCAATTCGAAATACGTGTTTATGATTTCAGTAAATTGGCAAATATCGCATCATTTATGAGTTATCCTTTTTTCGTGTAAAAACATTGAGGAATTAGCTACTGAAATAGCAAGTTAGTTTAACATGGACTCATGTTCTGTAGAAAATGAGTTAGTGCAGATTATATCAGATATACATCTCAAAGCCACAGCATCTGATACAAAATTCTGGTGTTTTATATCTGAAGATAAATATCCGAATCTAAGGTAAATCGCCCTTCAACTGACGGCAATGTTTGGGTCAACTTACTTGTGCGAGTCTACATTTTCTGAAATAAAGATAATTATCGACTAACTGACGAACCTATGTCATCATGCTTGCGATTAGCACTCGGTAATTACGTACTATCTTATGAAAAGTATGCTGAGGACATGCAGTGCCACGCTTCAACATCCAAAGTCACTATTTAGTTAAGTTTAGACACTAGAACTCGTTTGTTTGGTAAGAACCAATAAACTCGCAATTTTGAATAATTATGAGTTTTTTCATTGACATTTTAGAGCAGACCTACACTTACCTTGACTAAAAAACTAATATCTATGCCACAATACACCCTACCTAGACGACAATCCTGCATCACACTTACTTGCAGCCTCTCAGAGTGGATCGATCGTAGTCTAACAATATTGAGGTAGATCGCCAACAGTTCAAGTTTGAGCACCCCTGTTCTAAGGAATCAAGGTTTTTGGCGAGTTAATAGGCAAATATAATAAAAAAATAACCGGTCAAGTGCAAGTTGAACTTGCACAATTAGTGTTCCATACGTTAAAATAAAAAAAATTGTTATGGTATTATAAAATGATCAGTGACTTTTACTGAAAACTGACGACCTTGAAATTTTTGTTTTTTTTTATATACCAGATAAATTATTAAAGGTAATGCCCTCGTAATAATTTTCGTTCAATCTACATCCCGTGGAAAATATTCCAGAATTTTTTCAAAATTTTTTGGTTAGTACTTTTCGAGATAAGGTGGGGGGACAGCGATTTTTCGCGATTTTTTAAAAATAATACAAAGAAAAGTGTGCGCAAGTATTACATTATATATACATTTTTTACTCGTGTTTTCACAAGCTTTCATTTGACACCACATTCGATGACCTAGAAAAAAAAAAATTTTTTCACTTCCGATTTCACCTCCTAAAACTAATCCCTTAAGTCAAAACTTAACTTTCAAAACTACACGGCTCTGATGAGGCCATCAATTTCTATTTTAATACCAAATTTCAACTTTCTATGTCAAATAGTTTCGGAGAAAATCGGGTGTGACAGACAGACACCGAAGTGATCTTATAAGTGTTCCATACGGAACACTAAAAATGAAATCAGAATGTGTTTGGAAGCAGTATGCAACTGATGGTTGGACTTGAGCTTTGTACAGGATTTAAAACACGTGAAGCACAATAGAGACGTACAACTTTTCAGTATGAAATAAAGTTATCAGTTCTTGAAAAGCTTTCTTTGCTATATGATCATATCAAGACATATGAAGCAAATTAAATGATGTTGCTTATGTAATAGAATATATAAACATAATGATAAGTTCTTCAGTAAAAATTGTTGTGGTACTGAATTCCTCCTAATAACTGCTACAACCATACAGAATTTCTAAGCAGTCTCCTGTGCAGTACAATTTCCTGTTGAATGCTGAAAGCAAACGCAGAGCATGCTTTAGCATAGCTCGGTTTCGGCGCAGGACAACTCAGCCTAATATAATTCAGCACTGGAATAATTAAGTTGGGAATGTGGAATCTTTGGCACAATGATACTACTCAGTATATATCACCACTACACCAAACACTTTATTTTTGCACTCTACGCGCGTTTCGCTAACCATGTTAGCTTCATCAGGAGCGATGATTGACTAAAGCTAAACTACAAATCTACCCTATTTATACTTAGCCTAACCCTTGAATTACTCAAGCGGAATTAATGACATAAGCAAGGCCTTCAGTTCTCGTCAAGTAACCAGTAGAGGGGACTATAAGGAATAGGCCCTCTGTCTTTATTTAAACTACTTTTACATTTTATGATTTCCATACTTTCGTATGCGTGCAACAATCTCCTATCAGATACATTTTTTATTAATCTTAGATTATCTAATGTTACAGTATGATCAGCTTCAAGGGCATGTTCGGCAATGATAGACTTTTCTGTTCTATTGTATTTTAAGTGTGCTAAATGTTTAGTTTCCCCAACATACTTTTTGTCACAATCATTACAACTAATTTCATAAATTCCACTTTTCTCACAATTAGGAATCTTATCTTCGGTATTTCCTAAGATATTCCTCAGATTGTCTGATGACTTATAGACTAAGGTGGGGCCTACCTTATTAAATACCTTATTCCCTCCCTTGCTATATTTCGGATTATATGGTATGGAGACATACTTGGTGTTATTTTCTTCGCGTGTAAAAAATGTGGAATTCTGAATATTAAACCTAAACTTATGTCTATTTATTAGCTTATTTACTAAGTGATCGTCATAACAATTAACTCTAGTTATATTTCTAATACGATTCCTTTCTTTATTAAAGTTTACTCTATTCAGAGGGAAAGTGACCAAACGATGAACTAAAAAATGTAATGAGACTAATTTATGTTGTTCGCAATGAAATGAATCGTTAGGAATATATCTATCTGTTACTGTGTCCTTCCTATAGATATCAAATTCTAATCTATTATTATTTTTAATAAATAAAATATCTAGAAAAGGCAATTGTCCTTTGTTCTCAACTTCGTAAGTTAATTTAATGGAATCATAACGGCTATTTGATTTAGAAACAAAATCATCAATATTTGCTTTCTTTGTACCAAAAATCGCGAAAATATCATCCACATACCTATACCATACCTTTGGGAAATATTCGAATTCTTGACTGGCTTCGATTTCAAACTTACTCATGAATAAATTGGCTATGAAAGATGATAAGCAATTACCCATAGCTGTTCCTTCTTTCTGAGTATAAAATTGATTGTTATATTGGAAATAATTTTGTTCCATACAAAGTTTAGATAATGTTAAGTATTCACGAATAATTTCGTGAATACTTAACATTACTTAACTTATGTGAAAGTCATTCATTCTAAGTAATTCTTCGAGATATTGTAAAGTTTGTGGAATTGGCACACTTGGGAACAAAGAACTCACATCAAAAGAAATTAAGATTTCACCTTCATTAAGAACTAGATTTTTTGTTTCATTAATGAATTCTAACGAATTCTTCACTGCGAAAGTATTTATTGGTAACTTTTCAAGTTCTGCTGATAACCATTTGGATATTAAATATGTGGGTGATCCGACCGATGAAACAATGGGTCGCATTGCTTTTCCAGGTTTGTGAATTTTAGGTAAGCAATACAATTTTGGTATGGTCGGATTACTCACATTTAATTTAAATTTTAGCCAATCGGAGACAAGGTTCTTACATTTTTTTAAAGAATCTTTAACCTCTGATATCATCCGCGGTAATGGATTTCTTATTACATTTTCATAAGGGCCAGATTCGATAAGATTATCTACGCGTTCAAAGTAATCTTTCTAATCCAATATAACAACCTTATTTCCTTTATCCGCTTTTAAGTAGAAGACATCTTTCTTTTTCAATCCTTTAACTACTTTTATGTTTTTTCGTGCAATAACTGAGCATTGTACAATATAATAAAAATGTTAGTGATTGCATTTGTGAAATTTCGACAAAGTAATGTTAAGAAAACCTAATAAGGCTTACTGATCAAAATGAACTAATCTGAATTAACCAGTACCACCTGTACTTCAAAATAACCGTAATTCCTTGATCTAATAAGATTTTTCGTAGTCCCTTCTACTTTTTAAATCACCCTTGTCAATATATTCATATTAATTTCAAAGAAAACCATAGACGATACAGGTAGAGGGTCAAAAGCATCAATCAACTCTAAAGGTATACTTTCAACGACAGCTCCCAATCTGAATAGGAATAAAATTTCATTTTGATCACCCCACAAAATTATGAAGGCAGATTTAATTAATAGGTAAAAGTCTCATTTGGCAATTTTTAATTTAGAATTTGGTCTTTCTTAATGGTTGATGGAATATATTTGCAAGGTTACTATAAAAAAACAGGATATACGGACGCTTTAGGCAGACAAGAAGGGTAAAGAGAAAATACTTTGTAAATTTTGATTTTATAATTTGTTATATTGTCCCATTCAAGTCACAATAATTAAAATAAAATCGAAATAAAAATACAATTTTGAAGAAAGAAATTTTCTCTAAAATTAATAATAATGATTTTCAACGTAAATAATATATTTTTAGTGTTCCGTACGGAACACTTATAAGATGACTTCGATGTCTGTCTGTCCGTCTGTCCATCCGTCTGTCACACCCGATTTTCTCCGAAACTATTTGTCATAGAAAGTTGAAATTTGGTAATAATATTGGAATTGATGGCCTCATTAGAGCCATGTAGTTTTGAAAGTTAAATTTTGACTTAAGGGGTTAGTTTTGGGGAGTGAAATCGGAGGCAAAAAAAAAAATTTTTTTTACTAGGAAATCGAGTGTGGTGTAAAATAAAAGCTTGTGAAAACACGAGTAAAAAATATATATACAATGTAATACTTGCGCGCATTTTTCTTTGTATTATTTTAAAAAAATCGCGAAAAATCGCGCCTTATCTCGAAAAGTACTTATCAAAAAATTTTGAAAAAATTCCGGAATATTCTTCACGGGGTGTAGATTGAACGAAAATTATCACGAGTGCATTACCTTTAATAATTTATCTGGTATATATAAAAAACAAAAAAAAAAAATCAAGGTCATCAATTTTCAGTAAAGATTGGAAACAAACCTTGTTGAAAACTCATTTGGGGTGTGTTTTGTGAAGTCACTGATCATTTTATACCTCCGTAACAAATTTTTTTATTTTAAAAGCAATCAACGTACGGAATACTAATTGCGCAAGTTCAACTTGACCGGTTATTATTTTATATTATACTAGCCGGGCCCGCGGCTGCGCTCGCGTGGACTTGAGTCACTACTATCGTCACTGCTTATTCCTTATGTTACCCAACTTAATAAAATATCTCTCATAATTTCCCCTTATATCCCAATATTTCTCCTTATCTCCCATTATCTCTACATAATTTCCATTATCTAGGCTGTTCATCTCCCATTATATCCCCTTATCTCCCATTATTTCTCCTTATCTCCCATTATCTCACCTTATTTCCCATTATCTAGGCTTATCTCGATTTATCTCGTAATATTTCTCCTTATCTCCCATTATTTCTCCTTATTTCCCATTATCCCACCATAACTCCCATTATCTAGACTTATCTTTGCTTATCTGCCATTATTTCTCCTTATCTCCCATTATTTATACTTATCTCCCATAACTCACGATAACACCCATTATCGAGGCTTATCTCTACTTATCTCCCATTATTTCTCCTTATCTCCCATTATCTCACCTTATCTTCCATTATCTAGGTTTATATCGAATTATATAGAACATATGTATAAATTTATAAAAAGCACGTAAATCGGATAAGTGGTTCTCCAGTGATAAGCGCACAAACGGACAAACAGACAGAGAGACGTTGCATTTTATATATATTATAGATATCCTTTGCTACATGATATTGTTCCATATTTAATGGTTTAGGCAGTGTATTGCAAGAGAACGCGCTAGCAGCAAACTTTTTTCCGATTTGATTCACTATTAACGTCACTGCTTATTACTCATATTACCTAACGTATTAAAATATAGTCTATACTCTGGCCAGAGAACATATGTATATTTAAAAAAAAAGCACGTAAATCGGATAAGTGGTTTTCCAGTCATAAGCGCATTAACGGACGAACGGACAGACGGAGAGACGTTGCATTTTATATATATTATATATATAGATTATTATTATTATTATATAACCTGACCCAAGAATATATGTATGAATTTTAAAAAAGACACGTAAATCGGATAAATGGTTCTCGCGTGATAAACGCAGTAATGGACAGACAGACAGACAAACATTGTATTTTTATATATATTATAGATTATAGATATTCTCTGCTACATAATATTGTTCCATATTTAATGGTTTAGGCTGTGCATTGCAAGGGAACCCGCTAGCGACAAACTTTTTTCCGACTTCATTCGCTATTATCGTCACTGCTCATTCCTTATGCTACCTATCGTAATAAAATATAGCCTATAACCTGGCGGGAGAACATATGTATGTTTTAAAAAAAAAGTACGAAAATCAGATGAGTGGTTCTCCAGTGATAAGCGCACTAATGAACAGACAGATAGACAGAGAGACAGAGATACGTTGCGTTTTATATATATTATAGATGTAATAAAAGGTATATCTATAACCTGGTCAGAGAACATATGTATGAATTTAAAAAATCACGTAAATCGGATAAGTGGTTCTCGAGGGATAAGCGCACTAACGGACAGACAGACAGAGAAACATTGTATTTTATATATATTATAGATATAGATTATTATTATTATTATTATATAACCTGGCCAAAGAATATATGTATGAATTTAAAAAAAGACACGTAAATCGGATAAGTGGTTCTCGCGTGCTAAACGCACTAATGGACAGACAGACAGACAGAGAGACATTGAATTTTATATATATTGTAGATTATAGATTATAGATATTCTCTGCTACATAATATTGTTCCATAATTAATGGTTTAGTCTGCGTATTGCGAAGGAACGCGCTAGCGGCAAACTTTTTTCCGACTTCACTCACTATTTTACGTCACTGCTCATTCCTTATGCTACCTATCTTAATAAAATATAGCCTATAACCTGGACAGAGAACATATGTATGTTTTAAAAAAAAAAGTACGTAAATCGGATAAGTGGTTCTCCAGTGATAAGCGCACAACGGACAGACAGACAGAGAGACATTGCATTTTATATATATTATAGATGTGATCTCATATACAAGTTAACTAAACTTACCAGGTGTAAGTATGAAATGCGGATCTTTTTTTCTAAAAAAAAACATGTTAAATTCGGAAGAATGATAAAAAGTGCTTTATTTAAAGTATGCTCCATCGCTTGTTATACATTTTTCCCATCTTTCGGGCAATTTGTGAATACCACGGCAATAAAAATCTTCCTCTTTTGCTGCGAACCATTCATCGAGCCATTTTTTACATCTTCGTACGACCCATAGCGCTGCTCAACAAGTGCGTGACCCATCGATGCAAACAAGTGGTAATCGGAAGGAGCCAAGTCTAGTGAGTAAGCCGCATGGGGTAGAACTTTCCAGCTGAGTGCTTCCAATGTGTCGCGAACTGGTTTTGCCGTATGTGATGGAGCATTGTCATGAAGAAAAATGACTTTGTGTTGTCTATTTCGGTATTCTGGCCTTTTTTCAAGCAGCGAACGGTTCAAATCGGTCAATTGTTGTTGGTAACGTTTAGTTTCCCCAGGTTTTAACAGCTCATAATAGACCACGCCTCTATGGTCCCACTAAACACAGAGCATCGTCTTACTGCCAAAGCGATTCGGTCTTGCGGTCGATGTGTCTGTAACTATACGACACAAAAACAACTTCCTTTTGTACCGAGTGAGCAAAATGTCACACGTGTTTTTGCGCTTTTCTATTTGCCTGTCGTTCAACTCATCTGGTACCCACCTACGGGTCTTCTGAATCTTTCCCATCTCTCGTAGCTGATTAGAAACAGCTTGTTGACTAACGCCTAATTGCTCAACGAGTTGTTTTTGTGTTTGCGAATCATCTTCGTCCAACAATGCTTGCAATTCCACATCTTCGTATTTTTTTGGCGATTTTTCACGTTCCTTGTCTGCAATATCGAAGTCACCACTTTTGAAACGCCGAAACCATCGTTCACACGTATCTTGCGACGGAGCATGTTCACCATAAGCTTCTCGAGGTAATCGGCATGATTCAACAGCAGTTTTCTTCAAATGAAAACGAAAAATTAATGCTGTCCGCAAATGCTCTTTGATCGGTATAAATTTCGACATATTGAACACAACAACCCAACACTATGCACACACTTTTCCAATTTATCACTCGTGCGCGTCTGACACTTGTCGATGACACAACAAAATGGCGCAGTGTCAAATCTTTATAGCACAAACTGCATTGGTGCACCATCTGTTATCTGAAATCCGCATTTCATACTTGTACACCTGGTAATTTGAGTTGAAAGTAAATAAAAAAGGAACAGTTTTTTATTTTTACCCGTCAAGAGTCGCCTGGGTATTATATTATAAATTTGAAATATAGGTAAAATATTAGAACAGAATACTAGATTTCAGAATATTCAGTTTTCGAATTTCGAAAGCGTGAACATTCTTGAAGATGCATCGTACAGTCGTAGGCGAAACGTCGGAAAATAACAATTTAAGTTAAGAGCTACGATTTCTCATCTAATCAAGGCCGCGAAATCTTCCGTTCCAATGTTCTATGGTGTTCGAATTCAATAAAACAAAAGCAGGAAAATAAAAAAAAATTAGGGAACATCTTCATACAAAGAAAATAAAAGTACGTCTATGCGTATGTGTACATGTTTGCATTTTATACGGAGCTACATTATTTAGCCAATTTTTCTACCACATTTGATTAAAATTGGTTGAGTAACTTAAGAGTAATGACAAATGTTTAAACGGGACCACATTCCTACTATTATGGAACTTTTATTGCAAATACGTATATGTGACGACCTTGAGATTAATGTAGTGACTAATGAGAGTCCTTTAGTACTTCAATAACCATAATTAAAAAATAAAATAAAATTTGTATCAAACCGACAAAATAAAAAGTAAACACACAATAACGGTGCACACAATCAATATCTATGAGCAAACTCTGGATGTTTTTTATTTTAAATTTTTTAGGTAGACAATATTGTCTTTATAGAAAATATAACTGGATGTTTGTATCCCTTAAACATCGTTTAGAAAACGTCAATAAATTGTTTGCTTATTTTTTCAATACATTTTGAAAGAATCCCTCTCCCTCCAAATTTTCAAGCCGCTTATATTTAATGTAAAATTGTTTAAAATGGAAATTTTAATATCTATACCAAGTGTAGAAGTATGAAATGCGGATTTCAAACAACAGATGGTGCACCAATGAAGTTCGTGCTATAAAGATTTGACACTGCGCCATTTTGTTGTGTCATCAACAAGTGTCAGACGCACACGAGTGATAAATTGGAAAAGTGTGTGCATAATGTTGTGTTCAATATGTCGAAATTTATACCGAACAAAGAGCATTCGCGGACAGCATTAATTTTTTGTTTTCATTTGAAGAAAACTGCTGTTGAATCATACCGATTACTTCGAGAAGCTTATGGTGACTTCGATGTTGCAGACAAGGAACGTGGAAAACTGCCAAAAAAATAGGAAGATGTGGAATTGTAAGTATTGTTGGACGAAGATGATTCGCAAACACAAAAACATCTCGACGAGCAATTGGGCGTTAGTCAACAAGCTGTTTCCCATCTCTCGTAGCCGATTCAGAAGCCGGTAGATGGGTACCACATGAGTTGAACGACAGGCAAATGGAAAAGCGCAAAAACACGTGTGACATTTTGCTCGCTCGGTACAAAATGAAGTCGTTTTTGCATCGTATAGTTACAGGGAATGAAAAGTGGTTTTATTTTGAGCATCCCAAGCGCAAAAAGTCATGGGTAGACCCAGGCGCATCATCCACATCGACCGCAAGACCGAATCGTTTTGGCAGAAAGACGATGCTTGGTGGGACCAGAGGGCGTGGTATATTATCAGCTGTTAAAACCGGGGGAAACGGTTAATACTAAGCGTTACTAACAACAATTGATCGATTTGAACCGTTCGCTGCTTGAAAAAACGCCAAAATACCGAAAGAGGCAACACAAAGTCATTCTTCTTCATGACAATGCTCCATCACATACGGCAAAACCAGTTCGCGACACGTTGGAAGCACTCAGCTGGGAAGTTCTACCCCATGCGGCTTACTCACCAGACTTGGCTCCTTCCGATTACTACTTGTTTGCATCGCTGGGTCACGCACTTGCTGAGCAGCGCGAAGATGTGAAAAAATGGCTCGATGAATGGTTCGCAGCAAAAGGGAAAGATTTTTACTGGCGCACAGTGTGTAGACTAGTACAAGTTAGCTGGACAAAATTATTTTTTCACTTATTTCAATTGTTTATGTATATTCTAGGCATATTAAGTTATTTTAAGAAAAAAATCATCGCGTTGGTTTTTTTTATGGGCGTGGCTAATGTTTTCCCCTAAATTAGTCAGCTACGCAGACATATTTAACGATAACTCGGGAACAACTCGTCAGATTTTTATAAATAAAACATCAAAAAATGCGTAACAAAATTTTATTATAGTTGATTGAATATTATTTTATTCTATCTTTTATCGTTTTGGAGTTATTTAGAAATTAATGGAGAGAAAAAATTTTTTTTCGTGTAAAATTCATTATTTTTTTCGGTAAAAAAGCGCAATAACAAAAGAAAAACAAAATATTATACATTTTTTCTGACAGCTGCGTATCTGGAAAATAAAATAAGGTATTAATCATGAAAATCGGTTAATAAATGTGGGTTTTATTCACAATTTACCGCAGGTACTCAATATCGATAAAATTTGTGTAATACAGCCACCCTTGCATATCGCGGTAGGATTTGAGAATCACCAAAGTTGATAAGTGTTGGAAGAAGAGCATTAACTTCTTCCCACAAACTATTTGTCTCCATTAACGTGAAGTCGTTCGTTTCTTTGGCAAATATAAATTTGATTGGGCGACAATACAAAGTTGATGAAGGCCGAGGATTTTGCCAAATAATTTTGGACCCATCATATAACATAAGGGGAACTAAAGAAAATGCGAAAAGAAACTCGTCCGTATATTCAGTGTTCTCAAATCTCTGTTTGTATGTGCTGTGCCTAGAACTTCCATCACATCCCCATTTACTAACAAGTGTAAACGATGAACTTGTTGGGAGCACACTGCTGATAACTTCATTCTGTGCTAATACTAGACGTTCCACTGTTTTATTTAATAAGGCTTGCAAATTTATTTCAGCACAAGTTTCTGTTATAGCAATGTGCTCCTCTGCAGGGTAACAGGCCTGTTGGGACTTTTTTAAACTAAAATATGACGGAAACACATTATGCCCCGCCTTCATGGACCACTTCCTAGTTTGTTTGTAAGAATGCGTTGTTGACTTAGAATCTATATAGTAAGCTAAGGCTTCGTCACTACTTAATTGCCTAGGATTAACGGAACTGGTATTTTCAGACTTAATAATATTATCTGGGCTCTCACTAATGTCTCTAATCACATTGGCAATTTTCCTTTGCCCTGCTGAACGCACAGCAATTTCGGCAGCAGTCACCAATTCACTGACACTTCGGGATTTTACGAGATCCACGACGCGACGTTTCTTCGTCTTAAACGAAGATTCCTCGAAATCTTTGCGAGGTCTTCCTGCAGGAGTCACATTCTCACTTGATGTTGAAGGTTGTGGCGCAAAAGAACACGCAGTAAACTGTATGTTTGCTTCATCCAACCAATTCTTATTTTTAATTAAAAAACGCTCCTTCGACTTTCCTGAAGCCAACCATTTGGCACTAAACTTATTAGACAAGTTGGATATCTTCAACTTTATTTCTTTTTGGCTGCTTTCAGTAATGTCACCAAAGTGAAATTTTGAAGAAAGAAAGTCATATACACGCGAGTTTTTTTCATTCTTCGTGTGTTTCAACCACTCCTCAAAAAAGGCTACCCTTGAAATTGAGTAAACGTGTTCTGGAAAAAAAGAAAAAAAAACATGTTGTACTGAAGTGTGCTAAACAATATGTGTATTTTTACGAAGAATAAAGTTATTTTTGTGTAACATCTAAAAACTAGCCCGGATAGAGGTGAATGTCTGTATATTCTGAACTTTCAAAGTTTTTTTTTTTAAAAAAAAACACGCTAAAATATATAGACTATTTAAAAAAAAATACTAAAAATTCAAATTAATAGATTCTGATTTAAAAAATACATTAAAAAATAGTACTTACCCTCAGTATTAATATTCATCACAAAAACTTTCACAATATTACAATATGTCACTATAAGATGTGCACGAAAGTGTCGCTAAATTGCAACTGATTGATTGAAAGAGCTGCATTAAACTCATCACCTGACTTCTGACGCTTATGACTCGCCACTTGCAAATTTGATAAACAACCTTTTCTCGGAATTCGGGGTTTGGTGGTGATGTTTACGTTTTGCAAATAAGATTTCCTGGAAATCATAACATGAATTTTGTCCACCTAGCATGTTCTACGCGACACACTGTGTGGCGTGGTATTCACAAATTGCCCGAAAGATGGGAAAAATGTATAACAAGCGATGGAGCCTACTTTGAATAAAGGACTTTTTATCATTCTTCCAAATTCAACATGTTTTTTTTAAAAAAAATCTCATTTTTTAGTTGTACCCCTGGTACTTGTCTATATACCAGGATGATTAAATTAAATGTTATAAATTTGAGAAGAGTATTACGGAAATCGTAGGCTAGCCATTTTAAGCGGCAAGTACTGCGAAAAATAATTTACCTAATGTAAATTACCTTCCAATTAGCGCAATTGTACGGTATGAAAATTATTATAAATTAAAACATAGTTCTATGTACAATTCTCGGAAGTAGTTCTTTTATCCTCATCCGTGGAATTAAGAAACTGTCACTTTATGACAAATTACTGCATGCCAGTCGTTGACTTTCGCGCGCTGCATACTGGAACATTCATTACCGTGTATATATTATACCGTAATAAACAAATTTGCTGAGGTAGTTGGCATTAAATAATATATGTTTTACCATTATTAAATTAACACTTTTGTTATTCTCTTTCATACTTATATAGGAACAAATACAGGATTCTCAAAAAGTTTTTAATATGAGATTTTGTTACGAGTTTTAGTGGAAGTTCAATCTTGGTATTAACATTTGTTTTAAGAAAGATTCAAATAATCTAATCGAAAGCCGCGCCCTAATCGATGTTATATAGTTTTACAAAATTTTAGTGACCATTCCAAATATACATATAACTCGTGTTATTGTTTGAAAAAATTTTATCGAGAGGCGCTATTATTAACAATTCTGTTAGTTATATACGAGTTTTAATAGGTATATTAAGCTATATATGTGTTTATATATATATATATATATATATATATATATATATATATATATATATATATATATATATAAATAAAATCTTAGTTGGGGAACTCGGCAAAAAGGGGCGTGATAAGAGATCACACAATTTTCATTAAGCCAATATTTCGATCCTAGATTGGGACCTCCTTCAGGGTAAGAACTGAAAGGGAGAACAAATATATAGAATGTTCTGTCTTTGATTGTTTTGTGAGACAGAACATTTATTTGCTCTTGGGAAAAATTAGGAGATTCCTCAAAATTATCTTCAATAGTTTTATGACGGAAACATTCTATCTAATTTTACCAAAAAAATGTAACAATATCCATGTGAGTTTTATTCAGTAGAGGGGTATTTGAGATTTCAAATTTGGAGTAATCAATAATTAATCTTTTTTTATAATTTATAAAGGCTAACATTTAGTTAAAGATTTTGTCAAGATTGGTCTCGTTTTCACTGTTTCTCTCATTGTTCTCGTAATGTTTCGGGATTTCACTTGCCGACGGTTGTTTTTCATAATTCTCGTTAGTTGATGGATGATATACTTACGTTGGAAATTCTTCCATTGTTGGAAATAATTTATTTTAATTCGGGATAAAACGTCCGCATTTTCATTTATCTTTTCTGGTTTGTACTCTATTCTGTAATTACAATCTTCTAGTTTTAAATGCCACCACGCTTATCTACTTTCTGCATCTTTAATGGGAAAAGCCATGTTAACGGCCGATGGTCTGTAATGAGGGACAAATTTAAATTAATGATGTTGTAATTAAGTTGTTATAATTAATAAAATTAGTGTAGAATAAGAATAAGATATTAATCATAATAAAGTCAAAAACTCACATGAGTAGTGTGAAGTTGAGGTAGCCTGAATGGCCGTAGGTAGCTTATACATAAAAACGTTGGTCAATCCATAAAATACACACTATAACACAGTAGATAAAATTACAAAAACCAGATTTAAAACATGGATGTGATTGAGAGCCTTGGATGTTGAAAACATTGTTAATTACTTCACCTGAGACAACCACCCATGGCCAAAGCCATATGGGAAACAAATGATAAAGACGACAGGAGACAGCTGACCGACAGAGATAAGGAGCTTATTAAGAAAACTCAATTAACCAGAAAAAGGGTCGACACCCGGAAGGAAACCGATCAAAATTGGGAAGTGCATGTATGGACCTTTAAAGCAAGAAAGAGATAGCCAATTAAACGACCAAGAACCGGTATAGAACCGAGGATAGGATAAATCATAACCTAATTTTAGGTAAAGGGTGAGCGAGAGAGAATAATGGGAGCAACAAAGAGAAAGATCGTCTATTATATTAATTATTAATTCGTTAATTTATTGTTGATATATGACTGGAGGAAGAGATTGTTTGCAGAAATATATGAAGATTGAAAGTAACAGGAGGTAATGAAGGGGTGACGCTAGACTCTGTCAATAAGTGCACAAAATGGCCCAGATAAAGTGGAAGGAATCTGTGGAACCCACGAATAAAGAGACCCGTGAACAAAGAGAGGAAGGAGGAAAGAAAACCCCGGAAGGTAGACAGCTAAGAGAGAGATGACTACTATTTCAATTCAGATGGATCATAAAACACTTGAAGACAGGGAATTATCGTGTGGTGTTGATTTATCACAAGAGAGGAGGAAACTATATATGTTACTGATACCATCTAGGTCGGTTCTTTTATTGATATTAAGGTGATTCTCCTGGATGTAACACATTTCAAGGAATTCTCTCTTGGAAAGATTTTTAGAGAAATTTGGGTTCCCTGAAATTAAAGGAATAACCATTGTCCACAGAATGGGTCGCCAAAGCACATCTGTGTGGATGGCATCTAGTATCACTTTTATGGAGTGCAATACGACGATTCAAGGATTGAGAAGTCTGGCCAATATAGATTGATGGACAATTGAGGCAGGAAATTGAGTACACTAAGTCTGACATGGAAAGAACTGGCAACGGGGCCTTCAGCTTGCTGAAAACACGTCTGTTTTTAAAAGAAGTAATATTTGGCAATTTTAATGTTGGGAATAACACGCAAAATATGGACCAATTTGTTGGTAAGGCCAGGAATGAACGGTAAAGAAAGCAACGACCAATTTATTTCGACTGGGGGAGTTTGAGGAGAAGGGGAGATTTGCTGTAGGTGGAGGGGAGGGGGTTCTGGAAGAATTTAGTGGATATTAGTAAGCTTGTTGACTTCGTCTCTGGTTCTTAGCAAGAGTTTGCGATTGTATCCATTATCTATGAAAAGGTTTGTAAGTGTTTCTTGTGACTGGTGTAAGAAATCAGGATGGACTATTGTCTTCAGCCTTCTATATAGGCCTTTGATGACGTTGACTTTCACCTTCCAATCATGGCCAGAGTTTGCATGGATATATCTCCCAGAAGAAGTAGGTTTTCTATACCAATCAAGTTTGATGATGTTATGGGAGTCTCTAACGACTCTTGTGTCCAAAGATGGAACAGCATTATTGGTTTCTTCTTCCTTAGTGAATTGTAAATGTGGGTTGAAAGAATTGAAAACATGAAGAACTTCTTCTTTGCCATCAGCTGGTATGGATAGAATTAAATCGTCTACGTATTGATATAAGAAGGGAAGTCGAAAGGATACTCTTTGAGTGCAGTTTTTTAAAACATACGACATGACAATTGAAGCAAGAACCGGACTGAGATTACTGCCCATAGGGCATCGAAATATTTGAGAGTAGAAAAAGTCTTTAAATTTGAAGAAGGTTGAATGGAAAAGAAATTCTATCATTGATAAGAGGAAGGATTTGCTGATTTTGGTGTTGGGTGAGATTAATGCCCATTCAGAGTCAATTATTTGGCTGGTTAACTGCCATGAAATATTCGTGAAAAGACTGACTACTTCCAGTGATATAATAACGTGGTTTTCTGGTAATTGGAAATTATTGATTATTGCACTAAACGCAAAAGAGTCTTTAATGGCAAATGTATGATAATTGAGGAAGGACTTTTCAAGAAGATTAGCACAAAATTTACTAAGTTTTGAAGTGGGAGAGCAAGTAGTGGAGACGATGGGTCTGAGCGGTACCCCTTCTTTATGTATCTTGGGTAAACCATAAATCCTTGGTGGAATCACCTTAGAGTTACACGTAAATAATACAGATCACAGAGTACAATATAACAACAGCTTCATTCTGGATGTTGAGACTAATTACTTCAGAAGAAGTTTCTTGGAATAGTGTTACATAAAAACTTGTAAAAATAATCTCAATCACAAAAAAGACATAGAAGCATTGAGCTCCATGTATACCTATTTACTAACCATACCAAACCAATAAAAAAGAACGATTTTTATGAAAAAATTAGTTTCTAGTAAAGTTGACGTTTCTTTTCTCTTTCTGTTAATTTTGCTGTTTATTACCAGTTACTTTTCTGTATCTTCTTGTTAAAATTAAATAAATGAAAAATTAAATATGACAAATAATAAACAACGTCCAGTATTAATCTTCTATTTCAAATTTTTTAAATTAGCCTATGAATCGCTTTGTTATAAAATTAAAGAATTAATATAATTAATAATAAATAACTCGTCTAAGAGTAACATTCATCAAATTTAAGTCCCTTTGTTATAAAATTAAAACTGAAAAATAAATATCATTAATAATAAATAATTTATCTAATCGTAGCATCCACCTAAAAAATTTACCACATCCCTAACTTTAATGCTTTCTTGGTTTTTTGTCGACCTGATGACGACATAGACTACCAACAATATCCGGTTCGGACTCAAATATCACTAAATAGTTACTAAACTCGACGTCAAAAAATTTTAAAATGGAGTACCATTTCAACATCATGGTGTTTATTGCAGTTGTGTTTCTGTCTTCAAAAAGTGTTTTTTGACTAATGTTTATTGACAAAGTTTTATTATTAATATTTGTGTAACTCTCTAAGTGTCCCTTAATCATGTTTTTATAATCATACCTACTACCTGGCCAACAAAAATGCAAATTTCATTGCCTTCACCAGAGATGAATTAACTGCTAAATTTTTGTAAGTAATTTCTCATACAGTCTTACAATTCATTGAATCACATTTTAAAAAACGAACGTTTTGGTTTATTTTCTATACCTGGTTTGCATTTTTAGAATCCAGAAGAAGCTACCATTAGGCAGCGAAAGCTCGATAACAAAAATAAAAAGCAGATACTAGAGCCTTTAGATCTTTGATTGCTCATCTCTTCTCCATATAAGGGCATTTGCCAGTAGTTAAACTTAGGATTGTTTGTTGCCAGTGCCCTGTTACTGTCCTTCCTCTTTCTTATATATATATATATATATATATATATATATATATATATATATATATATATATATATATATATATATGTGACACGCCAAAAAATTTTTTTTTGATTTTCTTTGGTCCTACCCCCGCAAAATGTTCAATCCTATGAAGAACTGAAGCCTTTAAATTTTTAGAAAAAAATATTTATATTTAGAGGTCGCATCCATCGATTGAGATATTGATACTTTTTCTTCTCAATCGTTTTTTCCCCTTTAACAGTCGCCCTGTTGATTTGAATTTAAGGATTATGAAGGTACATTTTTTGATGCTGGATCCGTTCCCAATTGCCGGTTTCTCCTAAAATTTTTCAGTTTTCCACAATGCTCATGTTACAAAGTGCGCATTAAGAGTGAAAAAATGCGTTTTCCTTTCAAAAAAGTTCTGAAAAATTT
>CM032449.1:214074960-214083414 GCA_019049505.1 Pachyrhynchus sulphureomaculatus
ACTGACGCAATTAGTGTTCCGTACGTGAATTGCTTTTAAGATAAAAATTTTTGTTACGGAGCTATAAAATGATCAGTGACTTCACAAAACACACCCCAAATGAGTTTTCAACAAAGTTTGTTTCCAATCATTACTGAAAACTGATGACCTCGAAATTTTTGTTTTTTATATACCAGATAAATTATTAAAGGTGATAATTCTCGTTCAATCTACACCCCGTGGAGAATATTCCAGAATTTTTTCAAAATTTTTTGATCAGTACTTTTCGAGATAAGGGGGGAGACAGCGATTTTTCGCGATTCTTTAAAAATAATATAAAGAAAAATGTGCGCAAGTATTACATTATATATATATATATATATATATATATATATATATATATATATATATATATATATTTTTTACTGTGTTTTCACAAGCTTTCATTTGACACCATCCTCGATGACCTAGTAAAAATTTTTTTTTCACTTCCGATTTCACTCCCCAAAATTAACCCCTTAAGTCAAAATTTAACTTTCAAAACTACAAGGCTCTGATGAAGCCCTCAATTCCTATATTAGAACCAAATTTCTACTTTCTATGACAAATAGTTTCGGAGAAAATCGGGTGTGACAGACGAGACAGACAGAAAGACATTGACGTACGGACCACTAAAAATGGGCAAAATTACTTGTCCCCCCCTATTTCGAGAAATACTGATCAAAAAATTTTGAAAAAATTCTGGAATATTCTTCATAAAGAAGAGTGAGCGGAAATTATCACGAATGCTTAATGTTTGATAATTTATCTGGTATAAAAAAAAAACTATGGAAACTATGTTCCTTGACAAATGGTGGAGGTCAAATGTATATGTATCTCGAAAAGTACTAATCGATCAAAAAATTTTCCGAAATTCTGGAATAGTTTTAATAAAGTATAGATTATAGATTGAGCAAGTGCATTGCGTTTGATAATTTATCTGGTATAAAAAAAGCTATGAAAACTATGTTTCTTGACGTATAGTGGACGTTTTTGTAATATATTTTTAAGTACCATACATTTCTGTAACTGAGAGGCTAGTCCCTCGATTCTAGATTGAGCTAGATTAATTTTTTGGCCATTAGGTAGTTAAGATGCTATAACTATTATACATTATTGACTAAGAAAAAACATGAAAATACATATTTGGATCTTAAAATACATATATACATGTCAGGAACTTTTTGTCTTATTTTAAAGGCAATCACGGTACGGAACACTAATTGCGCAAGGCCAACTTGCACTTGACCGGTTGTTTTCTTAAATTGATGACCTTGTATTTTTTGCAAAACGTTTGCTTTAAGTCACTTATAGTACGTTAGATTCATATGGTGCAATAAAAAAATCGACTATGCTATCAAAAAAAAAAAATAATTACAACATTTTTTCAGTTCATAATTTTTCTCTATTATTATTATGAATACAGTACAGACAGTGCGCGGAAGTAGCGAATCGTGTTGGTCTTAAACAGTTATAGGTTTTACTCAGTAGGAAACAGTGACTTAAATAGCCCCGGGCAAATTATTCCAAAGGGATGATGTTCTCCATATAAAAGACTGCTTGAAAAGCGTTGTACGCGGAGTAACAAGCTGAACCTCATACGGATATGAAACATTAGCGCCATGTGTATTTCTAATGTACCGCTCTGAGACGAATTAAGCGGGCTACATCCTTCGAACACTTTCCATGAAAATATTTGTAGAACAGTCTCAAGTCGCCAACCGTTCGTCGATGTTCCAGCGAATCAAGGCCGCCGGTCATTTCCGGGTCTCCAATCAGACGAACAGCTCTTCCCTGAACAGAATCCAACAAATTCAGTGTGTGTTGGGGAGCAGAACCCCAAATATAAGAGCAGTATTCCATAATTGGTCGAATTTGAGCTTTGTAAAGAATTAACAGTTGTTGTGGAGTGTAAAGCTTTCTGGTTCAAAGTAATATTCCCAACTTTTGAGAAGCTCTCCTTGCTATACTAGGACATATTTGCTCCCAAATTAAAGCCCAACAAATTAAGTGACGATGCTAGGGACATGACTACGTCGCGTTCAACAACGTTAACTTTTTTAGAAAAAACTGCCGCCTGGATCTTTGTAGCGTTAAATTCCACTCAGTTACTGTCACCCCAAGATAGAATTTCTTCCAGGTCTTTGTTAAGTTGAACGACCTTCTGCTGTTTGCAGATATTCGCCTGAGTAGCCGATGTCCGAGCGTTCAAAGTGAGATAAGCTTACTCTCATCTGCAAAGCTGTAGACTGGATTCCCGGTCTTTTCCAGCAGATCATTAATGTAGATGAGAAAGAGAGTAAGAGAGAGTATGGAGCCTTGGGGCACACCGGCGTTGATAGTGAAGGTCGATTCGTCGACCGCCACTCGTAAAGAACGCTCTCTGAGGAAACATGAAAGCCATAAACAGAACTTTTCAGACATACCATAAGAGCGTAGCTTAACCAACAGTCCATCGTGTCAAATACGGTCGAATGCCTTGGATATGTCAAGAGCAACTGCTCGAAGTTCTCCAAAGAGTTCAATTGCGTTGTTCAAAACATGTGTTACATAAGTCAGAAGATCTCCTGTTGATCTATGTTTACGAAAGCCATATTGGTGATCGCTAATTGATTGATTCTAAGTGGAGGGAAAATTTTTTAATATAAAGAAG
Organism: Pachyrhynchus sulphureomaculatus; assembly: GCA_019049505.1. Taxonomy (NCBI): domain Eukaryota; kingdom Metazoa; phylum Arthropoda; class Insecta; order Coleoptera; family Curculionidae; genus Pachyrhynchus; species Pachyrhynchus sulphureomaculatus. The sequence continues at coordinate 214,077,632 of CM032449.1, forward strand.
AACGCAAGTCGGTAACTGTCTGGGGCTCTGAGCTACACGTATTTCTAGTCAAGGTATCCCTTAACCACTACGCGTAAAATATTATCGCTATGAGTTCAACCATAAATAAAAAGATTTCAGATATACCTTAAAAGTGAAGCTTAGCTAATTGTCTGTCAAACACAGTCAGATGCCTTGGATATATCAACCGCTCGCGACTCTCCATACGGTTCAAATATTGGAATTTTCAAAAATATGTGAGGTTTGAAAAGCACATGTTGCTCTTTTCCGAAAAAAAAATATTAGTGATCGTTAATAATATTAGTATACTCCAAATACCTTAATAGCTGTTGAATTCTCCTTAACTAAGAATATGTTGTTGGACGTAGTTTTCAGCTTTTCAGAAAATGGTATATTTTTACATGATCTTCTAAGCAACTCATAAATATAACAAGATATTTTAATTAAAAATAGTCGATTTTCAATAATTATTTACATACTTTTTCTTCCATTCTCGTAAAAAAAACCTTCTTTAAATTTCCATTTCCCAAAATTCCTTATAAAAATAAGAGAAACGTGCTTTTAATTTGCCTGAACCCCAGAAATAACAAAGGGATCTTTTCAAAAAGGACCACAATGCGATTTTAGGCAATCATACGGTCTACTTGCCACGGTCTGCTTCGACTATTTGATAGTAAAATTCCTGCGAATGACGTCTAAGGGCAGAACGGAATACGAAATCTTGAGATATTTCTTCAATTTGTCTGCGTAAGGATTGTTCGATGTAATCTCTGATTAAGAAAATGGGTATTTTCTTTATTATATTTTATGCATTTACGTTTAAATCTTTGTGTTTGCCGCTTATTATTAGTCTTAATACTAGTCCACAATTGCCTCTACTTACGGAACTTTAAGCTGGTAATTTTCTGCAAAAGGTAACTTGTACAGGGTGGTCCAAATTGGACACTTTTAAAGGTAAACCGTTTTATCTAAACGAGATAGACGAAAACTGATGTCGGTATCTGAGATTCAATTTTCATGCTAAACTCAACAGTGAAAACCGCATATCGATATCTAGTACCGTTTCAGATATACGGGGTCTTTTTCAAAAATCTGCATTTGGGAAAAATGTTTGTAATTCTTTTCCTATTGAAAATTTTTGATTTCTGTAAAAACATTCTCAAAGCACTTTTTCACGTGGATTTCAACAGTGTAAGTTACATTTTTTTACAACTAATATTTTAATAGTTATTAACGCAAAAATATATTTTTTAAATGGGATACCCTGTATATTTTTCCTTGTTCGAATAGAGCTTTAAATTACCATTCTAAATATATAGGCCACTTTATATTTTGCTTAAATCTACTTCAAAATATAAAGGTTTTCAATTTTTACGCCAGTTTTAAATGCACATTTTGTCTTGTAGGCTTTGGACGAAGCGGCAATATCAATTGTTTACCGATAGCAGTCAAATCGTAAAAAAAATCCCCAGAAGTAACTCTAACAGTCATAACTACAATGAAATTTACTGAATGCTATAGTACTTTAAACTATGTAGAAAATGAAACGAAACAACAATAAAACTCTTTATTCCGAGTAGAGCAAACTAAAACAAAACAATTTTCTATAAGAGCTGTTCGAAATGTCGATCAGTTTCATTTACACATAGACGGAACCTTTTCTGGACACTTCTTACCGAGTTGATTAGTTCAGGAGAAGTGAGCTACAAAACTTTGTATCACTGCGAATTCTAACTCTTGCCTGGTGTTTGTCGGCACTTTAAAAATTAGGACTTTCAATGTTCCCCCAGGGATAGAAGTCCATGGGTGTTAAATCCGGTGACTTTGCCGGCCAACGGTTCGGACCTTGGTTGGCTATCCAGTTATTGTCGAAATTGGCCGATAAAAAATTACTGATAACTGCAGCGTTCCGAGGGGGTGCCCTGTCGTGTTGAAAAATATATTTCTAAAGTCCATTAACGGCAGTTCATCAACAAGAGGTTCTATTTCCTCCCTTAAAATTTTTAATATCTTTGAGAGGTGAGTGTTCCTTCGTAAATAAATGGACCTATAAGAACTCCTGCTCACACATTAAATCCAAATCTGACTTGATTTCTTTGCTTCACAACTAAATGAGGATTTTCTTGTGCCCACGTATAAGAATTGTAACGGTTAAAAATATCTGCATTGCTTACATAAGCTTCGTCTGTCCAAATGCAATTTAATGAAAAATTCGGAATATGGTTACAATTCTCCAGAAATCATTGGCAAAAATCCTTACTCGTTAAAAATCTCCGTCTCTAAGGTGTTAAACTTTTCTTGTCTTATATGGCCTGAATTCGTGCTTCTTTAAAGTACGTCTTACGCTAGTTCTTGGTAGTCCAATGGATTCTTTTTAACTGCCGGGTTGAAGTGTTGGAATTATTTCCGATAGTTCCTAAAATTATTATTTCTTCTAACTCCTTATCCCTGTTTGATGCATAATTTTTGGGTCGTTTCTTTTCAAACTGGCCACTATTAACTAGGTTATGTCGCAATCGAGCTTTTTTTTTGTCAAGGAGAAATCCGCCTTATGGATACAAGAGCAATTTGCGTCACCATAAGGGTGCCCCAAAGTGCTCCAGTTATGTGGGGCTCTCCAACCTGAAGGGTTGGCATACCCACTAAAACCCTTTACTCCTTTTACATAACTGACTTATTCTAATCATTAGATTGTTTAAGTTTGGGTTTAACACTAGGCTAATTCACTCACTAACACTAATGTTAATTTTCACTCATTAGAGTTAACCTAACTTAACCTACCTAATCCTAACCTAACCTATTTCTTCAATGATGGAGTGTTAAGTTACATTAATTTACATATAACTAGAAGGAGTGGCTCAACTAACCTACGGCCTTAACCTAAACTAAGTCAAGGTTAGTTAGTTGTGTCATGAGTTAGTCTAACGTAAGTCTGTAAGTCACTTGCGATCAGACATTTACGCCCGATAGACCGAACGAGTCGCCGCCGACAAACTAGAGTGATATTACCACTAGTTTATGGACAACTGTCGCAATCGAGCGAATATATACTTAAAGGGATGACGCCTCTCTGGATACCGTTCGTGGTATAAATTACTTGCCGCTTCCGAATTTTCTCCGGTCTGTATGAAACTATCATATCCCATTTTTCGTAATTTGCAAACTTCATTCCGATTTATTTGATAATTCAATAACTGATACTGAAGTAAAATTTGACAACTACAAGTAAACAATTGAATTAAACCATATGGTCGCTCCGTCCAAAGTCTACTTCACAATTTGTGCATTAAAAACTGAAAACCTTTATATTTTGAAGTTGATTTAAGCAAAATATAAAGTGTGCTATATTTTTAGTATGGTAATTTGAAGCTCTATTCGCATAAGGAAAAATATATAGGGTATCCTATTTAAAAAATATATTTTTGCGTTAATAACTATTAAAATATTAGTTGTAAAAAAATGTAACTTATACTGTTGAAACCCACGTGAAAAAGTGCTTTGAGAATATTTTTACAGAAATCAAAAATTTTCAATACGAAAAGAATTATAATCATTTTTTCAAAATGCAGATTTTTGAAGAACACCCTGTATATCTGAAACGGTACTAGATATCGATATGCGGTTTTCACCATTGAGTTTATCACAAAAATTGAGCCCCAGACACCGACACGGTTTTCGTCTATCTCCTTTAGATAAAGGGGTTTACCTTTAAAAGTGTCCAATTTGGACCACCCTGTACATATTGAATTACTAATTTTACGTTTAAAATAGTCTATGTAGCAACATCCACCAATGGGTTCGATTACTATATTGGTTAGAAAGCAACTATTCTTCCTCATTTAATTATTGTATTTATTTGATTAGTTAATCCAGGGCGTGCTGATACGATATTTACTTGCGAATCCTTAAAATTAGGAAAGATATAGTATCCTGAAATTATTTAGAATTTACGATCCCGAGAATATTTCAATTTGTAAGCAAGTTTAAAAGTCTCTGACCTCTAACATTCTCAATAGCGTGAACACTTTGAGTTTCAGTTTTATTTACATTTCTTTCTTGAATAACATTACTAGAGACCGGATTATATACATAAAAATCTTGAAATATGCTTAAAATATGCATGAAAATGAGTCAAAATATTCAATATTAAATAATAATAAAAGTAGTAATTTTTAGTTTTTTTTATTAGTGTTCCGTACGGAACACTTATAAGATCACTTCGGTGTCTGTCTCTCTGTCTGTCCGTCTGTCACACCCGATTTTCTCCGAAACTATTTGTCATAGAAAGTTGAAATTTGGTAGTAATATAGGAATTGATGGCCTCATCAGAGCCATGTAGTTTTTAAAGTTAAATTTTGACTTAAGGGGTTAGTTTTGGGGGGTGAAATCGGAAGTGAAAAAAAAATTTTTTTTACTAGGTAATCGAGTGTGGTGTCAAATGAAAGCTTGTGAAAACACGAGTAAAAAATATATATATAATGTAATACTTGCGCGCACTTTTCTTTGTATTATTTTTAAAAAAATCGCGAAAAATCGCTGTCCACCCGCCTTATCTCGGAAAGTACTTATCAAAAAATTTTGAAAAAATTCTGGAATATTCTCCACGGGGTGTAGATTGAAAGAAAATTATCACAAGTGCATTACCTGTAATAATTTATCTGGTATATAAAAAAAAAACAGAAATTTCAAGGCCATCAATTTTCAGTAAAGATTGGAAGTAAACTTTGTTGAAAACTTATTTGGGGTGTGTTTTGTGAAGTCACTGATCGTTTTATATCACCGTAACATAAATTTTGACTCAAGGGATTCGTTTTGAGGGGTGAAATCGGAAGTAAAAAAAAAATTTTTTTACTAGGTCATCGAGTCTGGTGTCAAATGAAAGCTTGTGAAAACACGAGTAAAAAATTTATATATAATGTAATACTTGCGCACACTTTTCTTCGTATTACTTTTAAAATATCGTGAAAAATCGCTGTCCCCTACCTTATCTCGAAAAGTACTGATCAAAAAATTTTGAAAAAATCGTGGATTATTCTCCACGGGGTATAGGTTGAACGAAAATTATCATTACCTTTAATAATTTATCTGGTATATAAAAAAACCAGAATTTCAAGGTCACCAGTTTTCAGTAAAGATTGAAAACAAACTTTGTTGAAAACTCATTTGGGGTGTGTTTTGTGAAGTCACTGATCATTTATACCACCCTAACAAAATTTTTTATTTTAAAAACAATCAACGTACGGAACACTAATTCTGCAAGTTCAACTTGCACTTGACCGGTTTTTTTTTTCAAAATCAGCATAAAAATTAACAAGTTATCGACGATGTTTAAATTTAATTAACATGTATTTAACATTTTTTAAAATTATTTAATATTTGTATTCTTGTATACGTAAACAATAAGGTATTGTTCCAAATGTTGGGTAGTAAGATTGTGTCTTCGAACACTTCAAATATTTTTATAAGTGGAAAAAGACCGTTCAACATCCACTGAGGTAACTGGGCAGTATTTGAATTTCCGTCGTATGTAAATGTTCCAGGATAATCAGGTATCCACGAAGAGACACTTTTTTTGCGGGTGGCATGGTACACGTTAAACTTTAACACAACACATTAAAAATTGCAAAAAGACTACACTGATGCAAGCGCGTCAACAATAATGTTGAAACTGATATCTTATTTTAAAATAAAAATTCGTCTTCGAGAAAATTGTTTATTTGACCCACGCTCAAACAAATATTCTGAGAAACTAACTACTTACCACTTAATATCCCGACCAAGAA
>CM032449.1:214083514-214256920 GCA_019049505.1 Pachyrhynchus sulphureomaculatus
AAATACAGGATCAATAATATTTTGAAAAAAATACTGGAATATTCTTCATAAAGAAGAGTGAGCCGGATATTTATCACGAATGCTTTAATTTTGATAAATTTAATCCCTGGTATAAAAAAAAATCTATGGAAATCTAGGTTTCCCTTGACAAATGGTGGAGGTCAAATGTATATGTATCTCGAAAAGTACTAATCGATCAAAAATTTTCCGAAATTCTGGAATAGTTTTAATAAAGTATAGATTATAGATTGAGCAAGTGCATTGCGTTTTGATAATTTATCTGGTATAAAAAAAAGCTATGAAAACTATGTTTCTTGACGTATAGTGGACGTTTTTTGTAATATATTTTTAAGTACCATACATTTCTGTAACTGAGAGGCGAGTCCCTCGATTCTAGATTGAGCTAGATTAATTTTTTTGGCCATTAGGTAGTTAAGATGCTATAATAATAACATATTATACATTAGACTAAGAAAAAACATGAAAATACATATTTGGATCTTTAAAATACATATATACATGTCAGGAACTTTTTGTCTATATTTTTAAAGGCAATCACGGTACGGAACACTAATTGCGCAAGGCCAACTTGCACTTGACGACCGGTTGTTTTCTTAAATTGATGACCTTGTATTTTTTTTTTTGCAAAACGTTTGCTTTAAGTCACTTATAGTACGTTAGATTCATATGGTGCAATAAAAAAATCGACTATGCTATCAAAAAAAAAAAATAATTTCAACATTCTTTTTTCAGTTCATAATTTTTCTCTATTATTATTATGAATACAGTACAGACAGTGCGCGGAAGTAGCGAATCGTGTTGGTCTTAAACAGTTATAGGTTTTACTCAGTAGGAAACAGTGACTTAAATAGCCCCCGGCAAATTATTCCAAAGGGATGATGTTCCTCCATATAAAAGACTGCTTTGAAAAGCGTTGAGACGCGGAGTAACAAGCTGAACCTCATACGGATATGAAACATTAGCGCGATGTGTATTTCTAATGTACCGCTCTGAGACGAATTAAGCGGGCTACATCCTTCGAACACTTTCCAATGAAAATATTTGTAGAACAGTCTCAAGTCGCCAACCGTCGTCGATGTTCCAGCGAATCAAGGCCGCCTGGTCATTTCCGGGTCTCCAATCAGACGAACAGCTCTTCCCCTGAACAGAATCCAACAAATTCAGTGTGTTTTGGGGAGCAGAACCCCAAATATAAGAAGCAGTATTTCCATAATTGGTCGAATTTGAGCTTTGTAAAGAATTAACAGTTGTTTTGTGGAGTGTAAAGCTTTTCTGGTTCAAAGTAATATTCCCCCAACTTTTGAGAAGCTCTCCTTGCTAATACTAGGACATATTTTGCTCCCAAATTAAAAGCCCAACAAATTAAGTGACGATGCTAGGGGACATGACTACGTCGCGTTCAACAACGTTAACTTTTTTTAGAAAAAACTGCCGCCTGGATCTTTGTAGCGTTAAATTCCACTCAGTTTACTGTCACCCCCATGATAGAATTTCTTCCAGGTCTTTGTTAAGTTGAAACGACCTTCTGCTGTTTGCCAGATATTCGCCTGAGTAGCCGATGTCCGAGCGTTCAAAGTGAGATAAGCTTACTCTCATCTGCAAAGCTGTAGACTGGATTCCCGGTCTTTTCCAGCAGATCATTAATGTAGATGAGAAAGAGAGTAAGAGAGAGTAAGGAGCCTTGGGGCACAACCGGCGTTGATAGTGAAGGTCGATTCGTCGACCGCCACTCGTAAAGAACGTCTCTCTCTGAGGAAACATGAAAGAAGCCATAAACAGAACTTTTCAGACATACCATAAGAGCGTAGCTTAACCAACAGGTCCATCGTGTCAAATACGGTCGAATGCCTTGGATATGTCAAGCAAGCAACTGCTCGAACAAGTTCTCCAACAAGAGTTCAATTGCGTTGTTCAAAACATGTGTTACATAAGTCAGAAGAATCTCCTGTTGATCTATGTTTATCGAAAGCCATATTGGTGATCGCTAATTGATTGATTCTAAGTGGAGGGAAAATTTTTTAATATAAAGAAGAACGCAAGTCGGTAACTGTCTGGGGCTCTGAGCTACACGTATTTCTAGTCAAGGTAATCTCCTTAACCACTACGCGTAAAATATTATCGCTATGATTCAACCATAAATAATAAAAAGATTTCAGATATACCTTAAAAGTGAAGCTTAGCTAATTGTCTGTCAAACACAGTCAGATGCCTTTGATATATCAACCGCTCGCGACTCTCCATACGGTTCAAATATTGGAATTTTCGAAAAATATGTGAGGTTTGAAAAGCATCATGTTGCTCTTTTCCGATAAAAAAAAGATTAGTGATCGTTAATAATATTAGTATACTCCAAATACCTTAATAGCTGTTGAATTCTCCTTAACTAAGAATATGATTTGTTGGACGTAGGTTTTTTCAGCTTTTCAGAAAATGGTATATTTTTAACATGATCTTCTAAGCAACTCATAAATATAACAACATATTTTAATTAAAAATAGTCGATTTTCAATAATTATTTACATACTTTTTCTTCCATTCTCGTAAAAAAAACCTTCTTTAATTTCCATTTCCCAAAATTCCTTATAAAAATAAGAGAAACGTGCTTTTTTAATTTTGCCTGAACCCCAGAAATAACAAAGGGATCTTTTCAAAAAGGACCACAATTGCGATTTTAGGCAATAATACGGTCTACTTGCCACGGTCTGCTTCGACTATTTGATAGTAAAATTCCTGCGAATGACGTCTAAGGGCAGAACGGAATACGAAATCTTGAGCATATTTCTTCAATTTGTCTGCGTAAGGATTGTTCGAATGTAATCTCTGATTAAGAAAATGGGTATTTTCTTTATTATATTTTATGCATTTACGTATAAATCTTTGAGTGTTTGCCGCTTATTATTAGTCTAATACTAGTCCACAATTGCCTCTACTACTTACGGAATCTTTAAGCTGGTAATTTTCTGCAAAAGGTAACTTGTACAGGGTGGTCCAAATTGGACACTTTTAAAGGTAAACCGTTTTAATCTAAACGAGATAGACAAAACTGATGTCGGTATCTGAGATTCAATTTTCATGCTAAACTCAACAGTGAAAACCGCATATCGATATCTAGTACCGTTTCAGATATACGGGGTCTTTTTCAAAAATCTGCATTTGGGAAAAATGTTTGTAATTCTTTTCCTATTGAAAATTTTTGATTTCTGTAAAAACATTCTCAAAGCACTTTTTCACGTGGATTTTCAACAGTGTAATTTACATTTTTTTTACAACTAATATTTTTTAATAGTTATTAACGCAAAAATATATTTTTTTAAATGGTGATACCCTGTATATTTTTCCTTGTTCGAATAGAGCTTTAAATTACCATTCTAATATATAGGCCACTTTATATTTTGCTTAAATCTACTTCAAAATATAAAGGTTTTCAATTTTTACGCCCAGTTTTAAATGCACATTTTGTCTTGTAGGCTTTGACGAAGCGGCAATATCAATTGTTTTACCGATAGCAGTCAAATCGTAAAAAAAATCCCCAGAAGTAACTCTAACAGTTCATAACTACAATGAAATTTACTGAATGCTATAGTACTTTAAACTATGTAGAAAATGAAACGAAACAACAATAAAACTCTTTATTCCGAGTAGAGCAAACTAAAACAAAACACATTTTTCTATAAGAGCTGTTCGAAATGTCGATCAGTTTCATTTACAACATAGACGGAACCTTTTTTCTGGACACTTCTTACCGAGTTGATTAGTTCTAGAGGAGGAGTGAGCTACAAAACTTTGTAATCACTGCGAATTCTAACTCTTGCCTGGTGTTTGTCGGCACTTTAAAAATTAGGACTTTCAATGTTCCCCCCAGGGATAGAAGTCCATGGGTGTTAAAATCCGTGACTTTGCCGGCCAACGGTTCGGACCTTGGTTGGCCATCCAGTTATTGTCGAAATTGGGCCGATAAAAAAATTACTGAGAACTGCAGCGGTTCCGAGGGGGTGCCCCCTGTCGTGTTGAAAAATATATTTCTAAAGTCCATTAACGGCAGTTCATCAACAAGAGGTTCTATTTCCTCCCTTAAAATTTTTAATATCTTTGAGAGGTGAGTGTTCCTTCGTGAAAATAAATGGACCTATAAGAACTCCTGCTCACACATTAAATCCAAATCTGACTTGATTTCTTTTGCTTTTCACAACTAAATGAGGATTTTCTGTGTGCCCACGTATAAGAATTGTAACGGTTAAAAATATCTGCATTGCCTTACATAAGCTTCGTCTGTCCAAATGCAATTTAATGATAAAATTCGGAATATGGGTTACAATTCTCCAGAAATCATTGGCAAAAATCCTTCCCGTTAAAAATCTCCGTCTCTAAGGTGTTAAACTTTTTCTTGTCTTATATGGCCTGAATTCGTGCTTCTTTAAAGTACGTCTTAACGCTAGTTCTTGTAGTCCAATGGATTCTTTTAACTGCCGGGTTGAAGTGTTGGAATTATTTCCGATAGTTTCCTAAAATTATTATTTCTTCTAACTCCTTATCCCTGTTTGATGCATAATTTTTGGGTCGTTTCTTTTCAAACTGGCCCACTATTAACTAGTTATGGTCGCAATCGAGCTTTTTTTTTTTTGTCATGGGAGAAATCCGCCTTATGGATACAAGAGCAATTTGCGTCAACCATAAGGTTGTGCCCCCAAAGTGCTCCAGTTATGTGGGGCTCTTCAACCTGAAGGTTGGCATACCCACTAAAACTCCTTGTGAACCGGGTAAAACCCTTTATTCCTTTTACATAACTGACTTATTCTAATCATTAGATTGTTTAAGTTTGGGTTTAACACTAGGCTAATTCACTCACTAACACTAATGTTAATTTTCACTCATTAGAGTTAACCTAACTTAACCTACCTAATCCTAACCTAACCTATTTCTTCTTCAATGATGGAGTGGTTAAGTTACATTAATTTACATATAACTAGAAGGAGTTGGCTCAACTAACCTACGGCCTTAACCTAAAACTAAGTCAAGGTTAGTTAGTTGTGTCATGAGTTAGTCTAACGTAAGTCTGTAAGTCACTTGCGATCAGACATTTACGCCCGATAGACCGAACGAGTCGCCGCCGACAAACTAGAGTGATATTACCACTAGTTTATGGACAACTGTCGCAATCGAGCGAATATATACTTAAAGGGATGACGCCTCCTCTGGATACCGTTCGTGGTATAAATTACTTGCCGCTTCCGAATTTTCTCCGATTTGTATGAAACTATCATATCCCATTTTTCGTAATTTGCAAACTTCATTGCGATTTTATTTGACAATTCAATAACTGATACTGAAGTAAAATTTGACAACTACAACTAAACAATTGAATTAAACCATATGGTCGCTCCGTCCAAAGACTACTTCACAAATTGTGCATTAAAAACTGAAAACCTTTATATTTTGAAGTAGATTTAAGCAAAATATAAAGTGGTGCTATATTTTTTAGTATGATAATTTAAAGTTCTATTCGTATAAGGAAAAATATATAGGGTATCCCATTTAAAAAATAAATTTTTGCGTTAATAACTCTTAAAATATTAGTTGTATAAAAATGTAACTTACACTATTGAAACCGGCGTGAAAAAGTGCTTTGCGAATGTTCTTACACAAATCAAAAATTTTCGATAGAAAAAGAAGTATAATCATTTTTCCAATAAATGCAGATTTTTGAAAAACACACTGTATATCTGAAACGTGCTAGATATCGACATGCGGTTTCATCATCGAGTTTATCATAGAAAATTGAGCCTCAGACACCGACATCAATTTTCGTCTATCTCCTTTATGATAAAGGAGGAAATTTGGACCATTCTGTACATATAGAATTACTAATATTACGTTTAAAATAGTCCTATGTAGTAAAATCCATCAATGGGTTCGATTACTATATTATATAAAGCAACTGTTCTTCCTCATTTAATTATTGTATTTTATTTGATTAGTTAATACCGGGCCTACTGATACGGCAATTTACTTGAGAATCCTTAAAGTTAGGAAAGATATAGTTTCCTGAAATTATTTAGAATTTGAAATCCCCGAGAATATTTCAATTTGCAAGCCAGTTTTTAATAAGTCCCTGACCTCTAACATTTTCAATAGCGTAAACACTTTGAGTTTCAGTTTTATTTCCATTTCTTTCTTGAATAACATTACTAGAGACCGGATTATATGCAACATAAAAATCTTGAAATATGCTTAAAATATGCATGAAAAATAGACAAAATATGCAATATTAAATAATAATAAAAGTAGTAAATTTTTTGTTAGTTTTTTATTTCAAAATCAGCATAAAATTAACAAGTTATCGACGATGTTTTAAATTTAATTAACAATTATTTAACATTTTTTAAAATTATTTAATATTTGTATTCTTGTACAACGTAAACAATAAGGTATTGTCCCAAATGTTGGGTAGTAAGATTGTGTCTTCGAACACTTAAAATATTTTTATAAGTGGAAAAAGACCGTTCAACATCCACTGAGGTAACTGGGCAGTATTTGAATTTCCGTCGTATGTAAATGTTCCAGGATAATCAGCTATCCACGAAGAGACAACTTTTTTTTGCGGGTGGCATGGTACACGTTAAACTTTAACACAACACATTAAAAATTGCAAAAAGACTACACTGATGCAAGCGCGTCAACAATAATGTTGAAACTGATATCTTTGCTTATTTAAAATAAAAATTCGCCTTCGAGAAAATTGTTTATTTGACCCACGCTCAAACAAATATTCTGAGAAACTAACTACTTATCACTTAATATCCCGACAAGGAAAAACAAAAGAATAAAATACCGTCGTAATTTTGGGTATTCCCTTGGCACTATAACCTAATCGATGTTTAGACTGTTTGCAGGTAATGTCCCGGCGATAAGATCGGTTCCAGACGGCGACATTAACAATACCCTGAGCAATGCAATTGCCTAGTAATACCGAGAAATATTGTAAATATAGGGAAAATATGCATCATTACTAGATTTTGGGTAAAATATTTAATAATCGGTGAGAATGGTCCAAATATGTAAATGCATGTGAAAATATGCAAATGCATATAATCCGGTCTCTAAACATTACCTTCGAGCTTTTGTCCAGACGAAATTCTGCGAAAAACGAGATAAAATACCATCGTAACACCGTAAACTGATTCGAATCAATCTACTTTTCTTAATCGGAAATGATATCGCGGTGTCGAGGTGCTAACGGTATTAAAAAAGAGATGTCTTCATATAATTTATTTTGGCCTTTTTAAATTAATTTTTTTTTTGAAAACATTTATCGAAGAAAACTTTATTTAGTGGGTATTGTAGTGTGTCCAATTGCATCAGCAACAATATAATCACGATAAAATAATTTCAAAATATTGGGCGTTTCCGAGTACTTATAGTTTTATTAATTCTAATTTATTTTACACTTTTATTATCCAGTGTTTTCCTTCTTGCCCCCGGTAAACTATATAGAAATCAGTGGCATGTGACGTTTCGTGACAACGCAACCTCTTATCTTATATTCATCGGTGTCGCCCACGAGTGCAAACTGACAATGATTATGCTCTAATTTGACTATTTAAAAAGTATTTAGCTGGGAACAGCGTTAACCTGGTAGAATGCCACGACAACAGGACCGTAATAGAAAAGTATTTTCTTAGATGATTTTGAAGTATTATAAATAACTAGCCGGGCCCGCGGCTCCGCTCGCGTGACTTGATTCACTACTATTGTCATTGCTTATTCCTTAATGTTACCCCAACGTAATAAAATATCTCCATTATTTCCCCTTATCTCCCAATATTTCTCCTTATCTCCATTATCTCTACATAATTTCCATTATCTAGGCTTATCTCTGCTCATCCCCCATTATTTCTCCTTATCTCCCATTATTTCTCCTTATCTCCCATTATCTCACCTTATTTCCCATTATCTAGGCTTATCTCGACTTATCTCGCAATATTTCTCCTTATTTCCCATTATTTCTCCTTATCTCCCATTATTTATTTATCTATTATCTCACCTTATCTCCCATTATAGAGGTTTATCTCGACTTATCTCCCATTATTTCTCCTTATCTCCCATTATCTCACCTTATCTCCCATTATCTAGGCTTATATCGAATTATATAGAACGTATGTATAAATTTATAAAAACATGTAAATCGAATAATTGGTTCTCGAGTGACAAGCGCACTAACAGACAGACAAAGAGACGTTGCATTTTCTTTGCTACATGATATTGTTTCATATTTAATGCTTTAGGCAGTGTATTGCAAGAAAACGCGCTAGCGGCAAACTTTTCTCCGACTTGATTCACTATTATCGTCACTGCTTATTCCTTATGTCACCTAACATAATAAGATATATCCTATAACCTGGCCAGAGAACATACGTATGTTTAAAAAAAAAGCACATAAATCGGATAAGTGGTTCTCCAGTGATAAGCGCACTAACGAACAGACAGACAGACAGAGATACGTTGCATTTTATATATATTATAGATGTAATAAAATATATATCTATAACCTGGTCAGAGAACATATGTATGAACTTAAAAAATCACGTAAATCGGATAAGTGGTTCTCGAGGGATAAGCGCACTAATGGATAGACAGACAGACAGACAGAGAGACGTTGCATTTTATATATATATATAAATATAGATTGTTATTATTATTATTATATAACATGGCCAAAGAATATATGTACGAATTTAAAAAAAGACAGGTAAATCGGATAAGTGGTTCTTGCGTGATAAACGCACTAATGGACAGACAGACAGATAGACATAGATACATTGCATTTTATATATATTACAGATTATAGGTTATAGATATTATCTGCTACATAATATTGTTCCATATTTATTGGTTCAGCTTGTATATTGCAAGAAAACGCGCTAGCGCAAAACTTTTTTCCGACTTCACTCACTATTATCGTCACTACTCATTCCTTATGCTACCTATCGTAATAAAATATAGCCTATAACCTGCCGGAGAACATAAGTATGTTTTAACGAAAAAAAAAAAGTACGAAAATCGGATAAGTGGTTCTCCAGTGATAAGCGCACTAACGGACAGACAGACAGAGATACGTTGCATATATATTATAGATGTAATAAAATATATATCTATAGCCTGATCAGAGAACATCTGTATGAATTTAAAAAATCACGTAAATCGAATAAGTGGTTCTCGAGGGATAAGCGCACTAACAGACAGACAGAGGGACGTTGCATTTTATATATATTATAGATATAGATTATTATTATTATTATTATATATAACCTGGCCAAAGAATATATGTATGAATTTAAAAAAAGACAGGTAAATCCGATAAGTGGTTCTCGCGTGATAAACGTACTAATGGACAGACAGACAGACAGACAGAAAGACATTGCATTTTATATATATTGTAGAATATAGATTACAGATATTCTCTGCTACATAATATTGTTCCCTAATTTATAGTTTAGGCTGTATATTGCAAGAGAACGCGATAGCGGTAAACTTTTTTCCGGCTTCATTCACTATTTTTACGTCACTACTCATTCCTTATGCTACCTATCGCAATAAAATATGGCCTATAACCTGACCAGAGAACATATGTATGTTTTAAAAAAAAAAGTACGTAAATCAGATAAGTGATTCTCCAGTGATAAGCGCACTAACGGACAGACAGACAGACAGAGAGATGTTACATTTTATATATATTACAGATTATATATATATATATATATATATATATATATATATATATATATATATATATATATATATATATATATACTAATACTAAAGAAACAAAAATATCCTACAGTGGAAACTGTACATTAAACGTAAAACTAAGAGAGACAAACAGATTGAAGGACATGGAAATGGAAGATCTAAGTAAAACCATAAGAAGTAGCATACAAGTAGCAACTAAACAAAAGAACATCGGCAAGTTTAGCCAAACTACTAAAAATCTGATCAAAATGAGAAGAGAAACAGATAGGGAAGCTGAGAGTTATAAGACAACAATTAGAGATATAGACAAGAACATTCGAAAAGATCTAAGAGAATACAACACAAAGTTGGTAAAGAATACTATTGAAAACAACAAAAATATGAAAGTTTTAAAATCCCACTTATCAAATGGAAGAACGAAATTAAGTCAACAGTAGTTAATAGTAGAACGGAAATTGTGCCATAGTTCAGGACTTCTATAAGCATCTCTACAGTTCCAAGTCCCAAGGTCATCAGTACAACAGACGGAAAATTCAAAATATTGGATCCGAGGAAATTCCTGAAATAGATACCAATGAATTAAGAACAGCGCTCAACCAAATGAAATCTCAGAAATGTCCAGGAGAAGATCAAATCACCACTGAAATGTTAAAAATGGGAAGAGAATATCTAGTAGAGAGTGTACGAATCCTACTCAACAAATGCATAACCGAAGAAAGAATTCCAACAAAATGGAACAATCGCCGAGGTTATTTTGCTATACAAAAAAGGAGATAGAAATGACATAGAAAACTACCGTCCTATTAGTCTACTATCACACTTATACAAGTTGCTAACAAAAATAGTAAAAAAATAGATTAACTCAAAAAACGGATTCGTATCAACCAGTAGAACAAGCAGGTTTCCGAAAAGGTTTTAGTACGATTGACCCCTTGCAGACAGTATGCACTCTCATAGAGAAGACCACAGAATATAACATACCATTGCATCTGGCATTTGTAGATTACAAAAAGGCCTTCGACTCAGTCGAAACTTGGGCAATACTGAGAGCTCTAGACAACGCAAGAGTAGACACTAGGTATTCAAATCTCATCAAACCATATACGAAAACGCGACCATCCAAATAACACTGGACGAAGATACAAAGACAGATAAGATATTGGTAAACAGAGGCATACGTCAGGGCGATATACTATCTCCCCTAAACTCTTCACACTAGCCTTAGAGGACATTTTTAAGAGTTTAAATTGGCAATCCAGGGCATAAATATAGATGGTGTGCGTCTGAACCATTTACGATTCGCAGACGATATAGTGATTATAAGCGATAAAACGGAGGAAATTCAGAGCATGCTGGAAGAATTGCATCAGGCATCCTTAAGCATCGGACTCGAGATGAATCTACATAAGACAAAAATAATGAGTGTGGAAAATATTCAGGATAAACATCGGAAACCAAAACACTGGAAAAGGTATCAGAATATATTTACTTGGGACACAAAATACAACTTGGTAAAGAAAATCAAAGCTCTGAAATAACTAGAAGAATCGGACAAGGTTGGGCTGCGTTCGGCAAGTTGGGGTATGTACTTAAATCTAGAGAAATCCCAATAAATCTTAAACGTAAAGCATACGACTCATGTATTCTGCCGGTCCTTACGTATGGTCTCGAGACGATGGCACTCACCCGAAAAAACCGCTGACAAGCTTCAAGTGACACAACGAGCAATGGAGAGGATCTATGCTCGGAATTAGCCTGAGAGACAGGATACAGAACAAAATTAGAAGAAGAACGTGTGTGACAGATGTCCTCAGAAGAGTAGCTCAACTCAAATGGCAATGGGCTGGCTATATAGCTCGTCAAAGCTCAGAAAGATGGACCAGCAAAATGATAAACTGGCGTCCAAGACAAACCAAAAGGAGTGTTGGAAGACCTCCAAAAAGGTGGCGCGACGACATCCAGAAAATTGCTTGGGGAAATTGGATCCAAACAGCCCTAAACAGAACGACGTGGAAAAGATTGGAAGAGGCCTTCATTCAGGAGTGGATGACTATAGGCTGAGAGAGAGGGGATATATATATATATATATATATATATATATATATATATATATATATATATATATATATATATATATATATATATAGAGAGAGAGAGAGAGAGAGAGCGATTTTACACTTAAATTAATTTTATTCTCGTATAATTTTCGTTTATGATTTAACAGTACCTTTTATGTATGTGTAAAAGTAAAACAATAACCCACTTTAAGTAGCTTATGAAAGAACTTGATTTCTTTGTCCTCAAGCAGTAACAGTGGCCAGAAACATTAAAAAACCTACAATTTTTTCAGATAATGATATGCATGGTGATGCCTACTTCCTTAATTTCCCTAAAATCATGGGATAATGTCAAAATGATTGGTTTAAAATTGCTAGTTTTATATTATGCAAATATTCCAGTAACTGTGTGGATTTTGTAGTTTTTATGAATGAAGTGGATATTTTTAGTCGAACAATGGCGTCTGGCGACCAGCAAACTTGTTTAAATCGTTCATTCATTTTAAAATTCATCGTTTTTTAAGCGCGCTTAATGACCTTAGTTGTACATCTAGTCACGAGCAATTTTTTGACTATGTTGTATGCAATGCAGGAAGTAGTGTAGACAATTCACGAAATGACATTTTTTCAAAAGTTTAACTAGGATAACTGGTAACACTAAATTTACATTTTAAATAAATAGTTTCAAATTTGTTGGTGTAGTTAAATGACCTTATTAATAATGAAAATAAGTAATTTCTTTTTTTTTTTTAATTCGTTAGGTTTAATGGTTTTAAATAAATTAAGATATATTTATAGTAAATCCCAAGATATAAGATCCTGCCTTTTTGCTTTTTCAGTGGGGCAATAAACGACCCTATTAAGGTTTTGTGCATATTTGCCAGGTATTACGATAAACGTATTTTTATTTTACCTGCTTTGTATACCGCCCTTACTTGCACCTGCAATCATATTGGATCTAATTTTACCCATATATTTATTACCTGTCAACCCAGTTTGGAGCCCTTTAAGTATTTGATAATATAGGCCTAATGACCACAGATCCCCATTAAGATTCGAAAGATACTTTTTATTATTTTTATTTTTAGTTTTATTTACAACTTACAACGTAACGGTTCTATTTTAATTATGTGGCGTCTGTCGGAAAATTGCACTAATGGCTATCGCAAGAGAAAACATTTATCACTTGACGCTAAACAAATAGTGAAAAATGTTTACGACAGTTTGGTAAAAAGAAATTTGAATAAACAAAGTGCTTTGCAAGAAACCAGTGAATTAACAAAAACCCCAATTTCTACGATTAAAGTTATTGTAGGAAAACCATCACTCAGGAACAGGAAAAAACGGAAAGATTTTCAAATGCATCATGTAGACGATTGTGAAAAAGACGTCATAATGAGAAAAATATATTCTATGTATGAAGAGCAGTTGGTGCCGACACTAGACAAAATAAAATTAAGACTGGTGCAGGACGGGACCAATATCCATTGTGGCCGATCAACCCTTCACAGAATTCTCTTAAGAATGGAATTCACGTTCCGAAAAATCATCAGTAGTGATCAGGGTTGCCAGGTGTTCGGTATTTCACCGAACCGTTCGGTATTTTCGCAGTGTGTGTTCGGTGTTCGGTATAGCTAAAATACCGAAGTATTTTTTCTAATAAATCTTTCTCCCTAATAAACGATTCAACTGTCAGATGCAATCAGTTGATGCGATGTTGCCGCTTCGAGCACGATGCAATTTCGGTCGCGAAATGCACGGGGCAGTTAAAGCAAATAAGAAATTGCTGGAAGCGTGCATTAGTGACAAAAAATATAATTTTTAAGATTTCTTTTTTTTTAGTTTCTGAATCCTGATTGGTGTTTTTTGTTGTGCAATGTTTGTTTGTATAGTAATATGTAAGTAAAAAAGTAAAATATAAGTGAGACAAAATATAACTGTTTTATATTGTTATGTTCTCTACTTGCTAATGATTATGCTCTCTTGTGCAATGATACTTTGTATTGTAACAATAGTAAATAAACAGTTATAACGTTTTTTTTTGCTCACTGTTCGGTTTTTTTTTTTTTAAAAGACCTGGCAACCCTGGTAGTGATGGAGTCACAAAAATTACGAATCTTGCGACATATTTATTATAAGAAATTAAAAAGTATCGAACAGAGAATTGGCCAATAATTTACCTTGACGAAACATGGTTCGATACCCATGACACTGTGCAAAAAGGGTGGGTTGACAGCAGTACAAAATGTCAGACTAACGCGCCTTCAAATAAAGGTAATCGAATAACCATTTTGCATGCTGGCTCTGAAAAGGGCTGGGTTTCAAATTGTCTACTATTATCTGTAAAAAACATAAAAGCTTCTAGTTTCGACTATCACGAAGACACGACCGCAGAACTTTTTTAAAGTCGGTTTCAAAATTCCCTTTTGCTAAATGTTCCCGAGCGGAGTGTTATAGTTATGGACAATGCAAGTTACCATAGTCGCCTACTAAATAAGGTTCCTAATGCAGCCAACACCAAATCGCAAATACAAGAATATATGTTAGAAAATGACATTTATTTTGACTTTAGTTATAGAAAAAGTGATCTTTTGGAAGTTTTGAAAGACTATAAATTGAAAAAGAAATATAATAATAATAATAATAATAATAATAATAGCCCCTCAGGGGCTAGGGGAATCCCAGGATTCTCCTAGTACGGGCATTGACGATCCCGAGGTACCTGAGTCATGTTGTGCTGTCTTGTGTTGTCCAGATTATGTGTAATAAAAACGCAATCTTAAGGTGTTTACCGTGCCGAGAAGATGAATGGCTCAGCGTTTATGAGTCGCGAACGGTTCCCCCGGATACCGGGCGCCCTCCGGGAGTAAGTAGCCTTGCTGTGGCATCCAGGCTCTGCCGCAGTCGACCTTTCTTTCCTAGGATACTCGTGGGAATACTATGTTAAATAATAATAATTATAATAATGAAAATGGAAGGGTGTTGCGGAGGCGGACCCCTGTCGTACAAACAGCTACAGCAACACCACAACAACAACAACTACAGACGAACCAAACAACCGCCTCAGTCGAAACTACTCCCGATAGTTTTACCAGATCCGACATTGTAGGTGATGGAAATTTCCTTTTCCGTGCAGTTAGCTTACACTTATATGGCCACCAGAACCATCATGAGAAACTCCGAGAGGTTGCTCTAAGATATTTACAACAAAACTGGTCGGAACTTCACACATTTTCATTAATTGAAGTCGACGATATAAAAGACTTCAATAACTATTATAATTATATGCGGAAAAATGGCACCTATGGAACGAGCCTAGAGATAATTGCCCTCTCGGAAACACAAAATAGCAACTTTCATATCTTCTCAAAACAACGAAGAACAAGACATACAAAAATAACTTTTACGGACAGACCAACAATAATAAGCACGGGAAAATACAACAAAACCATTTACCTTCTACTAACAGGCAACCCAATGTCGGGACACTTTGAGCTTCTGACACCACAAAACATTGAAAATATTCCAGAGAACAACAGAACAATAAAAGAAGCATCGGGCGAGCGACGTAACGGTCGAGGACGTCGCGGGAAATGGCAGCTCGACCAAAACGATGAAGACCAGGCAACCGAAAATGGACCTGCCAAAAGTGTTGTGTCGGCGACTAAGCCGACACCCACCAAGGCGGGAAAATCACAGCAGCGCATGAGTTGCACCACAGGAATCAACGAACACGCCATGCGTTGCTGTAATGAAAACACAAAACCTGACAAAGAAATCACTGAGAAGAGAATCACTCGCCGCTTGGACCCACCAACATCAATCACAAGCACAACCGACGTAGATACGGGACAAACACAACCACCAAAGCCAGGCCAGGGCCCGTATGTTTTGCAAGGACAACATGCAACTACCAAGGCTGGAAAACCAAGACAGCGGTTAAAGTAGACGGATGAGATGAATAGGACGGTGATGCGCTGTTACTACACCGCCACCAAACTCGAAACAATAACATCGGGCTACAGACAGCAACTGCACAGACTTTTCTGGACCGAATATCCACATCTGCAATTACTTGTTTCAGAACAGAGAGTAATAGACCAAAAAAGAGTTATTACCAAGAACAATCGTCTCACACCTCTCGAATTGCAAACCATCAAGGACACAGTTGGTGTTGAATTGAACACAGACCAACCAAACAATAGAAACAATAGAGCAGATTCCGAACCAGCCTCACACACACAACCACCCAGTCGAACACAACAATACCCACCACCCAGGAGGAGCATAACGCAAAATAATATTGCGGGTACCGCGCAACACTATATCACAGACAACAGCATGAATCGCTCGCCACCCTCAACGACATCCACACAACATCACCCCGAATCACCTCTCATACAAACACTTAAAGCAAAAATGGAGTCACATCTAGCTCGATGGTCAGGCACCGACCCCACAACAAGAAATCCCATCCCTCGTTTAATCTTCAGACAGAGCACGCAACCAATCCTCAACACACTAAACAAGCACATAATACCTCAGTATATAACAGACTTAAGCACAATCGAAGACATTCACACAATAATATACGCAGCAGCAATCACCACTCTAACACAAAATAATCAAAAACTCCCTCAACGACAAGGAAACCCCAACAGGACAAAACCAAAATTCAAATGGCAAATAAGAATAGAAAACAAAATCAACAACATCAGGAGAGATCTAGGACATCTTACCCAGTTTATAAGCGGGAACGCGTCCAAACGTGTCACACAGGGGGCAAACAAGATCAAATCTAAGTCTCCCAACAGAACACTGCCAGAAATCCTCGATACCTTGAAACAAAAACTATCTGTATATGCCGCAAGACTCCGTAGATACAAAGAATCAAATGAGAGGAAAGACACCAACAACCTCTTCCGAAGAAGCGAAAAACAGTTCTACCGGAAAACTATGTACAACAAACAGATAGCAGTGACTGAACCACCAAACAAACAAGAACTCACAGATTATTGGAAAAGTATCTGGTTAGAACCCAAACTACACAATAATAACACCCCCTGGATCAAAGCCGAAGAAGACAAACATAAACATGTGACAGAACAAGAAAATACCACATTTAATACACAAGAAATTACAGAAACTATCAAACACACACACAACTGGAAATGTCCTGGAATAGACAATATACAAAACTTCTGGTACAAACAGTTTACCACCACACACGAAGCACTCACACACCAAATCAACAAAGCCATTCTACAACCACACACATTTCCCACTTTTCTCACACAAGGAATAACATACGTTAAACCCAAAAGCTCAGACACCACAAACCCGTCAAACTACCGACCTATTACCTGTCTTCCAACCCTATACAAGATCATCACAGCCACAATTTCGAAGAAAATAGAACAACACCTAACAGACAACAATATCCTCACAGAAGAGCAGAAGGGATGCAGGAAAAATAGTCGAGGATGCAAAGAGCAACTGATTATAGATAGCGTGATTATGGGACAAACCAGAAAAGAACACAGAAACCTTCACATCGGTTACATAGACTATAAAAAAGCCTTCGACTCCATACCCCACAGCTGGTTAATCAGAGCCCTAGAAATCTATAAAATCAACCAACACCTCAGGCAGTTTCTCGTGCAAATTATGAAAACATGGAAAACCAAAATACACCTAGAAACACAAACCGAACGGATCCAAACAGAAGAGCTGTACATCAGACGGGGTATATTTCAGGGAGACTCGCTCAGTGCTCTATGGTTTTGCCTCTGTCTCAATCCACTCTCAAATATACTAAACAGAACAGAGCATGGCTTCAATATCAGACACCAAAAAGTGAATCAACATAAAATAAACCACCTCCTATATATGGACGACATAAAACTCTACGCTGCCACACAAACACAGCTGAAAGAACTCCTCAAAATCACAGAAATATTCACCTTAGATGTCAATATGGAATTTGGTATAAGTAAATGCAAAGTGCTCCACATCAACAAAGGCCAATGGAAGTGCCACCATGAGACAGAAACCATCAACAATGAAACGCTCGATAACATGTTCGATAAAGAAACATACAAATATCTAGGCTTCCAACAAAGCACCAAACTCAACCACACTCACATCAAAACAGAGCTCAGAACCGAATTCAAAAACAGACTGACGAAACTTTTGCAAACAAAACTCAACTCTAAGAATCTCACTAAAGCCATCAACACGTTCGCTATACCTATACTCACATATTCATTTGGTATCATCAAATGGTCACAAACAGACATAGCAAATATTCACATCCTTATACGATCTCAATTCACCAAATACAGGAAATTACACCCCAACGCATGCAAAGAAAGACTTACCATCGAGAGGAAGGCAGGAGGAAGAGGAATTATAGACATCAGATCATTACACACAAAACAAATACAAACACTTAGGAAATTCTTTCACAGCAAGCAAACCAGCCTCCACACAGCGACAGTGAAAGCAGACAAAAACTACACACCTCTCGACTTAGCCCGGGCAGACCACTCAGCAGACACACACGGTCACACCCAATTACAACAGGAAAAGATGAAAACGTGGTCGGAGAAAACACTCCACGGAAAACACAGATACCACATAGAACAAGACCACGTAAATAAAAAACAATCATACACCTGGTTACGGGATGGGCAGCTATTCCCTGAGACTGAAGGCTTCTTACTTGCCATCCAGGATAAAGTCATATTAACCAGAAACTACCAAAAGCATATCATCAAAGACCCGACTATTGCAGAGGACAGATGTAGGAAATGCCACCAGCAGAAAGAAACGATCGAACACATAACGAGCGGATGTAAAATATTGGCCGGAACGGAGTACACAGCCAGGCATGATTCAGCTGCCAAAGTGGTTCACCAAGCACTAGCCACAACATACAGACTCATAGAAAACACAGATCCCTACTACAAATACACGCCAACATCCATACTTGAAAATGAAGATTACAAGCTCTACTGGGATATCGGTATCCATACAGATAAAACAGTCTCCGCCAATAGACCCGATATTACTTTTCAGTGCAAAAAAGGAAAAGTCACCTATCTGATTGACATAGCTGTCCCCAACGACACAAACATCCAAGCGAAATATACAGAAAAAATTTCCAAATACACAGACCTTGCAACGGAAATAAAAAGGCTATGGAGACAGGAAAAAGTCATCATTGTCCCCCTCATTATATCGGCCACAGGCCTTACACCAATAACATTCACACCACATTTAGTGCAATTGGGACTCAACACGGACATACACAGAAACATTCAGAAGTCAGTGATTTTGAAAACATGTAACATTGTCAGGTCATTCCTTAATACGGAATGGTAATAGCGTTTGTGCTGACTTGGTTTTGGCCCGTCAGCCAAACATGGAACCACATTGATCAAATGTGAGAAAGAAGAACTTTTTGTAATAATAATAATAAACGTCTTTATTTTATACTCGGCGAAATGCAGCAGTGCTGTTGTTAACCGAGTTCTCCTAAATACATAAATGAAATACAAAAAATAAAATAAAAATACAAACTCAAATACAAATTAAGAAGTATTCATTAGTACTTAAACTCTACTTATTCTAAACTGAAAAAAAGAAAACATAGTAATTCTACATCATATTGATACCCATATACGAACCGACATGATCTCCACCTTACTCTATAAAAGAGACATAATAATAACAGTCAATAAGTCTGAAATAAAATCTCCTTTAGCTGCCTTCTGAAAGATAGTTCAGACAGAGCAAGCAAACCTTCAGGAATTTAGAAGTTTAGCAGATGTATAGCCGAAAGACTATTTAAAGTAAACACACTTCTATGATGCCTAGGTATTTGAAAGCGGTAGTTGTCCCTAGTACCACGCTGATGCACCGAACTTCGATGATGCAGCCTTCCACACAGATACTGTGGCACTCCGGTCCTCAACAGTCTATGCAAAAAGCAACCCAGATGTAGCCTTCCTCTATCCTTAATACGCAACCATTTCAGCTCCTTCAGCCTGCCACTCACATGATCCCCCCCCCTGCATCCGAAAATAAAACGTACACAGGAGTTTTGTGGTTGAATTAGTAAAAAAAGTTTATATGATATACCTATTCCATTCAGCACGTTGTTAAAGTTGAAGATTCATATATTTATGTGAATAATATAAAATCACTGATAATTACCTCAGCTGATGATAGTGATAGTGAAACTGAATTAGGCATAAGTTAAAATATATTTTTATTTATACAATATGTCCCCCCTTGTAAACCCCAGTTATTCGAACTGTACCATATATTTGTACTTCTTATCCATTTGTTTTTACATGCGTCTATAAATAAATATCTCCAAAAACACTTATAATTTTATTTATTTGTATTACGTGTAATGAACAAAATTCTGAAGTCCATTTCTCTGCAACCTATCATAAACAAAAGGTCAGAATTTTTATATTGCCCACTTAAACCGGCAAAAATCAGGATCTTATACTTTGGGATAGGCTATACGAAACAGTATTTAAACTACTATATTGGGCACACTTCTCATCTGTCCTATTGTTCACTTAATGCAGTAGGCGGCATACACTTAAAATTTGTCACCAAACTTGAGCAGCAATATTTCATTAAAATGGTCAAACGACGATCTTAAAGAAAACTAAAGAAATTGTAACAGTTCGTAAACTAACAATCAGCCCAAACTTCGTTCAGAATAGCTGGGCTTTGCCGGCATCAAGACGTTAAACTTGAGGACAATAGTGAATGTCTTTAAATGTATTCTGATGCTCGAAATTGGTTGCACTCTTTTGTCAATGGGTGTCTGCAGAATCGGCATTAGTAAAATTAAAGTTATTACTGAAATTTTCGATCATTAGACACGGAGAAATGCTTAATGGAAATTTTTATATTATATAACGAACTCCCAAAAATCACTAAAAATGGTTCGCTATATCCGAAATTAGTACAAACAGTAAACAAAATTTAATGTGTGTTTATATAATTATTATTATGTGTGTTGGTACATATACGAGTATAAACGAAAACATTAAAATACAATAAAATCAGTAATTTGCGTTTGTACAATTTTACTTGAAAAAGAAATGGTGCTTATATAGGGTGGCGCATAAGTAACGTTATGATTTAATAAGTGAATAAATTTTTTGTAAGTGTCTTTTTTTTATTTTTTTTTTTCAGAATTAACTTTGAAAATCTTGGGAAATTTATGATGGAAAGACTCAGCACAGACTCAGCAAAGAACCAAAGTTGTTCAATTTTATTATCAGACTCAGCATTCGATTATTCAGACACAAAGATCATATCGAAATTTCTTTCATGTTCGAAATGCACCTAGCGCTCCAACAATTTACCGATTGGTTCAGCGTTTTCGGCAACAAGGGGCTGTCTGTGATCTTCCGCGTGCTGGAAGACCTCGTGCAGTTCGAAATGATGTGAATATTGCTCGGGTGCAAGCAAGTATTGAGGAAAACCCCGAAACTTCCACCCAGGCGACGTTCTCAGCAGTTGGTGATGTCTAGGCGGTCTTTGCAACGAATTTTACATAATTTATACCTTTTCTCATATAAGATTCAATTGGTTTATGAGTTAAAACCAAATGATGCACAAAGACGCATTCAATATAGTCGCCGTTTGCAAGAATTGTACCTAGAAAACAACGAGTTTATTCACAAACTCATAATGAGCGATGAGGCCCTCAATGGTCACGTGAATAAACACAATTGCAGAATATGGGGCACCCAAAATCCAAAAATAATTGTTGAACATCAAATGCGCCCACTTAAATGCACAGTATGGTGTGGAATAACTTCATAAAAGATCATTAGACCATATTTTTTCGAAAACGACGAACAAGTTGCGGTTAATGTGAATGGCATTCAATACCGGGCAATGATTGAAAATTTTTTAAGGCCCGAGGTAGAGAACAATCCAGAATTGTAGTTCCAACAAGATGGAGCCACAGCTCACACAGCTCGTTTAACTATGGCTCTCCTGCGCGAAATTTTTGCCGATCGAATAATATCGCGTTTTTTTTTCTGATTTTAACTGGCCACCGCGTTCGCCCGATTTAACGGCTCCCGATTTTTTTCTTTGGGGTTACCTAAAGAGTAAGGTATATGCCAATAAGCCAAGAACCATCCAACAGCTTAAGGCGAATATCCGAGAAGAAGTGAGGGCGCTAGGACCTGAAATTCTAAGAAAAGTTATGGGAAATGCTCTGGAAAGAGCACGTCAGATCGAAGCAAACAATGGGCACCATTTGAAAGATATTATCTTCAAAACATAATGTGAACGTATTTCCAAACTATATTCTAAATTTTAATAAACGCCAACGTTAAATAAAATCAGAAAGACAAAAGTTATTCATTAAATAAATCATAGCGTTACTTATGCGCCACCCGATATAATTGTCAAGGTCACAAAAACTACTCCATGTAAGCTTAGGAATTTGACGAGTTTCCAAAAAATTGCGAGTTTCAGTCATTTTCTTAGTCATTTCTGAAATGGATGGAATATAAATATTATCTCCTTCTCCAAGCTCGTCTTGGTCGTCGTTATCGCTTAAAATCTTTCCAGAAGTCACTGATGTCACAATTTGATCATCAGTTAATATTTCTCTCGTCATTAATTCATTATCAGCCCATACATATTCCTCAAAATTAAAGTGATTAAACATCTTTTTAATCTCGATTTCCACTGTACTTTGTTGAATGTCAGTATCGTAAACAAATTCTAGACAATCAGTAGGATCTTCTCGATGTTTTTCAATCCACTGGTAGCTCATCATCTGAGTCATTCTTTCCTTAAAAATCCGCCATGCTTAAAACAGTTTGCAAAGGTTTCTCTGCTGACTTTTTGCCAAGCCATATGGATAAAGTTTATAGCGTCCAAGAGAGTTACAGAAAAAATGTTACCTTTATCGATAGTCTCTAACATTTTCATAAGTAAAATCTTTCTATAATGACATTTTAAAGAATATATCACACCTTGATCAATAGGCTGGAGCTTTACACTTATGTTTGGAGGCATAAAAACCAATTTTATTTGCCGTACATCAACTTCAGGGTGCGCTGGACAGTTGTCAATGAAAAGTAATATTTTTCTGTTTATGAATATTAATTCTTTGTCTCATTAGATCAGTTCGTTTTTAAAAATTTCTGATGTCATCCAGGCTTTACTGTTTGATTTGTACTTTACTGGTAAACTTTGTTTTTAAAACATCTGGGACTGGCGGACTTTTCTATCACCAACAATTTTCTTTTCTCTGTTCCAGATATATTTACAGTTACCAACACAGTAATCCTTATTTTTGATAATTTTCCATCAGCACAATTCTCTCCGACAAATTTTAACGTTTTATCAGGCGTCATCTTATAAAAAAACCCCATTTCATCTGCATTAAAAATATCGACATATTCGTAACTTTCTCGAATTTCCTGCCATACATTGGCCAACCACTGATGAACGACAGTCATATCCACTCCTGCAGTTTTTTCTACTATCTTACCCCCACTAATATTATGTCGCTTTTAAATCGTTCAATCCAGCGTCGAGAATAGTTAAACTCGGTGTTCTATATTTTCTTTCTCAATTCACTAGCTTTCTCTTGTAAAATCTAGCTGGTAATAGGAACATGTTCATGTCGTTTTTGACTAAACCATTTAAGGAGCCCTTTATCGACTTGGTCATGTGTAGATTTTCTTACTTTTTTACAACTAAAGTTTATATTATCATAGATTGATAAGACTTCTTGCCTCTTCTTCCATATGCTAGAAACCGTAGATTTAGTTAAATTCAACTGTTTGCAAACATCACTTTGTTTAACTCCATTTTCTATTTTCCTTATAATATCGTGTTTGTCTTTCAAAATAAATGGCTTTACGTTTTTTGTGTACTCATTTTAAAATAAAAAACCGGTCAAGTGCAAATTGAACTTGCACAATTAGTGTTCCGTACGTTGATTGTTTTTAAAATAAAATTTTTTGTTAAGGTGGTATAAAATGATCAGTGACTTCACAAAACACACCCCAAATGAATTTTCAACAAAGTTTGTTTCCAATCTTTACTGAAAACTGGTGACCTGAATTTTTTTTTTTTATATACCAAATAAATTATTAAAGGTAATGCACTCGTGATAATTTTCATTCAATCTATACCCCTTGGAGAATATTCCAGAATTTTTTCAAAATTTTTTGATCAGTATTTTTCGAGATAAGGTAGGGGACAGCGATTTTTTAAAAGTAATACGAAGAAAAGTGTGCGCAAATATTACATTATATATATATATATATATATATATATATATATATATATATATTTTTACTTGTGTTTTCACAAGCTTTCATTTGACACCACACTCGATGACCTAGTAAAAAAAATTTTTTTCACTTCCGATTTCACCCCTCAAAACGAACCTCTTAAGTCAAAATTTATGTTACGGTGGTATAAAATGATCAGTGACTTCACAAAACACACCCCAAATGAGTTTTCAACAAAGTTTGTTTCCAATCTTTACTGAAATCTGATGACCTTGAAATTTTTTGTTTTTTTTATATACCCTATAAATTATTAAAGGTAATGCACTCGTGATAATTTTCGTTCAATCTACACCCCGTGGAGAATATTCCAGAATTTTTTCGAAATTTTTTGATAAGTACTTTTCAAGATAAGGCCCGGGACAGCGATTTTTCGCGAATTTTTAAAAATAATACAAAGAAAAGTGCGCGCAAGTATAATATTATATATATATTTTTTACTCGTGTTTTCACAAGCTTTCATTTGACACCACACTCGATGGCCTAGTAAAAAAATTTTTTTTTCACTTCCGACTTCACCCCCCAAAACTAACCCCTTAAGTCAAAATTTAATTCTCAAAACTACATGGCTCTGATGAGGCCATCAATTCCTATATTATTACCAAATTTCACCTTTCTATGTCAAATAGTTTCCGAGAAAATCGGGGTGTGACAGACAGACAGACAGACAGACAGACAGACAGACATACAGACAGACAGACAGACAGACAGACAGACAGATAGACAGACAGACAGACAGACAGACACCGAAGTGATCTTATAAGTGTTCCGTACGGAACACTAAAAATTAAACATTCACTTTACTACTTTGATCAAATATGCATTAGCAACGCGGTGGAAACAAGTAGAATAGGAGCTCCCAGCGAGTTTCGATGAATTCCCTAGATCAAGTCGCGCGATATCGAGAACAGGGAGTTGCAAGTTCATTATAAACAACAAATCTGCTTCGCTTTATCCGAAAGTTCGTTATAACCGGGTTGGTTATAACCGATAAAAATCTGCATTATTCTTATGGAAGTTTTTACGTGCATTATAAAATAGTTCGTGTTAACCGGAAATTCGCTATAAACGGGTTCGTTATAAGTAGACTTCACTGTATATTTTTTACAGTATTATGATGCTTTGCGAAGGTCATATCATTCAAAAAAATAAAATAGGAAATGTCACTCGCGCCATCACAAACATTTTCGAGATCTTTTTCATCAATCATTATGCAGCTTCTAGAAGATACTAAGTAATAAGCAATTATACACATATGTGGAATTCATAAACTTTCCTCTGTAATAATCAGGAAAAAAAATTTACACGATTTGTCATTTACAACACTGTGAGCATATATTGGTGGAAAATTAATGAATATAAAAATTTAACTACCAGGAAACTGTAGTTGCAGGATATTAGACAACACGGACGAAACAACTAAATTCTCAACACTCTCGAGATGCTCCATTTTCCTACTGTAACAACCGTAAATAACTTCGGGATAACCATAGCAAAATTGCACAGAAGATGTTGGTCGAATAAGTTGACTGCACTATGTTTGCTCTACTATGTGGAACAACATCAAATATGAGTCATCATACCTGTAAACGTCATAAATTATGAGTCCAACATGTTTGAATATTTGTGGTCCGTTTTTTAATGTTTATTTTAATTATTGACAGTACAAACTAAGTGGGTTAATTCCCATAATATTGATATATAACACATGGCTGAAAAGTCCCGGGCCTAACACATAGATGGCGCTAGTTTTATTGCAGTCACCTTTTTTTCAGTTAATACTAACCTTCAAAAGACAGCTGTTAAAATTTCATGATATTCTATTCATTAGTTTGTGAGTTATTGTGCTAAGAGTGACGCTACTTTTGTTATTTTCAAAACAACGGATCAAAAACAATTTCGTGTTTTAATTTTACACTGCTTCTTGATGGGAAAAAATACCGTTCAAGCGAAGCAATGGCTTGAAAAGTGTTATGGGGACTCCGCTCCATCAGAAACAACAATAAAACGTTGGTTTGCTGACTTCAAACGTGGTCGTAGAGACACCGATGATGCAGAACGCAGTGGACGTCCAAATGAGGCGGTAACACCAGAAAACAGAAAATCAAAAAAATCCATAAAATCGTTTTGAATGATCGAAAAGTGAAGTTGCGTGAGTTAGCTGACATCGTAAAGATATCAAAAGAACGTGTTGGCTTTATATTGCATGAGCATTTGACTATGAGAAAGCTCTGTTCAAAGTGGGTGCCGCGTTTGCTCACTGTTGATCAAAAACAAGAACGTGTTGATGATTCTGAGCAGTGTTTGGCCATGTTTAAACGTAACAAACCGGAATTTTTGCGTCGATATGTGACAATGGATGAAACATGGATCCATCACTTCACTCCGGAATCAAAACGATCGTCATCTGAGTGGACAGCAACTGGTGAACCTCGTCCAAAGCGCCCGAAAGCACAACAATCGGCTGGAAAGGTTATGGCCTCGGTATTTTGGGATGTGCGTGGGTGTAATATTCATCGACTATCTTGAGAAAGGAAATACCATCAACAGTGAATATTATATAGCGTTATTGGAGCGTTTGAAGGCCGAAATTGCAAAAAAAAAAAACGACCGCATATGGCAAAGAAAAAAATTTTGTTTCATCAAGACAACGCACCGTGTCACAAGTCAATCAAAACAATGGCAAAACTACATGAATTGAACTTCGAATTGCTCCCACATCCACCGTATTCGCCAGATTTGGCTCCCAGCGACTACTGGCTGTTCGCAGACCTGAAAAAAATGCTCGCCGGTAAGAAATTTCGCACGAATGAAGAGGTTATCGCTGAAACTGAGGCCTATTTTGAGGCAAAAGATAAATCGTTCTACAAAAGTGGTATTGAAATGTTAGAGCGGCGCTGGAATGATTGCGTTGCTCTTGATGGAGATTACGTTGATGAATAAAGCTAATTTTGAACCAAAAAAACCGTGTTTTCTTTGTTAGGCCCGGGACTTTTCAGCCCATGTGTTATATATATATATAAGGGGTATTTATGACTCTTATTAAATCCAAATCCCGAAGAGTTTTCATGGCAGGATTTGAACATAGGCAGTAGGCAGTACGGCGCTCTACTAGCATACTCCTTAGGTCATCAGTTCCGTAATAGCGTTAACTTTTAATTGACATAATTAAGTGATCCAAAACTCACTTCTTACTGGTTATTACGTGTCCATTAAAATTGTCCTTAAAAAATTCTAATTCGGTCCTTATAAACGTCTTTTAATGTTTAAATTTGGTCGCACTTCTTTGTGATTGTGTAGCCACCCCCGTAATGTGTCATTGCCGTGTCGCAAAACGCAGCTGCCGGGTTAAAAAATGAAGATTTTAACCTCCACCTTATCTACAGTTAATTTAACATGGTTCCTTCTTAAGAAAATCAGTTGACAGATGGCCGATTTCGAAAAGAAATTGAAAAGGAATTTTACGGCGGTAAAACCACCTTTCGCTTTTTTTAATATCGCTTAAATTTGCTATAAAGGGTAGCGTCATAAAAAATCGGACAGCAAAATACTTTAAGCGTTAATACAAACGACATTCGATAAGGTTGAACATTTTAAACTTTTTAGAAAAGTATTACCATACTTTTACTTATTGTACAGGATGAGTCAACGATAAAGTAAAGTCCATTATCTCATTTGTTCCGGGAATGACGAAAAAATGTTAAATTAGGGAATGTTAAGGTGCACAGTTTAAAATTATTTTTGAGTATACTTCAAAAAAGTGTGGCCGATATAAAATATGTTTTTTAAACGGAACATCCTATTTTCTAATTTATTTTTAAATTCTGCGTAAAATTTTATAACTTTTTTAATAATAATGTTCTATACCTAAACCTAGTAATTTTTCTAATATTTCGATTTTTTTTAAAAAAAAAATACTAGTTTTCAGTTTTGTAGCGCCATTGTTTCTGAAGGTGGAATACTCATAATTGGTACGAGCGTTCTATAGAGATGAAAAAAAGATATATGTAAACAAATTTGAGTTAAATGCTACAGGGTGTTCAAAATATATTGATACATTTCGACCATTTTAAATTGAAAAATCTCAAGTTTTTTAAATGGCACACCCTGTATATTATTATTTTTTTTTGATAGATTTTACAAAACCCTCCAACTTTTATTAAGTATGTCATATACCTATTTCTGACAGTTTTCGATTTATTTTGAA
Source organism: Pachyrhynchus sulphureomaculatus (assembly GCA_019049505.1). Lineage (NCBI taxonomy): Eukaryota > Metazoa > Arthropoda > Insecta > Coleoptera > Curculionidae > Pachyrhynchus > Pachyrhynchus sulphureomaculatus. The sequence goes on from CM032449.1 coordinate 214,111,909, forward strand.
TTTTTCGATTTTTATCCTTGTTTTTAATACACTTACGCTATTGTGAAAACATAAACAAATAGTTAATAATATTTTTAATATAGTTTAACTTATCTAATGATTAATTATTATTTATTTATTTATTTATAGAAATTTTACGGGAAACTCCATTGTAGTACAATTTTAAAACATAAATGTAGGCATTGTCAAATTTTGACATGTCTATTGAACAAGTAAAAATAGTTTAATTTGTTGTAGTAAGTGACGTATAAAGGTAATAGTTATGGATTTTCCTAGGAATGAATTAACTGATATGGTTTATACACTGGGTGAGGCGGGAAAAAATTGTTTTTTGGCAGTAAGGCTTTACGGAGCGAAATACACCAATAGAAGTATATCATCTAGAAATTCTTTTCAGTGCTTAATGGAACGGTTTGATGACGTTGAATATACGAAACGGAAAGTAGTAAACCAGAATGCTACCAATGAGGAAAAAGAAATGGAGATTTTACTTCATGTTAAAGATAATCCCCAAGTCAGCAGCCGTCAACTAGCTGAATTATCTGACACATCCCAATCTACGGCTAATCACACCACGAGAAAATACAAGTATCAACCCTTTCATATGGAACTATACCAAAAACTTCAAGAATGTGATTTTGAATAAGGAGTAAACTTTTGTACCACCATGAATGGAGCAACAGAGGCCGATCCAAATTTTTTATCCAAAATAATGTTTTCTGATGAAGCTACTTTTCGCAGTAATGGAGCACTTAACAGCCATAACATGCGTTACACAGGGGAACAGCTGTTTTGGTGTAGAGGTTTTTTGAGCTGATTCTATATCAATTTGATGTCCTGAATTCAAATAACGTATTCATTTGTACCTAGGAGCTCAAATTTTTAAGATATACAATTTTAGAGAAATATAAGTTACATTATTGTAACTCAAATCCGTAAGTGTAGTAAACAAAAGTAGATACGAAATTTTTATTTTAGTTATACAAAATACAATATTATGTCGTACTTACAAACAAAAAAAAAAACATTGAAGAAATGAAATAGTCACTCAACACTTGGAAAGCTTCTTTTCCGCGACATTCTTGAATGTTTTTTTAAACAGTCCCTTTTTAAACTCCAGCAGTAATCTGCCATTATGTGCATGTCCCATCTTCCTTGGTCCTCCATAACTTTAATATCTTGGTGAAATCTTTCACCTTGTTCCTCACTCATGTCTCCTAAATTTTCTGGAAAACGGTCTAAGTGGCTGTGTAAATAGTGTATTTTAATACTCATATTGCACCCTAAGGATTTGAAACTATTAAGCATCTTGTTAACCATTTCAACATAGTTTTGAGCTTTATGTTTGCCTAGAAAATTTTCTACAACTGGAACAAATGATGTCCAAGCTTCTCGTTCAACTTGATTCATTGAATTTATGAAGGCAGGATCCTTAATTAATTGTCTTATTTGTGGGCCGTCAAATATCCCTGCATTGAGTTTTTCTGTGCTCAACTGATGCATTTTTACCCCTATATATGCAAAACAAGACCCATTCTTATCAAGAGCCTTTACAAATTGCTTCATTAAGCCCAACTTTATATGTGACGGAGGAAGTATGATTTTTTCTCTTTCAACCAAAGCGTCGTTAATGACATTCTTTTCCCCAACGTCCATGTTTTCTCTCTGAGGCCAATCTTTTCTAACCCAGTGGTGTGTTTTGTCCCTACTATCCCAAAGGCACAAGAAACACGGATATTTCGTGTAACCACTTTGCTGCCCAAGAAGAAAGTTTACCATTTTTAAGTCTACACAAATCATCCATTGATGTTCGTAATACTTTATCTTCTGCAAGACCAAAGCTATGGTATTATATTCTTCTTTTAGTTTCGTTGAGTGAGCTAGTGGTATTGAACCATATTTATTCCCATTATGTAGAAGGACACATTTTAAACTTCGCTTTGAACTGTCAATAAATAGGCGCCAATCATCTGGAATATATTCAGAAAGTCCCATTTTTTTCATGAGTCCCCTAATTTCGTGACAAAATACAAGATTGTCTTCTTGAGAAAAGAATGGTAGCAGATCTTTTTCTCTTGTACGGTAAAAGGTAATTTTGGTTCCTTGTTCCAGTAAATTTTTGTCGTTCAACCTAGAAGCCAGTACTTCAGAAGCTTTTTTCGATAAATTGAGATCCCTGGTGAGATCATTTAATTCATTTTGATTGAAGCGTTGAGGAACTGATGACGTCCCCTCATAGTCACTGTTAGTTTCATTAGCATCAGAACTTTTATTAGCATCAGAAGAGCGATCAGAGGGAAAATATTCGTCATCAGAGATATGTGGTAGCTGATGAAATGTTGGAATCGGTATTTCATCTGAGTGCGGGATAGGGCGTATTGCCGAGTCTAAATTGGGATAAGTCCACTTACTGCGGTTATTTCGATTGATTCCATTAGTATTTACTAAACAGAAATAACAATCATTGAAGTGGTTTTTTGGTTCTCTCCAAACTATTGGTACGCCGAATTTTAGACATTTTCTTTTCCCGGTAGTCCACTGCCGTAAATGCTCTGTACAAGTTTTACATACGAGATGCGGGGCCCACGTTTTGTCCTGATCACCAAGCTTAACTCCAAAGTATCCAAGATACGCTCGCTTTACAAAGTCAGTAATAGTTTGTCTGTTTTGTTGAAACATGTATTCTCCGCATATATAGCAAAACACATCAGGTTGATTTACACAACTTCTTCTTGAACTGGACCCTGAACTTATTTTAATTCTGTTCAATAACACAAAAACACTCTTTTCTTAACATAAAATAACACGCCGAATTCGATCTACTCTCATTAGTAAGAACGCACAAACTGACGAGACTTACCCGAGTTAGGTGATTAAAAGGGTCAGTTCAGGTACCTGATAGGCAATGGTTCCACTATTTATAGATTTACCTGGAATTTACTCAATTACAGACTGACAATAAAACCATTGTACCTACATTAATGAATATATAATAATTTTAGAACTCTCATAAATGAATATACTGAATAAAAACCACATTGGTAGATAAGTTGATGTATCTAAAAAAGTAGAGCTGATAGAGAAAAACGGATTGCATGTATAGATTTAGCGTCCTAAATATAGTTAAAATCAGCTCTAAAATCCCAGGCACCAAAACAAAAATATTTTTTTGTTGCCCTGTGTTATTATTCAACAGTTAATCCATTTTGGGTCCGGAAAGTTCAAAACTAAAACCATTGGTCACTTAATATACGGTGTGGAATATTAAATTTTCGAATTATTGATCCATATTTTTTTCGCGAACCGCTTAACGGGCCTAAATATCTAAATTTTTTTACAAAATGAATTACTCTAGTTACCTGAAGAAGTTGATAACATTAAAATGGAACAAATGTGAATTCAATAAGACGGAGCTCCTGTTCATTATCACTGGAAAGTTCGGGAATTTTTAAACGATCGTTACCCACAAAAATGAATCGGTAGAGATCATGTGACTTTACATCTTTAGACTTCTTTTTTAGGGGCTACATTAAAGATTGTGTTTATGTGAATCCCCCCACAACACCAGTAGATATGAAAAATAGGATAAAGGATGTGTGCAGGACAATAACACCCTTTATGCTAAGAAAAGTGAAGGAAAATATAGTAAAACGACTAAACATGTGTATTCAAGTAGACGGGCATATTTTTGAACATTTATTACGTCATAATAATTAATGATTAGATAAGTTAAACTATATTAAAATTATTATTAACTATTTGTTTATGTTTTCACAATAGCGTAAGTGTATTAAAAAACAAGGGTAAAAATTGAAAAATTCAAAATAAATCGAAAACTATTAGAAATAGGTATATAAAATAGTCGAAATGTATAAATTTGTTTGGAAACCCTGTAGCATCTAACTCAAATTTCTTTACATATATCTTTTTTTCATCCCTATAAAACGGTGTCGTACCAATTATGAGTATCCACCTTCGGAAACAATGGCGCTACTGGCAATTTTTTGCAAAACTGAAAACTAGTACTTTTTTTAAAAAAATTGAAATATTAGAAAAACTAATAAGTTTAGGTATATAACATTATTAATAAATAAAAACCGGTCAAGTGCAAGTTGAACTTGCGCAATTAGTGTTCCGTACGTTGATTGCTTTTAAAATAAAAAATGTTGTAAAGGAAGTATAAAATGATCAGTGACTTCACAAAACACACCCCAAATGAGTTTTCAACAAAGTTTATTTCCAATCTTTACTGAAAATTGATGACCTTGAAATTTCTGTTTTTTTTTTATATACCAGATAAATTATAACAGGTAATGCACTCGCGATAATTTTCGTTCAATCTATACCCCGTGGAGAATATTCCAGAATTTTTTCAAAATTTTTTGATAAGTACTTTTCGAGATAAAGTGGGTGGACAGCGAGTTTTCGCGATTTTTTAAAAATAATACAAAGAAAAGTGCGCGCAAGTATTACATTATATATATATTTTTTACTCGTGTTTTCACAAGCTTTCATTTGACACCACACTCGATTATCGAAGCGAAAAAAATTTTTTTTCGCTTCCGATTTCACCCCCCCAAAACTAACCCCTTAAGTCAAAATTTAACTTTCAAAACTACATGGCTCTGATGAGGCCATCAATTCCTATATTATTACCAAATTACAACTTTCTATGACAAATAGTTTCGGAGAAAATCGGGTGTGACAGACGGACAGACAGACAGACACCGAAGTGATATTATAAGTGTTCCGTACGGAACACTAAAAAGTTATAAAATTTTACGCAGAATTTAAAAATAAATTAGAAAATAGTTCCGTTTAAAAAAACATATGTTATATCGGCTACACTTTTTTGAAGTACCCTGTATACTCAAAAATAATTTTGAACTGTACACCATACATTCCCTATAAGCATTGTATTTAACATTTTTTCGTCATTCCCGAAACAAATGATAATGAACTTTACTCTATCGATGACTCACCCTGTACAGGTTTTTGAGTAGTATCGTCGTTATTCTTCCATTCTATTTCTCCGTCGTCAAGAACCAGAAAGCTTTACATCCCACAACAACTGTTAATCCTTTACAAAGCTCAAATTCGACCAACTATGGAATACTGCTCCTACGTTTGGGGCTTCGCTCCCAAACATACACTGCATTTGTTGGATTCTATTCAGAGAAGAGCGGTCCGTCTGATTCGAGACCCGAAATTGACCGGCGGCCTTGATTCGCTGGAACATCGAAGAACGGTTGTTGACTTGAGTCAAGTATTTTCATGAAAAGTGTTCGATGGATGTAGCCCGCTTAATTCCTCCCAAAGCGCTGCATGTTAGAAATACACGTCGCGCTGGTGCTTCACATCCGTATGAGGTTCAGCTTGTTACTCCGCGTACGACGCTTTTCAAGCAGTCTTTTATATGGAGAACGTCATCCCTTTGGAATAATTTGCCCAGTGCTGTTTCTCACCGAGTACAATTTGCAGCGATTCAAGAACAACGTGAATTGCTTTTTCCGCACACATGCCACTCCTGGAGCGATTTAGGAACTTCCCTCGGCACGTGTGGTAGACCCATAAAAAAAAACAAAATTCTTGATTTCAAATAAATTAATAATGATAAACCATACGACAAGAATTTATTTTAAAGGAAACAGTTAGGAAAACAATACCGGCGTTTATATTTACGTCACTGTCTAACAAGAACAAAATTAGTTATTTACGTGACGACAAGGTAGGAATGTAGTATTTTGCAGAACGAGTAAGCGCATTTCAGGACAAAAGTTTTCGATTTCCGCTACAGTAGTATACCATTTTCCACACATGACGCCTAAATTTTTTATATAATTATAAGAGAGTGTTCTCGTACTATTGCAGAACAAAATATTCTCGGTATAAAAATTGATTAGAAAGTGTTAATATTCCGCATGAATACGCCAAAAATTTATTTCGCTTTGTCTTGAAGAGTATGAGTAAGAAAAGAAGTTTGCTTGGCAGAAGCTACAGGAATGTCTCATGGGTTTGTGTTGATTTAGGAGCGTTATATAACAAAAATCTTTTTATTCTGGATACCGCATATTTTTTGCTTAATAACAGTTAATTATTTATTTCGTCTTTATTATTTATGCTACGTCAAGGAACTTACAAAGTTTATTACCATGAGAAATGAATATGTATAAAAGCCAATTAATTAGTAACCAGCAACCATCATATTTAAAATTTTTATAAATATCCTGCCCAATTAACTTCTCATAGTATTTAAAATACACTTTTTCATTTTTCATTCATAATATTTATATTTATACATAATATTTAAAAGCTCATATTACATTTTAGGGCCCTGTTTGCACGTTTTAAAAAGGGAAATTCTCCTAAAATTGTTTATTTAATCAAATAATGATTCTTTTTCACTTTTACCAAATTTTGTATGTCCAAAAATGGAGTTAGAAATTACATACATAAACTCGGTTTATAACATCTTGCGACGTTATCCGATTGTCAAATTAGGAATAAAAATTTAAACAAATGCTTAAGATCACCACTTATGTTTATTATTGCTGACAATTGTTTCGACACACTGTGTCTTTTTCTGGAGCACGATGTAAATTAACTAACAAAGTATGTTTCAGAATACATAGTTTACCTAATTAGAAGTACTAAATTCATTAACAATATTTACCTTAATACTTAGAAAAGGTTCAATAAAGGAGACCCTCCCCCATCTAATTGATCGTTGAGTAATAGACCTGAGGATTTTTTCTGATTAATTTCTACCTGTTCTAAACAATTCAGTAATTTTCCTTTCTTTCCGTTATGCAAAATTGTGAAATCTTCATTGAATGTAGGATTTTCCTCTGTTAAATGTTTGGAGTAATGAGATTTGTTAATTTCCATTCTAAAGCTATGTTTATGTTCGTTTATTCTTTTATAAAAAGGTCTGCCAGTTTGTCCTATATACGTTTTATTGCAAGTGCCACAGCATAATTCGTAAACCCCCAATTTATTTTCTTTTTTTGTTTTACTTTTATTATTTTTAATAAATCTAGATAATGTGTTATTTGTACGGAAAGCGATATTTATATGATTTCTATTTAATTTTATTAGTTGATTTTCCGGTATAGGTGAGTGTAGTTGTTTGTACGGGTACACCACTCGGTAAATTCCATAATGAACATAAAATTGCTAACCAAATAAAAAACCAAAGTAATGAACATAACATAATTTTTACCAGAGCAGATAAAGGTAAAACTGTAATAGCTATAAAGAAACAAATTTACATTGAAAAAAAAAATAGATTTCCTAAAACCAGATGTATTCAAATCCATCAACTTTGATCCAACAATAACTTTCCAGAAATTAATTAAAGGTGTGCTAAAAGACATAAGCATTTTCACAGAGAATGAAAAATTCAGACTTGTCTCGATGAACCCTCAAGTTCAAAAACTATATTCTCTTATTAAATTACATAAAAATAACTCACTAATTCGTCCGGTAGTTTCATACATAACAGCGCCAGGTTTTTCTTTATCAAATAAATTGATTGAGGCTTTGACAAAATATTGTAAATTCACACCTAAATATATTATTAAAAATAGTAATGAATTGATAGCAAAAATTAATCCGTTAATTATACCAAGTAACTCCAGATTTATATCATTTGATGTACAAAACCTTTTTCCTAGTATACCACCATCAGACGCTACAAATTTGGTCCAAAGATTACTCACTAAAAATAATGTTAACCCAATAATTAAACAAGAAATATTACATATCTTAACATTGTGCTTAGATCAGAATTATTTTGAATTTATCGATAACATTGACATAAGTAAGAAAGGTTTAATAATGGGAAACCTTCTTAGTCCAATTTTATCTGAAATTTTCATGGACTGAAGAACAAATCAGTAATTCTCATCTTTTTAAAAAAAAAAAAAATTCTTTTATTGGTACCGGTATGTAGATGATATATTGACTCGCTTTACAGGCACAGATCGACAATTAAAAACTTTTTCTAGATTATATTAACCAACTTCATAATAATATTACTTTTACAACAGAAATAGAAACAAATAAATCGATTAATTTCCTAGATTTAAAAATATCAAACAAAATGAATAAACACGATTTTGAAATCTTCCATAAACCAACATACTCAGATATAACTATACACGCTAATTCTAACCACCCGTTCACACATAAAATCTCGGCTTATAATAGTTTCATCCATAGACTAATAAATACACCATTAACGGAAGAAAATTTTCAGAAAGAATTACATATTATAAAACAAATTAGTATCAAACAATGGATACTGTAGCGATTTCGTAGATAATATTTTAATGAAAAAACGATTTAAAAAAGCAATAAAACTGGTGTACCCGTACAAACAACTAAAGAAAGAAAAATTTCATACATTCACCTATACCGGAAAATTAACTAATAAAATTAAAATATTTTTCCATAGAAATCATGTAAATATCGCTTTCCGTACAAATAACACATTATCTCGACATATTAAAAATAATAAAAGTAAAAAAAAAAAACCGGTCAAGTGCAAGTTGAACTTGCACAATTAGTGTTCCGTACGTTAATTGTTTTTTAAAATAAAAATTTTTGTTAGGGTGGTATAAAATGATCAGTGACTTCACAAAACACACCCCAAATGAGTTTTCAACAAAGTTTGTTTCCAATCTTTACTGAAAACTGGTCACCTTGAAATTTTGTTTTTTTTTTTTATATACCAAATAAATTATTAAAGGTAATGCACTCGTGATAATTTTCATTCAATCTATACCCCGTGCAGAATATTCCAGAATTTTTTCAAAATTTTTGATGAGTTTTTCGAGATAAGGTAGGGGACAGCGATATTTTAAAAGTAATACGAAGAAAAGTGTGCGCAAGTATTACATATATATATATATATATATATATATATATTATATATATATATATATATATATATATATATATATAGATATATATAGATATATATATATATATATATATATATATATATTTATATATATATATATATATATATTTTACTCGTGTTTTCACAAGCTTTCATTTGACATCACACTCGATGACCTAGTAAAAAAAATTTTTTTTCACTTCCGATTTCCCCCCCCCTTAAGTCAAAATTTATGTTACGGTGGTATAAAATGATCAGTGACTTCACAAAACACACCCCAAATGAGTTTTCAACAAAGTTTGTTTCCAATTTTTACTGAAATCTGATGACCTTGAAATTTTTTGTTTTTTTTATATACCATATAAATTATTAAAGGTAATGCACTCGTGATAATTTTCGTTCAATCTACACCCCGTGGAGAATATTCCAGAATTTTTCGAAATTTTTTGATAAGTAGTTTTCGAGATAAGGCCCGGGACAGCGATTTTTCGCGAATTTTTAAAAATAAATACAAAGAAAAGGGCGCGCAAGTATAATATTATATATATATATTTTTTACTCGTGTTTTCACAAGCTTTCATTTGACACCACACTCGATGTCCTAGTAAAAAATTTTTTTTTTCACTTTCGACTTCACCCCCTAAAACTAACCCCTTAAGTCAAAATTTAATTCTCAAAACTACATGGCTCTGATGAGGCCATCAATTCTTATATTATTACCAAATTTCACCTTTCTATGTCAAATAGTTTCGGAGAAAATCGGGTGTGACAGACAGACAGACAGACAGACAGACAGACAGACAGACAGACAGACAGGGACAGACAGACAGACAGACAGACAGACACCGAAGTGATCTTATAAGTGTTCCGTACGGAACACTAAAAAGAAAATAAATCTGGGGTTTATGAATTATGCTGTGGCACTTGCAATAAAACGTGTATAGGACAAACAGGCAGACCTTTTTATAAAAGAATAAATGAACATAAACATAGCTTTAGAATGGAAAATAAAAAATCTCATTACGCCAAACATTTAACAGAGGAAAATCTTACATTTAATGAAGATTTCAAAATTTTGCATAACGGAAAGAAAGGAAAATTACTGAATTGTTTAGAACAGGTAGAAATTAATCAGAAAAAATCCTCAGGTCTATTACTCAACGATCAATTAGATGGGGGAGGGTCCCCTCTATTGAACTTGTTCTAGGTATTAAGGTAAATATTGTTAATGAATTTAGTACTTGTAATTAGATAAACTATGTATTCTGAAACATACTTTGTTAGTTAATTTACATCGTGCTCCAGAAGAAGACACAGTGTGTCGAAACAATTGTCAGCAATAATAAACATAAGTGGTGATCTTAAACATTTGTATAAATTTTTATTCCTAGTTATTATGGATCCCCATCAAGTAACGTCTAAGTCAGTGCACGATTGTCAAATGCCAGTGTCGTCTATCATTGCAGTTTTCATCACTTAAGCCTCTCTCGCTCATTGGCCTTCTTATTTCCTCGATACAGGATTTCCTTGGTCTTCCCCTTCTTCTGTTCTCAGGTGGTATCCATTTGAGTAGTTTCTTCGACAATCTCTCTCTTCTCCCATCTTTTGAACGTGACCATACCATAGAAGCTGTCTCTTCTCTATACTCTTCAGGACTGTCTCCTTTACATTCATTTGTTTTTTATCCTTTCGTTCCTAACTCGTTCTAATCTTGATGTTCTCGCTGAGCGTCTTAGGCCGTCCAATTCCGTGGCTTCTACTTTCCTCTTTATGCGTTCTTTTATACGCTATGTTTCCGCTCCATACAACAACGTGCTCTTTATCATATATTCATAAATTCTTTTTTTCCTCTCTTTACTGATTTCTGTGCTCCATAATATTCCGTTTAATGCTTTAGTTATTCGTCTGGCTTTGTTTATTTTTGGTTTTATTTCGTTATAATCTGTACCCTCTCTGTTAAAATTTACTCCAAAATATGTATATTCTTCACACGTTTTTATTGTTTCGTTGTTGTCTAATTTTATTTCCGTTGTTTCTTCGCCTATACAGAGGTATTATGTTTTTTATGTATTTATTTGTAGACCCTTCCTTCATTGTCATGTATTGCAGATCCTCTCTGTCATTAACACATACTACTTGACCGTCTGCGAACTGACGGGTATATAGGCCGGTATTGTCATTAATTTGGATACACCGCATTTCTTTTTTCATCTCTCGAGCGCTTTCGCCATATAGATTTTAAATAAGGTCGGCGAAATACAACACCCCTGTCGTAAGCCTTTGTTCATTGTAAAGGGATCTGATATTTTATTTCCTATTTTTACGGCAGATTTCATATCATTATATAGAGCTTGGACAGCTTTAACTACTGTATGATTGATGTCGGTGTTTTTGGAGCAGCTCCCAGAGCTTTTTTATAGGAATATTATCATATGCTCTCCGCAGATCTATGAAGAGTAGATGTGTTGCCCTGTTTCTTTATAATTTTTTTTTCTATTAACTGTTTTAAGCAAAACACATTATCTGTGAATGATCTGCCTGCACGGAAGCAGCATTGTTCTTCCTCTTCATAGTGTCTATATTCTGCTTCAATTAGATCTCTTAAAATTCTTCCGTATACTCTACTTATTGAGCTAGTCACTGATATACCGCGGTAGTTTTTGCAGTTCAATTTGTTTTCTTTTTTATGTATGGAGGTGATATAAGTGTTTTCTAATCTTCGGGTATGTCTTCTCCATTAATACATTTAGTGATTTGCATAAATTATCTGTCCCACACTTCAGTAGTTCTGCTTTTATTCCACTTGGACCAGAAGAATTTCCATTTTTTAGTTGTTTTATTGTTGTTTTTACTACATTTTCATATATATATATATATATATATATATATATATATATATATATATATATATATATATATATATATATATATATACATATATATATATATATATATATATATATATATATATATATATATATATATATATATATATTTATTTATATATATATGGATTCGCCCTATATCTGTACTTCTGTTGGTGATCTTTGAATGTACTCAGGCCTGTGTTCTGTTAGAAGATTTTCATAATGTCTAATCCATTCCTCTGTCAGTATTAATTGAAGTGGGCTACTGGCTTTTCCATCGGTTTTTACTTTGTTTATGAATTTCCAAGATTCGCTACATTTCCTTCCACCAATATATATATATATATATATATATATATATATATATATATATATATATATATATATATATATATATGTATATATCTATTTCTTGCACTTGGTGACTCACGTATTTCTTTTCTGTTCCGTAATCTTTCGTCTTGTTTCATGTTTCTTTTCTTTGAATCGTATGTGGTCTTCTTCTTTCTTTGTGTTTAGCCATTTCTGGTAAAGCTTCTTCTTTTCATTGACTAGTTCTTCTATTTCAAGAATCCACCAATATTTGTTACTTTTACGACGTTCTTTCATACCCAAAGCTTCCTTTGCAGCTTTCTTTAAACTGTATACTATGTTTTCATATATTTCCATTGTTGTATGATTTTTAATTTCTTCAAGATAACTGTCCAATTCTTTTTTGGTATAAATATTTAATACTCTCGTTTTGTAAAATGCCGATATTATATTTTTCTTCTGGGATGTTTTTTTGATGTATATTTTGGGCATTTTCCGTGTTCTGATGTTGATTCTCATGTTGAATTGGGAAGAATATTTTCGTTTTAAGAAGATGATGGTCGGGATATATTGCATATTCCCCGGTATACTCTAACATCTTCAGTCTTCAGTTTGGAATGTTGTTTGAATACCACATAATCGATTATTGACTTTAAGTTTCAGGTGTTTTGTGACAATTTCTATCGATGTACGTGTTTGTGTTTAAAGTACTCGTTTGCGATTTCAAGTTCGTGTTGCTCACATAAGTCTATAAGCCGTTCGCCGTTATCATTTATTGTTTCCTCTCTAAATGATCCTATTATATTATGATTTGTTCTTCTACCAATTCTAGCATTCAAATCATCCAATATTATTATCTCTCTGTTGTTTCCGATTTTTGATATCTCTTGATTAAGTTTTTCAAAAAATAGATCCTTATCTGCCAAGGTGGCATCATTTGATATTGCATAGATTCCAAATATCGAAAGTTTGTGTTGTATAATATTCATAGTTATTCTGATTATGTTTTCATCTATTGCCTCCCAGTGTGTTATTCTGTTCTTCAGTTTTTTTCCTCTACTAAAATGGACACCCCTCGTTGTGCGCGTTGGTGTTTTGGTACTCCGCTATATAGGTGAATATAATTGCCGATTGCTTCACTACCATTTCCTTTCTTTTTTGTTTCCGTAAGAGCGACTATATTAAACTTTTTTTTGTCTAATTCCTGGACAATCTCAGGTAGTTTTCCTCTACTTCCTTGTGTATTTAAGGTTCCCAAAATCCTAATCCGTTTTTTATACGTTTGTCATATGCCGTTTGATGCATTCCCTTTTCCGAGGCTAGCATTTGGTTTTTTTTTGTATTGTACTTTTTTCCACGATATGAGGAGGAGTTAGAAATTATATGCAGTTTTATATACAACTTTTATCAAAGAAAACACAAACTATCAATATAAAATAAAATACCGGTCCCCGCTTAGTCTGGTTTTTAGACAGCCTAAATTTTCATCGTCTTCAAGACTTTAAAACCGTCTAAATAACTCGAAGATTTCAAGATTTTAAAACCGTCTAAATAACTCGAAGATTTTAGTACAGCAAAAGTATTCAACTTTTGGAAGCCTTTAAAGTACTTCGGTAACAGTTTTACAAATTTTAAGAAAAAATTTTATCGCAGGTCTGAAACGGCTTGTTCTACCGTACATTAAAATATATTGACACTCTTACTACTATAATAGGGCGTCTAATTTAAGAAATGTTATAAAACAGCTATCATCAAAATAATGGAAGTTATTGATTTTAACTAGAAGATATAAGAGCTAATTGTATACCTGTGTTTCATAAATGTTTTTGCATTTTTGGGCATTTTTTTTTGTTAAACAAACATCATATTTTTGAAAAGATGGTTACGAATAAGATTTGTTGTTTTGTCTATATTTTCATAAAAATTCAGTGGATGTTATCCTAGACTTAGTGATTTATTTATTCAGCATTCTTAATGTTGGGTAAACAAATCAATAATAAAAATCATTATTATATTTAAACTGATACTTTTAATAATAATTAAAGAATGGTTATCTATTTGAATACAGCGTAAATGGCGCGGTATCAGCCAATCAAGATATACCAGGTGTACAAGTATGAAATGCGGATTTCTGACAACAGATGGTGCACCAATGGAGTTTGTGTTATAAAGATTTGACACTGCGCCATTTTGTTTTGTCATCAACAAGGGTCAGACGCGCACGAGTGATAAATTGGAAAAGTGTGTGCATAGTGTTGTGTTGTTGTGTTCAATATGTCGAAATTTATACCGAACAAAGAGCATTCGCGGACAGCATTAATGTTTTGTTTTCATTTGAAGAAAACTGCTGTTGAATTAGACCGATTACTTCGAGAAGCTTATGGTGAACATGCTCCATCGCAAGATATGTGTGAACGATGGTTTCGGCGTTTCAAAAGTGGTGACTTCGATGTTGCAGACAAGGAACGTGGAAAACCGCCAAAAAAATACGAAGATGTGAAATTGCAAGCATTGTTGGACGAAGATGATTCGCAAACACAAAAACAACTCGCGGAGCAATTGGGCGTTAGTCAACAAGCTGTTTCCAATCGGCTACGAGAGATGGGAAAGTTTCAGAAGACCAGTAGATGGCACCACATGAGTTGAACGACAGGCAAATGGAAAAGCGCAAAAACACGTGTGCTTGCTCGCTCGGTACAAAAGGAAATCGTTTTGGCATCTTATAGTTACAGGGGATGAAAAATGGATTTATTTTGAGAATCCCAAGCGCAAAAAATCATGGGTAGACCCAGGCGTACCATCCACATCGACCGCAAGACCGAATCGCTTTGGCAGAAAGACGATGCTCTGTGTTTGGTGGGACCGGAGGGGAGTGGCCTATTATGAGCTGTTAAAACCTGGGGAAAAGGTTAATACTAAACGTTACCAACAACAATCGACCGATTTGAACCGTTCGCTGCTTGAAAAAAAAGGCCAGAATACCGAAAGAGGCAACACAAAGTCACTTTTCTTCATGACAATGCTCCATCACATACGTCAAAACCAGTTCGCGACACGTTGGAAGCACTCAGCTGAGAAGTTCTACCCCATGCGGCTTACTTACCAGACTTGGCTTCTTCCGATTACCACTTGTTTGCATCGATGGGTCACGCAATTGTTGAGCAGCACTTTGGTTCGTAGGAAGATGTGAAAAAATGGCCCGATGAATGGTTCCCAGCAAAAGGGGAAGATTTTTACTGGCGTGGTATTCACAAATTGCCCGAAAGATGGGAAAAAATGTATAACAAGCGATGGAGCATACTTTGACTAAAGCACTTTTTATCGTTCTTCCGAATTTAACACGTTTTTTTAGAAAAAAAAATCTGCATTTCATACTTGTACACCTTAACTAAAGTAAGTCTTAAAAAACGCACTAAATATTTGAGTGTATTATAGGCGAAAAGATATAATAAGCAAAAAAAACCTCAGATATATGAAAATTTGTGAAAATATATCTTCACCAAGATGAATTAGAGGAAATCTATTAATGTTTTTTGTGCTCACAAAAAAACTGTAGACTCGATTCATTAAATGTTTCATGTCTCTGATGGGGAGCTATATAAGAGAAATAAATTTGTTCCAAATATATAGTTGGTTTATGGGCCCTTATAAAGTTACCTCTTTATAAAGAATGGCCCATAATTTAAATGGCATTATCATACGAGCTTAAGAAATACATTTAATTAGGTCCAAGAGTACGTTCTAATTATAATTATTCGTAATTTTTATTTCTTTTTAACTTTCTGTTTTACATTGAAGGTTACGGTGTCTGGTTACGAACCCTTATAAAGGGAATTTTAAAATTACAAAAAGTTTATTCTCAGGAGTAAGTATTTTTAAGAAGTCCGTTAATTCTGGGCTGACGAAAATATGTATATATATATATATATATATATATATATATATATATATATATATATATAAAAGATTTAAAAAATATATATAACCTAATTAAGGATGCTACTAATGAAAAAAAAAAACTAATAAAGTAAATATAACTAAAAACAGAGACAACGGTGATGGGCTTTTGACTGATAAAGACATGTCAAATTATTGTAATGATTATTTTATTAATGTCGGTGTAGAGATGGAGAAGAGGATTCCTGTCGTGAATGATCCTTGTCTGCTGGATGATCCTGTGTCCAATTCGTTTTATTTGTCTCCCGTCGCGGATAACGACCTAATCTGAAATATCTCGACGTTGAAAAATAATAGTGAACCGGGATATGATAGAGTAACACCAATCATAATAAAGCATACCCACACTGAAATTCTAACACCATTAACTTATATAATAAATTTAATTTTCCAGGCTGGCATAGTGCCATCTGAATTCAAAATATCAATAGTGACCTCTGTACACAAGAATGGTGATAGAACCGGCATTGGATATTATCGTCCTATAAGTTTAATCACTTGTTTTGCAAAAATCATTGAGAAGTGTGTAAAGGACAGATTGATTGAAAAAAAAAAAAATAAAAATAACATTTTATCTGAAACCAATTTGGGTTTGTGCAGGGTAGTAGTACCAAAAATGCCTCATATGAATTTACTACGCAAATATCGGGCTGCTTAAATGACAATAAAAAATGTATAGCTGTTTTCATTGACCTTGCCCAAGCCTTCGATACTGTCCCCCACGATAGACTTCTGGAAGTGCTTGTACAGTATGGAGTTAGGGGGCAAATGTTGAGGTTAATTTGTAGCTATTTGACAGACAGAACTCAGGTTGTTAAAATTAATAATTCCATAAGCGATAAGAGGATTATTAATATAGGAGTACCACAGGACACTGTCCTTGGCCCTCTTTTGTTTATTAGATATATTAGTGCCCTATTGAAACTGGACTTGGGTGGAAAGATGATTTCCTATGCTGACGACACTGTTCTGATTTTTAGAAATGATGAGTGGGATGGGGTTAGGGAGAAGGTGGTCAGTAGTTTCAGTAAGGTGAAAAATTGTTTGGAAACATATAAATTATCACTTAATTTTACTAAAACCAATTATATTGCATTTTCATTAACTGTTGCAAATAGGCCAAATTTTTCAAGTATTCAAATAAATAATAACAATAAAATAAATGAGGTGACTAATACAAAATATCTTGGTGTTGTAATAGATCAATTTCTGAAGTGGCAGCTACACATCGACTACCTATCAATAAGGATTACAATAATTAATACATAAATTTTATATAATAAGGAATATTTTAAATACAAAACTACTTATACTTATTTATAAATCGCTGGTAGCATCTCTAATTGGTTATGGTGTTTTGGTGTGAGAAGGGCTGTATGATTCTGCATTGTATAGACTGAATATAGTACAGAGGTGTATATTAAAAATAATTTATAAAAAACCCAGAATATATCCTATTGCCATTCTCTTTACAGAAAACAAGAAACATGTAATATTAGAACAATTCTACATATTCGTAAAGAACGGGATAAATTTGTTAACCATACTCACAAAACACGTTCTAGAGAAAATAAAAACTTAATACTGCACAGGAATAACAACAACATAAATCTAAAATGTATCAATTATTTAGGTCCGAGAAGCTACAACCTTCTGACGAATTCGATAAGACTAGTGAAAAATAGCAAAAAATTTCGCGAATTATGTAAAGCATATATACTCGTATTTGATAACTTTCGAATTTTTGAGTCTTTGTTTGATTGAGAGCCATTGCACATGAATCATACATCGTATCTGTTATTGTATTTGTATCTGTATGCTATTTGTCACAAAAAAAAAAAAAAAAACCTGATGCAGAAAGAATGTTATTAGTAAACTACCTAGACATACGAGGCTGGTTTGAAAAGTCCGTGCAAAAATAAAAACTACTTATGTGTTTGGGGTAAACCTTTTTTATTTTTCGACATAGGCTCCTTTTAGGCTTATACACTTCGTCCAACGATGTTCTAGTTTGTTGATCCCTTCCGAATAATAGGATTTGTCCAAGTCTGCAAAATATCCATTAGTGTCTGCAATTACCTCCTCGTTTGAATAAAATCTTTGTCCCGCCAGCCATTTCTTCAAATTGGGGAGCAAATAGTAGTCCGAGGGAGCCAAGCCTGGAGATTAGGAGGGATGTGAAACGAGTTGGAATCCTATTTCCATTAATTTTGCGACCACAACTGCTGAGGTGTGTGCTGGTGCGTTGTCGTGATGGAAAAGGACTTTCTTGTGGGCCAATCGCGGGCGTTTTTCTTGCAGCTCGGTTTTCAAACGGTCCAATAACGATGAATAATATTCCCCTGTAATAGTTTTACCCTTTTCCAGATAGTCGATGAGGATTATCCCTTGCGAATCCCAAAAGACAGTCGCCATAACCTTTCCGGCCGAAGGAACGGTCTTCGCCTTTTTTGGTACAGATTCCCCCTTGGTAACCCATTGTTTAGATTGTTGTTTGGTTTCAGGAGTATAGTAATGTATCCATGTTTCATCCACAGTGACGAAACGACGCTTAAAGTTCTCCGGATTCTTCTGGAACAGCTGCAAACCATCCTTGCAACACTTCACACGATTCCGTTTTCGGTCAAGCGTGAGCAATCGCGGCACCCATCTTGCGGATAGCTTTCTCATGTCCAAATGTTTATGCAAAATATTATGTACCCATTCAGTCGAGATGCCCACAGCACTAGCAATCTCACGCACCTTAACTCTTCTGTCATCCATCACCATATCATGAATTTGATCAATGATTTCTGGAGTCGTAACCTCCAGAGGCCGTCCAGAACGTTCAGCGTCACTTGTGCCCATATGGCCAGCCCGAAAATTTTGAAACCACTTATAAACTGTTCTAATCGAAGGTGCAGAGTCACCATAATGTTTATCAAGCTTCTCTTTAGTCTCCTGAGGCGTTTTGCCTTTCATAAAGTAATGTTTAATCACCACACGAAATTCTTTTTCGTCCACTTGTTGAAAATCACTCGACTTCCTTGATTCATACTAATGCCAAACACAAAGAAATAGACCAATATGGCTGAAACTTGGTGTGCGTTCATTCAAGAGATGTTACTAACTAAACATGACCTCGATACGCGCCGGTGGTGCCATCTCTCGGGCTTTGCACGGACTTTTCAAACCAGCCTCGTAGACAGATGCCCTGGCACCTAGGTGTGCTTAATTTGTGATATCATTTTTTAAAAACCGTCTTGAAGTGTAGCCTGTAAAATAACTGCTTCTTCATTAACAAATTTATTGTGATATTTTAGTCATCGTTATTGTAAATAGTTTTAATGGTTAAAATTGTTCATGTTAGGCTTAATGTTAGTGAAAAATATTCTCAATTAATTAATAAAATAATAATAAAATTTGCTAGTTAGTATTCCGAACGGCACGTTTATTTTCAGTAGTATTTTGAACGTTCTGCGATTTTCATGGTGGCTCCGGCCGAAAGCAGACACTGAAACTAGTCAAATGTTGGTTGGAGCTTTTGGCGATGCATCTTTAAGTAAATCAAGGACTTTTGAGAGGTTTAAACGGTTTAAGGAGCGCCGTAGGTCGATGAGCGTTGGGATAGGCCATCATCTTGCATCATTCCAGACAACATTGCCAGCTTCATTGAAATCGTCCTTCATATACAGAAGGTAAACCTTCCACGATGTGGCTGAAGCTACAGAAATGTCGCGTGGGAATTGCCAAAGCACTGGTCACAGTGTCATTGTGATATGACAATTTATACAATACTCGCCGGACCTAACACCGTCCGACTATTTCATGTTTCCAAAGACGAAATCCAAACGAGGGCGTCCGTTTTACAACCTGGAGGAATTCAAATGGAATCGCAGGAGGTCCTAAAGGCGTTTACTTCAGCCGACCAGCTCTATTCATGGGAGAAAAGCTGGGCAATGCTGTATTAACGCAAAAGGTTAATGACTCCGTTAAAAGAGACAATTAGATTTCTGATTAAAAGAAGTGACTTTTGTTGTTGTTTTAACGATCCCTGGAACTACTGAGCAGAACCTCGTATATATATATATATATTGTAGATTTTACCCGTTTTGGTAAGAAGGTTTATGTTCCCCTAAAGTTAGTCCAGGTTAAATTTTAAGTGTTCACCAAAATAAAAGACCTCAAAGCGAGCTGTATTAGCTGCTGTTAAAATATTAAAATTTCCCATCTTCTACCTAACTGGTAAAGCCCAATAAGTCAGACACATTAGTCTAAAATTTAATCAGTTGGTCTTCTAATTGAAACCTCCATTGTTCTTTTTACCTTGAATCGATGGAAATTTTGACAGCACTTCTAACATCGTTAGAGATAGGTAAAAAATTATAAAACAATTTTGAGATTACATACGTTATTTACTACTCAGTATATATCACCACCACACCAATCACTTTATTTTTGCATTCGACGCGCGTTTCGCTAACCATGTTAGCTTCATCAGGAGCGATGATTGACTAAAGCTAAACTAGAAATCTACCCTATTTATACTTAGCCTAACCCTTGAATTACTCAGACGGAACTAATGACATAGGCAAGGCCATCAGTTCCGGTCAAGTAACCAGTAGAGGGGACTATAAGGAATAGGCTCTCTGTCTTTATTTAAACTACTTTTACATTTTATACTTTCGTATGTGTTCAACAATCTCCTATCAGATACATTTTTTATTAATCTTAGATTATCTAATGTTACAGTATGATCAGCTTCAAGGGCATGTTCGGCAATGCTAGACTTTTCTGTTCTACTGTATTTTAAGTGTGCTAAATGTTCTTTAAATCGTGTTTTAATTGACCTTTTAATTTGCCCAACATACTTTTTGTCACAATCATTACAACACATTCCACTTTTCTCACAATTAGGAATCTTATCTTTGGGATTTCCTAAGAGTTTCCTAATGAATAGCATCATTGTGCCAAAGATTCCACATTCCCAACTTACAGTCCCTGGCCAAATTATTAGACGCACTGTATTTTTTTTAGTAATTTTATGTTTCTTAAGAGTTTTTATGCAATAATGGTATATTTAAACTACAATATTATTGATTTTTATTTAAAAGAATTGTTGTAGACTACATATTTGTATTTATTTTTAACATATGGCAACACTGTGTTGACAAAGTGATACATGAACGTAAACAAGTACAAACCTGTATCAGTCGCGATCGGAATCGAGTCAGGTACGGACGTGTTTCTGTGGCATTATGGACTGTGATTGTTTGTTTAACAGTTTTATACTACTCAGTTATTAGTTTATTTTGTATGCAGTGCTTTAAAAAAGTAATTGGACTATTTTCATTATGGGTAGAAAAGGCGATCTTTCACCACGTAAAAAAGCTGAAGTGAAGGCCCTTGTGATTGCGAAAACATTTACAAACCGAGAAATATCACGAAGATTGGAGGTTTCTGAAGCTAGTGTACGACGCATAAAAAAGAAAATTGAGTCAGGGAAGGAATTAAGCCCGAAAAGAAAGAAAAGATGCGGTAGAAAACCAATTTTCACTCCACGGCCAGAGAGATGTTTGAAGAAAATTTGTGTAGAAAACAGATTTGCTACCACAAAGGTAATAAAATCACAACTCCAGGATGCTAGCGTAAATGCTTCTGAGCGCACTGTTCGAAGAAAATTGAAAGAATTAGATTTTAAGGCCTGTCGCCCCGCCAGGAAGCCCAAGTTAACAGCTGCAATGAAAGCAAAGCGCCTGAAGTGGGCCAAACAATGGCAAGACAAAGATGTGGACTTCTGGAGATCGGTAAGATACAGCAATTTAATCAATAATTGATACATTATTATCATTTTCAGTTAAATAAAGCAAATAAACATGGAAGTTTATATATTATTACAAAATCGGTTGATTCCGCAGCTCAGAGAATGGTTTCCAAATGGGGAACCATTCACTTTCATGCAAGATGGAGCTCCCTGCCACACTGCTCGGTCTGTTAAAGCTTTTTTGGCAGAAAAAAATATCCCTCTGTTGGATTGGCCGGGTAATAGCCCCATTGAAAATGTGTGGGAGCTGATGAAAAGAGAAGTGGCTAAAGATGTGATTACCAAAACCCAGCTCCTAGAAAATATTATTCATGTGTGGAATCATCGTCCTCAAATGGAGGAGACAGTACAATCTTGCATTGATAGCATGCCGCGCAGAATTAAAGCTTTGATAGCGGCTAAAGGTGGCTCAACTAAATATTGACTTTTACTAACATTAATTTCACTTTTCTTTAAAACTTAATAAACTTATGCTTTTCTAAATTAATGCTGTTTTATTTATGTCAAATAAATAGGTAATTGATTGGATAATATAAAAATAAAAAACAAATCAATTTAAAATAATAAAACGGTACAATATCACTCGGTAATTAATATTTTACATGAAATCTTGCAGTGCGTCTAATAATTTGGCCAGGGACTGTACATACGTTATTTGCCAAAATACTAGAAACTTATATCGTGTATTGTGTTGCTAAATTATAACGATTTTAACGGAACCTGTTCATTTTACGCGACCCACACTAACTTTACTAAATATTTCCTTTATTTATACGACTATAACTAAACGAATATTATTCTTTAATGTAAAAATAACAATAAAACATTTAAAATTAATACAAATTTTATTGATTGTTCTCGTTGTTATCTTGTCGATATTAATTTCTATTTACCAATACAAATTAATATCGATTTTTTAATGCATTAATCCCCCGGTAAAAGGGTTCTAATGAAATAAATAGCCCTAAGTGGTCTGCGGTGGTATATCTATCATAAGAAATATAAACATGGAGGCATCCAGAGAATACATCCATCTTCTTATAAAGGGAGGTGACAACTGTAATGCCTTGAATAACGACCGAGGCGCCTGATGCTCTATGACGTCGCTATATGAGAATGCTTCCTTTTATTTTAGTAATATATGTGGACTTGGAATGAAGATATTATTTTATCTTTCTTGTTCCTACTATGACTTATGAAATTTAGTCCATTTTTTTTTAAAATTTCTATTACTTTTAATTAACTACTTCTTGTGAAAAATATCCGTGCTCCTCCAAACAATAAATTTTTCAAAATTTACTGTACAAGAATTTTTTGCAAAATTGTTTACATTTTTTTATGGACTCAAGTCGCCAACAGTTCTTTGATATTTCAAGGAATCCAGCTTACAGATGAGTTCTGTGTCAGGTCAATAGCTCTCTTCTGAATAGAATGCATCAAAAGCAGTGTACATTTTGGGAGCAGAGCCCCAAACATGGGAGCAGTATTCCATTATTGGTCGAATTTGAGCTTTGTACAGAATTAACAGCTGCTCGGTATTTCATAGCGTTAAATTCTACTTGGTTACTGTCACCCCAAGATAGAATTTCTTCCAAGTTTTTTGTTAAGTTGAACGACTTCCTACTGTCTGCGGATAGCAGAGCTTTCAAAATGAATGAAGTGCTGTCATGTGTAATGCTATAGATTGTATTCCTGGTTGTTTCCAGCAAATCGTTATTGTAAATGTGAAAAAGACTAGGAGATGGAGTATGGAGTCTTAGGGCTCATCGACGTTAATCGTGAAGGTATTAGAAAGAAATCGGTTTACTGCCACTAGTAAAGAATACTCCCTGAGGAAAAACGAGGGCCATAAACAAAGCTTTTTAGACATACCTTAAGAGTGTAGGTTAGCCAACAGACCATCATGCCAAACACGGTAGAATGCCTCGGATATTTCAAGTACAAATATGTATTACATAAATTAGAAAGTCTCCTGTTAATCTTTCCTTACGAAAACCATATTGAGAGTCGCTAATACTATAGTATTACGTGAATGATATAATATTTGGATTGTGTATACCACAGAACTATTTTCTGTTATAAATTCAATTTTCGAACTTCAAGAACTTTTTTGGATAAAGTAGATATACAGTCAGTCCAAAAAGTCTCCATATACCACCTGCTTTCTATACTATTTTTCTAAGTTGGGAATGTGGAATCTTGGCACAATGATACTACTCAGTATATATCACCACTACACCAAACACTTTATTTTTGCACTCGACGCGCGTTTCGCTAACCATGTTAGCTTCATCAGGAGCGATGATTGAGTCAATCATCGCTCCTGATGAAGCTAACATGGTTAGCGAAACGCGCGTCGAGTGCAAAAATAAACTGTTTGGTGTAGTGGTGATATATACTGAGTAGTACTATTTTTCTGTTATGTTTAACTAATTAATTGGAACTATGAGGAAACATGTTCAAATTAATATTTGAAATTTAACCAACGAGGATTAGTATTAAAGACAACTATGGAACGTTTTATTTAGAAGTTACTTCATTGTTATAAAAATGTAAACAAAATTAATGTCAAAAAAGTCTCCATACACTCAACCGCATTGAAAAAAACACGTTATAATCAGCGGCGTTTTATCAAGCTATCTATTGCTCACTAAACTGACAACAAATGGATAATTTTCAATAATCAGTAACTTGTTGCTAGTAATTTTACAGTGAGTTTTCAAAGTAATATTAAAAATGAGCGAGAGAAATTATAAAATTCCATTTCAAGGTCGAAAGATTATTTGTGGAAAGATGGAAAATCGTACGGAAATATAGGAAAAACTGTTAAAAAGTCTCATGCTACTGTTCAGTACATTTTAAACCAATATAAATCAACGGGTTCGTATAAAATTCGGCCACGCTTCGGTCGTCCCAAGAAACTGATTAGACGTGAAGAGGCCAATATTATTAGACAAATAATTGTAGATCCCAAGAAAAGTGCACCAAAATTAAATGAAGAAGTACGGGAACTATGTTCGAAAAATATTTGCTCACAAACAGTGAGAAATTGTTTACTCAGGGCAGGCTATAAGGGGTGTGCAGCCAGGAAGAAGCCGTTAATTTCGGAAGCTAATCGCAAAAAGCGATTAGCTTTTGCTAGGGAATACGTTACTTAATCTCCTGAATTTTGGGAATCAGTAATCTTTAGTGATAAAACAAAAATAAACCTTTTTGGGTCTGATGGTAGAAGTAAAGTTTGAAGAAAGAAGAATACCGCATTCTATATTAAAAACATTTGTTCCACGGTGAGACAAGGTAGTGCTAGTAGCTAGATTCTGCTTTGCTGCATGTTTATCTGAACATGTTGAGAGGCAATTTAAGAGAATTTGTTCAAAAATTTGCACTCGAAAAAAGATACATTTCCCAACAGGATAATGATCTGTAACATACCGCTAACTTGGTGCGAGAATAGATGATCCAT
This sequence comes from Pachyrhynchus sulphureomaculatus, assembly GCA_019049505.1. NCBI lineage: Eukaryota > Metazoa > Arthropoda > Insecta > Coleoptera > Curculionidae > Pachyrhynchus > Pachyrhynchus sulphureomaculatus. The sequence goes on from CM032449.1 coordinate 214,137,216, forward strand.
AATGTGCGACAGCAGCTTCATACACGTTCGCAATCACCCCATCGAGCATTTATGGGAGGAACTTAAACAGCGCATCCGCAAACATAATGTTTCAAACAGAGAAGAATTAAAAGACAGAATATTGAACGAATGGGAGAACATGCCAGCAGAAGTTGCTAGAAAGCTGGTTGAAAGCATGACAAAAAGGAGGAGATTATCAAGGCCAACGGCGGTCCCACTAAATATTAGTTTAAAAAAAGTTGTTATTTTCCGTTAAACTCCGTCAAACTATTATTGGTAATTGTTAAGCGTATGGAGACTTTTTTGACATTAATTTTGTTTACATATTTATAACAATGATGTAACTTCTCATTAAAATCTTCCGTAGTTGATTTTAATACTAATCCTCGTTTCAAATTTCAGATGGTTGTAGCTTCTACTTGATGGAAATTCATTATAAATCTATAATATATATAAAATGCAACGTCTCTCTGTCTGTCTGTCCGTTAGTGCGCTTATCACTGGAGAACGGAGATTTACGTACTTTTTTTTTTTTAAACATACATATGTTCTCTGACCAGGTTATAAGCTATATTTTATTACGATAGGTAGCATAAGGAATGAGCAGTGACGTAAAATAGTGATTGAAGTCGGAAAAAAGTTTGTTCCCTTGCAATACACAGCCTAAACCATTAAATATGGAAGAATATTATGTAGCAGAGAATGTCTATAAGCTATATTATATATAAAATGGAATGTTTCTCTGTCTGTCTGTCCATTAGTGCGTTTATCACGCGAGAACCACTTATCCGATTTACGTGTCTTTTTTTAAATTCATACATATATTTTTTGGCCAGGTTATATAATAATAATAATAATCTATATCTATAATGTATATAAAATACTCTCTCTCTGTCTGTCTGTCTGTCTGTCCGTTAGTGCGCTTATCCCTCGAGAACCACTTTTCCGATTTATGTGATTTTTTAAATTCATACATATGTTCTCTGACCAGGTTATAGATATATATATTTTATTACATTTATAATATATAAAAAAATGCAACATATCTCTGGCTGTCTGTCTATCCGTTAGTGCGCTTATCACCGGAGAACCACTTATTCGATTTACGTGCTTTTTTTTTAAACATGCTAAACCATTAAATATGGAACGATATCATGTAGCAAAGAATATCTATAATATATATATAAAATGCAACGTCTCTCTGTCTGTCTGTCTGTCTGTCCGTTACTGCGCGCTTATCACTGGAGAACCACTTATCTGATTTACGTGCTTTTTTTTAATCATACATATGTTCTCTGGCCAGGTTATAGGATATATTTTAATACGTTAGGTGAAATAAGGAATAAGTAGTGACGATAATACTGAATTAAGTCAGAGAAAAGTTTGCTGCTAGCGCGTTCTCTTGCAATACACTGCCTAAAGCATTAAATATGGAACAATATCATGTAGCAAAGAATATAATATATATAAAATGCAACGCCTCTCTGTCTGTCTGTCCGTTAGTGCGCTTATCACTCGAGAACCACTTATCCCATTTACGTGTTTTTTTTTTAAATTCATATATTTGTTCTCTGGCCAGGTTCTCTATAATATCCTATCTAGAATGTAGATAAAATGCAACGTCCCTCTGTCTATCTGTCAGTTAGTGCGCTTATCACTTGAGAACCACTGATCCGATTTACGTGTTTTTATAAATTTATACATATGTTCTATATAATTCAATATAAGCCTAAATAATGGGAGATAAGGTGAGATAATGGGAGATAAGTATAAATAATGGGAGATAAGGAGAAATAATGGGAGATAAGCGGAGATAAGTCTAGAAAATGGGAGTTATGGCGAGATAATGGGAGATAAGGATAAATAATGGGAGATGAGGAGAAATACTGCGAGATAAGTCGAGGTAAGCCTAGATAAGTCGAGATAAGCCTAGATAATGGGAGATAAAGTGAGATAATGGAGGATAAGGAGAAATAATGGGAGATAAGGAAAAATAATGGGAAATGAACAGAGATAAGCCTAGATAATGGAAATTATGTAGAGATAAGGAGAAATATTGGGAGATATTTTATTACGTTGGGTAACATAAGGAATAAGCAGTGATGATAGTAGTGAATCAAGTCCACGCGAGCAGAGCCGCGGGCCCGGCTAGTATATAATAAAAGACTATTTTTAGTCAATTTCCACTGATCTATTTATAATTGTGATTCGGATCTACATTTTACACTCTCAAGTTAGGTTTAATGTTTACAATTTTATATTATATCATAATTACAATATTACACCTATTTGAATTATATGGATAGTCAGGTCCAATCAGCTCCTGGGCACAAACGAAGTAAGGAAAGATTAACTATAATGGTATGTTCCAATGCATCTGGTAAGCACAAAATCCCACTGATGGTGATTGGCAAGTCTGCACGTCCAAGAGTTTTAAAAGACATCTAACCCAAAGTCCTACCAGTCGATTACAAAAGTCAGAAGAGTGCATGGATGGATGCGATCTTATCTACTAACTGGTTTGAAGAAGAGTTCGTGCCATCTGTGACTAATTTTTTAAACAGAAACCGTCTTCCTATTAAAGCAATTTTGTTAATGGATAATGCCCTCTCATTCTGGAGAAGGGCTTCATGTGGGCGAAATTGTTGTAAATTTTTTTCCTCCAAATGTAACCAGCATAATGCAACCAATGGATCAAGGCATCCTCCAAAACATTAAAAAAAATAATAGGCGTTTATATCTTGAACATCTGTTAGAATACACAGAAAAGGAGGATATTATCAATGGGATGAGAAAGGTTACACTGAAAAATGTTATTTATTGGGTAAGTCAAGCTTGGGATTCTGTGCGTACTACCACTATTCAAAAATCTTGTTTAAAAGTTATTGATTTTGAGGACTATAATGACAGTGAAGATGATACTCCATTAAATGCTTTGAAATTGAGAAGCCATGGAGAAATGTCCTGTTCAAATTTTGACAGCGAGATAGAAGAAAAAGAATGTGCTAAAATGTGATAAGAGAAGATGTTGTTGAATGGATTAACAGCAGATGATTTAGAAGAAGAAATGAGTATTGAAGAAATAATGAATGTCTTTCAAGAAACCAAAAAATCAGATGACGATGACGATGACGAAGCGGGGGTGGATGAACAATCTCCCACTAAGATCCACTAAGATCTCTCATCAAGAAGGTTTTGCTTCTTTGGAAAAAGCTTTGAGGTATATCGAAAAACAACCAGAGGCAACCCCAGTGGATTTGCTTCTTCTTAATAGATGGAGAAACATTGCAGCGAGAAAAAGAAGATGCAATATGAAACAGAAGCGCATAGATACCTATTTTACTGTTTTATAATGTATGTACCTATTTATACGTTAAAAACGTTAATACATCGGTTTAAAGTATTGGTGTTTATTTTTTGAATGAATAAAAAACAAATCCGGATTATACAAGTTTTCAGTTATCCGAGGAGGGTGCCCCCTCGGATAAACGTGCAAATTTAAAAGTTTATTTACTTAATACAAAAAAGGCAACAAATCAACATATTCATTTTAAAACGGCGAAAAATCTTGTAATCAAAATATTATCAAACAGGTAACTCTCCAGGTGCTTTAAAAACCTTATGATCTAAAATATAATTAAAAATAACCGGTACTACCATTAACTATATGCACGAGCGTCATAAAGGTATAAAATATACAGGGTTATTTAAGGAAACGAATACGCCACAGTGTTCTTAGGATAGTAAGTTCTCTATTACAGCTTGCATGTCGTGAAGGTATAAAATTAGAATTTTTTAAAATTCAAATCTTGTTTTTTAGAATTCAAAACTCAATTTATGGAGCTTATGGTCTATTAGGGTTAAAACTATAAATGAAAAATGGGCCCAAAAAAATGTTTAAAATTCTCATAAAATTATTTAAGTTTTTAACGAAAAACTGTTATTTATAATTTTATCCATACTAGATTGTAAGCCCCACAAATTGAGGGAAGCTAAATTTTAAATTTTCTTTTGCTGAGGAGATATTCTCTAAAAAAAATTAATTTTTACTCTCAGGGCATGCAAGTAGTAAAAAAAAACTCGAAGGAGGGGTCCCACCTCCCACGTACCACCGCCGGTTCCTGAAGGGAGCTCCGGCGGTGCCCCTTCTTATTACAACTGAATCAAAATTTAATTTTTAATCCTCATTTGATTTTGTAACTCTAGTTTTAGTTTACATATTCATGTAACTATTTGTTTATTTATGGTGAGGTGCCCTTCCTCAAATGTGGGACACCGCCCAGGGATATCTTCAACCCCAATTATACCCGTATAATAATACTTAATAATAAATTTTTGTTATGCTGATCAGAATAGTTTATTGAGCTTTGCGCAGATCTATTACTCTGAATATGCAAACCAAAGATACTTATCTATATTTATAAATAGCATTGAATACAAATCTAACTCTAATTCTAATTACTTCAATCATCGTTCCTGATGAAGCTAACATGGTTAGCGAAACGCGCGTCAAGTACAAAAATAAAGTGTTTGGTGTAGTGGTGATATATACTGAGTACTAATTACTTATTGTCTATTTTGGTTTAAGAACAATTATAAAGATGACATCTCCGGCTATAGGCGGAGCACCCCAGTCGGAACGAAGTCTTCTAAGGCTTCGATTTTTTCTGTTTTACAAAGTTCTTCTAGCAACGTGCTCGGTGTTATGTCGTTTACATCCTCTACATCTATGGTAGCATCTCCTTTAGTCTGTTTCTGGCTTCTCTGAAGAATTCACAATAATATGTCCTATGTAGCGGTCCGTCATCGTCGTCTTCCATTTGCGTGCAGTCTTGGCATTTCAAGTTTGCCGTCTATGCAAGTGGTAAAATCGCCCCTCGTCCAGTCGTCAAATGATTACTATTTCTATTAACTTTGTTACAGCCTGTGATGTGTGATGAAAGGATGGAGGCAAATTGACATAACCCCCTACCCCTATGGGTGTAGAAAATACACCCTTAGAAACTAACCTTTTTTATTTGGAGTTCTCTTTTGTGAAAAATGTTTACCCTCCTCCTACTGGTCAACAACTTCTAGATTGAGTGTAAGTGTTCCATTGAAGGTAGAGGTTCTTGTTTCAAAAATAATTCTCCCCTCCATCGATTTTTAGTTTACACTGTGGAGAGTGTCCTATGTCTATCAACTTTATTACAGCCTATGATTTAGCAAAGAATGGAGGCAAATTGACATAACCTCCTACCACTGTGGATGTAAAAAATACACCTTTAGCAACTAACCTTTTTTTATTTGGAGTTCTCTTTTGTGAAAAATGTTTACCCTCCTCCTACTGGTCAACAATTTCTAGATTGAGTGTAAGTGTTCCATTGAAGGTAGAGGTTCTTTTTTCAAAAATACCTCTCCCCTCCATCGATTATAAGTTTACTCTGTGGAGAGGAGATCTAAGATTTAGTGCAAAATGGTATTTTTTTCATCAAAGAGTTTCGCTCCCCAATTGTTGTTTAACGCTCCGTGCTTGTCCAGTCTTAAATGATTACTATTTCTATCAACTTTATTGCAGCCTGTGATGTAGCAAAGGATGGAAGCAAACTGACATAACCCCCTACCCCTGTGGATGTAAAAAATACACACTTAGAAACTAACTTTTTTTTTATTTGAAGTTCTCTTATGAAAAATGTTTACCCTCCTCCTACTCGTCAACAATTTCTAGATTGAGTGTAAGTGTTCCATTGAAGGTAGAGGTTCTTGTTTCAAAAATAATTCTCCCCTCCATCGATTTTTAGTTTACTCTGTGGCGAGGGGATCTAAGATTTAGTGCAAAATGGTATTTTTTCATCAAAAAGTTTCGCTCCCCAATTGTTGCTTGTCGCCCCGTGCTTGTCCAGTCGTCAAATGATTACTATTTCTATCAACTTTATTACAGCCTGTGATGTAACAAAGAATGGAGGCAAATTGACATAACCCCCTACCCCTATGGATGTAGAAAATACACCCTTAGAAACTAACCTTTTTTTTATTTGAAGTTCTCTTTTGTGAAAAATATTTACCCTCCTCCTACTAGTCAACAATTTCTAGATTGAGTGTAAGTGTTCCATTGAAGGTAGAGGTTCTTGTTTCAAAAATAATTCTCCCCTCCATCGATTTTTAGTTTACTCTGTAGAGAGGGGATGTAAGACTTAGTGCAAAATGGCATTATTTTCATCAAAAAGTTTCGCTCCCCAATTGTTGCTTGACGCTCCGTGCTTGTCCAGTCGTCAAATGATTACTATTTCTATCAACTTTATTACAGCCTGTGATGTAGCAAAGGATGGAGGCAAATTGCCATAACCCCCTGCCCTGGGGATGTAAAAAATACACCCTTAGAAACTAACTTTTTTTTTATTTGAAGTTCTCTTGTGAAAAATGTTTACCCTCCTCCTACTCGTCAACAATTTCTAGATTGAGTGTAAGTGTTCCATTGAAGGTTGTTCTTGTTTCAAAAATAATTCTCCCCTCCATCGATTTTTAGTTTACTCTGTGGAGAGGGGATCTAAGATTTAGTGCAAAATGGTATTTTTTTCATCAAAGAATTTCGCTCCCCAATTGTTGTTTAACGCCTCGTGCTTGTCCAGTCGTTAAATGATTACTATTTCTATCAACTTTATTACAGCCTGTGATGTAGCAAAGGATGGAGGCAAATTGACATAACCCCCTACCACTGTGGATGTAAAAAATACACCTTTGGACACTAACCTTTTTGTGAAAAATGTTTACCCTCCTCCTACTGGTCAACAATTTCTAGATTGAGTGTAACTGTTCCATTGAAAATAGAGGTTCTTTTTTTTTCAAAAATATCCCTCCCCTCCATCGATTTTTAGTTTACTTTGTGGAGAGAGGTCTAAGATTTAGTGCAAAATAGTATATTTTTTTTTTATCAAGGAGTTTCGCTCCCCCCTGTTGTTTGACGCCCCGTACTTTTCGATTAATGTATCTTTCTCTATTATGTTTTCTTTAATTCCTTAAAGAAATCCTCTTTGTATCTCTATGCCCCCCGAGTGTTTGCAAAAAAATTTCACAAGTACTGTAAGATTTTAGTACTTAAAATTATACTGACCAAACCTCATTCGGAAGTAAATTTGCAGACACAATCATCTCACTTTTTATGTAAAACTTGTGCCGACTCTACAAATAAGACTCTAAGTTTGCCGTTGTAAAATGTTAATTACGGCTGATATTTCGCTATACACTGTATAGAGCGTATTAACGATATGCACGAGCATACATAATATTAACTTCTCGTCCGCTGAAACAGAAACGAACAGCGAGCAGCAAATAACAGGCTTGACAATAATCTGATCCATAATATTTTACCCGTTAATTGCCATATCGTTACATAAATCTAAATTGGAAATGCCTGTATGTAATATTCTTCGACAATAAAACCATAAGGTTCCCAGCACCGTGGTTTGTGGTACTTAATTAATAGTCTGTAGGCGAATATTATAATTTTATAAAAAAGACCGTCAGTGTCGATTTCAAATCTTTCCCCGTTAAAAAACAAACCAACACGTTACATTTTTAAACGTTGCGTTGCCTGCTAATACCTGAAAATTGATTCCATTCCTTACGGGAATTCTCTCATTTCATGCGACGTCATCATCAGATCTCTTAATTTTATTTTTCATGTTACTATAATACTTTTTTTTAATTGCTATAAAATAAATACTGGATATCATTTCTTACACTAAAAATTCCTTACTCATTAATAGAGACCGGATTATATGCAACATAAAAATCTTGAAATATGCATCCAAATATGCATGAAAAATGCTTAAAATATGCATGAAATGGGTCAAAATATGCAATATTAAATAATAATAAAAGTAGTAATTTTTAGTTTTTTATTTCAAAATCAGCATAAAATTAGCAAGTTATCAACGATGTTTAAATTTAATTAACAATTATTTAACATTTTTAAAAATTATTTAACATTTGTATTCTTGTACACGTAAACAATAAGGTATTGTTCCAAATGTTGGGTAGTAAGATTGTGTCTTCGATCACTTAAAATATTTTTATAAGTGGAAAAAGACCGTTCCACATCCACTGAGGTACTGGGCAGTATTTGAATTTGGGTGCTATGTTAGCACTTATTGTTTCTGGCAAAAGTTCACCCGTTCCATTAATAAAACTATTAATTTGACACAAAGGTTCAAAGCCTAGGTTATTGCACAAAATGGTTTCAAACTTTTCTTTAACTCTACGTGGGAATACATCTGGCAATGTAGAGTTTATTAGACGGATTTTATTCATTAACTAAATTGATTCGGTCAACGCCAAACTTCCAGTTTCAAGCTTTTTAACACCCGCAGGTATGTGGGAAAAGTGAGTGCTAATCAAAGCTATGTTTTTTTTTAATATCAGAATCGTTAAATGGATTGACGAACTGCCATAGCCTCTGCACTATCGAAGTCATTTACTACACCTTTGATGGCCTCGAAATGTACATTGTAAAATAGTACAGCTTCAATCCATGTTCCCCAATGAGTTACCACTGGTTCGGGAGGTAAAGGCACATTTGGCAGTTTTTCTTTATGGGCATTATTGCGAGCAGATGCCTTAAGAAACACTTTCTTTACTGATGAAATCAGTTTATTTACATTTCCAAACGTGGAAATGTTTCTTCAGCGAGTCGATGGACTCCGTGAGCAAAGCACGTCACATGAATTAAAGTTGGATAAAATACTTGGAGGACTTTGGCTGCGTTGATCATATAGGGAGCAGCATCTGAGAGAAATATAAACACTCTTTCATCTGCAGAAGATTCAGGAAATATTTTTTTAATATTCTCATTCACAAATCTGGCGATCGTAGACGGATTTGTCTTGTCAAGTTCTTTGCAGGCCATCAAATAGAAAGAAGAAGGCTCTAATCTTAATGCACCCACAATTAAATTCGCAATATAGCGACCACAACTGTCGGTAGTTTCATCAGCTGAAATTCAAATAATGTCATCCTTAATTTCATTACGTATTTCTTCCAGAACATGTTGGTAAATTGTTGATATGTAATTTTTACGCAGTGTTGATTCGTCTGATATTTTTTGATTCAAGCAATATTTTCACAGGACATCTTTGAATGTAGGATTTGTAAGTTTGTGGAGAGGAATATTACTTGCAAGCAATGCTTCACATAAATCCATGCTAAAGTGGTTCTTTTGTTTGCCTATAGAAGTGGAATTACAGCTACTTGCTGCTATTATAAGTTGTTGTCGTGGGCCTTTTTTTGCATTCCTGCGATATGAAGACTTGTCTTGACATGGTAGTCAGTTTGAAACTTTTTTGTGTACGAAACATGTTTCTCGCAAACTCGCAATATAAGACATTTCCGTCGTATGTAAATGTTCCAGGATAATCAGCTACCCACGAAGAGACACTTTTTTTGCGGATGGCATGGTACACGTTAAACTTTAACACAACACGTTAAAAATTGCAAAAAGACTACACTGATGCAAGCGCGTCAACAATAATGTTTAAACTGATATCTTGTGTTAAAATAAAAATTCGTCTTCGAGAAAATTGTTTATTTGATCCACGCTCAAACAAATATTCTTAGAAACTAACTACTTATCACTTAATATCCCGACCCAGAAGCAAAGGAATAAAATACCGTCGTAATTTTGGGTATTCCCTTGGCACTATAACCTAATCGATGTTTAGACTATTGCAGGTAATGTTCCGGCGATAACATCGATTCCAGACGGCAACATTAACAATTCCCCGAGCAATTCAATTGCCTAGTAATACCGAGAAATATTGTAAATATAGGGAAAATATGCATCATTACTAGATTTTGGGTAAAATATGGAATAATCGGTGAGAATGATCTAAATATGCAAATGCATATAATCCGGTCTCTACTCATTAATATTTATAACATTAATTCTAAAAAAAACATAATTTTCAGATTCCTCGACCCTAAGAAGTACTCCTAAATAACGAAGAAACTGTTTGATTGCTATTTTTGGTTAAACAGACATCTTTAAATTTATAAATTGTACAACACTTTTGCTCCCTTGCTAAAATCTCCATTTTCCAGAATTGTGCAAATTTCATAAAATTGTGTAAAAAACGGTGCTCAAATACTAATGTATAACTTAGCAACTCCACCTGCAGGGCGCTGGATGGTTTGAGTAGTCTAATGACCTGTTGCCGGTCCCAAGTCCGGGTAAAGAAGGAGGGTTCCCAGATCAGGCTAGCAAACGACCTGGGATAAAAAAAACCAAGAACGCTCACAGAATGAGAGCCCTGCCTCAGAATAGGATGGTTTTAACGATGACGACAGACGCAAGGAGAAGGTTAAGAAATTGGAAAGGACGAGATGTAGTGAGACTCGCTACTTGGAATATAAAATCTATAAATGGGAGAGACCAGGAAGTAGAAAAAGAAATCAGAGAACACAAAATAGACATATGCGTCTTGCCAGAAACAAAAAAGAAGGGGAAAGGACAAATAACATTAGAAGAACATGTCCTGTTGTACAGTGGTGTTGCAAAAGACCAATGGGTAAAGGAAAGAGTAGCCCTGACGATTGAAAAGAAATACATGAACTACATAATGAAGTGTCAGTACATATCTGAGAGAATAGTAATGGTTAAACTAAGAATAAACAATAAAAAGACAAATGTAGTGGGAATTTACGCATTTGAAAATTGTAAACCTGAAAAAAACAGGTAACAATTCTATAAAGAACTCCAGAAATTGATAGATGAGATACTAATCAACGAAACAACAATAATAATGGGTGACTATAATGCAAGAATTGGAAATGAGGTAATACCAGAAGTTAAACAGAGATTTAATGAAAACATAAAAAATGACAACGGGGAGCTTATGATAAATTTTTTGCACTACAAACGAGTTGAGAATAAATAATACATACTTTGACCATATATAAATATACAATCGAGAACACTAGAGGTAGCAGATCAATGATATGTTATGACTTAACAAACAGAGAAATATATCCACGCCATGTATTAGACGTAAGAAGGTTGACATCACCAAACGTAGGAAGTGATCATAATTTAGTTATATGTAAACATAAGAAACACAAAGCAACATCAAAATAAGGAACTGGAAACAAAGATAAAAACAGAAAAATCTACAAGAAGAATCAACGAGAGACCTGTACCAGAGAAGACTGAAAGAAAAAATCAGAATAAATCAAATAAATGACCATGAAAATATAAATGATGATTGGTTAAAAATAAAAACAAATGTATTGCTGGATATGAGACGTTAGGGACTAAAACTGTCGATAAAAATAAAAAATGGAGAACAAAAACACCATGGTTCAATGCAGAAATCAAAGAGAAATGCCGTGAATGAAGTACAGGTCAATCAGGACTGATGAAGTCTACAAAGATATAAAAGAATACGAACGGAAACCCACGAATTAGTAAGAAGAACAAAAACGGAATACTGGGGGAGATAAACAAAATAATTAGAATCAGTTTTCAATGGTCAACAAAAACAAATTTAGAGATTCATAAGAACTAATAAAGTATACACATGTGAAGAAAAGAACGTGGGTAATATACCTTACACAATTATATAAAAGGGAACAGAGTATCACACTGCCACAAACACCAGAGATAACGATAAACGAAGAAAGATATATAACGGAAGAAGACGTAATAGAAGCACGGGAAAAATTAAAAAATCCTAAATCTCCCGGCGAAGACCAAATAGCTAATGAACTACTAAAAGATGAGGGACATTCTCTGGTTAAGCAACAGGGACAATATATATATATATATATATATATATATATATATATATACATATATATATATATATATATATATATATATATATATATATATATATATATATATATATATATATATATATATATATACATATATATATATATATATATATATATATATATATATATATATATATATATATATATATATATATATATATATATATATATATATATATATATATATATATATATATATATATATATATATATATATATATATATATATATATATATAATATATATATATATATATATATATATATATATTTATATATATATATATATATATATATATATATATATATATATATATATATAATGTCCCCGTGTGGGGTTGCTAGTCCTCTATCGGCCGTCTCCCCGGGTAGAGGGAATGCTACTCAGATATGAGTGGTATCAAGAAAATCAAATACTTGAGGCGGACCAAAACTAGCAATAGGGCACTCTCTTGTCCTCGGGATGAAAAATCGCCCTTAAAGGCGGATGAACTACATAAGTCGTCAGTGGCATGGGAATGCAGAAGGAAATGGTAAACCACTGCATTAAAGATTCAAATTGAATATAACCAGTTAAAGTCATGATGGCAAAATTCAGGGCGTCTCTATTCCCCCAATCGAATCTCCGGGGGGGGGGGGGGAGACAGTTTTGTTCGCTGCTAAATCAGAAAAGAAAACATTGGAAACCATCAAAATATGCACGTAAAATGTACTGCATCTGGAGTTAACGACATAGCTATTTTAGTAAATGTAACTGAGACAATTAATACATGACCTTTCCAGTTTTGGTCATATTATGCTAAATATCAATCAAAAAAGTAACTGGTTGTCAATTAGAAAAAAAAAATCATAGAGAGGATAAGGGCCTAAAACAGACATAGTCACGAAAACTTTTTACTGGTAATAAGACAAACTACGTACTTAATTAACATCCTGTATCGAGGTGACTTAAACCAAAGATAGCTATGCAGTTTATTTAATGTTAATTGTAATTATTTTTAATCGATTAAAATTACTTATATAACATTATGGTGCCACGCAGTCTATAAAGAAAAATTATCCATAATCATAGGTGACATTCACATTCCATACACAAATTAAATTATTGTATTCTTTATCGATAACTATTAGCAAGTATAAATCAAACCATGTACAAATCACCTAAAAAATTATTAATAATTTCGACACGTAGTTATTATTATTAGGTTGTAATTTGGTTAAATAAATATTAAAGGGTTATTTATTAATAATTTAAATGCTACGTTCTCAAATCCGAATTCAACGATGCCTAAATCTATTCGTTATCGTAGTCCATCAACGTTGTTCGGCCGATAGAAATACAATGTTGGTGATAATAAAATAGCACAGAACGTCTCGTATAAGTAGATGTTGCTTCGTATCGACATGTAAAGACAACGCAATCCTCTCCTCATAGCTGTGATATTTATAATCACTGCTGATTCCTGTGTGCTTTTCTATATATGATATTAGCCTTGCCTGCAGCTTCGCTCGCGTGGACTTGATTCACTATTGTCGTCACTGCTTATTCCTTATGTTATCTAACCTAATAAAATATATCCTATAACCTAACATATGTATAAACCTAACGTAAATTGGATAAGGGGTTCTCGAGTGATAAGCGCACAGACAGACAGACAGATGTTGCATTTTATATATACTATAGATTATAGATTATTATTATTATTATTATAAAACCTGAAAAGAGGCCATATGTATGAATAAAAAAAACACAAAAATCGGATAAGTTATTTTCGAGTAATAAGCGAACAGACAGACAGACAGAGAAACGTTGCATTTTATATATTTTATTTTCTTTACTACGTGATATTGTTCGATATTTAATGGTTTAGGCAGTGTATCGCAAGAGAACACTATTATCGTCACTGCTTATTCCTTGTGTTGCCTAACGTAATAAAATATATCCTATAACCTGGCCAGAGAACATATGTATGTTTTAAAAAAAAAGCACGTAAATCGGATAAATGGTTCTCGAGTGATAAGCGCACTAATGAGCGAACAGACAGACAGAGAGACATTGCATTTTACATATATTATAGATTTGTTTGTCCATAAATACGAGGGTATCTTTTTAAGTTATATACCTATCCATGAGCATGATATCGTACCAAAAAATGGTTTAATGGTCCATTCGAATCGGTCATTTTTTAAAGGAGATATGTGTCGAAGGAATGATTTTGTTTTTACTCAAGTATTCATAACTGACGTAAAGGCAGCCCTCCTACTTGAACCGGGACTTGTATTGTAGCAGCAATGAGAGTATTTTGTTATGAGAAGTTTAGTTCAGTGTTGAAAGAGGACATGTAATTTACATGTGATGTTTTTTTTAATTTACCAAAAGTTTGAATTTGAATCAATTACTATCGCGAATTTTTGCAAGAGTTCATTACGTTTTGAAGTTTTTACGATTTTTTATTTCCAAGAAATGAGTGAAGGTTATTTGGAGCGTAACGCAGTGATAAAGTTGCTCACTAAAGACCGAATGAGATTCAAATTTAATCATGGAAGAATGTCCTAAGCGTACAGCGATAATGGAGCATCTTATTCTCAAGTAAAATTTTCGTCTAAACACTCTCGATGGGACCGAGACTCAATTTAAGGTAATCCCAGATCAGCATAACCGATAGAGGCAAGAACTGAGAGAACCGAACAGTTTTGATGGGGCTCAATTCAGGAGAAGAGATAAGGAAGACCGGTTGAGACAAAAACTGAGAAAACGATCAGACCTGTTGAGGATTTACTGCTATCAGATCGAAGAATGAAAGTCCCAGTGCTTACTAAAGAAGCTGAAGTATCTGAAACTATAGTTTTCAAGATTTAGCAATGAAAAAAGTTTCTGCACGATGGATTCTAAAACGCCTTAAACCAGAGCAAGAATTGGCGGGAAGAGAAATTTTTCGAAAATATTTGGCAGCTTTAGACAACGAGAAAAGTTATTCTTCGTGAATTGTCACACGTGATTCTCTCCCACAAAGCAGCAATCGATGCAATGGGTTTACAAGGACTCTCTACCTTCAAAAAAGGCGATAATTCTTCTAGAAAGTTGATGGCGACTATTTTTTGGAACTGTGAAGGAATTGTGCTTACACAATACAGAACTAACCTGAAGCAGACCACTAAAAAAAACCTTTAATTTCATAGAGAACCAAAACTTTGCTGTTGTACAACAGCGGGTACCACCAAATTTGCACAGTCAAAGTTATTACTAAAAGCAGTGATTAAGCGTCCAGTGACAATTCTTTTTGTTCAAACGACTGAAGAAAGGAATCAGAGGCCGAAAAATTTTCCTCTACTGTAACGTCATCTTCTGAGACGCAAACCGGATTTGTTTTTTTTATAGAATTAAAGAATTCGAGAAACGCTAGACCGTATTAGTAAGTGTATAAGTGTAGACGGTAGTTATAAAGATTTTTTTTAAGCTCTGCGAATTTTCCTCCATGGCTCGGTAAAAAACTAAAAAAAACTCTTGTATGTATAATCGGCTACAACTCGAGACCAGATAATCAAATTTCAATTTTAGATGAACGTAGTAAAATAAAAGTATTTTAATAAAAATTTCCACTGTATAATGTTAAAATTAGGCGTCACTGAACAATGTGTCAGTAAATTTAGAAATAGGAAGATATCTCAAAACAATAAAGTTAATATTAAACAAGACAATTTAAGAACATAACCTTCTCATTTTACTTATCTTATACTCAATAAAGTTAACCAATATAGGAAATCCTATGGCAACACAGGTGTTGAAACAGGTGTCCCATCAATATGCATGAGCCAATTTAAAAATTTGATGGACTCCCGGGCGAAATATTATAAATATTCAAAGCATAGGCATTTGCATTCTTATTTCAGTTCGATATCCGATTTCGGAGTTCATTCTGATTATGGTTCGATACATGAATTAATATGATAGATGTGATTTTAATTGGTGTAATTTATCCGGTACGGGTATTTCCTTTATTATCAATACAAAGAAACACCTAATGAACCACAGAATGGTTCATGATATGTGCATTCTTTTTAAAGTATATATGCTTAAAACTCTATGATAACAAAAGAAACGTATTGGCGAATAAAATATACTTGTTGTTCAGAAATCACATAGAATTTCCTTTAAGGTCATATAAAAGTACCTTAAATAATGAAACTAATGAACAGAAATATTGCATCTTGATGGTCAAGCCAAAATAAAAAATCTTGATCTGCATGATGTCTTAGCTTGGGAAAGTCTTGTTTTTCTTTTCTTGTTCATATAACCTCTCATCAGTCTCCACATAAGAAAATACGTTTAATACGTCCACCGTCTGTATATTGGTTTGTTGTATTTCGTGTCATTTCGTGTTAGCGACAATGATCGAAACAGCGAGGGTGAATAAATGCAATTACAAACCTTGAGATCTATACCTTTACTTTTCAAATGCGAATGAAAGATCTTTTCTATCTCTTTCGTGGAACTTAAATACAAACACTTAACATTTGTGCTTGTTTCGACATCGAAGAGGTCTTACAAATATTCCTGCGAACAGACAGGGAGTAAAAAACTTCTGATGACATGCATCAACTGTTAATTAATTTCTTTATATACAGTCAGTCCAAAAAGTCTCCATACACCATCTGCTTTCTATACTATTTTTCTGTTATCTTTAACTAATTAATTGGAACTATGACAAAACATGTTTCAATGTATATTTGAAACTTAACCAACAAGGATTAGTATTAAAAACAACTGCGGAACATTTTATATAGAAGTTATAAAAATATAAACAAAATTAATGAAAAAAGTCTCAATACACTCAAGAACTGCATTGAAAAAAACACGTTATAATCAGCCGTATTTTATCAAGCTATCTATGGCTCGCTAGACTGAAAACAAATGAATAATTTTTGGCCATACTTCATAATCTGTCACTTGTTGCTAGTAATTTTGCAGTGGGTTTTCAAAGTATTACCAAAAATGAGCGGGAAAAATTGTGTAATTCCATTTCAAGTTTAGTCAATTTAAACTAACCGATAGGTTCAGCGCACCGTGAAATACCCTGTGAAGTTATAAGTTTGGGGATGTCTTTCGGAAAAAAATATGTTAAAACTTATATCTGCGAAATCAGCAGAAAAATATCTTTATTCGTATAACCAAATTTCATTTTAAGTTTCTTCTCGTACAGTGTTTTTTTTTCTGTTTTAAAATTTCTAATTTAACCAACCATATACAACTAACAAACCGTATTTATTGAGACGGCGCGTCGCGACGTCTAAATTTTCGGGCAACAGACGAAAAATGATAGATTGCAGATACAAATACAACTAGGATCTACTTAATTTTTTTCTATCATTTTTTTAAATAAATTTTTTTAGCATAATTAAAACTTAAATCACTAACCAGAATATCAATAAAGTGAATAAATAACAGGTCTTGATTCTACTAATTAAATAATAATTTTAAATTAAAATTCGTCTACGCAGTATAGATAGGGTGAGTTTAAAAAGAAAGCTACGCTACTATATTCCCATCAATCATAACTGATTTGTGGAAAGATGGAAAATCGTACAGAAACAAAGGAAAAAAATTATTTAAAAGTCTCATGTACAGTGTAAGCCAGTATAAATCAACGGGTTCCCAACAAACAGTGAGAAATTGTTTACACAGGGCAGGCTATAAGGGGCAGTGCAGCCAGGAAGAACCGTTAATTTCGGAAACTAATCGCAAAAAGCGGTTAGCTTTTGCTAGGGAATACGTTACTAAACCTCCTGAATTTTGGGAATCCGTAATCTTTACACATGAAACTAAAATTAACTTTTTTGGGTCTGATGGGAGAATTAAACTTTGGAGAAAGAACAATACCGCATTCGATATTAAAAACATTTGTTTCACGGTGAGACAAGGGGGTGACAGTGTTCTGCTTTGGAGGTGCATGTCCGCTGGAGGGGTTGGAAATTTATATTTTATGAATGGTATCATGGATCAGCATTTAGCACTCGAAAAAAGAAACAACAGTATAATGATCCGAAACATACCGTAAACTTGGTACGAAAATGGATGATCCATACTGAAGAATTGCTGTTAAACTAAATTTAATGATCTTGTGATGTTGGATTCTATGTATGTTTATGATTTTTATCATGTTTAGTTGTTTTAATTATGCTTATAATTAAGTTGGGAATGTGGAATCTTGGCACAATGATACTACTCAGTATATATCACTACTACACCAAACACTTTATTTTTGAACTCGACGCGCGTTTCGCTAACCATGTTTAGCTTCATCAGGAGCGATGAT
Source organism: Pachyrhynchus sulphureomaculatus (assembly GCA_019049505.1). Taxonomy (NCBI): domain Eukaryota; kingdom Metazoa; phylum Arthropoda; class Insecta; order Coleoptera; family Curculionidae; genus Pachyrhynchus; species Pachyrhynchus sulphureomaculatus. Next base: position 214,155,337 of record CM032449.1, read on the forward strand.
TGACTAAAGCTAAACTACAAATCTACCTATTTATACTTAGCCTAACCCTTGAATTACTCAAGCGGAACTAATGATATAGGCAAGGCCGTCAGTTCCGGTCAAGTAACCAGTAGAGGGGACTATAAGGAATAGGCCCTCTATCTTTATTTAAACTACTTTTACATTTTATGATTTCCATACTTTCGTATGCGTTCAACAATCTCCTATCAGATACATCCTTTATTAATCTTAGATTATCTAATGTTACAATATGATTAGCTTCAAGGGCATGTTCGGCAATGCTAGACTTTTCTGTTCTATTGTATTTTAAGTGTGCTAAGTGTTCTTTAAATCTTGTTTTAATTGACCTTTTAGTTTGCCCAACATACTTTTTGTCACAATCATTACAACTAATTTCATAAATTCCACTTTTCTCACAATTAGGAATCTTATCTTTGGGATTTCCTAAGATATTCCTCAGATTGTCTGATGACTTATAGACTAAGGTGAGGCCTACCTTATTAAATACCTTATTGAGTCCCTTGCTATATTTCGGATTATATGGTATGGAGACATACTTGGTGTTATTTTCTTCGCGTGTAAAAAGGTGGAATTCTGAATATTAAACCTAAACTTATGTCTATTTATTAGCTTATTTACTAAGTCATCGTCATAACCCCTTAGAATTCATTAATAAAACAAAAAATCTAGTTCTTAATGAAGGTGAAGTCTTAATTTCTTTTGATATTAGTTCTTTGTTCCCAAGTGTGCCAATTCCACAAACTTTACAATATCTCGAAGAATTACTTAGAATGAATGACTTTGAAGACGAAATTATTCGTGAATACTTAACATTATCTAAACGTTGTATGGAACAAAATTATTTCCAATATAACAATCAATTTTATGTTCAGAAAGAAGGAACAGCTATGGGTAATTGCTTATCACCTTTCATAGCCAATTTATTCATGAGTAAGTTTGAAATCGAAGCCAGTCTAGAATTCGAATATTTCCCAAGGGTATGGTATAGGTATGTGGTATATTGATCATTTTGTTTCTAAATTAAATAGCCGGTATGATTCCATTAAATTCACTTACGAAGTTGAGAACAAAGGACAATTGCCTTTTCTAGATATTTTAATTATTAAAAATAATAATAGATTAGAATTTGATATCTATAGGAAGGACACAGTAACAGATAGATATATTCCTAATGATTCATTTCATTGCAAACAACATAAATTAGCCTCATTACATTTTTTAGTTCATCGTTTGGTCACTTTCCCTCTGAATAGAGTAAACTTTAATAAAGAAAGGAATCGTATTAGAAATATAACTAGAGTTAATGGTTATGACGATGACTTAGTAAATAAGCTAATAAATAGACATAAGTTTAGGTTTAATATTCAGAATTCCACCTTTTTTACACGCGAAGAAAATAACACCAAGTATGTCTCCATACCATATAATCAGAAATATAGCAAGGGACTCAATAAGGTATTTAATAAGGTAGGCCTCACCTTAGTCTATAAGTCATCAGACAATCTGAGGAATATCTTAGGAAATCCCAAAGATAAGATTCCTAATTGTGAGAAAAGTGGAATTTATGAAATTAGTTGTAATGATTGTGACAAAAAGTATGTTGGGCAAACTAAAAGGTCAATTAAAACAAGATTTAAAGAACACTTAGCACACTTAAAATACAATAGAACAGAAAAGTCCAGCATTGCCGAACATGCCCTTGAAGCTGATCATACTGTAACATTAGATAATCTAAGATTAATAAAGGATGTATCTGATAGGAGATTGTTGAACGCATACGAAAGTATGGAAATCATAAAATGTAAAAGTAGTTTAAATAAAGACAGAGGGCCTATTCCTTATAGTCCCCTCTACTGGTTACTTGACCGGAACTGACGGCCTTGCCTATATCATTAGTTCCGCTTGAGTAATTCAAGGGTTAGGCTAAGTATAAATAGGTAGATTTGTAGTTTAGCTTTAGTCAATCATCGCTCCTGATGAAGCTAACATGGTTAGCGAAACGCGCGTCGAGTGCAAAAATAAAGTGTTTGGTGTAGTGGTGATATATACTGAGTAGTATGTTTATAATTGTGTAAATTGGTGTAACGCCGTTAATAAATAAATAAATAAATAAATATCGCATGAAAAATTTTTTTTATTGAGCTTAAACAGGTCCAAACAGCGCTAAGAATTATCAACACGTTGTTGTTTTTGGTGCGCTGTGAGCAAACGCGATACCCATTTCGAACAGAGCTTTCTCATGCCCAAATGTTCATGCAAAATATGTTCTTTTGATATCTTTAGGGTGTCAGCTATCTCATGCAATTTCACTTTATGGTTATCCAAAACAATTTTGAGGATTTTTTTTATGTTTTGTGTTGTAATCATCTCATTTGGGCCTCAAGAGAGTTCAGCATCATTTGTGTCTGTACGACTGTGTTTAAATTCAGCATACCAGTAAATAACAAGTGATTTTCCAGGAGTAGAGTCCCCTTAACATTTATCAAACCATTGCTTTGCTTGAAGGGTATTTTTTCCCATTAAAAAACAGTATTTAATCAACACACGAAATTCGATTTTTTCCACTGTTTTGAAAATATCAAAAGTAGCGTCACTAAAACCACCAATAATAAAAGTAGTAATTTTTAGTTTTTTATTTCAAAATCAGCATAAAATTAATAAGTTATCGACAATGTTTAAATTTAATTAACAATTATTTAACATTTTTTAAAATTATTTAACATTTGTATTCATCATGTACACGTAAACAATAAGGTATTGTTCCAAATGTTGGGTAGTAAGATTGTGTCTTCGATCACTTAAAATATTTTTGTAAGTGGAAAAAGACCGTTCCACATCCACTAGGTAACTGGGCAGATTTGAATTTGGGTGCTATGTTAGCAATTATTGTTTCTGGCAAAAGTTCACCCGTCCCATTAATAAAACTATCGATCTGACACAAAGGTTCAAAGCCTGGGTTATTGCACAAAGTGTTTTCAAACTTTTCTTTAACTCTACGCGGGAATACATCTGGCAATGTGAAGTTTATTTGACGGATTTTATTCATTAACTGAATTAATTCGATCAACGCCAAACCTCGAGTTTCAAGCTTTTTAATACTCGCAGGTATGTGGGAAAAGTGAGTGCTAATCAAAGCTATGTTTTGTTTTAATATCAGAATCGTTAAATGCTTCCTTGGATTGACGAACTGCCATAGCCTCTGCACTATCGAAGTCATTTACTGCACATTTGATGGCCTCGAAATGTTCATTGTAAAATAGTACAGCTTCAATCCATGTTCCCCATCGCGTTACCACTGGTTCGGGAGGTAAAGGCACATTTGGCAGTTTTTCTTTATAGGCGTTATTGCGAGCAGGTGCCTTAAGATCTTTTTATAAAAGAACTAGCCGTGCCCGCGGCTCAGCTCGTGTGGACTTGATTCGCTACTATCGTCATTGCTTTTTCCTTATGTTACCTAACGTAATAAAATATCTGCCATTATTTCCCCTTATCTCCCATTATCTCTACATAATTTCCATTATCTAGGTTTATCTCTGCTCATCTCCCATTATTTCTCCTTATCTCCCATTATCTCACCTTATCTCCCATTATCTAGGTTTATCTCGACTTATCTCGCAAAATTTCTCCTTATCTCCTATTATTTCTCATCTCCCATTATCTCACCATGACTCCTATTATCTAAACTTATCTCTGCTTATCTCCCATTATTTCTCTTTATCTCCCATTATTTATACTTTCCCATTATCTCACCTTATGTCCCATTATCTAGGCTTATGTCGAATTATATAGAACATACGTATAAATTTATAAAAACACGTAAATTGGATAAGTGGTTCTCAAGTGATAAGCGCACTAACGGACAGAGAGACGTTGCATTTTATATTTATTATATTCTTTGCAACATGATATTGTTTCATATTTAATGGTTTAGGCAGTGTATTGCAAGAGAACGCGCTAACGGTAACCTTTTTTCCGACTTGATTCTTTATTATCTTTATTTTTTATGTTACCTAACGCAATAAAATATATCCTATAACCTGGCCAGAGAACATATGTATGTTTTAAAAAAAAAGCACGTAACGTACTAACGGACAGACAGACAGGCAGAGAAACGTTGCATTTTATATATATTATAGATAGATAACCTGGCCAGAGAACATATGTATGTTTTAAAAAAAGCACGTAAATCGGATAAGTGGTTCTCCAGTAATAAGCGCACTAACGGACAGGTAAACAGAGAGGCGTTGCATTTTATATATATTATAGATATAGATTATTATTATTTAACCTGGCCAAAAAATATATGTATGAATTTAAAAAAAAAAAGACAAGTAAATCGGATAAGTGGTTCTCGCGTGATAAACACACTAATGGATAAACAGACAGACAGAGAGACATTGCATTTTATATAGATTATAGATATTCTCTGCTACATAATATTGTTTAGGCTGTGTATTGCAAGAGAATGCTTTTTTCCGACTTCATTCACTATTATCGTCACTGCTCATTCCTTATGCTACCTATCGTAATAAAATGTAGCCTATAACCTGGCCAGAGAACATATGTATGTTTAAAAAAAAAAGTACGTAAATCGGATAAGTAGTTTTCCAGTGATAAGCGCACTAACGGACAGACAGACAGATAGACAGAAATACGTTGCTTTTTATATATCATAGATGTAATAATATATATATATATATATATATATATATATATATATATATATATATATATATATATATATATATATATATGTATATATATATATATATGTTATATATATATATATATATATATATATATATATATATATATATATATATATATATATATATATATATATATGTTATATATATATATATATATATATATATATATATATATATATATATATATATATATATATATATATATATATATATCTATAACCTGGTCAGAGACCATATGTATGAATTTAAACAATCACGTAAATCGGATAAGTGGTTCTCGAGGGATAAGCGCACTAACGGACAGACAGACAGACAGGGAGACGTTGCATTTTATATATATTATAGATATAGATTATTATTATTATTATATAACCTGGCCAAAGAATATATGTATGAATTTAAAAAAAGATATGTAAATCGGATAAGTGATCCTCGCGTGATAGACGCACTAATGGACAGATAGACAGACAGAGAGTCATTGCATTTTATATATATATTATAGATTATAGATATTCTCTGCTACATAATATTGTTCCATATTTAATGGTTTAGGCTGTGTATTGCAAGGGAACGCGCTAGCGGCAAACTTTTTTCCGACTTCATTCACTATTATCGTCACTGCTCATTCCTTATGCTACCTATCGTAATAAAATATAGCCTATAACCTCGCCAGAGAACATATGTAAGTTTAAAAAAAAAGTACGTAAATCGGATAAGTAGTTTTCCAGTGATAAGCGCACTAACGGACAGACAGATAGACAGAAATACGTTGCTTTTTATATATTATAGATGTAATAATATATATATATATATATATATATATATATATATATATATATATAACCTGGTCAGAGACCATATGTATGAATTTAAAAAATCACGTAAATCGTATAAGTGGTTCTCGAGGGGTAAGCGCACTAACGGACAGACAAACAGACAGGGAGACGTTGTATTTTATATATTATAGATATAGATTATTATTATTATTATTATATAACCTGGCCAAAGAATATTTGTATGAATTTAAAAAAAGATATGTAAATCGGATAAGTGGTCCTCGCTTGATAGACGCACTAATGGACAGATAGACAGACAGAGAGTCATTGCATTATATATATATTATAGATTATAGATTACAGATATTCTCTGCTACATAATATTATTCCATATTTAAGGGTTTAGGCTGTGTATTGCAAGGGAACGCGCTAGCGGCAAACTTTTTTCCGACTTCATTCACTATTATCGTCACTGCTCATTCCTTATGCTATCTATCGTAATAAAATATAGCCTATAACCTGACCAGAGAACATATGTATGTTTTAAAAAAAAAAGTACGTAAATCGGTTAAGTGGTTCTCCAGTGATAAGCGCACTAACGGACAGACAGATAGACAGACAGACAGACAGACAGAGAGACGTTGCATTTTATATATATTATAGATAAATGAATAAACAAAGCTATAGAATGAAAAATAACAGATCTCACTACGCTCAACATTTAACAGACGAAAATCATACGTTTAATGAAGATTTCAGAATTTTGCATAATGAAAAGAAAGGGAAATTACTGAATTGTTGAGAAGAGGTAGAAATTAACCAGAAAAAATCCTCAGGTTTATTATTCAACGATCAATTAGATGGGGAAGGGTCTCCTTTAATGAACTTGTTTTAGGTATTAAGGTAAATATTATTAACGAATTTAGTACTTGTAACTAGGTAAATTATATATTCTGTAACACACTTTGTAGTTAATTTACATTTTGCTCCAGAAGAAGACACAGTGTGTCGATATAATTGATAGCAGTAATATAATAAACATAAGTGCTGATCTTAAACAGTTGTTTAAATTTTTATTCCTAGTTATCATGGATCGCCATCAAGTAACGGCTAGATGAGTGCAGTATTTAAAATCTGAAGCATAATATTTATGAAATAGTGTTGCAAAATGAAAGTTCACACGAAGATTGAGAAAACTAGCTAAGCTGACCAAATAAATGCCAACCTGCATCAAATTCGAAAACATTCTTAAGAAATTGCGTAAATAGTGCAAAAATTAAAATCCCCTACCTGCTATTCACATTTTGGTAAACTAAAAAACTGCAAAATCCCTTCAAAACGGTCTATTATAGAGTTCATTTAAAATGCATTGTAGGGTATTAATTTTTATATACACTGGTTGATAGACATATAAAGACATACCGTGTGTGGAGGTGATATGGGTAATCAGGTGTAAAAAAGACGTTTTGTAGACTTTTCTTTTGTATATTGTGCTTGTTTTTTTATAGTGTGGGAACTTTATGAATCATTTATATGAAAATATTTTACAAAGAGTGAACTTTATAATATCGATTTTTCTTTAATACCGATACAGGTTGAATAGAACAAAGGAAGGCCCAAAGAACCGCATGGATTCATTAATACTCTTTGATTCCTACAATCATTAAGCTCACCTTATTTATAGCCATTCTGGATTGTTTATCAGTACTTGAACCAAATAGGTTGATGCCTTATGTGCAGACCATGTTAGCGTCATCAGTAGCGATGATTGACTCAATCATCGCTCATTGTATTTGTTGTAGTAGTGACAACTATTTTGCCAAAGATTTTAAAGTCTCAATGTGGTTTACTCCTCATGAATAAAGTACTATGTTGGACTACACATGTATCTTTATTACCGACTTTACTTTTTATTTGCTTAAGTACAACTAGCTTTTCGAGAGGGATCCTTTCAATGACAAATCGATTGACTGTATGTCGCTGGAATACTATAAAGAAACTCAATGATAACCCCTGTAAACAACAACTGTAGAGTAATATTAGTGAAAATAAAGTGGCACATGAATTAATTGTAAGATTGCAAAATCGGTGAGGAATACTAATGCCAAAATAAACCTGCTGGAAACTCCCTTCATTTTGAAAGGGCCCAACATCGCAATAAACTGTATAAAAAAGGAAAAATTGCCTAGTGTAGGCGAGCTGTTAACAAACAAATAAAACAATTTGTATCAGATACAAAGGATTGACTCTTGAATATGTTAAACAATTGCCTGTTGTCCTGTAAAATACCAAAAATGGGAAGAAAAGCGAAAGTCGTTGATCTGCTGAAACCATACAAGGACCCAGAGGAGCCCAACAGCTATCGCCCATTTCTTCAAACTGTACGAAAGAATTTGGAGCCAACTGCGCTGACTTCAAATTAATCCCTGAACAGGTAGGTTTCAGGCTGGCTAAATCATGCTCAGAACAGACTCTATTGACGAAGGTTTTGGAGAAGGGGCTTACTACGGGAGTGGTTCTAATGGATCTTACAGCCGCTTATGATACAGTTAATTATAGAAATCTACTCAACAAAGTCTGTAACACACTAAAAGACTTCCGACTGACTCAAATAATTAACTTATTACTCCAAAGCAGGAGATTCTATGTTACACTCCCCGGAAAAAAGAGTAGATGCAGGGAACAAAGAAATCTTGTTTAACATATATATTAACGATCAGCCGATAACAGACAACGCAGACCATTTTCTCTATGCCGATGACCAGACTATTGTAATTCAAGATAGAAATTCTAGCACTTAGAAAGCAAGCTGGAAAATACTCTAATAATCATGTCGCAGTACTGTAAAAACCATTGTCTAAAGCCTAATAATAATAAAACTCAAGTAAGTGCTTTCCATTTAAACAACCGCTTGGCACTAAGAGAACTGCGAGTTACGTGAGAAGGTAAAAATCTGGAATTCACAAATACTCCTAACTACCTTGGAGTAATACTGGATAAGACGCTCATATATAAATACCACTGTCAGAAAAACCGACAGAAAGTTACTACCAGAAATGGTCTTTTGAGAAGGTTAGCCGGAAGTAACTGGGGGATGAATTCGAATGTCCTAAGAACAACTATTTATGCTTTTCTACTGCGAAATACAACTGTCCAGTATGGAAGTTGATATTACACATAATAAAACATGCAGGATAGTTACAGGCTCCACGAGACCCACACCACATCATAAAATATACAAAGCGGCCGGTTTCGTAACTCCTAATCATAGATTAGATATAGAATACATGAAAAAATTCAAGCAAATATTCGACGAGCTCCACGTACTGTAAGTAGACTCAAATTGAGAATAAGCCTTTTTGGACATGTTGACATCCAACCTCCAGAAGGATAACAGCCCCCAATTAGACTGGAACACTTGGAGAATGTCAATAGAATTCGTCCAGATGTGACATCAGTAAAGACAAACAAGATAAAATAGGACTCCTAGAACCACAGAATTTTCTATTCAACTATAGGGAGACACAGTAATGGATGATTAGAAACAAGTTTGTGGCTCTCATGTTTCCTCAGAGAGCGTTCTTTACGAGTGGCAGTCGACGGATTTCTTTCTAACACCTTCACTATCAACGCCGGTGTACCCCAAGGCTCCATACTGTCCCCTACTCTCTTTCTCATTTACATTAACGATCTGCTGGAAAAGATCGAGAATCCAATCTACAGCTTTGCAGATTACAGTACACTTATCTCTTCATTCACTTTGAATGCTCGGACATCGGCTACTCAGACGAATATCCGCAGACAGCAGGAAGTCATTCAACTTAACAAAGACCTGGAAGAAATTCTATCTTGGGGTGACAGTAACCAAGTGGAATTTAACGCTACAAAAACCCAGGCAGCAAATTAACTTTGCTGAAACCCGACATACGAGTAGTTATGTCGGCGCAATCCATTCCTCTAACATCGTCACTCAATTTTTTGGGCGTTAATTTGGGAGCAAATATGTCCTGGCATGAACATGTTGCAGGCATAGCAAGGAGAGTTTCTCAAAGTTGGGAATATTATTTCGAACCAGAAAGCTTTACACTCCACAACAACTGTTAATTCTTTACAAAGCTCAAATTCGACCAACTATGGAATACTGTTCCCATCTTTGGAGCTCCGCTCCCAAACATACACTGCATTTGTTGGATTCTATTCAGAGAAGAGCTGTTCGTCTGATTGGAGACCCGGCACTAACCGTCGGCATTGATTCGCTGGAACATCGAAGAACGGTTGGCGACTTGAGCCTATTCTACAAGTACATTCATGGAAAGTGTTCGAAGGATGTGGCCCGCTTAATTCCTCCCAGAGCGGTGCATGTTAGAAGTACACGTCGCGCAAATTCTTCACATCCGTATGAGGTTCAGCGTGTTACTCCTCGTACAACGCTTTTCAAACAGTGTTTTATATGGAGAACATCATCCCTTTGGAATAATTTGCCCAGGACTGTGTTTCCCACCGAGTACAATCTACAGCGATTCAAGAACAACGTGAATCGCACACGTGTCGCTCCTATAGCGCTTTAGGGACTTCCCTGTAGCACGTGTGCTTGACCCATAAAAAAAAAAAAAAGTGGTTATAGTATACACCGATTTCTAGAAGACATTTTGGATTTACTGGTTCTTTTCTTTTTCGAAAATATACCTCTTTTAGGAATTAATTTATTGATTATAATGGTTTTAGCTCTTAAGTATACAGAGTTTCGTTGTGTGTGTGTGTCTCCAAGAATTGACTTTGTGGCCTCTTTTATTTTCACATTTTATCAAATCCCTTTCTGGTGTCATAACATGTAAATCAGTTTTCTTTATAGATCATGTATTAATTTATTAACAATTTGTTCGGCCTAGTATTCTTCAAGTTGGAGTATTGTTCTTTGGTTTGGTTCCATGTCTTGTCTCTTGGGAGTGTTCAAGAAAAGGTTTTAAATTTTTTTTATTTTAAATTCTCTATTATTTATCCGCAGCAGAATCTCAAATCTCTATAAGTTACTTCATAACTACCTTTATTATATACATTTATTTTCATGAATTTACGTATTCGGCGGAATAACTCTCGACTTTTCTGTATTATAATAAAATCATCGATTTATTTAATGATGTATTACTTTTGTGTGATATGAGTAAATTCTTTGTAAACCAACTAATTGCTCTTATGTAAGAAATGAAAAAAACCAGATATTTATAAGAAGTAATATTAGGTTTCACGAGAGATCCAAACCCTTAAGATGCTTAATAGCAAATAGCCATAACCCATTATACCTGTAAAGTGTATGGTCTTCGTTCTTCAAAGAAGAAAGCTTTAGCTTTTTACGACCATCTCTTACAAGAAATGAAATAAATTTTAGCGACAAATAAAAGCTGCGGTAAATTACTTATAATTTGCATCACGCATGTTCCCTCACATTACAATTATCATTCAGTAATTGCAGAAAAAATTTTATAATAAATTTTATAATGTTTTTAACGACTCTGTTTTGTGACCGTCCGTTTCGGCAGCGTTGCATGCTTATTTGCCTTGGCGCCTTTTAATTTTTATGTTGGTTCAGGATAATTTGTGTCTCTGAGAAAAGATTTTTTAATATCTAAAAAAAAAAATGTTTACCATGATAAAATATACTATTTATAATTCATCTACTGGAGAGTATTATTTAAGTTTCATTTGTATTAAGATCTTTGGCCAATATTACAACTAACACGTAGGCTGAAAAATTTTTGGTCTGACACATAGATGTGAGCCTTTTCAAAAAATACATATGGTTTTCAGGAAGTACTAACTTTCAAACAATATGTGTCGAAATTTCATGACTAGAGACCGGATTATATGCATTTGCATATTTTCATATGCATTTGCATATTTAGACCACTCTCACCGATTATTGCATATTTTACCCAAAATCTAATATTGCTCAGGGTATTGTTAATGTCGCCGCGCCGTCTGGAACCGATCTTATCGCCGGGATATTACCTGCAATAGTCTAAACATCAATTAAGTTATAGTGCCAAGGGAATACCCAAAATTACGACGGTATTTTATTCCTTTGTTTCTTGGTCGGGATATTAAGTGATAAGTAGTTAGTTTCTAAGAATATTTGTTTGAGCGTGGAACAAATAAACAATTTTCTCGAAGACGACCATGCCACCCGCAAAAAAAAGTGTCTCTTCATGGGTAGCTGATTATCCTGGAACATTTACATACGACGGAAATGTTTTATATTGTCGAGATTGCGAGAAAAATGTTTCGTGCACAAAAAAGTTTCAAATTGACCAGCATGTCAAGACAAGTCTTCATATCGCAGGATTGAAAAAAAAGGGCCACAACAATTTATAACAGCAGCAAGTAGCAGTGATTCCACTTCTATAGGCAAACAAAAAAACCACTTTTGCATGGATTTATGTGAAGCATTGCTTGCAAGTAATATTTCTCTCCACACACTTACAAATCCTATAGTCAAAGATTTTCTGCGAAAATATTGCTTGAATCAAAAAATACCAGACGAATCAACACTGCGTAAAAATTACATACCAACAATTTACCAACATATTCTGGAAGAAATACGTAATGAACTTAAGGATGACATTATTTGGATTTCAGCTGATGAAACTACCGACAGTTGTAGTCGCTATATTGCGAATTTAATTGTGGATGCATTAAGATTAGAGCCTTCTTCTTCCTATTTGTTGACCTGCAAAGAACTTGACAAGACAAATCATTCTACGATCGCCAGATTTGTGAATGAGGGTATTAAAAAAATATTTCCTGAATCTTCTGCAGATAAAAGTTGTTTATATTTCTCTCAGATGCTGCTCCCTATATGATCAAGGCAGCCAAAGTCCTCCAAGTATTTTATCCAAATTTAATTCATGTGACGTGCTTTGCTCACGGAGTCCATCCACTCGCTGAAGAAGTACGATCCACGTTTGGAAATGTAAATAAACTGATTTCATCAGCAAAGAAAGTGTTTCTAATGTATTAAGCTTGTCTTTGCAAATTTCCTTGGCGGATAGTCTTGTTAAAAGAGATATTTCATCACCAACTGATATTCGATTTCGTTAAATTCATGTTGTTTTTTTTTAGTGTTCCGTACGGAACACTTATAAGATCACTTCGGTGTCTGTCTGTCTGTCTGTCTGTCTGTCACACCCGATTTTCTCCGAAACTATTTGACATAGAAAGGTAAAATTTGGTAGTAATATAGGAATTGATGGCCTCATCAGAGCCATGTAGTTTTGAGAAATAAATTTTGACTTAAGGGGTTAGTTTTGGGGGATGAAGTCGGAAGTGAAAAAAAAATTTTTTTACTAGGTCATCGAGTGTGGTGTCAAATGAAAGCTTGTGAAAACACGAGTAAAAAATATATATATAATATTATACTTGCGCGCACTTTTCTTTGTATTATTTTTAAAAATTCGCGAAAAATCGCTGTCCCGGGCCTTATCTCGAAAAGTACTTATCAAAAAATTTCGAAAAAATTCTGGAATATTCTCCACGGGGTGTAGATTGAACGAAAATTATCACGAGTGCATTACCTTTAATAGTTTATATGATATATAAAAAAAACAAAAATTTCAAGGTCATCAGATTTCAGTAAAGATTGGAAACAAACTTTGTTGAAAACTCATTTGGGGTGTGTTTTGTGAAGTCACTGATCATTTTATACCACCCTAACAAAAATTTTTATTTTAAAAACAATCAACGTACGGAACACTAATTGTGCAAGTTCAACTTGCACTTGACCGGTTTTTTTTTTGGTTATATCTTCTTAAAACAATTTAGTATAAAATCTGGATTACCAAATTTTGTGCAAGTATTTACTAAGTATCAAACTACTATCCATTGCAAGCACATTTGTTGCTGACAATGGGAAGTCGTCTACGCTAACTAATATACATTTATTGCCGGTAATTGGAATTAAAAATTAAAGAATAAAATGATAATACAACAAAACGCCACAAAGTTGTATATAAACATAAATTTTTTCCAATTAAAGCTGCGAATAAAATTCTGCAATATCTAGGCAAATGTGAATTAGATCAATTTAAATGAGATGATGAATCATTTGAAAAATCATCTCCGTTTATATTTATGCCGAAACCAATTAACTTTATTTACATAAATTGGTTTAATTTGCAATTATCGCCTTCTATATGCGTAGTTGCATACAGCTGTCACTTAAAAAGTTAAACCTCTTAATTGAGTCCCATTCACGATTTCGGTAAGATCTTGGAAAATTGTTATGCAGTGCTGCCGAGTTTTGCAGAAGAGTACAGAACAAAGTTGCGCCGAATTATTTTCTGTGAATCCGATCCATGGCCATCGCTCTCTATGTACTATACCGGGTGATATAGCCAACATGTAACACTCTGTAATTTTTTTATTTTGAAAGTTACATATCTGCCTTTTTAGATAGCAGAATTGGACATTATTAGATTAGATACCAGAATGGGACATTATAGATTAGAATTATCACTTAAGAAATATTTTTAACTGCTTCCAGTGACTGCAACATTCTTATTTTTAATGGAACCCTGCATATTTTTTTTATCAATTTCAATTCACTTTGAAATTTTTTTTCCAACGATGTATCACAAGTTGACATTTGTTTGACAGGTGACAGACAACTCTTACACTTAGGCGGCCATGGCGGATATACTAGCAATTGTTTTCGTTCGTTTTATCTCACTTTGGAAAGAATTTAAAACTATTCATTTATCGTGACATTTTCGCGAGTCTAAGTGGCTCCTACAAAAGTTTATGCTTTACATTCAGTTACAGTATTTTCTCTTTAAATAATGTTAGGAACACATATTTTTTATTTAACCTAGGTACACATTACAGGTTTTTGGCCAACATACATCTAACAGAACTACGAGGCTGGTTTGAAAAGTCCGTGCAAAAATAAAAACTACTTATGTGTTTGGGGTAAACCTTTTTTATTTTTCGACATAGTCTCCTTTTAGGCTTATACACTTCGTCCAACGATGTTCTAGTTTGTTGATCCCTTCCGAATAATAGAATTTGTCCAAGTCTGCAAAATATCCATTAGTGTCTGCAATCACCTCCTCGTTTGAATAAAATCTTTGTCCCGCCAGCCATTTCTTCAAATTGGGGAACAAATAGTAGTCCGAAGGAGTCAAGTCTAGAGAATAGGGGGGATGTGAAACGAGTTGGAATCCTATTTCCATTAATCTTGCGACCACAACTGCTGAGGTGTGTGCTGGTGCGTTGTCGTGATGGAAAAGGACTTTCTTGTGGACCAATCGCGGGCGTTTTTCTTGCAGCTCGGTTTTCAAACGGTCCAATAACGATGAATAATATTCACCTGTAATAGTTTTACCCTATTCCAGATAGTCGATGAGGATTAGCCCTTGCGAATCCCAAAAGACAGTCGCCATAAACCTTTCCGGCCGAAGGAACGGTCTTCGCGGTCTTTTTGGTGCAGATTCCCCCTTGGTAACCCATTGTTTAGATTGTTGTTTGGTCTCAGGAGTATAGTAATGTATCCATGTTTCATCCACAGTGACGAAACGACGCTTAAAGTCCTCCGGATTCTTCTGGAACAGCTGCAAACCATCCTTGCAACACTTCACACGATTCCGTTTTTGGTCAAGCGTGAGCAATCGCGGCACCCATCTTGCGGATAGCTTTCTCATGTCCAAATGTTTATGCAAAATATTATGTACCCGTTCAGTCGAGATGCCCACAGCACTAGCAATCTCACGCTCCTTAACTCTTCTGTCATCCATCACCATAATGTTTATCAAGCTTCTCTTTAGTCTCCTGAGGCATTTTGCCTTTCATAAAGTAATGTTTAATCACCACACGAAATTCTTTTTCGTCCATTTCTTGAAAATCACTCGACTTCCTTGATTCACACGAATGCCAAACACAAAGAAATAGACCAATATGGCTGAAACTTGGTGTGCGTTCATTCAAGAGATGCTACTACTAAACATGACATCGATACGCGCCGGTGGTGCCATCTCTCGGACTTTGCACGGACTTTTCAAACCAGCCTCGTATCTAACGACAATTGGATTTAATATTATTTTCAGAAAATAAACCGTTTTATTATGCAATAATGTGATATCAACAAGTTCCATTACGGACTTAGTAGACTGTGATAAAACAGACGAACTGAAAGTCGTTACGTGTTACCAAAATGGCCATTATTATTGTTTACTTTACGTCAAAAATAGCTTTTCGTTAACAAAAATATATTCAACGGATGAAAAAGTAGACATGTTATTAATTTATAGAGAGTACAAAAAGAATAGCTGACAAGCGTCCGAGTTGTACATGGCAAGATATCCCGATAGGAGGCACTCACCCAACAATTATTTTTTAAGGTTAGAGCAGCAGTTTAGAAGGAAACCAATTGAACCTGCTGATGTATTTATTGCTGACGAAGAGTCAGAAACCAATGTATTGGCCATTGTTTAGATAGATCCTACAATTTCTATAAGACATGTTGAAAAACAAACCAGTC
This sequence comes from Pachyrhynchus sulphureomaculatus, assembly GCA_019049505.1. Taxonomy (NCBI): domain Eukaryota; kingdom Metazoa; phylum Arthropoda; class Insecta; order Coleoptera; family Curculionidae; genus Pachyrhynchus; species Pachyrhynchus sulphureomaculatus. The sequence goes on from CM032449.1 coordinate 214,171,371, forward strand.
GAAGAACAAACCAGTGTAAATCGTGAAACCGCTCGCCGCATTTTAAGAAAATATAAATTCAGGTTCTACAAATATCAAATAAATCAACATTTATTTCAAATAGATTACCAAAGACGAATGGATTATTGTAATTGGTTTTTGCAAAGATACCACCTTGATAATCAATTTCATTACAACATTATATTTTCGGATGAATCTAGATTTACCAATTTAGGTCTATTTAATCGTAACGATACTCGATATTGGGCCCAAGAAAATCCTAGAATTATGCGAGAAAGTGCCTATCAAGAAAGATTCGGCTTTAACGGTGGTTTGGTATCCTTGGTACGAGAATTGCTGGTCCTATTTTATTTGATGGTGCGTTAAATGAAGAAAGATATTTGGAGTTTATTCAAAATGATGTTGAAGATTTCTTAGAAACTTTACCTTTAAATCGTGGAGACATTATTTTCCAGCAGTATGGCGTTCCAGCCTACAATAGTAGAAATATCGTAAACCACTTGAATCAAAGATTTGGTGCAAATTGGTTAGGTACCAATGGACCTAATAAGTGGCTTGCAAATCGTCAGATATTACGCCTCTTGATTTTTTATTATGAAACCATCTAAAAGAAAAAGTTTACAAAAAATCCACCAACAGTCAGTTAGAGAACGTTATGAGAGCGACGGTGAGAAAAACAAGATTGTGAAGGATTAACATCAGACAGCATTTTGAACATTGAGAATAAATACCTAGCAAATTTATATCCAGTATAAAATAGTTTTACCTATTTATTTTTATTATGTTACTTAGTTAAAATATTACTTTTTTCTAATATTAATTAATTACAATTATCGGTTTTGTTTTATTATTCTTATTATTAAATGTTTTGGTTTTATTATTTACATTTAAATAATAGGTTTCTTATTTTCTGAAAATAATAATAAATCCAATTGGCGTTAGATAATTCGGTTAGATGTATGTTGGCAAAAAACCTGTAATGTGTAACTAGGTTAAATAAAAAATATGTGTTCCTATCTTAATTTCGGTGATATTGATCACTATTTAAAGAGAAAATTCTGTAACTGAATGTGAAGTATAAAATTTTGTAGGAGCCATTTAGACTCTCTTACATTTTTAGTATGACCTGCAGAATATTAACGTTTAGTTACAGCTGATTGTACAATTTGTTCCTTTTTAATATATTCATCATCATTATCAGCCACTTCTCGTCCACTCCTGGACATAGGCCTCTCCCAAGCTCCTACACTCGTCCCTATTCTGAGGCCTCCGGCACCAAGATTTTTCACCTATTCGTTGGCGATCTTTCTCGGCCTCGTGTTGTTTGCCTAGGCCGCCAAAAAGTTATTCTTAATCTCCATTTATTACCGTTATTCCTTACAATATTTCTGCCCAACTCCATTTAATTTTCGTAATTCGTTAGATATATTTTGTACCAGTTCTGCATCTTATCTCTGAGAGAAACTCTCAGCATTGTTCTATTCATGGCTCTTTGCATTATTCTCAACCGCTTTGCACTTTTCTGTGTCGGAGCCATAGTTTCGAGTCCGTAGGTGGCCACAGGTAAAATGCAAGAACCAGAGAGTTTAGTTCTATCAGCATCCTTGATGTCCGAAGAGATTAAAACTATGTCCTCTGCAAAACGCAGATAGTTCAAGTCAGTTCCATAGACATTTATGCCCTTACCTTTCCACGAGAGTTCATTAAAAATATCTTCTATAGCCAAGGTGAAGAGTTTTGGCGAGATAGTGTCGCCCTGTCGGATTCCGCTTTCTACACGAATTTTATCGGTTTTTAGTTGTTCGTTAATTTTTAAATAGGATTTTGGAAGATATTTTCAATAATTTTAGATATATTCGGAGTCTATCCTGGCACTTTGAAGTGATTTGAGTACTGCCCACATTTCGATACTGTCAAACGCCTTTTGAAAATCAACAAATGAATAATGTATTGGGATGTATTCATTTGCCTTTTCAATTATTTCTCTCACAGCATGGAGATGGTCCATGGTGCTGTATCTCCTTCGGAATCCGGCCTGTTCTACGGGTTGCTAGAAAACGAGTTTCTTTGTTAGCCGGTTAGTTAGTATCCTTGTAAATAATTTGTAAAGATGGGATAACAAGCTGATGGGTCTAGAATTTTCTATATTTGTCATGTCCCCTTTTTCAAAAAATATTTATCCACCTTTGCATTATTCCAAACTGTGGGTCTTTTCCTTCTTCTAGACAACTGTTCATAAGTAGTCTTATAGGGTTTATGATAGTGTTCCCGCCGTTTAGTTTAAGTATCTCCGACGTTATTAGGTCTTCTCCAGAGCATCTTCCATTCTTTATTTGTTTTAAGGCTTCTTTTATTTCAAAGTTTGTTATTTCAGATAGTTATTCTGATCCCGTATTTGTCACGACTTTTCTTGTGTTGAGGGCTTGTTGTGACATAAGTGAAGTATAGAGTAACTGTAGAAAGCATGCACTATTTCAGTAATTTCGTCCATGTTTATAATTATCACTCTCTGGGCATTTTTCATGTTGGTAAACTGCGTCGTCCTCCCCCCATCCGACAATCTTGATGTTAAGGCTCTCATATTTGAATTGTTTTCTATATATATATATATATATATATATATATATATATATATATATATATATATATATATATTCTTATCAAGTTAGCTCTGTGTGCTCTTATATTTGTTCTAATTTCTTTTTTTATGACTCTATTTAGATTTGTATATTCTTGAGTTTTTTTCATGAGGCCAGTTGTGTTTGACTTATTCTAGATGTAGTTGTTCTTTTATTTGCTTTGGAATATATTTTCTTGGATGCAACGTGTATTCCTTCCTTGATTGTGTCCGCTAGTTGGTCGACACTCAGGTGGTTTAGGTTTTCTACTGGTGTTAATTTCTTTTCGAGTTCCTTTTGGTATTATTCCGTGTTTTTTTCTCATTCTTCATGTGTAGGAAATCTTTTTGTATGTTAATTAAAAATCGTCCGCAGACCATACGGTAATCACTCCCTGTGTGAAACTTATTCAGTACTGACACGTCCTTACATGTTTGTTTACTGTCTGATATTTATGTAATCTATTTCATTTTATGTCTTATGATCTGGGCTGATCCATGTCTATTTACGTTGTTCTGATTTTTAATAAAATGAATTTAGACAACAGAGAGTTTCACTTCTTAGGAAATCCAGTAAGATTTCTCTTCTGTTATTTTTATCTCCCAAGCCAAATTCGCCTATATATTCAGTCTCTTCTTGTTTTCCTTTGTCGATCTTAGCATTGAAATCGCCTATTATTATAACATGTCCAGTTTTTCTAGCGATCTTGCTGTTCTAATATACGAGTATATGTCTGCTCTACGTCTTCATCTTCAAAAGATGATGTTGGGAAGTATGCATGAATTATTTGGATTTCATATTCTTGTCTTAGTTTCAATTGTATATAGATGACTCTCTCTGATATTGCCTAGTATTTTGTAATTAGATGTTTGCATGTTTTATTTATCATGAGAGCTTCTTCTAACATAGTCTAGAGAATCAGAGTTTTTTTGAAAAAGTATATAGTACATTTTTCATATTACCTAATTCTAGTTGATATTAGTTTTCCCGTTTTTCCTATATGAATTGTACTATGCGAATGAGGCATAGATACTTTTAGTATGTAAACGAATTGTATCTTTTGGTGCTCTCAAGCATTGTCCGATTTTCTTATCAGTGTTGAAAATTGTTCAAATGATGATTCTCTTAGGTAATTTGGCTATTTCGTCTATGGTATCGTGTATGTATTTTGTTATTAACAGTCCCACCAATGAATTGACAGAATACGCAACGAAGATCTGAGTATACGCACTTAAGTCACATATGTCATCTTGCACATAGCTACTCTAAAATGGGAATGGGTAAGATACATTGGCAGACTTGGAGCCGCACACATGCTGCTCATGGAGCGCTTTAGGGACTTGGAGACATAGACGTGTAAAATATTGGAATGGAGACCACCGACACGTTGGTCAGATGATATTAAAAGGGCCTTTAACAACTGGTTGCAAATTGCGCAGGACAGACAGAGATGGAATTCTAAAGGGGAGGTCTTTGTCCTGTAGTAGACGCAAAGAACTGAGTTGATGATTGATGATGACCGTATATATAAGGTTTCACTATCTACTGATGGATCCTTATTGATATATTATCTGGAAAGGTTTTTTTTAAACCAGTTAAATGAACGTTAATAACGTCAGTTCCTTACATTTTAAAGCCATGGTCAATTCCTCTGCTTCTGATGATAAAAGATGTCCATCAAATATTGATAAAGCCCTAAATAATGATGAATAGATAACAAAAGAACGCAATTGAACACTTTGGAGAATCTCGAGCGGTTGTCCTTGACATATCCAAGGCATTCGACCGTGTTTGGCACGATGAGCTGTTGGCTAAGCTACGCTCTTATGGTATGTCTGAAAAGTTCTGTTTGTCGCTCTCATGTTTCCTCAGAGAGCGTTCTTTACGAGTGGCAGTCGACGGATTTCTTTCTAACACCTTCACTATCAACGCCGGTGTTCCTCAAGGTTCCATACTGTCTCCTACTCTTTTCCTCATTTACATTAACGATTTGCTGGAAAAAAACCGAGAATCCAATCTAGTTTTGCAGATGACAGTACGCTTATCTCTTCATTCACTTTAAACGCTCGGACATCGGCTACTCAGACGAATATCCGCAGAGAGCAGGAAGTCATTCAACTTAACAAAGACCTGGAAGAAATTTTATCTTGGGGTGACAGTAACCAAGTAGAATTTAATGCTACAAAAACCCCGGTGGCAGGTTTTTCTAAAAAAGTTAACGTTGCTGAACCCGACATAGTTATGTCGGGGCACTCCATTCCTCTAACATCGTCACTCAATTTGTTGAGCGTTAATTTAGGAGCAAATTGTCCTGGCATGAACATGTTGCAGGCATAGCAAGGAGCGCTTCTCAAAAGTTGGGAATATTATTTCGAACCAGAAAGCTTTACACTCTACAACAACTGTTAATTCTTTACAAAGCTGAAATTCGACCAACTGTGGAATACTGCTCCCATGTTTGGGGCTCCGCTCCCAACCATACACTGCATTTGTTGGATTCTATTCAGAGAAGAGCTGTTCGTCTGATTGGAGACCCGGAACTGACCGGCGGCCTTGATTCGCTGGAACATCGAAGAACGGTTGGCGATTTGAGCCTATTCTACAAATATTTTCATGGAAAGTGTTCGAAGAATCTGGCTCGCCTAATTCCCCCCAGACCGGTGCATGTTAGAAGTATACGTCGCGCTAATACTTCACATTCGTATGAGGTTCAGCTAGTTACTGCTCGTACAACGCTTTTCAAGCAGTCTTTTATATGGAGAACATCATCCCTTTGGAATAATTTGCCCAGGACTGTGTTTCCCATCGAGTACAATTTACAGCGGTTCAAGAACAACGTGAATCGCTTTTTCCGCACACGTGTCGCTCTTGTAGCGCTTTAGGGACTTCTTCACTGCAGCACGTGTGCTAGACCCATAAAAAAAAATTAAAAAAAAAGATAGATTTTAAGAAGGAAGATGATGTGAGTTAGCATACTAATATCTAAGAGTTCGCCTTTTGCAGACTGAATGTTCCAAGATGCTGTTACTTTACCAGCACATCTAGAAAGCAAAGGGAACATGTGTTTCAGTTTCATTTGTAAATTTTGTATTTGAGTGTTGTTAATTGAGGTGATGCAAAAATGCACTCCGGTTAAAGAGAGAGTTCAAAGACTTCCTTACAAGCATTCGCCACTACAGGAAATAGTAAAAATTCTATGGGCCTTTCTGAAGATCGTTCATAATATGTTCCTTGGTAAATAAAATACGTAGGCGCCAGAGATGTTTCTATATTATTTTTTTTTTATGGGTCTAGCACACGTGCTACAGGGAAGTCCCTAAAACTCTATAATAGCGACACGTGTGCGGAGAAAGCGATTCACGTTGTTCTTGAATCGCTGTAGCTTGTACTCGGTGGGAAACACAGCCCTGGGCAAATTATTCCAAAGGGATGATGTTCTCCATATAAAAGACTGCTTGAAGAGCGTTGTACGAGGAGTAACAAGCTGAACCTCATACGGATGTGAAGAATTAGCGCGACGTGTACTTCTAACATGCACCGCTATGGGAGGAATTAAGCGGGCCACATCCTTCGAACACTTTCCATGAAAGTACTTGTAGAATAGGCTCAAGTCGCCAACCGTTCTTCAATGTTCCAGCGAATCAAGGCCGTCGGTCAGTTCCGCGTCTCCAATCAGACGAACAGCTCTTCTCAGAATAGAATCCAACAAATGCAGTGTATGTTTGGGAGCGGAGCTCCAAACATGGGAGCAGTATTCCATAGTTTGGTCGAATTTGAGCTTTGTAAAGAATTAACCGTTGTTGTGGAGTGTAAAGCTTTCTGGTTCGAAATAATATTCCCAACTTTTGAGAAGCTCTCCTTGCTATGCCTGCAACATGTTCATGCCAGGACATATTTGCTATTAAATCTATCAAAGGTTATTTTACTGAAATGTGCTGATGTTATAGAAACCGAACCGTTAATTGGAACATTGGTATAGAGTTTCATGTTAAACATAAATATGGCTGAAAATTTGTTTAATTTATGTTCACTTCTTATTGTAATTGTTTTAGTAAATCAGTATAATCAGATTGTCATGGTTATAAAACACGAAATAAACTTTTTATTATTTTTAATTAATTTGCAGCATATGTTTTTCATAAAAAAAGATTTATGGCATATGTTTTTTCTGTACTATATGATAAATATTAACCAACTTAATTATGTACTAATTTAAATATGTAGTTAAAATATAATTAATCTGTTATAGTTTTCATACTTTCTAGTATAAATAATTTATTAACAAATAATATGATGGAATCATTTGTCATTAATTGTAGCTCCAAATAAACATGTGTGCTGCAATAGAGATAAATGTAAAATAACCGGTCAAGTGCAAGTTGAACTTGCGCAATTAGTGTTCCGTACGTTGATTGCTTTTAAAATAAAAAATTTTGTTACGGAGGTATAAAATGATCAGTGACTTCACAAAACACACCCCAAATGTGTTTTCAACAAAATTTGTTTCGAATCTTTACTCAAAACTGATGACCTTGGAATTTTTGTTTTTTATATACCAGATAAATTATTAAAGGTAATTCACTTGTGAGAATTTTTATTCAATCTACACCCCGTGCAGAATATTCCAGAATTTTTTCAAAATTTTTCGATAAGTACTTTTCGAGATAAGGCGGGTGGATAGCGATTTTTCGCGATTTTTTAAAAATAACACAAAGAAAAGTGCGCGCAAGTATTACATTATATATATATTTTTTTATTCGTGTTTTCACAAGCTTTCATTTGACACCACACTCGATGACCTAGTAAAAAATTTTTTTTTTTCACTTCCGATTTCACCCCCCAAAACTAACCCCTTAAGTCAAAATTTAACTTTCAAAACTACATGGCTCTGATGAGGCCATCAATTCCTATATTATTACCAAATTTCAACTTTCTATGACAAATAGTTTCGGAGCAAATCGGGTGTGACAGACGGACAGACAGACGGACAGACACCGAAGTCATCTTATAAGTGTTCTGTACGGAACACTAAAAAAGGTGACAAAAATTGTACTTGCTTCTTCTTTATGAGCCAGAACTCTATTCCCCAAATTCACGCAAGAAGTAATTTTGATAGAAAACAGGTTTTTAATTAAAAAATTGTAATTTTTTTATTGATTCATAAAGTATACAGTATAGGGTTATGTATGGAATAACATATCGGGTAAATCGCCTCGACGGCTTTGCTGGCACATAGGCACTCTTTTGTCGAAATTTTCCATGACCGTTTGGCATAAATGTGACTGAATTTCGTTGATACAGCGCTTAATTTCCTCTTTCAAGTCGTGGTTGGTCGTGGGCCTGTTGGCATAAACCTTAAACTTTAAAAAAAACCCCATAGAAAAAAGTCTAACGGCGTTAAATCGCATGATCTTGGCGGCCAATTCTGATCGCCAAAACGGGATATTACACGACCAGGAAATTACTCATGCAGTAATTGAATTGTTTCTTGGGCTGTATGGCATGTGACACCGTCTCGTTGAAACCACATGTCGTCCACATCCATATCTTGCAATTTATGAACAAAAAACTGGCTTATCATAACGCGATAACGATCACCATTAATTGTTATTGCCGGGCCAATCGCATTTTCGAACAAGAATGGTCCGATGATGCCTCGAACCCAAAATCCGCATCAAACAGTGACACGTTGTGGATGCATTTGTTTCGCAACAGTCACGTGTGGATTATCTGAACCCCAAATGCGACAATTTTGTCGATTAACGAAGCCATCAAGATGGAAATGAGCCTCATCGCTGAAGATGATTTTCTTCGAAAAATCAGTATCCACTTGTTGTTCCATAATGGTGCGTGGTCAGTAGGCTTCAGTTCTTAAGTCAACTGAACTTTATAAGCATGAAGATGCAAATCTTTCGTGAGAATACGCTGTAGAGAGCTTCTCGAAATGTCCAATTCTTGACCAGGGTGCCGAATTGATGTTCCTGGAGTCTCAGCAACACTCTCACGAACAGCTTCAATGTTTTGTGTCGAACAACTTGTTGAAGGACGGCCAGAGCATTTAAGATCACTAATTGATCCAGTCTCCCTGAATCTCGTCACAGTTGATGAGATTAAATCACTATTCCGACCATATTTTGTACGAAAATCCCGAACTGTAGCTACAAAACTATCATTATTTTTAAAACATTGCTCAACAATGAAAACACGTTGTTCTTTTGTGTAGCGCTCCATTTTTAATCACCCTGAACTGTCAGCTATCACGCTGTGTTTTTTGTTTTGTTGGCAACACTTTACCATACAAATGGCGCCAAATTCAAATCTTGCGTGAATTTTGGGACACCCTTTACATTATATGTATTAGTAGTGTTTTTATACCTCGTTAACAAGCAGTAGGCGTTAAAAGATTTAACATAATCTAAAAATCCACAAGAAAAATTGACAACATTGCAAATTTACCAATTTACGCGAATATAAATTTCCCAGTGAATTAGGCGGCATATCAAACACTTAGGATGTGATGTGTTGGGGTTAATATGACATGCTAATTTTAAGTGCGCCTAATTTACATTAATTTAACTATCATTTGAGCACTTTTATGTTTCCGATCTTGAATCATGAACTTTAATAAGGCAAAACACGCGATCCGACGATGTTGTTATTTCGTTAATGATGAATTTGTATAGCGCCAGAAAGAAATAAATTGTACTTTGGCCGTCTTGCTTCCAATTATGGATTTGTATAAAACGAATTAAATCATGGTCGCAAAAAACATTGCAGTTTTTTTAAAATCCCTAAAATGTTATTGTTTGGAATTGATACCCAATAATAACCGGTCAAGTGCAAGTTGAACTTGCGCAATTAGTGATCCGTACGTTGATTGCTTTTTAAATTTTGTTACAGAGGTATAAAATTATCAGTGACTTCACAAAACATACCCCAAATGAGTTTTCAACAAAGTTTGTTTCCAATCTTTACTGAAATCTGATGACCTTGAAATTTTTGTTTTTTTTTTATATACCAGATAAATTATTAAAGGTAATGCACTCGTGATAATTTTCGTTCAATCTACACCCCGTGGAGAATATTCCAGAATTTTTTCAAAATTTTTTGATAAGTACTTTTCGAGATAAGGCAATTTTTACATTATATATATATTTTTTACTCGTGTTTTCACAAGCTTTCATTTGACATCACACTCGATTACCTAGTAAAAAAAAAATTTTTTTCACTTCCGATTTCACCCCCCAAAACTAACCCCTTAAGTCAAAATTTAACTTTCAAAGCTACATGGCTCTAATAAGGCCATCAATTCCTATATTATTACCAAATTTCAACTTTCTATGACAAATAGTTTCGGAGAAAATCGGGTGTGACAGACGGACAGAGTGATCTTATAAGTGTTCCGTACGGAACACTAAAAAGAGATTTCTTATGCATTTTACTGGATTTTGCTACCTGTTTTGAATTATGTTTAAAGTTTCACCCTTGCTTTTGAAGATAAATGGGACTTTCCCCATTGCTTGGGAGCGGTAGATGGAAAACATGTGCAGATTATACCTCCTCACAGTATTCTTCTGATGGTCATTACAAATGCTAACTACGAATTTACAATGTGTGATTGGAAGCGGAAGGGACGTTGGACTTGGAGAAGCCCAGATTCAACTGTAAAAAATGATATTGACTATATTTTAACGAATCGAAAACATACGAGGCTGGTTTGAAAAGTCCGTGCAAAAATAAAAACTACTTATGTGTTTGGGGTAAACCTTTTTATTTTTCGACATAGTCTCCTTTTAGGCTTATACACTTCGTCCAACGATGTTCTAGTTTGTTGATCCCTTCCGAATAATAGGATTTGTCCAAGTCTGCAAAATATCCATTAGTGTCTGCAATCACCTCCTCGTTTGAATAAAATCTTTGTCCCGCCAGCCATTTCTTCAAATTGGGGAACAAATAGTAGTCCGAGGGAGCCAAGTCTGGAGATTAGGGGGGATGTGAAACGCGTTGGAATCCTATTTCCATTAATTTTGCGACCACAACTGCTAAGGTGTGTGCTGGTGCGTTGTCGCGATGGAAAAGGACTTTCTTGTGGGCCAATCGCGGGCGTTTTTCTTGCAGCTCGGTTTTCAAACGGTCCAATAACGATGAATAATATTCACCTGTAATAGTTTTACCCTTTTCCAGATAGTCGATGAGGATTATCCCTTGCGAATCCCAAAAGACAGTCGCCATAACCTTTCCGGCCGAAGGAACGGTCTTCGCCTTTTTTGGTACAGATTCCCCCTTGGTAACCCATTGTTTAGATTGTTGTTTGGTCTCAGGAGTATAGTAATGTATCCATGTTTCATCCACAGTGACGAAACGACGCTTAAAGTCCTCCGGATTCTTCTGGAACAGCTGCAAACCATCCTTGCAACACTTCACACGATTCCGTTTTTGGTCAAGCGTGAGCAATCGCGGCACCCATCTTGCGGATAGCTTTCTCATGTCCAAATGTTTACGCAAAATATTATGTACCCGTTCAGTTGAGATGCCCACAGCACTAGCAATCTCACGCACCTTAACTCTTCTGTCATCCATCACCATATCATGGATTTGATCAATGATTTCTGGAGTCGTAACCTCCACAGGCCGTCCAGAACGTTCAGCGTCACTTGTGGCCATATGGCCAGTCCGAAAATTTTGAAACCACTTATAAACTGTTCTAATCGAAGATGCAGAGTCACCATAATGTTTATCAAGCTTCTCTTTAGTCTCCTGAGGCGTTTTGCCTTTCATAAAGTAATGTTTAATCACCACACGAAATTCTTTTTGTCCTTTTCTTGACAATCACTCGACTTCCTTGATTCACACCTCGATACGCGCCGGTGGTGCCATCTCTCGGACTTTGCACGGACTTTTCAAACCAGCCCCGTATAGGAAAAGATGTAACAGTCCTAAACCATTTTGATACTGGCAGCGACCACAGACTAATAAGAGCGAAAATAGAGATAAATACCAAACTAGTACGAGGTAAATTAATTAAACAACAACGATGCCCGATGCCAGAAATAATCCAGGAAAATTTGGAAAGGTATCAAAATGAACTAAACAAAAAACTATCTAGTAAAGAAACATTGAATAAAATGGACGTTGATGCCCTAGAAACTAAAATAAAAACTGATATAAAAACAGTTGCCAAAAAGATATGCAGTACCAACAGAAAGAAAAATTCAAAGGTATGAAGGGAGACTAAAGAACTTATGACAAAAAGAAGAAAATTAGATAAAGGTACACCAGAATATATTGAACTAAACAAAGTTATAAAGAAGAATTTAAGAGATGACTTACGACACTATAATATAATGATGATAAAATCGACACTCGAAAGCAATGAAAACATGAAAATTCTTAGAACAATTAACAACTTGGGACGTCCTCGGATACATCAATTAAAAGACCCAAATGGCGCCATCAAAGAAGATAGAGAGGATCTGATAGCAATTACTGAGAGGTTCTATAGTACATTATACGCAGAAAGTAATACAAAACAAGTGAAAGTGGATGACGAAACCATTTTAAACGTTGGCTCAGAAGATTTTCCTGACATTACCGAGGTAGAATTAGTCTTATCACAAATGAAGAATGGTAGAACACCCGGAAACGATGGTGTGACAAAAGCAATGATAAAATTTGGCGGTGTCATTGCTATAAAAGCACTGACGATACTTCTCAATAAATGCCTGGTGGAAGAACAAATACCGGATGATTGGCGAAATGCCGAAGTAATCCTATTATACAAAAAACCGGTCAAGTGCAAGTTGAACTTGCACAATTAGTGTTCCGTACGTTGATTGTTTTTAAAATAAAAATTTTTGTTAGGGTGGTATAAAAATGATCAGTGACTTCACAAAACACACCCCAAAGTTTGTTTCCAATCTTTACTGAAAACTGGTGACCTTGAATTTTTTTTTTTTATATACCAAATAAATTATTAAAGGTAATGCACTCGTGATAATTTTCGTTCAATCTATACCCCGTGGAGAATATTCCAGAATTTTTTCAAAATTTTTTGATCAGTACTTTTCGAGATAAGGTAGGAGACAGCGATTTTTTTAAAAGTAATACGAAGAAAAGTGTGCGCAAGTATTACATTATATATATATTTTTTACTCGTGTTTTCACAAGCTTTCATTTGACACCACATTCGATGACCTAATAAAAAAATTTTTTTTTCATTTCCGATTTCACCCCTCAAAACGAACCCCTTAAGACAAAATTTATGTTACGGTGGTATAAAATGATCAGTGACTTCACAAAACACACCCAAAATGAGTTTTCAACAAAGTGTGTTTCCAATCTTTACTGAAATCTGATGACCTTGAAATTTTTGTTTTTTTTATATACCATATAAATTATTAAAGGTAATGAACTCGTGATAATTTTCATTCAATCTACACCCCATGGAGAATATTCCAGAATTTTTTCGAATTTTTTTGATAAGTACTTTTCGAAATAAGGCCCGGGACAGCGATTTTTCGCGAATTTTTAAAAATAATACAAAGAAAAGTGCGCGCAAGTATAATATTATATATATATATTTTTTATTCGTGTTTTCACAAGCTTTCATTTGACACCACATTCGATGACTTAGTAAAAAAATTTTTTTTTTCACTTCCGACTTCACCCCCAAAAACTAATCCCTTAAGTCAAAATTTAATTCTCAAAACTACATTGCTCTGATGAGGCCATCAATTCCTATATTATTACCAAATTTCACCTTTCTATGTCAAATAGTTTCGGAGAAAATCGGGTGTGACAGACAGACAGGCAGACAGACAGACAGACAGACACCGAAGTGATCTTATAAGTGTTCCGTACGGAACACTAAGAAGGTGATAAATTAAAACTTGATAATTACCGGCCTATAAGTCTACTCTGCCACCCATACAAACTCCTAACCAAGATTATAACAAACAGACTCATAAACAAGTTAGATACTTACCAACCTCCAGAGAAGGCTGGATTCCGGAAACATTATAGCACAATAGAACATATACAAACAATTTGTACACTAATAGAAAAATGCAATGAATATAACGACACATTACATCTCGCATTCGTTGATTACAATAAGGCTTTCGATTCGGTGGAACTGTGGGCTGTTTTTAAAGCCATGAACAATGCAAGAATCGACTTTAGGTATAAAAAGCTTCTTAAAAAAATATATATGATAACGCGACAATAACAGTTAACATTGCAGAGGACATTAAAACAAACAAAATTGCAATCAAAAAAGGAGTCAGACAGGGAGATACCATTTCCCCAAAGCTATTTACCCTCGCATTGGAGGATGTTTTTAAAAAACTGAATTGGGGTGAAAAGGGTATCAAGATAGATGGTAGGTACCTAAGCCATCTGCGCTTTGCGGACGATATTGTACTTATTAGTCAAAACATAACGGAACTACAGACTATGTTAAAAGAACTTCAAAAAGAATCCGTAGAAATTGGACTAACGAGATATACGAATAAAACTAAAATCATGACAAAGGATGAGGTAGATGCACATATAGGAGAACAAGTTATTGAAAATGTCGAGGAATATATATACCTAGGTCACAATATCAAATTAGGCAAAGAAAATCAAACTGCCGAGATAAGTAGACGTGTTCGGTTAACATGGGCAGCCATAGGTAAACTGACACATATTTTAAGAAATGAGAAAATTCCGATAAATTTAAAAAGAAAAGTGTTTAACACCTGCATATTACCAGGGGATGGAAACCATGACGCTCACCATTAAATCAGCCAATAAACTCAGGACAACACAAAGGGCTATTGAACGAATGATGTTAGGAATAAGTCTCAGAGATCATATCACAAATGAGAATATTAGGAATAGAACAAAAGTTGAAGATGTTATAGAACGCATTGCTCAATTGAAGTGAAACTGGGTGGGCCATGTTGCACGACAGGACGATTCAAGATGGACAAGGCGTATTGTACAGTGGAGACCTCGCCTTCATAAGCGCCGTGTTGGCAGACCTCAATTACGCTGGCTAGATGACATCAAAAACAATGTAGGGAATAAATGGCATCAGATAGCACAGGACAAAAGACTATGGAAGAGTATGGGGGAGGCCTATGTCCAGAAATGTACTGTAAAAGGCTGTTAGAAGAAGAAGAAGAAGATATTGGAAGCAACGGTCGAGTATCTGATGATGGAGTAATTGACAGTACTATATTTATGAAGAAATTACTTGCAAATAAATTAGATTTGCCTACCGTAGAACCAGTCATTCAACACCATTTAATTACGTCTTTGTCGGAGATGAAGCTTTTGCTTGGAGGTCAGATTAAAACTATATAATCAAAAAGAGCTAGATTATGAAAAAAGAATTTTTAATTATCACTTGTCTAGGGTCAGAAGGATCATTTGTAATATCAGCCAACCCTTTTAGAATTTTTCATACTACAATAAATTTACAAATTAATAATATTGACAAGGTTGTTTTGGCTTGTTGTACACTTCATACACATCGAATGACGTGTTTGATGTAGAAAATACTATGGATGGTACAATTACTCCTGGTTTACGGATAGGCTCAGCCAATCTGTTAAATCTTCAAAAGGGCTATAACCGGAATCACAATGCAGAGGCAAAAGAAGTAAGAGGGAAATTTAAGATATACTTCAACAATTCTGTAAAAGTGAACTGGCAGCACGCAATGGTCTCTAATTAGTTAATACCCTGTATCTAATTCTACAATGCTAAATTCTACAATAGTAAAGAAGGGTTAATTATGGGGAGCCAATTATTGAAATAATGATATTTAACAACCATAATAACAACAATAATAATTGTCTATACTGGTATCGATACGTAGACTATATAATTGTATGCTTTACAGGTACGAACAGACAATTAACTCACTTTTTACAGTACATTAATTCTTTACATAGAAATATCAATTTTAAAATGGAAAAAGAAGTCGAAGGGAAAATCAACTTCCTAGACTTAACAATCATTAAAACCATGAAAAAACATGAATTTGCAATATATCACAAACCTTGTCATACAGATACCACAATTCACAATAGTTCTCACCACCCTAACCATCATAAACTCGCGGCTTATCATAGTTTTATAGACAGACTAACTAATATCCCCTTATCAGAGGACAATTTTACTAAAGAATTAAACTATATAAAACACTAGCAGGGCCCGCGGCTCCGCTCGCGTGGACTTGATTCACTACTATCGTCACTGCTTATTCCTTATGTTACCCAACGTAATAAAATATCTCCCATTATTTCTCCTTATCTCCCAATATTTCTCCTTATTTCCCATTATCTCTACATAATTTCCATTATCTAGGCTTATCTCTGCTCATCTCCCATTATTTCTCCTTATCTCCCATTATTTCTCCTTATTTCCCATTATCTCACCATAACTCCCATTATTTAGACTTATCTCTGCTTATCTCCCATTATCTCTCCTTATCTCCCATTATTTATACTTATCTCACCTTATCTCCCATTATCGAGGCTTATCTCGACTTATCTCCCATTATTTCTCCTTATCTCCAATTATCTCACCTTATCTCCCATTATCTAGGCTTATATCGAATTATATAGAACATATGTATAAATTTATAAAAACACGTAAATCGGATAAGTGGTTCTCGAGTGATAAGCGCACTAAAGGACAAACAGACAGACAGAGAGATGTTGCATTTTATATATATTGTATTCTTTGCTACATGATATTGTTCCATATTTAATGCTTTAGGGAGTGTATTGCAAGAGAACGCGCTAGCGGCAAACTTTTCTCCGACTTAATTCACTATTATCCTCACTGCTTATTCCTTATGTCACCTAATAAAATGTAGCCTATAACCTGGCCAGAGAACATACGTATGGTTAAAAAAAAGCACGTAAATCGGATAAGTAGTTCTGCAGTGATAAGCACACTAACGGACGGACGGACAGACAGACAGACATTGCATTTTATATATATTGTAGATATTCTCTGCTACATAATATTGTTCCATATTTAATGGTTTGGACTGTGTATTGCAAGAGAACGCGCTAGCGGCAAACTTTGTCCGACTTCATTTACTATTATTGTCACTGCTCATTCCTTATGCTACCTATCGTAATAAAATATAGCCTATAACCTGGCCGGAGAAGATATGTATGTTTAAAAAAAAAAGTACGAAAATCGGATAAGTGATTCTCCAGTGATAAGCGCACTAACGGACAGACAGACAGACAGAATACGTTGCATTTTATATATATTATAGATGTAATAAAATATATACCTATAACCTGGTCAGAGAACATATGTATGAATTTAAAAAATCACGTAAATCGGATAAGTGGTTCTCGAGGGATAAGCACATTAACGGACAGACAGACAAACAGACAAACATTGCATTTTATATATATTATAGATATAGATTATTTTTATTATTATATAACCTGGCCAAAGAATATATGCATGAATTTAAAAAAAGAGAGGTAAATCTGATAAGTGGTTCCTGCGTGATAAACGCACTAATGGACAGACAGACAGACAGAGAGACATTGCATTTTATATATATTATAGATTATACATATACAGATACATAATATTGTTCCATGTTTAATGGTTTAGGCTGTGTATTGCAAAGGCACGCGCTAACGGCAAACTTATTTGCGACATCATTCACTATTTTACGTCACTGCTCATTCTTTATTCTACCTATCGTAATAAAATATAGCCTATAATCTGGCCAGAGAACATATGTATGTTTTTTTAAAAAAAAAAGTACGTAAATCGGATAAGTGGTTTTTCAGTGATAGGAGCACTAACGGACAGACAGACAGGTACAGACAGACAGACAGACAGACATACAGAGAGACGTTGCATTTTATATATATTATAGATGTAATAAAATATATATCTAAAACCTGGTCAGAGAACATATGTACGAATTTAAACAATCACGTAAATCGGTTCTCGAGGGATAAACGCACTAACGGACAGACAGACAGACAGAGAGAGGTTGCAATTTGTTTATATTATAGGTATAGATTATTATTATTATTATTATATAACCTGGCCAAAGAATATATGTATGAATTTAAAAAAAGACGTAAATCGGATAAGTGGTTCTCGCGTGATAAACGCACCAGTGGACAGACAGACAGACAGAGAGACATTGCATTTATATATATTATAGATTCTAGATATTCTCTACTACATAATATTGTTCCATATTTAATGGTTTAGACTGTGTATTGCAAGGGAACGCGCTAGCGATAAACTTTTTTCCGACTTCATTCACTATTATCGTCACTGCTCATTCCTTATGCTACCTATCGTAATAAAATATAGCCTATAACCTGGCCAGAGCACATATGTATGTTTTAAAAAAAAAAAAAGTACGTAAATCGGATAAGTGGTTCTCCAGTGATAAGGTCACTAACGGACAGACAGACAGACAGACAGACAGACAGAGAGACGTTGCATTTTATATATATTATAGATGTAGCCGTTAACAACGGTTATTCCGTTACTTTAATCGATAACATCGTTAGAAACAAGGCAATCTCAGAAATATACCCACGTTTTAAGGACAGAAAAACCTCATTTAAATGCTTAACCTATTTCGGCAAACCAGCAGGAAAACTGGGGAAATTTTTAAATCAAAAAAATATCAACACAGCTTACAAGACTAACAATACTATAGGGAAATATCTCAAAAACTACAAGCCACAAATCAATAAAGACGATAAATCAGGGGTTTATCAATTAACATGTGGGTCATGTCCTAAAACATACATAGGACAAATTGGGCGTAAATTTATACAAAGAATTACAGAACACGAAAAAAGTTTCATCCATAGAAAGTCTAATTCAACATATGCTAATCATCTTTTAACAGAAAATCACACGTTTAACAAAAATTTCAAAATTTTACACACCCAACAAAAAGGTTTAAAACGAAACCTTTTAGAGACAATGCAAATAAATCGATTAAGTACTACAGGTACTTTACTCAACGACCAGGTAGATTTAAACAATTCACCATCATTGAATTTATTCCCTAATTCCATGTCTGTGTGAGTTTTCCAATACTATCAATGTAATTTAATTAGGTGTAATATTATAATTAAGAAATTATATAAAATTGTAAACATTAAACCTACATCGACAGCGAAACGCGTCATCGCAATTTAAATAAACCAGTGGAAATTGACTAAAAACAGTCTTTTATTATATATTTATAATGAATTTCCATCAAGTAGAAGCTACGACCGCACAGTGCGAAATTTCTTGAGTTTACCGGAACTTAATTATTTAAATCAGTAAAACAGTTCTATTTGTTGGCTTTTTAAAATTTTCAATAAAAATTAATGTATTTTATTTAAAGTTTTTCAGTTTATTTGTGTTTTTTATTATAGAACAATTTAAAAAAAACATATATTTTGTAACAACATTTTGAACATCTATTCAGAACGAGACTCATTGCAATCGCCTGAAGACTCGCAATCATTACACGGGTCTGCAAATCTTTCTAACAACTCTAAAACTTCTGGCGTAACTTCACTATGCTTGGTTTTGGGTGCTTTACGAAGACTAGCGATGTACGGATCCAATGAAATAAGCAGTCGATTAAATAAATCCGTATTTGTGTCAATTCGGGATGTTTTTCTAGTAAAAAGTTCGCGATATTTTCTGCAGTCTTTGTTTCTTGCCTCCTGAGCTTCTTCAGAAAATTGTCCGATCGGAAGAATGCAAGAGGCTATAATATCCTTTCCATGACAAAGGACTTTATGCACACTTACGGGCATTGAGTACCAGAAATATTCTTTCAAATACAATTCCAAAGTTTCTCTTGCATATCTGCCGAACTTTTCTGAATCAATTTTAAGACCACAATTTAGGCACTCTAACAGTACATGAAAACGCTTGATCAAATCTAAATTAACGCCAGTTATTTCGGAAGACTTTTCGGCATTTCTAAAGAATTTCCTCGCGGTATTACCATCGTTTGTGTTTCCGGTCTGCCGTTTTGGCATCTATAAGCAAACCAAGCTCCTCTTTGAATTTTTGTTGAATGTATTTTGTCTTCTCTGCAACTTTTTTTTTATTTTCTGCTCCACGAGTTTGCCATGCCTTAATATCCAGTTTGTACGATATATGTAAAATACATTCCAAAAACCTTATCCATGCATGGAGGGGTGATAGACCAAGGGATAAAAAGGATTCATTTATATTTTTTTGAGGTATATCGCAGATGATGCTCATTTCACTAGGTTTAGCCTCACATAAGTAGCATGTTTGTGATGATGCACAGGATGATACAGCATTGCATACTTTACCGTCAATCATACAAAAGATCATATTTGCTGTAACCTGAAATTGCTTGCCGTCTACAAGTATAGTGGTTGGAGTAGGTTGAGATATTTGTTCTTTCACTTTGTTTACTTCTGAGGTAATTACACTGACTGTTTCTTTGGCAAAAACGAACTTGATGGGGCGACAGTACCGTGTGGAAGAAGAAGCAGGGTTTTTCCAAATTACTGACTGATTATCACCATTATCATTTACGGAGCACATTTGGATTGGTACCATTGATACCCTAAACATACTATCATCAGAGCTATGTTCGTTCATATACTTTTGTCGATAATTATCTTCTTCCACCCCATCACAATCCCACTTTACGATAATATTTAGTGCTTTAACGTTTGATAAAGTTCTAAGAATTCCTTCTAGCCCTGTACAAAGTCTTGCTACGGTATGATTCATAAGCGACTAAACTGATACTTCAGCTGAAACTTTAGTTCTTATTATGTCCTTTGGATAGGACAACCTCTTTGCCTCTTTTACAACATAATAAGGTGGATACAAAGTGCAACGGTGATTTTTTGCTTGATCTCGAACAATGTTGTACTGATTTGATGATAAGTTTGCATCAATAAGTAGCGCCAGAGCCTGGTCTGGAGTTAATTTTCGTGGGTTGTTTGAAGAAGACATGCGAGCCTTCTTGATTTTGCTACCCCTTTCTGGAGAACCAGATGCCAGTTCCTTGACAATCGCTGCAGAGTTTCGTTTTCCAGATTGGTATAGCTTTGTTGCAGTTGCTTTGGCTAACTCGTCTTGACTACCGGACTTCAAAAGATGATGCACTTTTCTGTTTTGCACTTTAGGATGACAATCCCTAAATTCTTTTTTAGGTCTGCCTGCATTGGTCTTCGATCCACTAGGCAATGCATCCCTTACAGCATTTGAAAATTTTACATTATTTTCAAGCCAGCTAGCATTTTTATTCAGAAATGATGCTAAATTTCGACTGGATTCCCTCCACCTTTTTTGTATTTTACAAACCAGCGCACCAAGAGTTGCCTTTAAACTGCAAAGAGCGTCAGATGTTAGCATTGGTGAGCCTATTTTTTCCGAAACAAAACCAATGATGGCGTCCGATGTCCGTTCTTCCTTCCACTTTTGGAATATGCAGTTATATGAAATTTGCAAAGTCATTCTGGAAAATGTTTAATTTAAAAGAAGATCGTAAAATATCGCAGAAGAACTTTTGTGTTTCCAACAGAGGAAAAAAAACCTTTCAAATTTTGTGCGTTTCAAGCTGGTATTATGTAGTATCACTTTTTAAAGTCTCCACTGAAGTTAAAAATGTAAATTTTACTTACTTCTTAAAAATCACTTTTTTCACGAACAAATCATACACGAGTAAGAAAAGATTTTGCAATTATTTAAATGCCAATAATTGACAATTCTCTTATAAAATAAATGAAGAAAAAATCATGGCCTACTGACTTGCCGTTTGTATGTACCACTCTATTAACTTAAACAAATCGAATAGCTTTCTGTAGGCAAAAAGTATGATTGAATAAGTAATGCAACTTTCAAGTGCATTTTGCAGTTGTTTCGCAGGGTTAATCCCCAAACTGAGTATGAGGTTTTAGAGGTGGGATATTAACCTACCAAAATAATGAACAATGTTATGCATTTTACGTATTTCAAAAATTGAATAAAGTTCCGCTAAACTTCCTAAATTTCGCACTGTGGACCGTCCGAAATTTTATGATGGACACTTGTTAAGAACAATTAAATTTACCTAATATAATAAAAGGATTCAATTAGGTGTTAAATTTTGGCAGTTACATTGAAGTTTCTAGGTGAGCAAATACTTTCTGACGGTAATGTATATGTCACATTATATCATATAATAGATATTCCGTAAAATACTGCATAATTCTAAACAATATTAATATTCATATTTAAATGAATTTATATCTCTAAAGAGAATTAACCATAAATAAAATTTGCAAAGCTTTCTAAACAATGACTAACAAAAAAATAGAAGCGTGTTGTAACACAAAACATGCTTTATTTATTCCAACATAAATATAATAGATAATGAGTACTATATTGTCATTTAAACTAGGGTTAATTTAATAGTTGGCAATAAAATCAACAATGAGAAAATATCCGTTTACTTTTTTTAAGGCATTTAGTATAGTATGAAAACCTGCATATATTAGAGAGATTTTGCAACGCTTATTTTCAACATGTCGTTCCCCTCACCGTTATTAAAAGCATGCGCAATATAAACGCGAAGAAATTGCACATAAAAAGTTTTTGCAATTCTCAAAAAAAGCACTTTTTTATTGTGTATCTTTGTATTAACAAAGTGGAGGAGAGAACATAACTTACTTCTTTTAGTTTCGGTTTTGTGTTATTTTTGTGATATATTTTCTTTTCTTGTTTTAAAAATGACTCGATAAATCAATACACATATATATATATATATATATATATATATATATATATATATATATATATATATATACATATATGTATGTATATATATATATATATATATATATATATATTACTCAGTATATATCACCACTACACCAAACACTTTATTTTTGCACTCGACGCGCGTTTCGCTAACTATGTTAGCTTCATCAGGAGCGATGATTGACTAAAGCTAAACTACAAATCTACCCTATTTATACTTAGCCTAACTCTTCAATTTATCAAGCAGAACTAATGACATAGGCAAGGCCATCAGTTCCCGTCAAGTAGCCAGTAGAGGGGACTATAAGGAATAGGCCCTCTGTTTTTATTTAAATTACTTTTACATTTTATGATTTCCATACTTTCGTATGCGTTCAACAATGTCCTATCAGATACATTCCTTATTAATCTTAAATTATCTAGTGTTATAGTATGATCAGCTTCAAGGGCATGTTCGGCAATGCTAGACTTTCCTGTTCTATTGTATTTTAGGTGTGCTAAGTGTTCTTTAAATCTTGTTTTAATTGACCTTTTTGTTTGCCCAACATACATTTTGTCACAATCATTACAATTAATTTCATAAATTCCACTTTTCTCACAATTGGGAATCTTATCTTTGGGATTTCCTAAGATATTCCTCAGATTGTCTGATGACTTATAGACTAAGGTAAGGCCTACCTTATATAGCAAGGGACTCAATAAAGTATTTAATAAGGTAGGCCTCACCTTAGTCTATAAGTCATCAGACAATCTGAGGAATATCTTAGGAAATCCCAAAGACAAGATTCCCAATTGTGAGAAAAGTGGAATTTATGAAATTAGTTGTAATGATTGTAACAAAAAGTATCTTTGGCAAACAAAAAGGTCCATTAAAACAAGATTTAAGGAACACTTAGCACACTTAAAATACAATAGAACAGGAAAGTCTAGCATTGCCGAACATGCCCTTGAAGCTGATCATACTGTAACATTAGACAAACTAAGATTAATTAAGAATGTATCTGATAGAAGATTGTCGAACGCATACGATAGTATGGAAATTATAAAATGTAAAAGTAATTTAAATAAAGACAGAGGGCCTTTTCCTTATAGTCTCCTCTACTGGTTACTTGACAGGAACTGATGGCCTCGCCTATACCATTAGTTCCGTTTGAGTAATTGAAGGTTTAGGCTGAGTATAAATAGGGTAGATTTGTAGTTTAGCTTTAGTCAATCATCACTCCTGATGAAGCTAACATTGTTAGCGAAACGCGCGTTGAGTGCAAAAATAAAGTGTTTGGTATAGTGGTGATATATACTGAGTAGTGTCATTGTGCCAAATATTCCACATTTCCAACATAGATTTTATAATTATCGACATCTATGGAGCCTTTTTCGAAATTGATAAACGAGAATGCCGTTAGTTAATTAAGTACGATAGAGATGATGGAGTGTCAAGTGTATTAATTAACTTCCCAGCTTCGATTCGGTCGTAGAGAATTGTTAATATAGCCCATTTTTAGAACAAACTGTCTTAGGCTCTGTTTTTCAACTTTTTGTTCTACATAATTCTTATAACTACATGAAAGTTTTATATGCATTTTAATAGAATAATGCCTTCGAAAACTCCCTAATATAACTGTGTTTATTATTAAACAGCGTTGTGCGGCTGCGAGCAATCTTATAAGGAAAACCGGGAAAAATTCTAAAAGAAAAGCGCGCTAAAGGCGAATTTCCCAAGCAAAGACATTAAAATCAATACAAGACAGTATATGCCATAATATATCTGCAGTTTGCCATTTCCATAGAGCCTGGATGAACAGTCAGTAGGCATATGTTACCAAATTATCACTATAATGTAACTAGCGACAGATTTAGTAACAGACATTTTCTCGAGTTCACCGCTATCGTCGTTGATTGCGAATAATTTTTATAAAATATAAAGTATACATGCACCTCCATTACTGTGGACTATACAAGTGATATAACTCATAAAAGGCTTATCACCAACTACTAACACAAACTAATCTCCCATCGCATTCAGCATGTACAGTTAGTCCAAAAAGTCTCGATACACCACCTGCTTTCTATACTATTTTTCTGTTATTTAACTAATTAATTGAAACTATGAGAAAACATGTTTAAATTAATATTTGAAACTTAACAATCGAGGATTAGTATTAAAATCAACTACGGAACATTTTATTTAGAAGTTACATCATTGTTATAAAAATGTAAACAAAATTAATGTCAAAAAAGTGTTAGACAAATAATTATAGATCCCAAAATTAAAAGAAGAAGTATGGGCATTATTTTCGAAAATGTTTGTTTACAAACAGTGAGAAATTGTTTACACTGGGCAGGCTATAAAGGGTGTGTAGTCAGGAAGAAGCCGTTAATTTCAAAAGCTAATCGCAAAAAGCGGTTAGCTTTTGCTAGGAAATACGTTACTAAACCTTCTGAATTTTGGAAATCCGTAATCTTTAGTAACGAAACTAAAATTAACCTTTTTGGGTCTGATGGCAGAACTAAAGTTTGGAGGAAGAAGAATATCACATTCGTTCCACGGTGAGATAAGGGGGTGACAGTGTTCTGCTCTGAGGATGCATGTCCGCTGGAGGGATTGGAAATTTACATTTTAGTAATGGTACCATGGATCAGCATGTTTATCTGAACATTTGAAGAGACCATTTAAGAGAAAGTGTGCAAAAATTAGCACACATTTTTCAACAGGACAAGGATCCGAAACATAGCGGAAATTTGGTGCGAGAATGGATGATCCATAATGTGCGACAGCAGCTTCATGCACCTCCGGAATTACCCGATGTTAACCCCTTTTAGCATTTATTGGTGGAACTTAAACGGCGCCTTCGCAAACATAATGTTTCAAATAAAGAATATTGAACAAATGGTAGAACATGCCAGTAGAAATTACTAGAAAGCTGGTTGCAAGCATGACAAAAAGGTTACGGGAGATTATTAAGGCCAACGGCGGTCCCACTAAATAATAGTTTAAACGAAGTTGTTATTTTCTGAACTCCGTCAAACTATTATTGGTAATTGTTAAGTATATGGAGACTTTTTTGACATTAATTTTGTTTACATTTTTATAACAATGAAGTAACTTCTCAATAAAACGTTCCGCAGTTATTTTTAATACTAATCCTCGTTGGTTAAGTTACATTTTTATAACAATGAAGTAACTTCTCAATAAAACGTTCCGCAGTTATTTTTAATACTAATCCTCGTTGGTTAAGTTTCAAATATTAATTTAAACATGTTTTCTCATAGTTTCAATTAAATACTTAAACATAACAGAAAAATAGTATAGAAAGCAGGTGGTGTATGGAGACCTTTTGGACTGTATGTATTTGCAAAAAGTATCGCATAAGCAATTTTTTTGGTATCAAGTCGAAACTGTTCTTGTTAGTAACAACAATATACGTAATTAATTACGTACGAAATTTTTTGTTATAGGGATCTGTATTTCTCTTTATTAGTTTCACAATAGTTTCATATCTGTCGATGATGCTTATGTACTTTTTGTAAGCACAATTATGAAATTATTGAATTTTCCGTCTCATAAATTTAAATAAGTATAATAATAAAATAATATACAGTGAATGCCGTTTATAACAAACTCCAAAAAATCACTAAAAATGGTTCGCTACATTCGAAATTTGTTACAAACAGTAAACAAAATCTAATATCATTTTTCACTACTTTTTTATTTAGATTAGGCGCTAATGCTTAGAAAAATGAGTAATAATAATTATTAAATTAAAAGAAAACGTTCAGAGGAAAATAAAACAAGTCACACTAAAGTTATTATTATGTATCTTGGTACATATACGAGTATAAACGAAAACATTAAAATACGTAGTTTATATAATAAAATCGGTAATTTTCGTTTGTACAATTTTACTTGAAAAAGAAATGGTGTCGATATAATTGTCAAGGTCACAAAATCTATTCTATATATGTTCAGGAACTTCACGAGATTCCAAAAAATTGCGAATTTCAGTCATTTTCTT
The DNA here is from genome assembly GCA_019049505.1 of Pachyrhynchus sulphureomaculatus. Lineage (NCBI taxonomy): Eukaryota > Metazoa > Arthropoda > Insecta > Coleoptera > Curculionidae > Pachyrhynchus > Pachyrhynchus sulphureomaculatus. The sequence goes on from CM032449.1 coordinate 214,197,802, forward strand.
AGTCATTTCTGAAATTGATGGAAAATAAATATTATCTCCTTCTCCAAGCTTGTCTTCGTCGTCATTATCGCTTAAAATCTTTCCAGAAATCACTGATGTCACAATTTGATCATCAGTTAATATTTCTCTCGTCATTAATTCATTATCAGCACATAGATATACTTCAAAATTAGAGTGATTAAACATCTTTTTAATCTCGATTTCCACCGTACTTTGTCGAATGTCAGCATCGGAAACAAATTCTAGACAATCAGTAGGATATTCTCGATATTTTTCAATCCACTGAGTCAACGGTAGTTCATCATCTGAGTCATATCTACATTCCTTCCTTAAAAATCCATGCTTAAAACAGTTTGCAATGGTTTCTCTAGTGACTTTTTGCCAAGCCATATGGATAAAGTTTATAGTGTCCAAGAGAGTTATAGAAAAAATGTTACCTTTGTCGATAGTCTCTAACATTTTCATAAGTAAAATCTTTCTATAATGACATTTTGAAAAATGATTAACACTTTCATCCATAAGCTGGAGCCTTGCACTTGTGTTTGGAGGCATATAAACCAATTTTATTGGCCATATATTGGCCAACTATTGAGCAACAACGATCATATCCACTTCTGCAGTTTCTCCTACTATCTTATCCCCACTAATATGATGTCGCTTTTTAAATCATTCAATCCAACTTCTAGAATAGTTAAAGTCGGTGTTCTCTATTTTCCTTCCCAATTCATTAGCTTTCTCTTGTAAAGTATAGCCGATAATAGGTTCATGTCGTTTTTGACTAAACCATTTAGGAAGTCCTTTATCGACTTGGTCATGTGTAGATTTTCTTACTTTTTTACAACTAAAGTTTCTTTCATCATAGATTAATAAGATTTTTTGCCTTTTCTTCCGTATGGTAAAAACCGTAGATTTACTTAAATGCATCTGTTTGCAAACATCACTTTGTTTAACTCCATTTTCTATTTTCCTTATAATATCGTGTTTGTCTTTTAAAGTAAACGCTTTACATTTTTGTGTACACATTTTAAAATAAAAACTTAAACATTCACTTTGCTACTTTGATCAAATATGTATTAGAACCGCATAACACAACAACTGAATTGAAAATAGAACTAGCGACGCGGTGGAAACAAGTAGAATAGGGATTCAAATTTGCTGGCACTATTTCTGTAAATGTACAATGCTGTACCTTCTTTATCACATCGGTAGTTCCATCAACAGCATTGGCAAACCTTGTATTATAGTTAAGATATTTTTTTGATTTTTGCGTCTTTATTATAATAGATATTTCAATTAAACAATGATAACCAAACAAAGTCACTACGTGAACGAAATATGGGAACCTTCTTCGTATCTTCATTTGCTTTTTTAATTGTGGCGTAATACAATATTTTGTAAAATACTGCAAAGATCTCCACAAAGATTTAAATTAAATTCAATTTGAACTCTCTAAAATGTAATAGTTTATTTCATAATGTTTGTTAAATTCTTGCCGTTTGGTTCAATAAAAGGTGTAGAATTAAAATAGGTCTAATTTCTCAATTTTTCTCTCTTTCGTGTCGTATCAGGTCCTCCTGATGTTGGCAATTACATTACCGAATTGTCATCGATTTTCGAGTAAGAAAAACAGTACTTCTACGCCGGATATTCCTTACCCAAGAGTACTGATAAAAGACCTCCCCCCCCCCCGCGCGCAAAGAAAAATTGTTCGAAACCAGATCGAATTTCTACTAAAAAGCAGGAGATTTAAAAATCTTAGAAATAAATGCGCCATTCTTCCTGGAACAGTTATTGAGTCCGTGAATTCCCTAGATTAAGTCGCGCTACATCGAGCACAGGGAGTGGTAAGTTCGTTATAAACGGACACAAAACATCTAAATTTGGTTCGTTTTATCCGGAAGTTCGTTATAACCAGGTTCGTTATAACCGATAAAAATTTGCATTAGTCTTATGGAAGATTTTACCTGCATTATAAAATAATTTGTTTTAACCGGAAATTTACTATAAACGGATTCGTTATAAGCAGACTTCACTGTAAATATAATATTATTAAAATAATATAATAAATAAAATAATAATAAAATAAAATATTTTTACACCAATTGTGAAAATACAGTTTTGAGAAAAACCTATTTTAAATTAGGTTATTAATTTTAGGCTTAGGTAGTCATATCTAAAATTTCATTAATGTTACATAACAAGTTCACATAAAAAATATCATAAAAATTGACTAATTTGGAATAGCAAATGTGACCCAATGTTATCAACATCGACCCTTCCTAACTTTCTGATTGTCAGCAAAACAAAACCAGCCATTCGCCAGATATCGATCACTGCCACAGTATTGACTTTGAAACAACCGGTATTTTTTCCGACGATTTCCTGGTATTTATATCAAGCATTTTACTGTGCATGAAAATGTTACGGAACACCCACGTAAGAACGATCATAAAAAGAGACATCTAAGTGGGCCGCTCACCTTTACTTATTTTTTTAAGTAAGTAGAAAGTTCTTATAAATTCACGAAGGAATGTAAAATTAATTGACGACGAAGAACATAAACTAATTACTAAATAATTAATTCATATGTCACCCTACTAAAACCGGTTAGAGGCGGTATAATTAGGCTTTTCTATTTCCCTGCAGTTTCTACTATTTTCCGTCTACGTTATTCGTCGAAATCCGTTGAAGCGTAAATGATGTCATTAATGAAGTTTAGGTAGCTTATTTCGATTGCTTCTATTTTTGCTCGTTTTTTTTTTTTAATTATTTTTAGTACTTTGAGTTTTTACTTGAGTTCGAGAGGATTTTATACAAAGTTAATCAAAATAAAAACTAATTGATTTATATAGGGTCTTATAAAAATAGTTTAATACGAGGCTGGTTTGAAAAGTCCGTGCAAAGTCCGAGAGATGGCACCACCATGTCATGTTTAGTTAGTAGCATCTCTTGAATGAACGCACACCAAGTTTCAGCCACATTGGTATATTTCTTTGTGTTTGGCATTCGTGTGAATCAAGGAAGTCGAGTGATTTTCAAGAAATGGACGAAAAAGAATTTCGTGTGGTGATTAAACATTACTTTATGAAAGGCAAACCGCCTCAGGAGACTAAAGAGAAGCTTGATAAACATTATGGTGACTCTGCACCTTCGATTAGAACAGTTTATAAGTGGTTTCAAAATTTTCGGACTGGCCATATGGGCACAAGTGACGCTGAACGTTGTGGACGGCCTGTGGAGGTTACGACTCCAGAAATCATTGATCAAATCCATGATATGCTGATGGATGACAGAAGAGTTAAGGTGCGTGAGATTGCTAGTGCTGTGGGCATCTCGACTGAACGGGTACATAATATTTTGCATAAACATTTGAACATGAGAAAGCTATCCGCAAGATGAGTGCCGCGATTGCTCACGTTTGACCAAAAACGGAATCGTGTGAACTGTTGCAAGGATGGTTTGCAGCTGTTCCAGAAGAATCCGGAGGACTTTAAGCGTCGTTTCGTCACTGTGGATGAAACATGGATACATTACTATACTCCTGAGACCAAACGACAATCTAAACAATGGGTTACCAAGGGAGAATCTGCACCAAAAAAGGCGAAGACCGTTCCTTCGGCCGGAAAGGTTATGGCGACTGTCTTTTGGGATTCGCAAGGGATAATCCTCATCGACTATCTGGAAAAGGGTAAAACTATTACAGGTGAATATTATTCATCGTTATTGGACCGTTTGAAAACCGAGCTGCAAGAAAAACGCCCGCGATTGGCCCACAAGGAAGTCCTTTTCCATCACGACAACGCACCAGCACACACCTCAGCAGTTGTGGTCGCAAAATTAATGGAAATGGGATTCCAACTCGTTTCACATCCCCCCTATTCTCCAGACTTGGCTCCCTCGGACTACTATTTGTTCCCCAATTTGAAGAAATGGCTGGCGGGACAAAGATTTTATTCAAACGAGGAGGTGATTGCAGACACTAATGGATATTTTGCAGACTTGGACAAATCCTATTATTCGGAAGGGATCAACAAACTAGAACATCGTTGGACGAAGTGTATAAGCCTAAAAGGAGACTATGTCGAAAAATAAATAAGGTTTAACCCAAACACATAAGTAGTTTTTATTTTTGCAGGGACTTTTCAAACCAGCCTCGTATATTCAAATGGGGATATAGCCTGTCCCAAAATATAAGGTCTTGTTTTTTGTGGGCAATATAAAAATTCTGACCTTTTATACAAATATTTAAAACATGTACCATCTGTAGGCAAGGCTTTCACAAATTGTTTCATTAGGCCTAACTTGATGTGTAGTGGTGGTAGAAGAATCTTTTTTGGGTCTACTAAAGTTTTATGCAAAATGTTCTTCTCGCCAGGTGTTAAAGTTTTTCTTACGGGCCATTGTTTTTTGGACCAATGTTGATCCCTTGCTCTGCTGTCCCACTCATATATAAAACACTAGCCGCGCCCGCGGCTCGGCTCGCGTGGACTTGATTCACTAATATCGTCACTGCTTATTCCTTATGTTACCCAACGTAATAAAATATCTCCCATTATTTCTCCTTATCTCCCAATATTTCTCCTTATTTCCCATTATCTCTACATAATTTCCATTATCTGGGCTTATCTCTACTCATCTCCCATTATTTCACCTTATCTCCCATTATTTCTCCTTATCTCCCATTATCTCACCTTATTTCCCATTATCTAGGCTTATCTCGACTTATCTCCTATTATTTCTCCTTATCTCCCATTATTTCTCCATATCTCCCATTATCTCACCATAACTCCCATTATCTAGACTTATCTCTGCTTATCTCCCATTATCTCTCCTTATCTCCCATTATTTATACTTATCTCCCATTATCTCACCTTATCTCCCATTATCTAGGCTTATATCGAATTATATAGAACATATGTATAAATTTATAAAAACACGTAAATCGGATAAGTGGTTCTCGAGTGATAAGCGCACTAACGGACAGACAGACAGGCAGAGAGACGTTGCATTTTATATATATTGTATTCTTTGCTACATGACATTATTCCATATTTAATGCTTTACGGAGTGTATTGCAAGAGAACGCGTTAGCGGCAAACTTTTCTCCGACTTAATTTACTATTATCGTCACTGCTTATTCCTTATGTCACCTAATAAAATATATCCTATAACCTGGCCAGAGAACATACGTATGGTTAAAAAAAAAAGCACGTAAATCGGATAAGTAGTTCTCCAGTGATAAGCACACTAACGGACGGACAGACAGACAGACAGACAGACGGACAGAGAGACATTGCATTTTATATATATTATAGATATTCTCTGCTACATAATATTGTTCCATATTTAATGGTTTGGACTGTGTATTGCAACAGAACGCGCTAGCGGCAAACTTTGTCCGACTTCATTTACTATTATTGTCACTGCTCATTCCTTATGCTACCTATCGTAATAAAATATAGCCTATAACCTGGCCGGAGAACATATGTATGTTTAAAAAAAAAAGTACGAAAATCGGATAAGTGATAAGCGCACTAACGGACAGACAGACAGACAGACAGAATACGTTGCATTTTATATATATTATAGATGTAATAAAATATATACCTATAACCTGGTCAGAGAACATATGTATGCATTTAAAAAATCACGTAAATCGGATAAGTGGTTCTCGAGGGATAAGCGCATTAACGGACAGACAGACAGACAGACAAACATTGTATTTTATATATATCATAGATATAGATTATTATTATTATTATATAACCTGGCCAAAGAATATATGCATGAATTTAAGAAAAGACAGGTAAATCGGATAAGTGGTTCCCGCGTGATAAACGCACTAATGGACAGACAGACAGACAGAGAGACATTGCATTTTATATATATTATAGATTATATATTACAGATATTCTTTGCTACATAATATTGTTCCATATTTAATGGTTTAGGCTGTGTATTGCAAAGGCACGCGCTAGCGGCAAACTTATTTCCGATATCATTCACTATTTTACGTCACTGCTCATTCCTTATGCTACCTATCGTAATAAGATATAGCCTATAACCTGGCCAAAGAACATATGTATGTTTTAAAAAAAAAGTACGTAAATCGGATAAGTGGTTTTTCAGTGATAGGCGCACTAACGGACAGACAGACAGACAGACAGACAGAGAGACGTTGCATTTTATATACGAGGCATGTTTTTTAAGTAAGTACCGTTTTACGATTCCGCCGCCGCAGCGATACGGTCGGCGTTCCGCGCATGCGCGTTGGTAACCTACATCTCATGTCTACGCACTGACGCCATTACAGTCTGATTCTTCATTGTATACGTTGTTTACTGAGTGTTTAAGATGCCTCCGACAATCGTGAGTCCCGCCGATTGTGAAGTACGGGCTGTTATACGATTTCTTAGTGCTAAAGGCGTAAAACCGATCGATATTCATCGTGAGATCTGTGAAGTTTACGGACAAAACATTATGAGTGATGGAATGGTAAGGAAATGGGTGAGAGCATTTAAAGATGGCCGCACAAATGTGCATGATGAAGAACGGAGTGGGCGTCCTTCGGTCGTTAATGAAGATTTGGTGCAGAAAGTGGACGAAAAGGTGAGAGAAAACAGACGCTTTACAATTTCATCATTGTGCGACTGCTTTCCTCAATATTCTCGTAGTGTTTTGTATCGCATTGTGACCGAGAACTTGAATTACCGGAAATTGTGTTCACGTTGGGTTCCAAAAATGTTGATGGATTTGCACAAAACCCAACGTTTAGGCAGTGCATTGACTTTCCTTGAGCGGTACCACAATGAAGGTGAACATTTTTTAGACCAAATTGTTACTGGTGACGAAACATGGGTGGCCTACGTCACACCAGAATCGAAACAACAATCCATGGAATGGCGACATTCATCATCACCCAAAAAAGTGAAGTTTAAGCAAACAATTTCTGCCCGCAAAATCATGTGCACAGTTTTTTGGGACAGAAAAGGAGTATTGCTAGTGGAGTTTCTGCCTCGTAATGAGACAATCAATGCAGCGTCTTATTGTCAGACATTGAACAATCTGCGTCATGCAATCCAGAACAAAAGACGTGGCAAGTTGAGTAAGGGTATCGTTTTGCTGCATGACAATACCCGTCCACATGTGGCTAATCGGACCAAAGATCTCATCAAATCTTTTAAATGGGAAACTCTAGATCATCCTCCATACAGCCCTGATCTGGCGCCCAGCGACTACCATTTGTTCCTGCACTTGAAGAAGCACCTGGGTGGTCAGCGTCTTCAAGACGATAACGAAGTCAAAACATTTGTGATACAGTGGTTAACAAGTCAGGCGGCAGAATTTTATGAGGAGGGTATTCAAAAACTGGTGCCACGTTATGACAAGTGCCTCAATATTCACGGAAATTATGTAGAAAAGTAGATTAAGGTACAGGCTTCCATGTAAAAATAAAATTATAGCGATATCTTTGCACGTCTTTTTTTAATTCCAAAACGGTACTTACTTAAAAAACATGCCTCGTATATTATAGATGGAAACTTTGTAAATCCCTTTTGTTGACCAAAGATCATGGAGACAACTTTTAAATCTCCACATAACACACAATCGTGAGCTGGATAGTTAATTTTCTGTAAAATCATGTTAACATTTTCGTAAGTTTCCTTCATATGGACTGAATGAGCAACAGGCAGTGAAGCATAAGTATTTCCGTTGTGTAACAGAACACTTTATAAACTAGTTTTTGATCAGTTTATAAAAAGCCTCGAATCTTCCTTCTTGTACTCAATGCCAAATCGTTCATTAGACTACCAATATCATGGCAGTAAACCAAACTGTTGATCCCTTGTTCTATAATGGTAAACAGATGTTCCAGATTCCAATAAATTTTTTTCTTTCAGCCTAGAACCAAATAATTCTGCTTTTTCCTTAGTCAAACCCAAATCTCTCACTGAATTATTTAACTCAACTTGTGTAAACAACTGTGGTTTTAAATTTTCTAGAGAACATCAAAACTCATCATCATCCGGTCGACTTTCATTAAATTCGGGACTGGACTGTAAAACGTCATCAATAGACTGAGGTGGCCCAGGGACTGGAAGTCCCGGTTCATGTCCTACCGGCCGATTAGCTGAAGTAAAATTAGGATAGACAATTACTTTCTTATTTTTGGAGTTATATCCAGAAACATCAACGCTGCAAAAAAATAACAATCATTTGAATGATTTTTCTTGTTTTCTCCATACCAGGGGTACTGCAAATCTAAAAGCTTTCTGGTCTTTGTTATATCATTTCCTAAGATCCTTGACACAGACATAATATATTTTGTGAGGAGCCCAACATTTTTCTTGATTACCGATTTCCACACCAAAATATGCAAAGTATAGTTTTTTACAAAGTCAGGAATATCTCTTTGATGTTTTTTAACTACAAACTCACCACATATATAACAAAAAGTGTTGGGGGAGTTTTTACAACCACGATTAGCCATACTTTGAGTGTGAATTAAAGCACATGGGTTAAACACTGCAATGCTAGGGTATGTTAACTGGAAGAAAACAAACAGCTGTGACATTTATCGGGACTGCCAACCTAATAACATTTGATTTTAATGCCAACCTTATAAAATTCTGATTTTATTGCCAACCTGATAACATTCGAATGAAAAAAAATAAATTTTTCACATTTTGAATATTAAAATGTGAAAAATTGGTGGGTGATACGACTTTTTTTATTATTATTTTCGGACTCAACACACCAAAAGACATAGGAATCAGGTAAAATTATTTTTAAAAATTTTTCATCGTTGGCCTGTGTAATTTGTAATACAAATCTTATTATTTAATTATTGTCTTTTATATTTTTTGGACCACTTTTCAAAACTGGCTCTTTCATGCCACTCTTCCCTACACTCTATTGTATCGAAAAACAAAAACAGGGAACACGAAGGCCAAAAATGTTTTGAGTCAAAGATAGTCAACCAAACTGTTAGATTTTAAAGTACGAGGCTGGTTTGAAAAGTCCGCGCAAAGTCCGAGAGATGGCACCACCGGCGCGTATCGAGGTCATGTTTAGTTAGTAGCATCTCTTGAATGAACGCACACCAAGTTTCAGCCATATTGGTCTATTTCTTTGTGTTTGGCATTCGTGTGAATCAAGGAAGTCGAGTGATTTTCAAGAAATGGACGAAAAAGAATTTCGTGTGGTGATTAAACATTACTTTATGAAAAGTAAAACGCCTCAGGAGACTAAAGAGAAGCTTGATAAACATTATGGTGACTCTGCATCTTCGATTAGAACAGTTTATAAGTGGTTTCAAAATTTTCGGACTGGCCATATGGGCACAAGTGACGCTGAACGTTCTGGACGGCCTGTGGAGGTTACGACTCCAGAAATCATTGATCAAATCCATGATATGGTGATGGATGACAGAAGAGTTAAGGTGCGTGAGATTGCTAGTGCTGTGGGCATCTCGACTGAACGGGTACATAATATTTTGCATGAACATTTGGACATGAGAAAGCTATCCGCAAGATGGTTGCCGCGATTGCTTACGCTTAACCAAAAACGGAATCGTGTGAAGTGTTGCAAGAATGGTTTGCAGCTGTTCCAGAAGAATCCGGAGGACTTTAAGCGTCGTTTCGTCACTGTGGATGAAACATGGATACATTACTATACTCCTGAGACCAAACAACAATCTAAACAATGGGTTATCAAGGGGGAATCTGCACTAAAAAAGGCGAAGACCGTTCCTTCGGCCGGAAAGGTTATGGCGACTGTCTTTTGGGATTCGCAAGGGATAATCCTTATCGACTATCTGGAAAAGGGTAAAACTATTACAGGTGAATATTATTCATCGTTATTGGATCGTTTGAAAACCGAGCTGCAAGAAAAACGCCCGCGATTGGCCCACAAGAAAGTCCTTTTCCATCACGATAACGCACCAGCACACACCTCAGCAGTTGTGGTCGCAAAATTAATGGAAATAGGATTCCAACTCGTTTCACATCCCCCCTATTCTCCAGACTTGGCTCCCTCGGACTACTATTTGTTCCCCAATTTGAAGAAATGGCTGGCGGGACAAAGATTTTATTCAAACGAGGAGGTGATTGCAGACACTAATGGATATTTTGCAGACTTGGACAAATCCTATTATTCGGAAGGGATCAACAAACTAGAACATCGTTGGACGAAGTGTATAAGCCTAAAAGGAGACTATGTCGAAAAATAAAAAAGGTTTACCCCCAAACACATAAGTAATTTTTATTTTTGCACGGACTTTTCAAACCAGCCTCGTAAATTATTTAAGAAATAAATGTTTAACTTTTTTTAACGAATTAATAAACTTAATAGTTTTCCCTTTTTTACCCGCTCATATTTCTATTATGGCATATTTTTTTACTTCTAAATTCTCACATTCAAACAAATACACTGGTCAACATGATTTCTTTCACAAGGAAACTGAATAGAGACCCTAGTTCAATTTTTTATGCTGAATTTAAATATGTTATCAGATTTCTTCTATCAGGCATAGTTTTCTTGTGACAGTCATTTTTGTGTAATATACTTCTCTATATTAGGATTTCATTCTTATAATTCTTGTAAATATAGAAGTGGGAATCTATATTCAGAATAATTTGGCACCAGGCAGACTTATTCATGTTGAAATATGTTTTAACTTTGTCCAGGCTTAATGATGTTCAAACCTGTCCTATCTTGTACAAATGTTGCACTTTTTTAGCAAGCAGGGGGCCGGTAGCCACTATTGTAATTGTAGTAAGTTTGGTAACACGTTTGTACCTACTTATTTTTGTGCTGTTTATTGTTTTTATTAGTAAGTTTTTTTTATAAACGTTTCAAAATGCCAAGAAAGTATGTAAATCAATCAAACAATTTCTGTTACTTGTGTGGTAAACTGACCTTCAAGTCTCAGAGTCGAAATTTTACACCGCTTGTGAAAAAATATTATGAGCTTTACTTTGCGTGTAAAGCTGGTGATTTTGATAAAGACTGGGCCCCTGTGTATCATGTGTTAGGCTTCTAACTGGTTGGAAAAATGGTACTCATCATATGCCGTTTTCAGTCCCTATGATTTGAAGGGAACAGAAGGATTATTTAACTGACTGTTATTTCTGCTTAACTAACATTAAAGGAATTGCGTCCAAAACAAAATATACAGTTAAGTACCCCAATTTGTCATCTGCCACATAGAGAAGAGTATCCTGTACTAAAGTTTCCAGATTTCATCACCTTAAGTGATAACTCCGACTCCGACCCAGTTCATATTGAAGACGGAAAAAGCGAGAGAAGTGACCCTACGTTTGAAGCAAGTAGTTCATCAGAATCTTACTTTTTATTTCAAGAAGATCTTAATGATCTTATACGGAATTTAAATTTGTCTAAACAGTCAGCTGAGCTTTTAACTTCCAGGCTCAAAGAATGGAATCTACTCCAAAAAGATACAAGGATATGCGTTTATCGTAGACACCATAGTGATTTCAGTGACTACTTCTCTAAAGAAGGCCATGTAGTTTTTTGTAATGATGTTTGTGCAGTAATGGAGGCTCTTGGACATCAACAGCAGCCAGATGAGTGGGGATTATTTATAGATTCATCGAAAGACAGTTTGAAGGCTGTACTACTCCATAATGGGAATGAATTACCATCAATACCTGTCGCGCATGCCAGTGATATGAAGGAGACATATGAAAATATGAAATTGATGTTAGAAAAAATTCAGTATACTAAATACAACTGGAATATCTGTGTGTGATTTAAAGGTTAGTTCAGCTAAATAATTGACTTTTCCACTCTTGAAAAATTTTGTGTAGAAGCCAATTTTTGTCTTATACATTTTCTAATTAAAGCAACTAACTAAAACAACTAACCGATTGAAGTAAATGTTTTTCATGTTTCTTAGTTACTTCAGAAAGTTTCAACGAATAGTTAGATGTTTTTTATTACTATATTTTTTCACAATTTTAGATAACAAATTATACCATATGTAGGAACCATTTTCAAATCATACTTCATCCTATATCCTTCCATACCTTCATCCTAATCATGTCCTAATTAGACGCTCAACAATGGATGCTTTTTTCACTATAAGTATAATAATGTTTAACTTTATGTTTTTTAAAAGTTATTGAAACTCCTTCAAAAAAAATTCCAGACCTTGATCTCATTGTAAAAGTTTAGGAGGAGTAAAAGTCTTAAAAACTTATTCAGTTGCATTAGTCACTTTCCTTCCAGTTTTAGTTCTAAGAGGAAAAGCTGAAACGTGTTTGGAAAAACAATTAATAACTACCAAGATATATTTGTAACCATTATGTTAATGGGCATAAGGACTTAATTCACGAGCTAAATTTTTCATTACTTATTCAATAATATTCACTTCTCGAGGTTCTTCATATATTAAATTAATTTCATTGATATGACTGTTATTTCCAGCACTTTGTGATGCTAATAATAAACGTAACCTATCAGTGAGTTCCTTAGTATCATCCCAGTGCACGTATTCAATTTGTTTGGCAGAATATTGCATAAAAAGCTTTTTCAGAGGAAGTATATATTTAGAAATACCTTTGCCTGATATGTGTCGAATAGCAGGTGCAATAAGTTTTTTATACTTGGGCCAAATATTGCCTTGCACGTGTTCTGATACCCTATATTGTCTGCGGTAAGAATTAGTTTTTAAATTGTTTCTACATGATATTTTTCTTCTTCCTTTTTAAAATTTCTAAGATGTTTGTTAAAAAGTAATTCATATAAACCTGACATATTTTTACAACGTTTCCTGTTGAAAAAAATATCTGAATCTCTTTTTTGAATTATAAATCACAAATATAAAATTTATTTTCTACCTCATTAAAAACTATACCATATCTATAATAAAATTCCTTATCGCTACCTTTCAGATCCTTATCATATTTTCTAAGTGAAGGATCATATTAATCTAAATAATCTTGGAAATAGGCTTTATTTCTTGTTTGTTTGTGATCAGCTTGTAAAATTTGTCTCTTCTCTATTGACTTCAGCTTCTTCTATAATTGACTGGTGAATAGTTTGGGCCTGATCGTTGTCACTACCAACAAAAAACTCTGTTTTTTTAGTGTAGAGTCAAATCGTTCACTTCTATTAATATAGTTGAGAGGTGTTGTGTTCCTTATATTTTCGTCCTCATATTAATTTAAATTTATTGAATTAACATGTTTCAATATTTTTTCCTTTGTTTGATCTGTTTGTTTGTCAATTAGTTAGCTTTAATGTTACGTTTACAACTTAGATACAAGAAATTCTGCTGTTTCTTGTGTGAATGGGATAGCAGGGATAAGGAGTCTTACTACATAAGGAAGCAATGGCTTAAACGTAAATCTCTTATTCCTGGGCATAAAAATGTATCAAATGCCCCATTAGTGGATCCCGAAAAGGTGTATTTATCTCCCCTACATATAAAACTGGGGCTTATAAAAAATTTTGTAAAAGAAATGGATAAAGGTTCTGCTGCATTTATGAATTTGAACTCTAAACTTCCTAAAATAAGTGATGCAAAATTGAAGGAAGGAATTTATATAGGGCCCCAAATAAGATCATTAATTGATGATGAACATGTTGAGGAACTGTTACATCCACCGGAAAAAGTAGCGTAGAAATCATTCAAAAATATCTGTTGTGGATTTCTCCGCAATAATAAAGAAGAAAATTATAGTGAAATCTTGGGTCTGTCTCTGATGAGCATGGTGAGCGTTTTCATCAGCAGATTTCTACTATAGAAAAGAGGTACCACGACAAATGGAGTCCCAGTATGCTGGCCGACTACTGCTGGACCATGAAAAGACACATCCCGAAGGCAAAATATGACCGAATATCATCATATAAAACTTTTTAGGTTAGACAAAATTAGCCGAGTATTTATTACTCAGTGTTTTACTGTGTGTACTTTTGCGTCGTTTACGTCAAGAAATTAATGAGAAACGCCCAGGATTACTGGGAAAGAAAGTTTTGCTCAAGTTCGTGATTGTGGTTTCGAATTGCTGCACTACCCGGCTTATTCTCCTGATTTGGCACCTTCGGATTTTCATCTGTTTCCAAACCTAAAAAAACACCTCGGTGGCCAGAAATTTTCGTCAAATGAAGAAGTCAGAGCTGCAGTTAACCAGTATTTCGAAGACCTTGAGGAATCTTTTTTTTTAAACAGGTGTGGAAGCTTTGGAAAGCAGGTGGAAGAAGTGCATAGAGCTAAGTGAAGATTACGTCAAAAAATAAAAATATTTTTGTACATATTTTATTTTGTTTTTTTTGATTAGGCCGCGAACTTTTCAGTCCATCCGCGTATTTACAGATGGGACAACAGGAAGTTATGTAAATAAAGTGATTTAATCGGCAATAAAACTTCGTTACGAAAGAGCATTGTTACCCGAAAAATATCTGGAAATAGATAGTACACCTCTGTTACAGGAACCCCGATCAGTCCCCTGGCATTTTTATTACTATCAGTTTCAAATAAATAGAGTATAGAATCAGTAGAAAAATTTATTATTCATGTCAGATGATTATTAGGTCTGTAAAAAACGAAATATTAACAAATTTAAATAAAAACAGGACAGAATCGTGTATTTTTTCCGTGAGTACAGGATATGCGCTCCGGGGAAATCGCTACAAAAGCGATATATACGCTAACGTAGCGATTCACGACATTCTTTACTAGCTGGGGACGAGGTTCTCCATACTAATTATTTTAAAACTTTAAACACGTGCCACAAAAAAAAACCCTGCCTGATGGATAAAATTTGAGAACATATTTAAACTCAGCATGGGAAAGATAAATATATTCCGTTAATTTAGCCCTTGTGAAAGAAAAAAAAAAATTTTTTTGTAGACCAAGTTCAATGTTTTCATTATTTTATATATATATATATATATATATATATATATATATATATATATATATATATATATATATATATATATATATCTATATATATATATATATATATATATATATATATATATATATATATATATATATCAAGGATTTTCTACAGTTGACGCTGTCTTCCTTCTCTCAGCCTTTGATTCCACCCGTTTCTATCTTGCCAGTCTCCATCTGTTAGACCTCTGTCCTCCATAGCCTCGTCCACATCGTCTCTTCACGATCGTCTGGGTCTTTCTCTTTTTCTTCTCCCTATAGTGCTCCACTCCGTTATTTTCTTTATCCACCTATTATCTTCGCTCCGTCTTATGCGTCCATACCATTTTAATCGTTTTTTTCTTCAATGATGTTTATTGCGTTTGATGTTCATTCTGCTTCTTATTTCTTCATTTGTTATTCTCTCCATACGTGTCACTCTACAACATCTTCTCCAATACTCTACCGCGTTAATTTTAGATTTATTTCTTTTGTTGATCGTCCATGTTTCTGACCCGTATGTCATTATGCTCTGTATTAATGATTTGTATATGCGTGTTTTGTTTCTCTTTGTAATGTTCTTGTCCCACAGGATCGAATTTAATTGTCTTATGCATGTCCGCGTTTGTCCTAATCTAGCTTTAATCTCTTCTTCTGATGTTGCGTTTTTTGAAATGATCGTTCCTAAATATTTAAAACTATCGGTTCCTTTGATTATTGTTTCGTTATCGACTCCCAGATTCTCCACGTTTCCCTCCTTTGTTGTTAGATATTCCGTTTTATCAAAGTTTATTGCTAATCCTGCTTTAGTGTATTCTTCTTTCAGTTTTCTTACCATATAACTGAGGTCTTCCTCATCTTGCGCTATGATTACTTGGTCGTCTGTGAAACTTAGAGTATATAAGTAATCTTCTCGTATTGGGACTCCCATTCCACTATATTTTTGCTTCCATTTTTTTAATGTTTGTTCGAGGTATATTTTGAATAGTGTGGGGAATGTAGAGCATCCTTGTAATAGGCCTTTTGATGTTTGGAGTCTTTTCCCTATTTTATATCCTATTTTTATGTTCACTGTGTTGTTTTCGTAGAGAGCTTTTACTGCGTATATTAGTTCTTTGTCAATACCTATTTCTTTCGTTGCGTTCCATAATCTTTGTCTTGGTACTGAGTCATAGGCCTTTCTTATGTCTATGAAGGCTAGATGAACTTCTCTATTCTTTGCCAGTTTTTTTTCCATTGTTTGTTTTATAGTGTATATGTGGTCTATACATGATTTTTCGGCCGTAAAGCCTGCTTGATCTTCTCCAATTTTTCCTTGTATATTTTCCTCCATGATATTTTTAATAATTTTTCCATACAAACGTCCCATACTTGATCTTATGCTTAGGCCTCTATAGTTTGTGCATTTTCTGCTGTCTTCCTTTTTAAATGTAGATACCATATAAGCTTTTGACCATTCCTCTGGTATTTTTTCTCCGTTTATCGCTCTGTGGAACATGTTTCTCAGCATTCGATGTAATTTATTAGACCCGTACTTAATCATTTCATTTACCACACCCCCAGGCCCTGCAGATTTATTATTTTTGAGTATTTTTATTGTCTTCTTTACTTCTTCATAGCTTAGTTCTATCTCTTTTTCTTCCTTATTCTGTTCTTCTTCAGGGTTCTTTCCCTGGAATTCTTGTCTGTCTTCTGTTAGCAGCTTCTTATAATATTCTTCCCACTCGCTTTCTGGGATATACTCTATATACATCTTCTCTCTATTGTTGGTCCTTAATGCTTTAATTATTCTCCATGACTCTGTGCTTCTAGTTCCTCCTATATACGGTTCTACATGTTCGCATGATTTTTCCCATCTCTCGTTCTTTTCTTTGTTTATCATGTATTTTTAATATGTTTAAAAAAATTCTCTCCAGTCGGCCGAATTGTATTGGCGACTGAATGCTCTTAATTTACTAATAGCCTGCATTCAACGCCGCCACACTTTCAGAACCCCCTGAAACTAAACACAAAATTATACTAACTTAATTTGTAGAAAATAACTAAATAGAAAAATGTCAGCTGTGCAGTTAAACTGCATGCGATGCCGGGCGTCAGCTGTTAAAGAAGGGAATTTAAATTTATTTTAGTTGTCTAGCTCAGACACTATTATCTTTTCTTCGTAATAGACAAATTGTGTAAATTTTTTAACTAAAATCACCAAATTAATAGATTTTTAAGAGACACGTGACCTTAAATAATATAAATAATTAAAATATTCGGTGCTACTTTATTTTAGGGTTGCCACCTGCCTTTATTTCAAACAATTTTTCGTTTATGACCTGGCTTCGTCAAAAAAATTGACATCTTCTTTCATGGAGCACAGTTTCTTTTATTGAAGACATAATTATTGAAGCCCACACCATCTTGCCCGAGACCAGAGGGTGGCCTCCACTATTCAGATCTTTAAACAGGTCCAAACTTCTTCTTCTTCTTCTTCCTACGTTAGGACCATGTCCTGTGTTCACTTCAAAGGTTTCCCAGAAACAATTGCGATGATGAAGACCAGCTCTCATACCATCTTATTGGTGGTCTTTCAAGCGGTCGAGGTGTATTTGGTCGCTTCTCTTTTGCAACCTTAGCCAACCGGTCATTTGGCATTCTGTCCACATGGTCTCTCCATTCTCTTCTCCTATTCCTTGCCCATCTCACCACATCCTGTATTTCGCACATTTCCCTTATTTCTTCACATCTCTTCCTGTCAAATAAGGTATGTCCTGTTATCGATCTAAGTGTTCGCATTTCTGTTGTTCTTAGGAGTCGTTTTGTTATTGTGTTCTCCGCTCTGGTTTCTATCGCGTACGTCATGATCGGTCTTACGCACGTTTTGTATATTCTTACTTTGCTCCTGGTGCTCATATATTTGTTTCTCCAAATTATATCTCTTAGATCTCCTGATATTAATGATGCCTTTGTTGCTTGAGTTTTTACTTCCTCCTTAAGGTTCCTGGTACTTGTTATATTTGCCCCTAGATATTTGAAAGACATCACTTGTTCTACATTCTGATCATAAATCGCGAGTTCGCATCTTTTCGGTTCTTTAGATATTGTAAGAGATTTTGTTTTCTTTACAGATATTTGCATATTAAACACTTTTGCTGTTTGTTGGAACTTATGTAAGAGTCTCTGTAAGTTATCTTCGTCTTCTGATATAATTACTGCATCATCGGCGTAGCATATTATTTTTATTTCTTTGTCTCCCAATCGATATCCTCTCCCAATTTTCTTTACTTCGTTTATAATTTCGTCCATTATGATGTTAAATAAGATTGGGCTTAGGCTATCTCTTTATCTGATTCCGGTTGTCATAGGTATTTTATTGCTTAATTTATTTGCCACTCTTACGTATGTGTAGTAGTCTTCGATAGTTTTTATTATATTCGGGTGAATTCCCCTTTTTTGTAGTAGGGTTATGACTAGAGGATTCGATCTCGGGATCCCGGGTCCCGGGATCCCGGTCGTATTTTAGTCCCGAAATTTTCGGGATTAAATTTAATGAATCCCGGGATTTTCGGGATTAAAATATTTTTGTATATAAGTCAATAAAAATGTGCGTGAAACGAAACGCACTTAATTTCATTTGACGTTTTGATGGCCATCTTGTGTACACAGCTGATTTCATTTGTTTTTGCTAACGACCGGTGCCGGGTTATGTGTAAAAGTGTGTAAAATATTCGCTTCTCGTCGTGTAAGTATTGATATTTTTCTTGTTAATTGGTGATAATCAATGAATTTATTAAAAAACAACAATGCATAAATGTGTCTGAATAAATATAGATGAAAAACAACGAGTGTTATTTTCTGTAGCTCTAAGAGGTTATGTTTATGTTGTGCATAGACTTAAATGTTTTTTTTCTTTTTTGTTTAGGTTTAAGAAGTAAACAATGTCACTATCCAAAGAAAGTTTTTATGTCAAACATAAAAAAGATGAAGATATTTCGTCAGTGTGGAGTCATTTTTTAGTCGATAAATAAAGCGGGTAGCTCAGCACAATGTAAGCGTTGTTTCGCTATTTTAAAGACTTTAGGAGGATCAACCAAAGGCCTACATACTCATCTATCTTCAAAACATTCTGTGAAAGTAGATTTTGTTAAGGCATTTTCCTCAACGGGCTAAAATAATGAAGGACCACCTTTGAAAAGAAAAATTACGTCAGTCGCCGACTATTTTGTGAAGTCTGATACCCTTGACGATGTTTTGGCCCGTATGACTGCGCTAGATGGTTTTCCTTTTAGCGTATTTGTGACATCAAAAGATTTAAGATCGTTATTATTAGCAAAAGGTTACTCAGACTTACCTAAATCTGCTTCAACAATCCGCAACAGAGTAGTAGACTACAGTCGAAACATAAAAAAACAAATGACAGCTGAACTATCTACATTAAAAAAAAAGGAGGATAACGATTTAGTCTAAGTTTTGATGATTGGACGTCTAGCTCTAATAAGAGATATATGAATTTAAATATTCATTCAGGCAAAGAAAATTGGAATTTGGGACTTATTCGAATTAATAAATCGCTGACAGCCGAAACTTGTGTTCATACACTAAAAAAGCGGCTTTTGGAGTTCCATATCTCATTAGATACCGATATTGTGGCAATAGTGACCGATGGTCTAATTGTAATGCTGAAGGTTGGAAAACTTGTTAATACAGAACACCAAGTTTGTTGTGCACATGGTATTCATTTAGCCGTTTGTGATTTATTGTATAAAAAACACACCTGCAAATGAGCCTACCATTGATGATATTGATGACTCGGAGGATGATAATGAAGAACTAGACTCAGGATTAGCCATTGAAACTGGAAATGGACGGGATTTGACTAATGATCGAAATATTAATGAAGTAATAAAGAAAGTTCGTAAAGTAGTTCTTATTTTCAAAAGAGCATCCTTGAAAAATGATACAATACTTCAAAATATGTTAAAAAAGAACATGGAAGAGAGCTTAATTTACTGCTCGACTGTAAAACGCGTTGGAATAGTCTCTTTACAATGCTGGAGCGATTTGATCTTTTAAAAAATAACGTAAAAAAGGCACTTATTGACCTAAATAATGCTGTACAATTTAAGGAATCAGATTTTCAACTCATTAATGAGATAATCAAGGTCTTGGCGCCAGTTAAATTATCCGTAGAAGCACTTTGTCGTTCTGATGCCAATTTGTGCACGGCTGATGCGACACTCAGGTTTCTTTTTCAACAATTGCGTGAAAATGACTCAATTTTGGCTTCCAAATTGAAGACACATTTATTGAACCGCATGAAAGATCGTCGACGAAATGAGTTAAGTGGAGTATTAAACTATCTACAAAATCCTCATACTGAGAAGACTGAGACTACTGAGAGTAACAATTTGGATACTGATACGGGTTATTTTCAAGTCCAAGCAAGATGGCAATAAAAAAAACAGATTATTTCATTAACTGCAAGGATGGAAAACAATGATAATGAAGAAAATGACATGAAAATTGAACCTGTGAATACAACTAGTAAAACTGATTTGACATTGAAAGGAAAGCTTCAGAACGAAATAGAAAACAGCAAAACTATTTCATAAATTATTTACAGAAGTGCCTAGTTTGTTGTTTATTTTATCAGAAGAAAGTATAATTTTGTTTTGTTTTTCGAAGATTTAAGTAAAGATTTAAAATAAAGAGTTGATTTTGATATGTTTTACTGACTTTTTGTTACCACTTTCTATTACCAATACAATCCCGGGACTATCCCGGGATCCCGAGATTAACTGTAGATAATCCCGAAATCTCGGGAATAGAAAAATCGACCGGGATCGAATTCTCTAGTTATGACATCAGTTAACCGTACCCTATCGAATGCCTGGGTAAGACCAATGAAACATATAAAGGCTATCTTATTAAACTCTATGGCTTTTTCGGTAATTTGGCGGATTATAAATATGACGTCTATAGTAGACCTGTTCTTTCTGAACCCTTGCTGTTCTTCACAGATTCCAGTTAACATTATTTCTTCTGCTAAAATTTTAGTGAACAATTTTAGTACCGCACTCATTAAGCTGATACCTCGATAGTTTTTTGGATCTGTCCTTTCTCCTTTTTTGAAAATTGGTATCAAGATGCTTTCTTTCCATTCGGATGGTATAATCTTGGCTGTGAGTATTTTGTTAAAGAAAAATCTGTAATTCTTCTAGTAATTTATCACCTCCATATTTGATCATTTCGTTCTTAATTTTGTCCATGCCCGGGGCTTTTCTGTTTTTTTAGTTTCGCTGCCATGTGCTGTATTTGATTCAAGGAAATGGTCCTATTTGGTTGGGCAACATTTTCATCTTCATGATGTATTTCCTGTGTTAATGATTTGGTTTCTGATGGACTATAGAGTTTTTCAAAATATCTTTCCCATTCTTCCACCGTAATTTTTGTATTTTGTATGTACTCATTTATTGTTCTTTTTCTATTTCTCAGTAGATTCAATTTTTTTTTTGTCCTCCGTACAGATCATTCCATATCGTTCGAAAATTTCTCCCAATACTCTCTTTTGATTCTCTGGCTATTCTCGTTGACCCTGTTGCTTACATTTTTATAATCATTGTATGTTATAGCATTGGCTCTGTATTGTAAGTACGATTTTCTTCAGCTAATGTCTTAACTTCTTGTTTGAACCAAGGCTTTCTGTTTGGTTTTCCCCCTTTCCAAACTCCTAGTAAATACTTACTACAGAACCCATTTGGCCAACCAAACCATCATCAACTCATGTTCAGTCACTAAAGAACCAGAGAAAAACAAAAGCAGCGTCAAAGCCCTGAAAAATCTCCTCAAGAAGCAGGTTACAGGAGCTACTAACATTATAAACGATATCCTGAGATTCAGCTGCTTCTCACTCTTTTGAAAGAAAGCTGAGATCATCCTAATTAGAACACCCGGCACCCTCTCTCACGAGGTTAGCAACTCTCGGCCAATTAGCCTACATCCTCGCCTAAACAAAGAGGCCGAGACAGTTATTAACGAAATTATTCGAGTCAGAACTTCAGAGCTCAGAGTCATCCCAAACGAACAGTTTGAGTTTCGCGGCACCGTGCATCATACCACAGCTCTTTCTCAACACATCGTCAACAGCTTCAGTGCCTACAATCCGGGAATTCACGAGCAACGATCAGTTCAACTTCCTGGATAAAGCACTCACCACCACCACAACCTCACGGTTAGAGACGCCTATGGACCTTCACCCAACGCCAAATCCTCTAACTTTGTACCACAGGATTAGCTTTAAGTTAATTTTAAGTTTATATTCATGAAATATCTTAAATTCTTTCTCACCACATTTTTCTAAAACCTTACCGTTAAAGTTATTTAGGTTACTGACATGTAAATATCTTAAGGTACAAATGTGTCATGCTAATCATGATTAGTTCGCCTCATTATATAATAGTTATAGGTTTAACCTCTCTAATTGCTAATAAAAGATTCTATATTGAAAGTTCATTGTACTTAGACAGGGTGTACGAAATAAGATTAGCTATCTACTTATTTGTTTATTACAAAAAATGTTAAAAATTCGAGGAAAAATTAAATAGAAAATTTGATTATAGACAGTAGAAAAACCGTGTAACAAAATCTTTCAATATGAACATTAACTATAATTTTACACTTAAGCGAAGTGTTACATTTTTAAAGATAATTTTAAGTTTGTATTGTTCAGTTCAATATATGAGGTTAGAGATTGAATTTAATAACTCATCTTCTCTGTATTTTATAGTAATTTCATTTTTCTGTCTTTTTAGTCTTCCGTACGGAAACACTTATAAGATGACTTTGGTGTCTGTCCGTCTGTCACACTCGATTTTTTCCGAAACTATTTCTTATAGAAAGTTGAAATTTGATAATAGTATAGGAATTGATGGCCTCATCAAAGCCATGTAGTTTTGAAAGTTAAATTTTGACTCAAGGGATTAGTTTTGGGGAGTGAAGTCGAATGTGGAAAAAAAATTTTTTTACTAGGTCATTGAGTGTGGTGTCAAATGATAGCTTGTGAAAACACGGGTAATATATATATATATATATATATATATATATATATATATATATATATATATACAGTACCTGGCCAAATTATTAGACGCACTGCAAGATTTCATGTAAAATATTAATTACCGAGTGATATTGTACCATTTTATTATTTTAAATTGATTTGTTTTTCATTTTTATATTATCCAATCAATTACCTATTTATTTGACATAAATAAAACAGCATTAATTTAGAAAAGCATAAGTTTATTAAGTTTTAAAGAAAAGTGAAATTAATGTTAGTAAAAGTCAATATTTAGTTGAGCCACCTTTAGCCGCTATCAAAGCTTTAATTCTGCGCGGCATGCTATCAATGCAAGATTGTACTGTCTCCTGCATTTGAGGATGATGATTCCACACATGAATAATCTTTTCTAGGAGCTGGGTTTTGTTGGTAATCACATCTTTAGCCACTTCTCTTTTCATCAGCTCCCACACATTTTCAATGGGGCTATTACCCGGCCAATCCAACAGAGGGATATTTTTTTCTGCCAAAAACGCTTTAACAGACCGAGCAGTGTGGCAGGGAGCTCCATCTTGCATGAAAGTGAATGGTTCCCCATTTGGAAACCATTCTCTGAGCTGCGGAATCTACCGATTTTGTAATACTTCTTTGTACTGATCTTGCCTCATTATTCCTTTGACGACGTACAGACGTCCAGTGCCCTTGCCGCTGATGACTGACCAAATCATCACTTTGGTGGGATGTTTAACCGTCGGGGACGACACAATCACGATGAAACTTTTCTCCATGACGACGACGCACATACTGAGCTTTATTCTGCAAAATTTCGAATGTGCTTTCGTCACTGAAGCAGACCTGTCAAAAATAGGAAAAATATATAAACTTCCATGTTTATTTGCTTTATTTAACTGAAAATGATAATAATGTATCAATTATTGATTAAATTGCTGTATCTTACCGATCTCCAGAAGTCCACATATTTGTCTTGCCATTGTTTGGCCCACTTCAGGCGCTTTGCTTTCATTGCAGCTGTTAACTTGGGCTTCCTGGCGGGGCGACAGGCCTTAAAATCTAATTCTTTCAATTTTCTTCGAACAGTGCGCTCAGAAGGATTTACGCTAGCATCTTGGAGTTGTGATTTTATTACCTTTGTGGTAGCAAATCTGTTTTCTACACAAATTTTCTTCAAACATCTCTCTGACCGTGGAGTGAAAATTGGTTTTCTACCGCATCTTTTCTTTCTTTTCGGGCTTAATTCCTTCCCTGACTCAATTTTCTTTTTTATGCGTCGTACACTAGCTTCAGAAACCTCCAATCTTCGTGATATTTCTCGGTTTGTAAATGTTTTCGCAATCACAAGGGCCTTCACTTCACCTTTTTTACGTGGTGAAAGATCGCCTTTTCTACCCATAATGAAAATAGTCCAATTACTTTTTTAAAACACTGCATACAAAATAAACTAATAACTGAGTAGTATAAAACTGTTAAACAAACAATCACAGTCCATAAAGCCACAGAAACACGTCCGTACCTGACTCGATTCCGATCGCGACTGATACAGGTTTGTAATTGTTTACGTTCATGTATCACTTTGTCAACACTACAGTGTTGCAATATGTTAAAAATAAATACAAATATGTAGTCTACAACAATTCTTTTAAATAAAAATCAATAATATTGTAGTTTTAAATATACCATTATTGCATAAAAACTCTTAAGAAACATAAAATTACTAAAAAAAAATACAGTGCGTCTAATAATTTGGCCAGGGACTGTATATATATATATATATATATATATATATATATATATATATATATATATATATATATATATATATATATATATATATACATATATATATACATATATATATATCTATATATATATATATATATATATATATATATATATATATATATATATATATAAAACAATCCTAAGTTTAACTACTGGGAAACGCTCTTATAAGGAGAAGAGATGAGCAATCAAAGATCTAAAGGCTCTAGTATCTGCTTTTTATTTTTGTTATCGAGCTTTCGCTGCCTAATGGTAGCTTCTTCTGGATTCTAAAAATGCAAACCAGGTACAGAAAATAAACCAAAACATTCGTTTTTTAAAATGTGATTCAATGAATTGTAAGACTGTATGAGAGAAATTACTTACAAAAATTTAGCAGTTAATTCATCTCTGGTGAAGACAATAAAATTTGCATTTTTGTTGGCTAGGTAGTAGGTATGATTACAAAAACATGATAAAAGGACACTTAGACAGTTACACAAGTATTAAAAATAAAACGTTGTCAATAAACATTAATCAAAAACACTTTTTAAGACAGAAACACAACTGTAAGAAACACCATGATGTTGAAATGGTACTCCATTTTAATTTTTTTTTTCTGACATCGAGTTTAGTAACTGTTTAGTGTTATTTGAGTCCAGATCGGATATTGTTGGTAGTCTATATTGTCATCAGGTCAACAAAAAAACATAAAAGCATTAAAGTTAGGGATGTGGTAAATTTTTTAGGTGGATGCTACTATTAGACAAATTATTTATTATTAATGATATTTATTTTCCAATTTTAATTTTATAACAAAGGGACTTAAATTTGATGAACGTTACTATTAGACGAGTTATTTATTATTAATTATATTAATTCTTTAATTTTATAACAAAGGGATTCATAGGCTAATTTAAAATATTTGAAAGAGAATATTGATACTGGACGTTTTTTATTATTTGTCATATTTAATTTTTTTAATTATTTAATTTTAACAAGAAGACACAGAAAAGTATTTAGTAATAAACAGCAGAAATAACAGAAAGAGAAAAGAAAACGTCAACTTTACTGGAAACTAATTTTTTCATAAAAATCGTTCTTTTTTCATTGGTTTGGTATGGTTTTGTGTTAGTAAATAGGTATACATGGAGCTCAATCCTTCTATGTCTTTTTTGTGATTGAGATTATTTTTACAAGTTTTTATGTAACACATTTTCAAGAAACTTCTTCTGAAGTAATTAGTCTCAACATCCAAAATGAAGCTGTTGTTATATTGTACTCTGTGATCTGTATTATTTACGTGTAAGCTCCAGCTAGTTGCGTTAGGTTTGTGTTTACTATCACTTTTGTGTAACGCCAATCTCTTAGAGAGCTTTTGTGAAGTTTGTCCAACGTAGACCAAACCACATTGACAGGGAATGCCGTAGATTATATTAGATCTTTGTAAAGTATCGGTTTTATCTTTTAAATTGGTATAAAAATAATTCATTCTTTTTATGTTGTAATTAGCAATCTTAATGTTTGTATTTTTAAAAAGAGAAGACAAGGACTGGGAAAGACCTTCTATGTATTGTAACTTTCCTACTTTAATGTCGACATAAGTGGTGACAGTTGGATTTATTTGAAAATTCTTTTTAATTAGAGCTTTAGGATAGTAATTGACCAACAAGATGTTTTCCAACAGTTTTACATTTTTTTCTTTAAATGAGGGGTGGCAAATCTTATCTATTCTGTTTTTTAATCCTCTGATGATGTTCAGTTTTTGTTTCATAGGGTGATAAGAATGGAATGGGATATATCTACCTGAACTTGATTTTTTCATATACCAGTCAAGTTTGACTGTATTATTTTCAAAGCGTACAACCCTAGTATCCAAAAACGGAACAGCACAGTCAGTCTCCTCCTCAACAGTAAATACTAAATTATGATTGAAAGAATTGTAAATATTAAGAGTGTTCTGTACAGTTCCGGCAGCTAAAGCAACTAGTAAGTCATCTACATATTGAAACAGAAGGGGAAATTCAAATTCCACCTTTGAAATAACAAAATAAAGAAGTTTATTCATAACGATTCGGGCCAGAATAGGCGAAATAGCACTTTCCATTGGGACGTCAATTTTTTGAGTGTAGAATGTACTATTGAAGGAGAAAAAATGTATGTTCATATAAAAAAGTAATGATTAGTGGAAACTGTTCTTTAGGAATATTACATATTTCTTCTATTGATGTAAAATGTTCATTTAATATTGATATAATAGTTATAGATGTAGTTTTCACTGTTTACTAACATTTCTCTAGACCTTATTATATCAATATTAAATGAACATTTCACATCAATAGAAGAAATATGTAATATTTCTAAAGAACAGTTCCTACTAATCATTACTTTTTTATTTGAACATTCATTTTTATCCTTCAATAGTACATTCTACAGGCAAAAAATTGGCGTCCCAATGGGAAGTGCTATTTCGCCAATTTTGGCCGAAATCGTTATGAATAAACTTGGAAATTTTTAATAATTAATATAATTAATAATAAATAACTCGTCTAATAGTAACATTCATCAAATTTAAGTCCCTTTGTTATAAAATTAAAATTGGAAAATAAATATCATTAATAATAAATAATTTATCTAATAGTAGCATCCACCTAAAAAATTTACCACATCCCTCACTTTAATGCCTTTATGTTTTTTTGTCGACCTGATGACGACATAGACTACCAACAATATCCGGTTCGGACTCAAATATCACTAAATAGTTACTAAACTCGATGTCAGAAAAAAAAAAAACAAATTAAAATGAAGTACCATTTCAACATCATGGTGTTTCTTACAGTTGTGTTTCTGTCTTAAAAAGTGTTTTTGATTAATGTTTATTGACAACGTTTTATTTTTAATACTTGTGTAACTCTCTAAGTGTCCTTTTATCATGTTTTTGTAATCATACCTACTACCTGGCCAACAAAAATGCAAATTTTTGTTGTCTTCACCAGAACTGCTAAATTTTTGTAAGTAATTTCTCATACAGTCTTACAATTCATTGAATCACATTTTAAAAAACGAACGTTTTGGTTTATTTTCTGTACCTGATTTGCATTTTTAGAATCCAGAAGAACCTACCATTAGGCAGCGAAAGCTCGATAACAAAAATAAAAAGCAGATACTAGAGCCTTTAGATCTTTGATTGCTCATCTCTTCTCCTTATAAGGGCGTTTCCCAGTAGTTAAACTTAGGATTGTTTGTTGCTAGTGCCCTGTTACTGTCCTTCCTCTTTCCTATATATATATACATATATATATATATATATATATATATATATATATATATATATATATATATATATATATATATATATATATATGTATATATATATATATATATATATATATATATATATATATATATATATAATGTAATACTTGCGCGCACTTTTCTTTGAATTATTTAAAAAAATCGCGAAAAATCGCTGTCCACCCGTCTTATCTCGAAAAGTACTTATCAAAAAATTTTGAAAAAATTCTGCAATATTCTCCACGGGGTGTAGATTGAACGAAAATCATCACGAGTGCATTACCTTTAATAAGTTATCTGGTATATAAAAAAACACAAAAATTTCAAGGTCATCAGATTTCAGTAAAGATTGGAAACAAACTTTGTTGAAAACTCATTTGGGGTGTGTTTTGTGAAGTCACTGATCATTTTATACCACCGTAACAAAATTTTTTATTCTAAAAGCAATCAACGTACGGAACACTAATTGTGCAAGTTCAACTTGCACTTGACCGGTTATTTTAGTTTAGATTGTGTGTCAATCACAAAAGAGTAGCATAAGCTAAATAATTATCAGTATCGAGCTCACCTTTTTCAAAAGTTGTTAAATATTACAGTCGAGAACCAAATATTCTAGGTGTATTAGAAGCTTTGAAGTGCCTCAAATTGTTTTCACCCAGTCCTTTTTTTTGCATTTTGTCAGAACCGTACCGGAATTTTATCACATAAAGAAGTAAAATATATTTTATATGGTTTCAACTCCCTCACTGTTCAATCACGAAAAATATACTTTATTTTTAATAAATAACCTCGTTTTTTTCGGCACAATATGAAACTCTCTGTAATATTTTACTATCACTGAAAACATTAGATGTCTAACGGTCAAACAATGAATCACTGACTGCGTCACTGCATCAGAGCCTCAGTAACGAATGTTGAACCGTTATTTCTGCTACCGCAACTATCTTTTTCATTTCAGTGTAATAGCTACAGCTGCTAAGACTACAGAGAAACTCACTTAATAGTATTATTGGAAATTTATACTTAATATTTATGTAATGTCATTATTAAATAATATTCATAAACAAAAATCAAAACTTATAAATCCACCCCTCATTTTTCTATTTCTCTTTTTTTATTCTTAATGATACCAAATTAGAAATCGATATTTCATTTCGTTTAAAAGTTATAGCTGAAACAGACTGGTATTAGTGACAAACGGAATGAAAAACCGACAGGTCAACACACCAACGAAAATTGGAAACTCTTTTTTTCGTGATTTGGGAACCCTGAAACGTGAAAAGATGCAAGAATCTCAGAGAGTGATTTTTTCACGAATACAATACTTCCCTTGACGAAAAAAGTAAAAACTGATGTAGGTATAGCGTTTAAACCTAAAAAATCCCTTAATGGCAATAACTGTATCAGATGCCATTCAAATAATAATAATAATGGAAACGTATCCCATTACGCATAAAAATGAAAAACCCATTCTTTCGAATTTACTGATGGTCATGAAAACCCAAACAAAACCCAAAGAAATATTGATATGTAAGAGAAGCTATCAAAATTTTTCCACAATATACATAAACTCTTGAAAATTTACCGTTTATACACATATTCTTAAATATGGGACGGGACGAGTTTCAAATTACTTTTCGACCTACATCACTAACAACTAAAAAGCTTCATTTTCTGTAAAATGAATAACTTGTGAAAAAGTATACTATTCCTTTAAAGATTAAGACTTTTTAGTAAACAGTATGAATTTAAAGGGAGTTTTCGGAACGTCAGTTATCGTGATAACTAGAGACCGGATTATATGCAACATAAAAATCTTGAAATATGCATGCAAATATGCATGAAAAATGCTTAAAATATGCGTGAAAAGGGTCAAAATATGCAATATTAAATAATAACATAAGTAGGAATTTTTAGTTTTTTATTTCAAAATCAGCATAAAATTAACAAGTTATCGACGGTGTTTAAATTTAATTAACAATTATTTAACATTTTTTAAAATTATTTAACATTTGTATTCTTGTACACGTAAACAATAAGGTATTATTCCAAATGTTGTAAAATATTTTTCTAAGTGGAAAAAGACCGTTCCACATCCACTGAGGTAACTGGGCAGTATTTGAATTTGGGTGCTATGTTAGCACTTATTATTTCTGGCAAAAGTTCACCCGTCCCATTAATAAAACTATCAATTTGACACAAAGGTTCAACGCCTGGGTTATTCCACAAAATGTTTTCAAACTTTTCTTTAACTCTACGCGGGAATACATCTGGCAATGTGGAGTTTATTTGACGGATTTTATTAACTGAATGGATTCGGTCAACGCCAAACCTCGAGTTTCAAGCTTTTTAATACCCGCAGGTATGTGGGAAAAGTGAGTGTTAATCAAAGCTATGTTTTTAGTGTTCCGTACGGAACACTTATAAGATCACTTCGGTGTCTGTCTGTCTGTCTGTCACACACCCGATTTTCTCCGAAACTATTTGACATAGAAAGGTGAAATTTGGTAATAATATAGGAATTGATGGCCTCATCAGAGCCATGTAGTTTTGAGAATTAAATTTTGACTTAAGGGGTTAGTTTTGGGGGGTGAAGTCGGAAGTGAAAAAAAAATTTTTTTACTAGGTCATCGAGTGTGGTGTCAAATGAAAGCTTGTGAAAACGCGAGTAAAAAATATATATATAATATTATACTTGCGCGCACTTTTCTTTGTATTATTTTTAAAAATTCGCGAAAAATCGCTGTCCCGGGCCTTATCTCGAAAAGTACTTATCAAAAAATTTCGAAAAAATTCTGAAATATTCTCCACGGGGTGTAGATTGAACGAAAATTATCACGAGTGCATTACCTTTAATAATTTATATGGTATATAAAAAAAAAAACAAAAATTTCAAGGTCATCAGATCTCAGTAAAGATTGTAAACAAACTTTGTTGAAAAACTCATTTGGGATGTGTTTTGTGAAGTCACTGATCATTTTATACCACCGTAACATAAATTTTGACTTAAGGGGTTCGTTTTGAGGGGTGCAATCGGAAGTTAAAAAAAAATTTTTTTACTAGGTCATCGAGTGTGGTGTCAAATGAAAGCTTGTGAAAACACGAGTAAAAAATATATATATAATGTAATACTTGCGCACACTTTTCTTCGTATTACTTTTAAAAAATAACGAAAAATCGCTGTCCCCTACCTTATCTCGAAAAGTACTGATCAAAAAATTTTGAAAGAATTCTGGAATATTCTCCACGGGGGTATAGATTGAACGAAAATTATCACAAGTGCATTACCTTTAATAATTTATTTGGTATATAAAAAAAAAAAAAAAAATTTCAAGGCCACCAGTTTTCAGTAAAGATTGGAAACAAACTTTGTTAAAAACTCATTTGGGGTGTGTTTTGTGAAGTTACTGATCATTTTATACCATCCTAACAAAAAATTTTATTTTAAATCAATCAACGTACGGAACACTAATTGTGCAAGTTCAACTTGCACTTGACCGGTTTTTTTTAATATCAGAACGCTGAAACAAATATTCTTAGAAACTAACTACTTATCACTTAATATCCCGACCAAGAAACAAAGGAATAAAATACCGTCGTAATTTTGGATATTCCCTTGGCACTATAATCTAATCTATGTTTAGACTATTGCAGGTAATGTTCCGGCGATAAGATCGGTTCCAGACGGCGACATTAACAATACCCTGAGCAATTGAATTGCCTAGTAATACCGAGAAATATTGTAAATATAGGGAAAATATGCATCATTACTAGATTTTGGGTAAAATATGCAATAATCGGTGTGAATTTTCTAAATATGCAAATGCATATGAAAATATGCAAATGCATATAATCCGGTCTCTAGTGATAACTGTAATGTTAAAGTGTCTAAACAATAAAAATAACGTCATTTGTATTATACATAGATCATCTTGTGTTACTTAAAAAAAGAAATATTCCCTCAAACTTTTTATTTCCCTGATATACTCAGAATATTTTAACCGATCAAAAAACTAAATAATTTTATTTAGTCGTATTCCCACAGACTTATACCCCTGACTACTGAACTGAATTATACAAACAGCAGTGTATATATATGTTATAACTAGCTGTGCCTGCGGCTCCGCTCGCGTGTACTTCATTCACTATTATCATCACTGCTCATTCCTTATATTACCTAACGTAGTAAAATATATCCTATAACCTGGTCATATGTATAAATCTAAAAAAACACTTAAATCGGATAAGTGGTTCTCTAGTGATAAGCGCACTAACGGACAGATAGACGGGCAGTGAGACGTTGCATTATATATATATATATATATATATATATATATATATATATATATATATATGTATATAATATATATATATATATATATATATATATATATATATATATATATATATATATATATATATATATATATTATATTCTTTGCTACATAATATTGTTCCATATTTAATGGTTTAGGCAGCCTATTACAAGAGAACGCGCTAGCAGCAAACTTTTTTCCGATTTGATTCACCATTATCGTCACTGCTTATTCCTTATGTCACCTAACGTAATAAAATATATCCTATAACCTAGCTAGAGAACATATGTATGTTTTAAAAAAAACACAACAAACACGGATAAGTGCTTCTCGAGTGATAAGGGCACTAACGGACAGACAGACATACAAAGAGACGTTGCATATATATATATATATATATATATATATAATATATATATATATATATATATATATATATATATATATATATATATAGATAACCTGGCCAGAAAACATAAGTATGTTTTGAAAAACCACAACAAAAGCATGTAAATCGGATAAGTGGTTGTCCAGTGATAAGCGCACTAACGGACAGACAGACAGACAGAGGGACGTTGCATTTTATATATATTATAGACGATATACACATAAGGTAGTGTTAGTTTTCATTTAAACTATTTTCGAACCTATATTTTGTTCGAACGTGGTTATACGATGGGTTTCAACATTACGATTTTAACATTTTGCTGGTACTATCTGCTGAAAATGAGAAATCTGGTTCCTTGGCTTTCATCAATAACACGTAATTAAGTTATAAGATGGAAAACTTGGAATTTGGCAAGCCCACAAATAGTTTACAGACCAGTACATTTGAGCTTAAACGATAAAATGTTTTAAAAAAGTGAGAAGCCAAAATGAACTTTAAAATTTGAAAACTTGGCGAATATAATAAACAATTTAATCTTGGTAATGCCTTCCAAAGAGGAAAATCAATTTTCTCCTTATACTTACAAGTAGTAAAAAAATCATATTTAATTAAATTTCAACATGCGAAATCTCCTCTACCAATATTCACTACTTTCTCAGGTGTTTTATTTGCTATAACAGTTTTTAGGTAAAAAACCGAAGTAGGTCGCACACAAAACGGTAAAAAAACGACCCTCACAGAAATCCATGTCCTGGGAAAAATGAACCCCTTAAAAGCAACCCTCTGATTATAAAAAGAAATCTGCGATTTTTTTTACATAAAGCAGCTTTTATTTTTTCAGAGAAAAGGCGAACAAATTTAACTTGACGTATCTGAAGACAGGATCGAAATAACTTCGTGAGAAATTTACATTTTTTGGGTAAAAAAAGGGGTTTTCGAATTTTTATGGAAGAATGAACGATTTTTTTAAACTCTTTTTAGAAAAAATTGACACTTTCTATTATTTTTTATGGTTTTGTTAATGAAAGAATATTGGTTCAACGAGAGAGATTTAAACGTTAGGAACAAGTACTTTTTCTTATTCAAATAATTACTATGCAATCCAAATGTATATCTATTTCTTCCTAGATCCGATAAAAGAAAAAAGATCGGCCTAAACTAGTTACTCACTGTAATCGTTAGTAGGAAATAGAAGTGATAATCTGCCAAATTTAACTTTGGAAATAAAACTTCAATCTAAAATACGTGCAACTGCGCAATTTTCACGATAGAATGTTTCAAGTAAAATTTTTATCTAGACAATTGAATCTAGATCAAGAACTGCGAAAATTATCAGGCTTGCAGCTGTCACGCCGACAAATAACTTCTTTTTGTTCAAATGTCTGAGTTGAAAGCCGCAGCCATAGCGTCGTTTTTTGAGGCACAAACGAAAGATATATTTTTTTTGGAAACAAATAAGCAACTTAAGAAATATTGGACTAAGTGTACTAGTGCACCCGGTATTTATGTAAAAAAAATACTTTTTAAGATCTTAAGAGTTTTTCTTCGTAAATAATTAAAAAAACACCCACGTAGTGTTGTTTTCAACCTGGAAAAATCGTAGCAAAAAAGTACTTGACTAAAATCTGCGTATTGCGTATATACGAAAGTCCTAAACACATTATACACAGATCGTCCACCGATATCAAGTAAATTTGTAATTTATTGTACAGGGTGAGTCAACCATAGAGTAAAGTTCATTATCTCATTTGTTTCGGGAATGACGAAAAAATGTTTAATACAACAGTTTTAGGGAATGTTAAGGTGCACAGTTTAAAATTATTTTTGAGTATACAGGGTACTTTAAAAAAGTGTGGCCGATTTAACATATGTTCTTTTAAATGTAACATCCTATTTTCTAATTTATTTTCAAATTCTGCGTAATATTTTATAACTTTTTTTCTTAATGATGTTATATACCTAAACCTAGTAGTTTTTCTAATATTTCAATTTAAAAAAAAAATACTAGTTTTCAGTTTTGTAAAAAATTGCCAGTAGCACCATTGTTTCTAAAGGTGGAATACTCATAATTGGTACGAGCGTTCTACAGAGATGAAAAAAAATATATTTATATATAAATTTGAGTTAGATGCTACAGGGTGTTCAAAAATAAATTTATGCGTTTCGACTATTTTAAATTGAAAAATCTTAAATTTTTTAAATGGCACACTCTGTATTTTATTATTTTTTCTGAGATTTTACAAAACCTTCCAACTTTTATCAAGTATGTCATATACCTATTTCTAATAGTTTTCGATTTATTTTGAAATTTTCAATTTTTACCACTGTTTTTAATACACTTACGCTATTGTGAAAACATAAACAATTAATATAGTGTAACTTATCTAATGCTTAATTATTATGACGTAATAAATGTTCAAAAATTAGCCCGTCTACTTGTATACACATGTTTAGTTGTTTTACTATATTTTCCTTCACTTTCCTTAGTTTAAAGGGCGTTATTGTCCTTCCAAATAACCGGTCAAGTGCAAGTTGAACTTGCGCAATTAGTGTTCCGTACGTTGATTGCTTTTAAAATAAAAAATTTTGTTACAGATGTATAAAATGATCAGTGACTTCACAAAACACACCCCAAATGAGTTTTCAACAAAGTTTGTTTCCAATCTTTACTGAAATCTGATGACCTTGAAATTTTTGTTTTTTTTTAAATACCAGAAAAATTATTAAAGGTAATGCACTCCTGGTAATTTTCGTTCAATCTACACCCCGTGGAGAATATTCCGGAATTTTTTCAAAATTTTTTGATAAGTACTTTTCGAGATAAGGCCAGGGACAGCGATTTTTCGCGATTTTTTAAAAATAATACAAAGAAAAGTGCGCGCAAGTATTACATTATATATACATTTTTTACTCGTGTTTTCATAAGCTTTCATTTGACACCACACTCGATGACCTAGTAAAAAAAATTTTTTTTCACTTCCGATTTCACCCCCCAAACTAACCCCTTAAGTCAAAATTTAACTCTCAAAACTACATGGCTCTGATGAGGCCATCAATTCCTATATTATTACCAAATTTCAACTTACTATGTCAAATAGTTTCGGAGAAAATCGGGTGTGACAGACAAATAGACAGACAGACAGACAGACACCGAAGTGATCTTATAAGTGTTCCGTACGGAACACTAAAAAGGTGGAAAACCATAGATGTCATATTTATCGATATTTTCTTTTTTTGACAACAAGATATTTCGAAGACAACAAATCTGATATAGTACTCCTCAACAAAAACAACAAGATTTTTGTAATCGAGTTTTGGCATTTGTGCACACCAAAGTAACAATAAAAGGGGAAAAAAGATTTAAAATACACATATTTGAATTCAAACTGGACACTTTGCTCTCATGAAATATGGTAACAATGATAGTCTTTGAATATCTTTCCAGTGGTAATGAGCAGAAGCTCCGTCTTGTTGAATTCACATTTGTTGCCTTTCAAAGTTACCAACTTCCTCAACAAGCTGAGGTAATTCGTTTTGCAAAAAATTTAGACATCTAGGCCCGTTAACCGGTTCGCGGAAAAAATATGGACCAATAATTCGAAAATTCAATATTCCACACCATACATTAAACGACCAATGGTTTTGGTTTTGAACTTCCCGGACCCAAAATGGATTAACTGTTGCATAATAATCCATGTTATGGCTATTAACTGCTCCATTACTCCGAAAAGTAGCTTCATCAGAAAACATTGTTTTGGATAAAAAATTTGGATCGGCCTCTATTGCTCCTTTCATGGTAGTACAATATTTTACTCGTCGTTCAAAATCACGATCTTCAAGTTTGTGGTGTAGTTTCATATGAAAGAGATGATACTTGTATTTTCTCGTGGTGTGATTAGCCGTAGATTGGGATGTGTCAGATAAGTCAACTAGTTGACGGCTGCTGACCTGGGGATTATCTTCAACATGAAGTAAAATCTCCATTTCTTTTTCCTCATTGGTAGCATTCTGATGTACTACTTTCCGTTTCGTATACTCAACGCTACCACTACCATCAAACCGTTCCATTAAACACTGAAAAGATTTTCTAGATGGTATACGTCTATTAGGGTACTTCGCTCCGTAAAGCCTTACTGCAAAAAGACATTTTTTTCCCGCCTCGCCCAGTATATAAACCATATCAATTAATTCATTTTTAGGAAAATCCATAACTATTACCTTTATACCTCACTTACTACAACAAATTAAACTATTTTTCCTTGCTTAATAAACGTGTCAAAATTTGACAATGCCTACATTTTTGTTTTGCCTTAGCAACTATGAAGTTATAGCGTAAGTGTATTAAAAACAAGGGTAAAAAAATTCAAAATAAATCAAAAACTATTAGAAATAGGTATATAACATCTATAATATATATAAAATGCAACGTCTGTCTGTCTGTCTATCTGTCTGTTTGTCTGTCCGTTAGTGCGCCTATCACTAAAGAACCACTTATCCGATTTACGTACTTTTTTTTTTAAAACATACATATGTTCTCTGGCCAGGTT
The DNA here is from genome assembly GCA_019049505.1 of Pachyrhynchus sulphureomaculatus. NCBI lineage: Eukaryota > Metazoa > Arthropoda > Insecta > Coleoptera > Curculionidae > Pachyrhynchus > Pachyrhynchus sulphureomaculatus. The sequence continues at coordinate 214,235,078 of CM032449.1, forward strand.
ATAGGCTATATTTTATTACGATAGGTAGCATAAGAAATGAGCAGTGACGTAAAATATTGAATGATGTCGGAAATAAGTTTGCCGCTAGCGCGTGCCTTTGCAATACACAGCCTAAACCATTAAATATCGAACAATATTATGTAGCAAAGAATATCTGTAATGTATAATCTATAATTTATATAAAATGCAATGTCTCTCTGTCTGTCTGTCTGTCCATTAGTGCGTTTATCACGCGGGAACCACTTATCCGATTTACCTGTCTTTTTTTAAATTCATACATATATTCTTTGGCCAGGTTATATAATAATAATAATCTATATCTATAATATATATAAAATGCAATGTTTGTCTGTCTGTCTGTCTGTCCGTTAATGCGCTTAACCCTCGAGAACCACTTATCCGATTTACGTGATTTTTTAAATTCATACATATGTTTCCTGACCAGGTTATAGGTATATATTTTATTACATCTATAATATATAAAATGCAACGTATCTCTGTCTGTCTGTCCGTTAGTGCGCTTATCACTGGAGAACCACTTATCCGATTTTCGTACTTTTTTGTTCTAAAACATACATATGTTCTCCGGCCAGGTTATAGGCTATATTTTATTACGATAGGTAGCATAAGGAATGAGCAGTGACAATAATAGTAAATGAAGTCGGACAAAGTTTACCGCTAGCGCGTTCTCTTGCAATACATAGTCCAAACCATTAAATATGGAACAATATTATGTAGCAGAGAATATCTGTAATATATATAAAATACAATGTCTCTCTGTCCGTCTGTCTGTCCGTCCGTTAGTGTGTTTATCACTGGAGAACCACTTATCCGATTTACGTGCTTTTTTTTTAAACATACGTATGTTCTCTGGCCAGGTTATAGGATATATTTTATTAGGTGACATAAGGAATAAGCAGTGACGATAATAGTGAATCAAGTCGGAGAAAAGTTTGCCGCTAGCGCATTCTCTTGCAATACACTCCCTAAAGCATTAAATATGGAACAATATCATGTAGCAAAGAATACAGTATATATATATTATATATATATATATATATATATAATATATATATATATATATATATATATATATATATATATACATATACATATATATACATATATATATATATATATATATATATATATATATATATATATATATATAAAATGCAACGTCTCTCTGTCTGTCTGTCTGTCCGTTAGTGCGCTTATCACTCGAGAATCACTTATCCGATTTACGTGTTTTTATAAATTTATACATATGTTCTATATAATTCGATATAAGCCTAGATAATGGGAGATAAGGTGAGATAATGGAAGATAAGGAGAAATAATGGGAGATAAGTCGAGATAAGCCTCGATAATGGGAGATAAGGTGAGATAATGTTAGATAAGTATAAATAATGGGAGATAAGGAGAGATAATGGGAGATAAGCAGAGATAAGTCTAAATAATGGGAGTTATGGTGAGATAATGGGAGATAAGGAGAAATAATGGGAGATAAGGAGAAATAATGGGAGATAAGTCGAGATAAGCCTAGATAATAGGAAATAAGGTGAGATAATGGGAGATAAGGAGAAATAATGGGAGATAAGGAGAAATAATGAAAGATGAGCGGAGATAAGCCTAGATAATGGAAATTATGTAGAGATAATGGGAAATAAGGAGAAATATTGGGAGATAAGGAGAAATAATGGGAGATATTTTATTACGTTGGGTAACATAAGGAATAAGCAGTGACGATAGTAGTGAATTAAGTCCACGAGAGAGACGTTTTGTAAAATCTATCAGAAAAAATAATAATATACAAGGTGTGTCGTTAAAAAAATAATAATAAATTTGAGATTTTTCAATTTAAAATAGTCGAAATGCATGCAATTTGTTTTGAACACCCTGTGGCATCTAACTCAAATTTCTTTACATATATATTTTTTTTTATCTCTATAGAATACTCGTACCAATTATGAGTATTCCACCTTCAGAAACAATGGCGCTGCTGTCAATTTTTTACAAAACTGAAATCTAGTATTTAAAAAAAAAAATGAAATATTAGAAAAACTAGTTTAGGTATATAACATTATTAATAAAAAAGTTATAAAATTTTACGCAGAATTTAAAAATAAATTAGAAAATAGGATGTTCCATTTAAAAAAACATATGTTATATCGGCCACACTTTGTTGAAGTACCCTGATACTCAAAAATAATTTTAAACTATGCACCTTAACATTCCCTAAAACTATTGTATTTAAGATTTTTTCGTCATCCCGGAACCAAACGAGATAATGAACTTTACTTTATCGTTGACTCACCCTGTACTACTACAGTGTATTAAAAAATCTTAAGCCAATTACTTACAAGTAACTACACTAATTCAGTTCGTAAAATAGATCAACAATGTAATGTAAAATCACATAATATTTCTAAAATAACCTAAATTTTTTGGCTCTAAAAGGGTAAGTATAAAACAGCTTATTCGTCGAGGCTATAAAAGATGCTCTGTTAAAATCTTTGGACATTAAAGCAACTCAATGTAATTAATGGCAGCAACTAGTTGCCGCAACCAGTTTCACTCAGTTAATTTCAATCCTTATAATTTTGATTGGAAACTTGTAAGTGTTTATTTTATTAAGACATCGAGTTGCAACCACTTTATAAACAACGCATCATTACACATATTTTATAGAAAAAAATTCCTAATGGTGTCAACTTTAACTTCTTGGAAACAAAATTTAAGGAACTGGATCTTTGGTCATCAATGATGTGTAAGAATTGGCAAAACATACATTTAAACTTCTAAGAAATGAAACAAACATAACTGTCATTATACATTCAAAAGGCTTTTAGTTTTATCATGCATGTTATAACAATAAACTCAGCCAGGAAGAAGGATAAAACCCATCATTTTACCATAAGATTGACTGTATAACCCATGACACAATTATGGGCGTGTGATCGCCAGCCTCCTATTGACAGAAGGACTTTAACACGCGTCGAAATAAAGGATTATGTTAACCCTATCTCCTTCTTTATCTCAAAAAAATGATAGAGGTATTACGGGTAATATTATAAAGTTTAATATATTTGACGGGTAACGTAAAGGTTTTATTACAAAATAAAAAAAGATTATTTCTCTGTTATCTGAATTCAAAATTCTAATTTCACAATGTAAATATTCTATCTGAAGATTCCTCGTGCAATCGTAGGCAAAATGTTGGAGTGTCGTTACACTTAATCCCAAGAATTATACTTTCTCATCAAACTGTTCAATTATATTTAAAGTTTTTTGGGATCACTTCAGTGTCCATATGTACGTCTGTAGGACTGTTTATTACACACGATTTTTTTCGAAACTATTTGACATAGAAAGTTGAAATTTGGTACACCTATGGGAATTGAGAGCCATGTCGTTTTGAAAGTTAAATTTTGACTTGGCTTTGGCTTGGTTTTGTGGGGAGTAATTGGAAGTGAAAAAAAAATTTACCAAGTCATCGAGTGGGGTGTCAAATGAAAGCTTGTGAAACCACGAGTTTAAAAATAAAAATATAATCTAATACTTGCACATACATAACAAACAAAATAATTTTGTTTTATTTGTTTATGATTAAACAAATATTTAGGTAGTAAATATTTGTTTTTAACTTTTACCACTAGATTTTAGATTTAGTTAGATTGATTTATTGGCTATTATGGTAGGTAGCTAAGATGCTGTAACTATTATACAGTATAATCAAAATTATCCGAATCGCGATTATCTGAAATCCGGCTTATCTGAAACAATCTGTTAAAAAGTAAATTGTATTCCCATTAAATGAAAAAATCCCCATTAATCGAAACAAACCATGAGGAGGTTTCCTTAACGAGTAGGGGACTCCCCGACGTCTAGAATTTAACCGCTGTCTATGTTTTGGTTAATCGACGAGTGTTATAAGTTACTCATTACGTCTATTATTATCGCAGAGGTAATAGTTTCGTTTTAATATATATTTTACAAAATGGAGCGTCATAATAATAAGCGTAAACGTGTTATTACATTAAAAGAGAAACTTGAAGCAATTCAACGTTTAAATAATGGTGAACTTCTTAAAAATATAGCGAAGGATTTAGGTGTAGCCGTGAGTACTGTTTCAGAGTGGAGAAAAAATCGCGAAAAACTTGAAAAATGGTGTAGTGTTTTGTCATCGCCCACACAGGCACGAAAAAGTATGAAAAGCGGTGAATACCAAAAAGTGGATGATTCTTTATTTTTATGATTTACACACATTTTAAAATATAAGGCGGTGAGTTTAAGCGAAGAGTTGCCGGTTATTGAAGCGCCTGTAAATTTTTCTGCAAGTGATGGATGGCTAGACAGGTGGGAAAAAAGACATGGTGTACGTCAACTGGAGAAAGATTGTCGACTGATGTATCTGCTGCAAAAAAATTTGCAGAGGATTTTCAGCAGCTTATGAAAGAACATGGTTTATAACCATACCAAATCTATAATTGTAATGAAACAGGCTTGAACTACAAAACATTGCCGTCAAATACCTTAGCTTCAAAAACGGAAGCTGGAGCACCTGGTTACAAGCGTAGCAAAGAACGTATTACTGTTCTTGCATGCAGTAATGCTTCTGGAAGACACAAACTCCCATTATTATGTATTGGTAAGTTAGCAAATCCACGAACCTTTAGGAATATTCGTCGCAATGCTTTTCCTGTTTTGTATAAAAATCAAAACAATGCCTGGATAAACGCGACTCTATTTAGAGACTGGTTTTTTGGAGATTTTGTTCCCACAGTGGAACTTTTTTAAAAGAACATGGATATTCTAGAAAATGTATTATGTTACTAGATAACGCCCCCACTCACCCAAGTGCGGAGCAACTTGAAAGTGGAGAAATAAAAGCAATGTTTTTGCCTCCTGCTGTAACTTCTCTCATTCGGCATATGGATCAGGGTGTACTGGAAAATTTAAAACGCAATTACAAGCGTTTGTTATTGGAGCATATTTTAGAAGAAGTAAATGAAGGTGGCATCTTACTGATTGTCTATAAAAGATAAATTTGAAAAATGTTATATATTGGGTAGCTTCAGCCTGGAATCAAATAAAGAGTATTATTCACTGAGGTAGCCGTTACTTGATGGAAATTCATTGTAAATTAATACCGAAGTAAAACAATAGATGTTTTTAGAATTCCACTATATTTATAAACCGTAACAATTGTTTCGACATACAACGTCTTCATCAGACGGATGATAACTTTAAACTAATTTTAAATTAGAACATATTAGCCCATATATACCTTTAGGAGTAGTAAATTACAAGATAAATTATAAAATAATAAACACTTAATATTATTGTACAAAAGAAGGGGGTAGTACCTATCATTTGTGGGTTTTCACAAAATTAAAATAAAGATAACAATAAATAAGTTGTACCATACTTAAATGATGCATTAATAATGGGTTATTCCGGATAAAGGTTTAATAATGGGGAATTGTTTGTTTCTATTTGTTGATTTAAGAGGAGATTTGAATTTTTGTATTTGTTTATTTCTAAGCTTTCTAAGTAATTTAATTTCTTGGATTTTTTGTCATAATGAAGTATTTTGAAATTATCGTCAAAGACGTGATTTGTTGAAATTAAATGTTCTGCATAATGGGATATGATATTTTGTTTGGTATAGCTTCTTTTGTGTTCGTTGATTCTTTTTTGAAAAGATCTGCCTGTTTGGCCTATGTAAAATTTTGGACAAGAACCACAATTGAGTTTATAAATTCCCGATTTTGCTTTTTTGTTACTTTTATTTTTATTATTTTTTTATTATGTTAGAGAGTTTTATTATTAGTTCTGAAAGCAATATTTAGACCTATTTTAGTTAATTCTTTAGAAATAAACTGTGTAATTTGTCCGGTGTAAGTGATAGTTTTATAACTTTCTTTATTCTTTTTTGGTTTAGGATATAACTTGTTGATTGCTAGTTGATATGTTTTTTTATTAATCATTCTGTCTAAGATATCTGGTTGGTATCCATTGTTAACCGCTATTTGTTTTATTATATTCAATTCTATAGAATAATTCTCTTCTGACATAGGTACATGTAAAAGTCGATGGATGAATGAATTAAAAGCTGCCATTTTGTGTGAATATGGATGATTTGAGTTATTATGTATTACTGTATCTGTATGTGATGGTTTATGGTAAATTGAAAAATTGTGTTTATTATTAATATTTTTAATTGTTAAATCTAAGAAGTTAATTGTTTTTTCTTGTTCAATTTCTATGGTAAATTTAATATTGGAATGGATAGTATTAATATGGTTGAGAAATTGTTGTAGTTGTCTATCTGTTCCAGAAAAACAAACTAATATATCGTCTACATACCTATGCCAGTATAGAAAATATTTACTAATTGGGTGTTTGAGAATTATGGATTCTAAATTATCCATGAAAATTTCGGCTAACAATGGACTTAACGGATTCCCCATTATTAAACCTTCCTTAGCCATATAAAATATGTCATTAAATTCAAAGTAATTTTGATCTAAACAAACTAATAGACAATCTAGGATTTCTTGTTTGATTATTATATTAATTCTATTTTTAGTGAGTAGACCTTCTACTAAACTTATTACTTCATTAGGTGTATACTCGGAAATAAATTTTGGACGTCAAAAGATATAAGTTTAGCGTTTTTTGGAATCTGTAAGTGTTGAATTTTATTGATAAGTTCGTAAGAATTAAGAATACTGTGTTGTGCTTGAAAGTTGCAATATTTTTGTATGATGTCTATTAGTTTGTTTGATAGTTTAACAGAAGGAGCAGTAACAAAAGATACAACCGGTCTAATAGGGAAATTATTCTTATGGAGTTTAATTAGTGAATATAATTTAGGGGCCTGCGGATTCATTAGTATTAAATTTCTTTTTTCGAAATCATTAAAAAGTGAAAGGTCTTTAATAACATTTTTGGTAAGTTTTTGAAAATGTTCTGTTGGGTCAAATTTCAAAATGTTGAAATTATTGATATTAAGAAAATTGATTGTTTTAGAGATATACTGTTCTTTTGTTACCGCTACTATCGATTTACCTTTGTCTGCTCTAGTGAGAATGATGTCTTCACTTTCTATTTTCTGACTTATTTTTCTTGCGGTGTTGTATTCACTGGAAGGTTTTATTAATCTCACGGAAACCACATTTTCACCAGAAGAAACCAATCTCCTGGAAAAAGGATTTTCTTATAACTTAAAACCTAGAGATGACAATGGAAGTAGAGAATATCTAGGAGTAGAATGCGAACTTGCACTGGACAACCTAAACATCACTGATAAACATATTATAGCAAAACAAATTAAAACACAACCTCTAGAACAACGCAGAGACCAATCTTCCAGTGAATACAACACCGCAAGAAAAATAAGTCAGAAAATAGAAAGTGAAGACATCATTCTCACTAGAGCAGACAAAGGTAAATCGATAGTAGCGGTAACAAAAGAACAGTATATCTCTAAAACAATCAATTTTCTTAATATCAATAATTTCAACATTTTGAAATTTGACCCAACAGAACATTTTCAAAAACTTACCAAAAATGTTATTAAAGACCTTTCACTTTTTAATGATTTCGAAAAAAGAAATTTAATACTAATGAATCCGCAGGCCCCTAAATTATATTCACTAATTAAACTCCATAAGAATAATTTCCCTATTAGACCGGTTGTATCTTTTGTTACTGCTCCTTCTGTTAAACTATCAAACAAACTAATAGACATCATACAAAAATATTGCAACTTTCAAGCACAACACAGTATTCTTAATTCTTACGAACTTATCAATAAAATTCAACACTTACAGATTCCAAAAAAACGCTAAACTTATATCTTTTGACGTCCAAAATTTATTTCCGAGTATACCACCTAATGAAGTAATAAGTTTAGTAGAAGGTCTACTCACTAAAAATAGAATTAATATAATAATCAAACAAGAAATCCTAGATTGTCTATTAGTTTGTTTAGATCAAAATTACTTTGAATTTAATGACATATTTTATATGGCTAAGGAAGGTTTAATAATGGGGAATCCGTTAAGTCCATTGTTAGCCGAAATTTTCATGGATAATTTAGAATCCATAATTCTCAAACACCCAATTAGTAAATATTTTCTATACTGGCATAGGTATGTAGACGATATATTAGTTTGTTTTTCTGGAACAGATAGACAACTACAACAATTTCTCAACCATATTAATACTATCCATTCCAATATTAAATTTACCATAGAAATTGAACAAGAAAAAACAATTAACTTCTTAGATTTAACAATTAAAAATATTAATAATAAACACAATTTTTCAATTTACCATAAACCATCACATACAGATACAGTAATACATAATAACTCAAATCATCCATATTCACACAAAATGGCAGCTTTTAATTCATTCATCCATCGACTTTTACATGTACCTATGTCAGAAGAGAATTATTCTATAGAATTGAATATAATAAAACAAATAGCGGTTAACAATGGATACCAACCAGATATCTTAGACAGAATGATTAATAAAAAAAACATATCAACTAGCAATCAACAAGTTATATCCTAAACCAAAAAAGAATAAAGAAAGTTATAAAACTATCACTTACACCGGACAAATTACACAGTTTATTTCTAAAGAATTAACTAAAATAGGTCTAAATATTGCTTTCAGAAACTAATAATAAACTCTCTAACATAATAAAAAATAATAAAAATAAAAGTAACAAAAAAGCAAAATCGGGAATTTATAAACTCAATTGTGGTTCTTGTCCAAAATTTTACATAGGCCAAACAGGCAGATCTTTTCAAAAAAGAATCAACGAACACAAAAGAAGCTATACCAAACAAAATATCATATCCCATTATGCAGAACATTTAATTTCAACAAATCACGTCTTTGACGATAATTTCAAAATACTTCATTATGACAAAAAATCCAAGAAATTAAATTACTTAGAAAGCTTAGAAATAAACAAATACAAAAATTCAAATCTCCTCTTAAATCAACAAATAGAAACAAACAATTCCCCATTATTAAACCTTTATCCGGAATAACCCATTATTAATCCATCATTTAAGTATGGTACAACTTATTTATTGTTATCTTTATTTTAATTTTGTGAAAACCCACAAATGATAGGTACTACCCCTTCTTTTGTACAATAATATTAAGTGTTTATTATTTTATAATTTATCTTGTAATTTACTACTCCTAAAGGTATATATGGGCTAATATGTTCTAATTTAAAATTAGTTTAAAGTTATCATCCGTCTGATGAAGACATTGTATGTCGAAACAATTGTTACGGTTTATAAATATAGTGGAATTCTAAAAACATCTATTGTTTTACTTCGGTATTAATAAATAAAGAGTAGTACTCTGGAAAAATCTTGGTCAAAATTGATTCCGCACGAGGAGAGGCATTACTCAGAGGCAGAAACAGAAGTTAATGAAAGTTTACATCAAATTATCACAAGAATATCAGTATGTGAAAGTGTTGCGATGTTTGTGAATGGTTAAACAGTGATAGTGTGGAAGATGAAATGACTGACCAAGAATTAATTAAAAGTGTATGCAAAAATGCTAATAAAATAGACAGTGATGACGATGATGATAACGAAGTAGAAGCCACTGACAATATTCCAGTAAAAATGTCACATTGAGAAGGACTAGAGGCCCTAGAAAAAGCGTTAACTTATGTAGAACAACAAGAAAATGCAACCGCCGTGGAGGTTTTGCTTATCAAACGTTGGAGAGAGATTGCTGCCAAAAACAGAACTAACGCAAACCGAGTTCAGTTAAAAATTACCTCATTTTTAAGACATTAAAGTTAAGAATGAAACTGTTTTATTTTCGATTTTCCGTACATATACATAAAATAAGTAAACTAATTGTCCTATTCTTTGTTTTAATAAATACCTATGTACGTAATAGCATATCGTATAAATGCTTTTAAGTCAATCTGCAATGCTGTATTCATTCTAAACTTCTATTTTATAAAAAAATTCGGATTAACCGAAATTTCGATTATCTGAAATCACTTTGGTGCGTATTATTTCGGATAATTGAGGTTTTTTTTTTTTTTTTTTTTTTTTATTGGTCTAGCACACGTGCTGCAGGGAAGTCCCTAAAGCGCTCCAGGAGCGGCACGAGTGCGGAAAAAAAGCGATTCACGTTGTTCTTGAATCGCTGTAAATTGTACTCGGTGGGAAACACAGCGCTGGGCAAATTATTCCAAAGGGATGACGTTCTCCATATAAAAGATTGCTTGAAAAGCGTCGTACGCGGAGTAACAAGCCGAACCTCATACGGATGCGAAGCACCAGCGCGACGTGTATTTCTAACATGCACCGCTTTGGGAGGAATTAAGCGGGCTACATCCTTCGAACACTTTCCATGAAAATACTTGTAGAACAGACTCAAGTCGCCAACCGTTCTTCGATGTTCCAGCGAATCAAGGCCGCCGGTCAATTCCGGGTCCCCAATCAGACGGACCGCTCTTCTCTGAACAGAATCCAACAAATGCAGTGTATGTTTGGGAGCGGAGCCCCAAACGTGGGAGCAGTATTCCATAGTTGGTCGAATTTGGGCTTTGTAAAGAATTAACAGTTGCTGTGGGGTGTAAAGCTTTCTGGTTCTAAATAATATTCCCAACTTTTGAGAAGCTCTCCTTGCTATGCCTGCAACATGTTCATGCCAAGACATATTTGCTCCCAAACTAACGCCCAACAAATTGAGCGACGATGCTAGGGGAATGGAGTGCCCCGACATAACTATGTCGGGTTCAGCAACGTTAACTTTTTTAGAAAAAACTGCCGCTTGGGTTTTTGTAGTGTTAAATTCCACTTGGTTACTGTCACCCCAAGATAGAATTTCTTCCAGGTCTTTGTTAGGTTGAACGACCTCCTGCTGTCTGCGGATATTCGCCTGAGCAGCCGATGTCCGAGCGTTCAAGGTGAATGAAGAGACAAGCGTACTGTCATCTGCAAAGCTATAGATTGGATTCCGGTCTTTTCCAGCAGATCGTTAATGTAAATGAGAAAGAGAGTAGGAGACAGTATGGAGCCCTTGGGCACACCGGCGTTGATAGTGAGGCTGTTAGAAAGAAATCCGTCGACCGCTCTCTGAGGAAACATGAGAGCCACAAACAGAACCTTTCAGACATACCATAAGAGCGCAACTTAGCCAACAGTCCATCGTGCCAAACACGGTCGAATGCCTTGGATATGTCAAGAGCAACCGCTCGAGATTCTCCAAAGTGTTCAATTGCGTTGTTCCAAACATGTGTTACATAAGTCAGAAGATCTCCTGTTGATCTATGTTTACGAAAAACCATATTGGTGATCGCTAATAATATTGAATCGTTCAAGATATTTTAGAAGATGCTCATTGATAACCTTTTCCATGACTTTCGATATTATTGAAAGCAGTGCAACTGGTCGGTAGTTATTTGGCAAGTTCTTCTTACCTTTTTTAGGTATCGGCTGAACCGTGGCACATTTCCAGCAGGACGGAAATATTCCCTTTCTGTAGGATAGGTTAAAAGTCTACAGAAAACTGGTGTTAGTTCCCTTGCACAGTTTTTGAGAACTATGGCAGGTATTCCGTCAGCGCCAGAAGCCTTCTTGGTGTCTAGCTTCATTAAAATACGCTTTATGATGCGCTGTCTGAAGACAACATCGGGCATCCTTGACTGTAATATGGGAATAGTAGGTGGTGTTTTTCCTTGGAAATCGACAGTAGAATGTGAAGCAAAGAGTTCAGCCAACAAGTTCGCTCTCTCAACAGGTGTGGTTGCAATGGAATTATCTGGCCGTGTGAGTGGTGGTATGGTGGATTTGGTAAAATTTTGACTAACTGCCTTAGCGACTGCCCAAAAGGACCTGGAATTGTTGGGACAAGCGAGAAGTTTGTTTCTAATTCGTTGATTGTGTGCCTCCTTGGTTTCGTCGATAATTCCCTTGCATCTGTTCCGGGCATGAACAAAGATGTTTCGATTTAAGGTGTTAGGATTTTCACGCCATTGTCGGTAGGCAATATGTTTAGAAGCAACAGCTTCTTTGCATTTTCGGTCGAACCAAGGCTTGCCGTTGGAGGAGCATTTCTTCGAAAAAGGGATGTAAGCTTCCATACCAGCCAAAATAACATCGGAGACCTCCCTGGCGCAGTCAGATGGGTTATCGGATCGAAAACAAACGTCCATCCAAGGGAAAGTTCGAAAGTATTCCATGAGATCTTCCCATTTAGCAGATTTGTAGTGCCAAATCTTGCGCGGCCTAGGCGCCTCTCTGTCACTGATTGGCAGGATACTCGATGTCGAAAGCAGTTTATGGTCGGAAGAACCTAACGGCGGATTTACGGTGACCGTGTAAATCTCCGGATTGGTGGTTAAAAACAGATCAAGAAGACTGGCGAACTCCCCGTCTCGATCAGGGATCCGTGTTGGTTCGTCAATAAGCTGAGTTAAGCCATAACTGATTGAGAATGATTCAGCTTCACGACCTTGTTCGTCGGTAGTATTTGAATATTTGAGCCAGTTGATATTGTGGACATTAAAGTCGCCCAGGATGGCAATTTCGGCACTTGGATAGTTACTTTGTAAATGATCGATGGTGTCTGCAAGAGAAGCGAAAAGTGTTCGAAAATTGGTATCACTTGGTGGTCGATACAGGATACAGATGAACCTTGTGGTTTGTTGAGTCGTTATTTTTAACCACATAACATCAAAGTTTGGGGGCTCCAGAGCTTCTTCTCGTTGACAAGAGAAGTCGCTTCTGACAAAAAGACAAATTCCAAAGTTACGCCTAAATCGGGAATAGAAGTCGTACCCAGGATAAAGATAGTTGACCGTGCTGGTCGATGGACTGACCTTGGTTTCACATAAAGCGAGTACATGAGGTTTATCTGATTGCAGGTGTTGATGCACTGAATTTATGTTCGAGTTTATACCTCGTATGTTGCAAAAATCTATCTTAAAATTATGATGTCTGCAAGTCGACGCCTCCGAACCAGCCCCTACCCGGAGATCCGAACGGGGGGCCATTCTACCTCCGGAACTTCTTGCATCCAGGCGCCTCATCATGCTCTTTGGTCCCACAGTAGCTAATGTTGGATTTTCCCGTTCTGTCACATGCTTATCTTTGCCTTCTTTGGCTTTGATCCAGGGGGTGTTATTATTGGGTAGTTCGGGTTCTGACCAGATACTTTTCCAATGATCTGTGAGTTCTTGTTTGTTTGGTGGTTCGGTCACGGCTGTCTGTTTGCTGTGCATAGTTTTCCGGTAGAACTGTGTTTGGCTTCTTCGGAAGAGGTTGTTGGTATCTTTCCTCTCGTTTGGTTCTTTGTATCTACGAAGTCTTGCGGCATATACGGATAATTTTTGTTTCAGAGTATCCAGGATTTCTGGCAGTGTTCTGTTGGGAGACCCGGACCTGATCTTGTTTATACTCTGCGTGACTCGTTTGGACACGTTCCCGTTGATAAACTGGGTAAGATGTCCTAGATATCTCCTGATGTTGTTGATTTGGTTTTCTATACATTTTCTGTACATTACTAACTAAGAAAAAGTATGAAAATACATATTGGATCTTAAGATATACACATGTCACATGTCACATGAAATTTTTTGTCTTATTCTGGTTGATCTAATTAGCCTGCTGAGTCAGTATCTGACTAAACATGTTTGTAATCTGGACTCTTAATTCTTTTATTTGGAGTGTGTTTTTTGAAATCACTGACCATTTTATACTTCCGTAACAAATTTTTTTATCTTAAGGGCAATCACAGTACGCAACACTAATTGCGCAAGTCCAACTTGCGCTTGACCGATTTTTTCCTACTGTATTGAACGTTACAGGTGGGGTTCGCTTTGTTCGAAACATTGTACATAGTAATAACATTTCTAGAAATATTAATTATATCAGATTTCAGCTACGCAGACCACAATAGCTACATATCCCCTACGGTAGATTTATTTTTATCTCCGAAGCGAATGCGATTGTCAAAAAAAAGATTAAAAAAAGGGTTGTTTCAATTTACATTTCCGGGTTAAATTGTACGCGCGTGGCTCGAATTACGAGATATTACATTGAGTTTTTTATTATACAAAATGGCGATTTCTTTTTGTGAAAATTAGTGATTTATTTGGCGGTGGTAGAGAACCTACTAGATGGAATAACGGTTTTTCGTATTTAAACGAGGTTTTAAAAACCGGAACTAAAAATATCTCAGATACAGTTTGGTCAAGTTTAACGCTGCTTTACCTCTTATTAATAAAAAGCCATTAAGTGATTTTTTTCAGAATCAGTTACGAGAAGTACTATTTTTTGCTCTATTAAATTTTTTTTTTAATTTTCGGAGATATCCATTGTATTATAAACGACGTCAGTTGACATCATCCTCGAAAAATGGCTGACAAATCTAAATTCTACAAAGAAGAAATAAGAAACTTAGTAACTGAAAAAGGAATGTCACCTAACAAAAATAGAGACAGAGGGAGATCAAAAAAAAAAACTAAGAATAAGAAAAGTACTCTTAATGAGAAGCTATAAAAAAAATTTGAAGGCCAATAATACAAAACCTGCCATTTAAAAAATCTAATGGTACATGGACTAGAAGCAACTAAGAACTAAACTGTTAGTTGATCACCTAGAAAAATATCTTTCAACCAAATGAATCAATAAACAAAGTAAACCTATATACGCTACTGCAAGAATCTAAAAACATTGATATAGTAAACACCAAAAAAAGTAACTCAAGAAATTAAAATCAATAATAATTCAGCGTCAGGTTGCCAAAAAAAAAACAATAGTGAAACTAACCAAACTGCTAATGTATCATAGAGATTGAAATATATCTCGAGATGCTAGAAGATAGCATAAATTATAATGGTTCCTAAACCTAAAAAATCGATTCACTTATATGTAAAGGAATTTGAGTTAGATGCTACAAGATGTTCAAAATAAATTTATGCATTTCGACTATTCTAAATAGAAAAATTTCAAATTTTTTAAATGGCACACCCTGTATATTATTATTTTTTCTGAAAGATTTTATAAAACCCTCCAACTTTTATTAAATATGCCATATACCTATTTCTAATAGGTGGTTTCTAAATAGAAAATTTTTAAAAAATTTATTTTTAGTATATTTTAAACACGCAAGTGTAATAAAGTGTCACTAACGTACTATAAAGATTAAAGTTTTTATGTTTTCAAAGAACAAATCCCTGAATTCTATAAGAATTATTCCCCCCAGTGTTATCTATGTGGAAGTCATCTTTACATAAAAAAGATCCTCCAGTATTCTTATTCTTTATTATTTTACTTATGGTAAATAATTCTAGATAGATTCGCTTTAGTTAAAATCATACTAACATACGGCAATATGATTTTTTGCAAAGACAAATAAGTGCTGAGAACTAGCCTATTCAAAGATCTTTGGAAACGGGTTAGTCATTATTTACCAAAGTCCTATAACCAGATTTAAAGCAAGAGACAATTAGAGATTTTCCCATAATTTGAGGAAAAAGTTCGATCTTAAAGACTAATGAAATACTAGAGAAAGAGAGGTAGTGCCAGACCAGCGTATTTGGTTGCAAAAAGTGCCGTCTAGTTCAGCTACTGCACTTTTTACCCTTGTTTTGAATACACTTACGCTATTGTGAAAACATGAACAAATAGTTAATAATAATTTTAATAGAGTTTAACTTATCTAATGATCAATTAATATGACGTAATAAATGTTCAAAAATATGCCCGTCTACTTGAATACACATGTTTAGTTGTTTTACTTTATTTTCCTTCACTTTCCTTAGCACAAAGGGCGTTATTGTCCTGCACGCATCCCGTATCCTATTTTCCATATCTACTAGTGTTGTAGGGGGTTTAAAAAAAAAAAAACACGATCTTTAATGTAGCCCCACAAAAAGAAGTCTAAAGGTGTTACGTCACATGACCGAGGGGGCCATTGAATGAATCCATCCCTACCGATTCATTTTTGTGGGTAACGATCGTTTAAAAATTCCCGAACTTCCCGTTGGTAATGAGTAGGAGCTCCGTCTTATTGAATCCACATTTGCCCCTTTTCAAAGTTATCAACTTCTTCGAGAAGCTGGGGTAATTCATTTTGCAAAAAATTTAGATATCGAGGCCCGTTAAGCGGTTTGCGGAAAAAATATGGACCAATAATTCAAAAATTTAATATCCCACACCATACATTAAGCGACCAGTGGTTTTGGTTTGAACTGAACATTTTTAGGAAAATCCATAAGTGTTACCTTTATACATCACTTAATACTACAAATTAAACTATTTTTAATTGTTTAATAGACAAGTCAAAATTTAACAATGCTTACATTTTTATTTTGATTTTATAGGGTAAGTGTATTAAAAACAAGGGTAAAAATTGAAAAATTCAAAATAAATCGAAAAGTATTGGAAATAGGTATATAACATACTTAATAAAAGTTGGAGGGTTTTGTAAAATCTATCAGAAAAAAAATAATAATATACAGGATGTGCCATTTAAAAAAAATTGAGATTTTTCAATTTAAAATAGTCGAAATGCATAAATTTATTTTAAACATCTTGTAGCATCTAACTCAAAATTTCTTTACATATATCTTTTTTTTCATCTCTATAGAACGCTCGTATCGTATATTTTTTAGTCATTCCCGAAACAAATGAGATAATGAACTTTACTCTGCAAAGAAATGAACTTTACTCTGCAAAGAAATTATCGACGAAACCAAGGAGGTACACAATCAACGGATTAGAAACAAACTTCTCGCTTGTCCCAACAATTCCAGGTCCTTTTGGTCAGTCGCTAAAGCAGTTAGTCAAAATTTCACCAAATCCACCATACCACCACTCACAGGGCCAGATAATTCTATTGCAACGACACCTGTTGAGAAAGCGAACTTGTTAGCTGAACTCTTTGCTTCACATTCTACTGTCGATTTCCAAGGAAAAAACACCACCTAATATTCCCATAGTGCAGTCAAGGATGCCCGATATTGTCTTCAGGCAGCGTATCATAAAACGTATTTTGATGAAGCTAGACACGAAAAAGGCTTCGGGCGCTGACGGAATACCTGCCATAGTTCTCAAAAACTGTGCGAGGGAACTAACACCAGTTTTCTGTAGACTTTTCAACCTATCTTACAGAAAGGGAATATTTCCTTCCTGCTGGAAATGTGCCACAGTTCAGCCAATACCTAAAAAAGGCAAGAAGACCTTGCCAAATAACTACCGGCCAATCGCACTGCTTTCAATAATATCGAAAGTCATGGAAAAGGCTATCAATCAGCATCTTCTAAAATATCTTGAAGGATTCAACATTATTAGCGATCACCAATATGGCTTTCCTAAAAATAGATCAACAGGAGATCTCCTGTAACGCATGTTTGGAACAACGCAATTGAACGCTTTGGAGAATCTCGAGCTCTTGACATATCCAAGGCATTCGACCGTGTTTGGGACGATGGGCTGTTCGCTAAGCTACGTTCTTATGGTATGTCTGAAAAGTTCTGTTTGTATCTCCCATGTTTCCTCAGACAGCGTTCTTTGCGAGTGGCAGTCGACGGATTTCTTTCTAACACCTTCACTATCAAGGCAGGTGTACCCAAGGCTCCATACTGTCCCCTACTCTCTTTCTCATTTATATTAACGATCTGCTGGAAAAGACCGAGAATCCAATCTACAGCTTTGCAGATGACAGTACACTTATCTCTTCATTCACTTTGAACGCTCGGACATCGGCTACTCAGGCGAATATCCGCAGACAGCAGGAGATCGTTCAACTTAACAAAGACCTGGAAGAAATTCTATCTTGGGGTGACAGTAACCAAGTGGAATTTAACGCTACAAAAACCCAGGCGGCAGTTTTTTCTAAAAAAGTTAACGTTGCTGAACCCGACATAGTTATGTCGGGACACTCCATTCCCCCAACATCGTCACTCAATTTGTTGGGCGTTAATTTGGGAGCAAATACGAGGCTGGTTTGAAAAGTCCGTGCAAAAATAAAAACTACTTATGTGTTTGGGGTAAACCTTTTTTATTTTTCGACATAGTCTCCTTTTAGGCTTATATACTTCGTCCAACGATGTTCTAGTTTGTTGATCCCTTCCGAATAATAGGATTTGTCCAAGTCTGCAAAATATCCATTAGTGTCTGCAATCACCTCCTCGTTTGAATAAAATCTTTGTCCCGCCAGCCATTTCTTCAAATTGGGGAACAAATAGTAGTCCGAGGGAGCCAAGTCTAGAGAATAGGGGGGATGTGAAACGAGTTGGAATCCTATTTCCATTAATTTTGCGACTACAACTGCTGAGGTGTGTGCTGGTGCGTTGTCTTGATGGGAAAAGGACTTTCTTGTGGGCCAATCGCGGGCGTTTTTCTTGCAGCTCGGTTTTCAAACGGCCCAATAACGATGAATAATATTCACCTGTAATAGTTTTACCCTTTTCCAGATAGTCGATGAGGATTATCCCTTGCGAATCCCAAAAGACTGTCGCCATAACCTTTCCGGCCGAAGGAACGATCTTCGCCTTTTTTGGTGCAGATTCCCCCTTGGTA
Source organism: Pachyrhynchus sulphureomaculatus (assembly GCA_019049505.1). Classification (NCBI taxonomy): domain Eukaryota; kingdom Metazoa; phylum Arthropoda; class Insecta; order Coleoptera; family Curculionidae; genus Pachyrhynchus; species Pachyrhynchus sulphureomaculatus. The sequence goes on from CM032449.1 coordinate 214,253,680, forward strand.
ACCCATTGTTTAGATTGTTGTTTGGTCTCAGGAGTATAGTAATGTATCCATGTTTCATCCACAGTGACGAAACGACGCTTAAAGTCCTCCGGATTCTTCTGGAACAACTGCAAACCATCCTTGCAACACTTCACACGATTCCGTTTTTGGTCAAGCGTGAGCAATCGCGGCATTCATCTTGCGGATAGCTTTCTCATGTCCAAATGTTTGTGCAAAATATTATGTACCCGTTCAGTCGAGATGCCCACAGCACTAGCAATCTCACGCACCTTACTCTTCTGTCATCCATCACCACATCATGGATTTGATCAATGATTTCTGGAGTCGTAACCTCCACAGGCCGTCTAGAACGTTCAGCGTCACTTGTGCCCATATGGCCAGTCCGAAAATTTTGAAACCACTTATAAACTGTTCTAATCGAAGGTGCAGAGTCACCATAATGTTTATCAAGCTTCTCTTTAGTCTCCTGAGGAGTTTTGCCTTTCATAAAGTAATGTTTAATCACCACACGAAATTCTTTTTCGTCCATTTCTTGAAAATCACTCGACTTCCTTGATTCACACGAATGCCAAACACAAAAAGAAATAGACCAATATGGCTGAAACTTGGTGTGCGTTCATTCAAGAGATGCTACTAACTAAACATGACCTCGATACGCGCCGGTGGTGCCATCTCTCGGACTTTGCACGGACTTTTCAAACCAGCCTCGTATGTCCTAGCATGAACATGTTACAGGCATAGCAAGGAGAGCTTCTCAGAAGTTGGGGATATTATTTAGAACCAGAAAGCTTTACACTTCACAACAACTGTTAATTCTTTACAAAGCTCAAATTCGAAGAGCTGTTCGTCTGATTGGAGACCCGGAACTGACAGGTGGCCTTGATTCGCGACTTGAGCCTATTCTACAAGTATTTTCATGGAAAGTGTTCGAAGGATGTGGCCCGTTTAATTCCTTCCAGAGCGGTGCATGTTAGAAGTACACGTCACGCTAATACTTCACATCCGTATGAGGTTCAGCTTGTTACTTCTAGTACAACGCTTTTCAAGCAGTCATTTATATGGGAGAACATCATCCCTTTGGAATAATTTGCCCAGGTCTATGTTTCCCACCGAGTACAATTTACAGCGATTTAAGAACAACGTAAATCGCTTTCTCCGCACACGTGTCGCTCCTGTAGCGCTTTGGGACTTCCCTGTAGCACGTGTGCTAGACCCATAAAAAAAAACTCTATCGTTGACTCACCCTGTATATAATTTTTTTTGCAAAAAAAACTCTCGGTTCATAGATGTTTTTTTCATAAATTAATTTTAACTACGCCAAACTTTAATAACAGTAATAAATGACTATGGTAATACTTTCAAACGATTTCTATTACCTGCATCTGCTAAAAAAAAAAAACGTCGAAACGACGCCAGCATAAAATTCCTAAAAGATCTAATTTCCTACCTTTTTCCTATACCTTTTTTGCCTATCTTATAGGTTATCTTTATAGGCAAACTGCTGCCGTTGTTAGGCCCAATTTTAATAAATATCTTTGCGAACAAAACGTCACCTTGAAACGTGGGGGTTAAAACTACCTGCACGCGCCCCCTCGATAATGATGCGAAATAAAATTTCTGACTCTTATACAGGTCCGTCCTTTATTCACGTCTGAAATCTATGAAGTGTATAAAGCATAAATAAGCCGTAAGCTTTTTAAATATATAAGTACAAGTGAATAAAATAAATCTCCCCTTTCTTTTACACAAGATTTTTCTTTAGAAGGAACAATGAAGAAAAAACGGCAATTAAAAAATTCTCGACTCTAAGAGTTTGGAAACAACCCTTTTTACAGATTTGACTGTTGAATAATTATGCTAAAATTTGTTCATTCTTAAAACCAAAAACTAGGAAAAATTTCGACAATGCCATTTAAACCTACATGGGTTATCGATCGCCACATCTTCCATCACTTCTCCCTCAAACAAAATCGCTAAAAAAAATATAGGTTGGAATATGGGAAAATTTTTAAATCAAAAAAATATCAACATAGCTTACAAGACTAACAATACTATAGGGAAATATCTCAAAAACTACAAATCAATAAAGACAAATAAATCAGGAGTTTATCAATTAACATGTGGGTCATGTCCTAAAACATACATAGGACAAACTGGACGTACATTTATACAAAGAATTACAGAACACGAAAAAAGTTTCATCCATAGAAAGTCTAATTCAACATATCAAATCAAATCAAAATCAGTTTATTTGCCAATATCTACAAATTCATAATGTGACAGAAATTAAATTTGCTCGAAATACGACAAAAAGGATGGCACAGCGACTATAAATAGCCGATACCACAAGCCCTTCACTATTTGGGCATGTGTAGTGCCACCCAGTGGCGAACCTATATCTTCTATCTCTCTATTAAATAAAAAACTAATTGAAAAAAATTCTAAAAATAAAAATTCTAAAAAAATTCTAAAAAATAGCAGAGCGTAAAGAGGGATCGGCGAGCACGCAGCGAAACGGGTGGCGGAGACGCGGGGAGATGTATATGCATAAACAGAGTAAATTTTACATAATATGATATGATGGGCAAGTGGTACTACCACTAAAAGGATCCCAAAAAATTATATACAAAATAGGTAAATATTACGTTAAATTAGAATTCTTTTGCTGGTTAATAAGTTGGTGTTTTACATAGGAAGAAAACTTGCCTGGTGATAATTGTTTAACCTCTTGTGACAAAGAATTCCACAAATGCACAGCAACAAAAATAAAGGACTTTTGAAAGGCTGCCTTCCTGTGTTGAGGAACTCTAAAAGAATTAATGTTTCTCGTATCGTGCGGATGCAGAAAAACACTAAATTGTTCTCTGAGGTATTGGGGTTGTCCAAATTTAAAAATCCGATAGACGAAATTATACAAATGACACTTTCTACGATTTTCCATATTTAAAATATAGCTGTTATTTAAATAGGGTGTGATTCGATTTCTGAATGGAATGTTAAAAGAAAAGCGCATACAAGAGTTTTGTATTTTCTGGATTAATCTAACATACTGGGCTGACAAAGAGTCGCCATACACAACATCAGCATAATCAAATAAAGATAAGATCAAGCTGTTGTATAAATAATATTTGGTTTTTGATGGCAGAAGATTCCTTAGATTATACAGTTTTTTTAAACGAATATAAGCTGCCTTTAATTTAATATTAATATGTGATTGGAATGAAAGAGATTTGTCAAAAAT